>JADWQK010001955.1:0-1200000 GCA_017933935.1 Sesamia nonagrioides | reverse complement strand
TCATCGAGTAGCTAACATAAACGTGGCGGTTTGCGTTACAGCCGCCAAGCCTCGGCTTGCGGGTGAACGCGTACATGGGTGGCAAGCCGCAACGGCCGCAGCCCGCGACCGCAACACCGCTTCACTGCGCTAATACCTTGCGCATTATGTACATAATCTTTTGTCTCCTTACAGTGCTTAACACGTATTACAATATGTTGACTTTAAGTTGCGTATAAGGAAAATTTATTTTATTTTTAGGTCAAGAAATTGACAGTGCCCGGGCATAAATAGGTACCTACATATACAATATGTAAAGAAATCCGTGAAGGTATTGTTAGGTATCGATAACTGATTGTACTAATGCCCACAAAGAAAGGCTAAACTTAAAAAAAAATCCCCCTAAAAAAATAAATATTATTTCGCAAAAAGAGGTAACTTAATACATGTGCGGTAAGCAACCCCTTCCGCGGGCGGCGGGGGGCAGGGCACGCGGCACCTGTGACGTGGTCGCGTCGCTATTCGCTTATAATAATACCGGTGTTGTCACTTTTTTAAAAATTACCAAATTTCGGGGAAATTGGAATTAATTCCCGGGAAAAAAGGATTATTTCAAATTTCATTAGTATTGTTACTATGATGATTATGTAAAATTTTATATTATATTTGGTCAAGTGTTTACCTAACCTTTATTATCCTTATGGGTTGGACAGGGTTTTCTTTACATATTGTAGAAACGAGCTTAAAAAAAAGTTCAGTTTTGAACAGGGTTTATGTCACCTGCGTGTGACAATCTCCTTCTAAAGCTGGAAGTGTAATTTTTAAGGCCGTACTTAAACACTCTTGTCCAATTCTATTTGAAAATACCTGATCCGAGAGCCTGTCCAAATCCATACTAATATTATAATTGCGAAAGTATCTCTGTCTGTCTGTCTGTCCGGCTTTCACGACAAAACTACTGAACCGATTGTAATAAAATTTACACAGATAGTCTAGAGGCTGAGAAAGGATATAGGCTATAT
Organism: Sesamia nonagrioides; assembly: GCA_017933935.1. Taxonomy (NCBI): domain Eukaryota; kingdom Metazoa; phylum Arthropoda; class Insecta; order Lepidoptera; family Noctuidae; genus Sesamia; species Sesamia nonagrioides. The sequence continues at coordinate 1,198,999 of JADWQK010001955.1, read as the reverse complement.
AACATCTCGCTATGACCAATAGGAGCAGAGCAGTAACAAAAAATGTTGCGAAAACGAGGGCAAAAGCGGACGTCCATATTGCTCCCATAATTTTAACAGGAGCTTTTTTATTCGGTTTTTTTTATATTGACGGAGTCGCGGGTAACAGCTAGTAGTTAATATAAAAATCCTATCAGACCTAAAAAAAAATACGTTCAGTATTACCCATATATGTGTTTATTTTCCAGGTCACGTTTCCAGTACTTTTTCAAATATGAGAATACCTAATTCAGTCTATTGCTAATCGCGGCCCAGCCGTTGCCAAGTAATACGTTTTACAACGAAAAGCATTTCATACTCATCATCATCAACCTGTCTATCGTCCCACTGCTGGGCACAGGTCTATTCTCATACAGAGAAGGATTGAGAGTAAACACCGCGCTTGGTCAATGCGGGTCGATTTCAGACTTAAAGTCCAGGTTTCCTCAAGATGTTTTCCTTCACCTTGTACTTAATCAGTCATTGGTGTCCAAGATATATTTACAAAGTACATATAACACTTGCCTGACCTGGAATCGAACCCGTACACTCATACTTGAGAGGCTGGTGTTTAAACCACTAAGCCAGCACGACCCTGCATTTCATAATAATTATTATAAATGCTAATGTTTGTGAGTATGGATGGATGTTTGTTACTCTTACACGCAAAAACTACTGCACGGGTTTAGATGAAATTTGGCACACATAGAGTTTATAATCTAAACTTACGCGAAACGATCTAAACTTACGCGGGTGAAACTGCGAGGCTGAAATAGTTTTATTATAAACATTAAATCAGCTCTTGAGGTTTCTCTCGTTTTTGGATTACCATTCTATTAACGGGCATTAGCTTGTTTAATAGGCACTGTTGTAAACCTTTATATCAAACGCGAAAAGCCGCTCAATAAAGTTCTAAATACACTAACTTGTTTATAGGTCATATAACAATAAGTAAAAGAAACACCTATAAATGTTTACCCTGGACTGCCAATTTATAAGCCATAAAAAGTTCAAATACACAAGCATTTAATATTAAATTATGAGAACTTTTCGACACGTAGGTACTAAGTTTTAATAGAAAGCATTTAAGAACAACGAATGCAAACCAATATTCATCATCAACCTTTTTTATCGTCCCACTGCTGGGTACAGGTCCCTCTCATACAGAGAAGGATTGAGCGTAATCACCACGCTTGCTCAATGCGGGTTGGCGATTTCAGACTTGAAAGACCAGGTTTCCTCAAGGTGTTTTCCTTCACCTTCAGTAATTGGTGTCCAAGATATACTTAAAAAGTACATACATATAACTTTAGAAAAGTTACATTAGTACTTACCTGACCTGGAATCGAACCCGTGCACTCATACTTGAGAGGCTGGTGTTTCAACCACTAGGCCACCACGACTACCAAACCAATATAATTTTTTTTTAAATATTGTTCTCACTTAGAACTTTAATCCCGTGTTACACGATAGATGAAACGAAGCGTTCCGTATCTGGGCTACTTCGTAAGCTATAGGTACATATCAAGTGTAGCAGCATGGTGTTGTAGAGTAGTGAGGAACAAGTATACTTATTCTCTAAAGAAAAGGGAGTAGCCTCCGACCAGTTGAATATATGTCTTGGGAACTACCTATTCGTATACTGTTAACTGCTTGCGCGATGCTGGATTTTGCGTGACTTCATATAGCTTGCACGTGACAATGTATATAAAATACAAACACTATTTGGCTAATTTACTTGCTTACCTATTATGTTCAGTGTCTTTGTATTTTTTTATGTAGATGTAGATATGTATTTGTGTATCTACTTTAGTATATTGTAATAATGGTGTTTGCACCAAAGACATTCCCATTTGAGTTCAGGAGAATCTGTCCATTCTTTGGTTGCCTGGAAAAGATCGCATTAGCGATAAGGCCGCCCATTGTATGTTTTTGTGTTGAATGTATTTTGTTTGATGTTTGATTGGTGTACAATAAAGAATATACTTATAAATATACAGATGTCATTCTTGTGGATCATCATCATCGTCATTTCAGCCGAAAGACGTCCACTGCTGGACATAGGCCTCCCCCAAGGTTCCCCACGACGACCGGTCCTGCGCCTCCCGCATCCAGCGGTTTTCCGCGACCTTCACCAGGTCGTCGTCGGTCCACCTTGTCGGGGGCCTACCCCCGCTACGTCTTCCGTATTCTTGTGGATACAATGATGAAAAATAAATGTGATCCAACCATGATCCAACACACACTATATTTATAGTGGCTTTGGTGTACTATATGCTATATTATAACTACTAGAGCACAGTCGTGGTTACAAAGACGTCTAGAAGATTATAAAATGCACTTTGTAACCATCTATCGCGTTCTCAATTACATACATATATGTAAGTATCAGTATACGGTACGTTGCATTGGCATCACAACAACAGGCCGTTAATATTTGTCGGAGAGAATTCTTATTTCAAAATTCTAGCGATTTTATTTTAAGAAATGCTGAAACTAATTTCATTTGCGACTAAAAAAAAATGAAGTCGTTCGAATAGGGATGTTTAATGGGTAAAAAAAAATAATTCTATTTAGTCCGTCATTCAGATTGTATAAAAATATTGGATACGTATATTTTGTGTTATCAAATCAATGAAAAATTGACAAATATAAAAGGCATCAATGATCAGGAGTGGTGGCTGGTGACGTGACTGGTCGCTAAAACGTGTAGCATGCAGTGACGTCACACGAGTTTTCAACGCGCTGTCGTCTTCATTTTTTGTTTATATGAAAAAAGAAAAAGTACGTGTCTAGTATTTTTTGGAAATCTGATTGACGGACTAATTAGTTTTTTTTAGTCAAATACCCTATTCTCAGTCCTCAATGTGACAAAACTTGAACTTGTAAGTAGCTAAGTAGACAAGTGTCGTGAAGGAAGCGTCCGAGGGCATCGAGGCCCAGTGACCGCAAGAAGCCCTACCGCGAGGGAAGGCTTCTGTGGTGACTGGTGCCGAGGACAAGCACTCTCTAATAATAAACACATTTATGTGAGGTCGATGACTGAGGCAGTAGGTTTGAGGACTAAATATGATTATCGGAGAAAAGATTATTAAGAACAGACTTTGTTACCTTATCTTCGTAACGGCTATTTGGGTACTCTTGTGTATTTTGACGTCCTAAAAGTGCTGACTTGTATTGTTGATACTTTGATCTATCTCAAAATCGTTTATGCAAAGCCCGTGAATTCATAGTAGCTTTAATATTAGGCTTCATTGCATTGATAAAATATTAAAATATGGTAGATATGTCATTAGCGCACTGAAAATGAAGCGTACAAAAGGAAGGAAAATCCTGCATCTCGCCTTAGTCACTCTCGATACACTCGTAAAAACAAACGACAAACACTAACAGCGCAAACGACAAACACTAGCCATCTTTTTCTTCTCTATGCTTTAGATTGTGCCCCATCTCACTCACACTGTACCAATGTATGCCGAATAAAAATATGCATGTGTGCTGCTGCTGTGTTCGGCACATTTTTTTTGGTCAGTTTGTTAGAATATATCGTATCTGTGTAATATTTTATCATTGCTTCATTGTAACTAATTTTAAACTTCGAATTTACTTTGATAATTATCAAACAGTGTTAATACCCATCTGTTAAATTTTATAATAAAATAAACGTGCGTTGTGATGTAAGTCAGCGAAGATATGTAGATACTTCGAATTCAACAACTAAAAGTTTTTTTTTTGTACTTCAGAAGTATTTTGCAGGAGATTTTAACATTTCTTGAACCTATGTATTTATAATTGTACATTCATCCTCCGTGGCGCAACACGCCTGCCTGAGACGTGGAGGCCCCGGATTCGATCTCCGGCCAGGTCATGATGGAAAACGATCTTTTCCTAATTGCCCTGGGTCTTGGATGTTTATCTAGGTATATAAGTATCTATTATAAATATAGTATTGTTGAGTTAGTTTCCCCCGTTTTCATAAGTCTCGAACTTAATTTGGAGCTAGCTCAATCTGTGTGATTTGTCCTTATTTATTTATATTATATTTATTTATATCTCCAACAGGTGTAAAAGATGACTCGGACGACGTATCAAGCAAGAGTTGTGGAGGAGACTCGTCAGGACTGGTGAAGAAACAAAGGAAGGCGCGGACAGCCTTCACGGATCACCAGCTACAGACCCTGGAGAAGTCCTTTGAAAGACAGAAGTACCTCAGTGTGCAGGACCGAATGGAACTGGCTGCGAAACTAGGACTCACGGATACACAGGTCAAGACCTGGTATCAGAATAGAAGGTTAGTTTTACTTTAGTTATTTATTAAATATTATATACGTTTTCCTACATGAATACTCCTTTGAATGTGCTCATTCCAATAGTAAGTACTAGGTATCTAATCTAACGACATTCATTGCGTCAGTTACCTTGTTGAGCAGACAATGTTTTCAAACATATGATCCAATGGATAAGTACTATCCTTCAAACAGTAGATTAAGACTGATAGTGTGTTAGGCTTAGTAATCAGGGTAGATTAGAAATACATTCGGGATTCCCAAACAATTTGATAATTTTGTCAAAATCAATATCTACATTATGGACGAAAAAAATGTATGAAGAGTATTAATAGAAGTTATTACAATATAGGTGTAAGATATTTGTTATACCTATACCTGCTGCAATAATAGGTATACATAATATAGTGTATAAGGTATAGGTATACATAGCTACTTAAAAATATATACCTACCTACTCTAATGTATGTACATTAATCTATATTAAGTAAAACATGGCGGAATGCAATTTGTCGTTTTTAATTACAATACCTAGAAAATGCACACACATGCATATATCGACGCTGGAAAGCGATTTTGTCGTATCTCGAAAAAAGGCACTTTTATTTTGTTGCATAATTGAATTCAGAATAAAGTTTAGAAAAAGTCAATGTCGTATCATAAAAAAGAAACATCGTAGGAATACGTTGACCACACTGTCCGACGTAGTATTTTTTTCTGAATTCAATTATGCAATAAAACAAAAGTGCCTTCTTTCGAGATACGACAAAATCGCTTTCCAGCGTCGATATGTACCTACGTCTTTTTTAGGCAATTTTAACTAATAATTTACTAAACTAGATTAGGTACATTATGTATTTGCGTTGACAGGTAAACCGTGTATTACGATAAATTATATAAGGAAGTACATGTTATTATTTCATTGAATATACCTAATCAAGCCACCATACATACATACAGCAACCATACCTCATAATCATCAGCCTTTAGCAATCCGCTGCTGTTTTTGTTTAATATGACATCTCGTAGTTGACCTTGAGAGGTCGGGACTATTTAACCTGACTATTCTGTGGCTGCCTTAAACGAATTTAAAGCCTCCAGCCAGGGCTACTAAAAGCTAAGCGACTCTACGCTTAGGGCACCCCCTGTAGGGTACCAACCTCGGCTTAGGGTGTCGCTAGAAGAACAGCAAGGGACGGCTGGATCGAACTTTTATTTTTATTTCGGTTTGATGACCGCGGCGTTTCCTAGTACTAGCTCTGAGAAGAAACGGCCGAAACAAAGTCAGAGGTCATAGTCGGAAATTTATATTTACTGGCTCAGCCCACTGCTGGACATCGGCCTCTCCTATTTCCCGCCATTCAACTCTCGTACCTAACATACCTAAACAGTAAGGTAATTGCTGAACACACTGTGGAGGCATGAGGAACAGGGAGTAAAGTTCACTCATCCTCCATAGAAAAGGGAGGATCCTCAGACCAGATGGGTGTTATGCATGGCGGGCACTTCCCCAATGCTTGAAATTGGGAAGATGTACGTATGCTAATTGCACGGTAAACTCTGATTGCGAGACGCGGCGTCGCGTTGTTCTATGTGGCATTTGTAGGTGCCGCTACAACACTATTAGTAGCAATGGCTTTGATTTTGACAGTTCAACAAAATTCACTGCGTCATTTAGGTTGTTGAACAGACAGATTTTCGAACACATGGGGTAATGGATTAGCAATATGTTTCGAAATGATTCCAACTGATACCTAGTAATAGTGTGTTACGTAATTTTTAACACCCTTGCTCGTAAAGCTGATGTAATTCCACCGGTTTTAAATATGTAAAGCAGGCCACAACAAACGCGTGTTTTATCAAAGCAAATAGTTAAGTTATAGTCCATAACAGCATTATTTTCCATAACAGCATTATTTTCCATTTCAAGTAATTATGGAACTGATCGCCGCCGCACGGCTCGCGCTGCGCGCTGTTCCATATTTGAAATGGCAAATAATAATACTAATGGAGGGAAAGCAACAGTGTGCATTCACAGATTGAGTTTATTTAAAATGAACAAAATATAAAATACTTCTATTTCTGTTTCCTCGCAAGTGTGTTAAAAAACGTCGTACGATATACGTGCGTATTGGTTATAATATGCTCGGCTCAATTACACCCTCGCCTTCGGCTCGGGCTGAAATTCCGCCTCGCATGTTATAACCATCATTACGCACTAATATCGTAATGTACTATAAGGTACAGCACTAACGTATCTCAGCAGGTGCAATAAAATTTGAGTATGATAGGTATCTGGACTAAATTTTGTATTATTACGGTAGGTGTACAATACGGACGGTAACATTAAAAACTAAAAATAAAAAAATACTACTACTACAACTAAGTACTTTTAGGCAAAAGTACACGCTATTTACTAATTAGAAGTCGTGGTAGCCTAGTGGTTAAAACACCAGCCTCTCAAATATGAGTGCACGGGTTCGATTCCAGGTCAGGCAAGTACCAATGTAATTTTTCTAAAGTTATATGTACTTCCTAAGTATATCTTGGACACCAAAAGTAAAACCATTATCATAAGTATTTTTTTTTAAATGAAACATTGCCAGAATCATTTGCCGTTTGCGCATGATGGCCGCAAAGCTGTCCGTACCGTATGTACTAGCCGCCGCAAACATTGGGGAGGTGCTGCAGTAGCGCGGCAGTCTCATTAACACCCGGGACAGTTTGTTTCTAACAGAGTAAATTGTTAACAATTAGGTTACGAGATCAAAAAACAAGACACAAGCCCCCTTATTACAAAAAAAATGGATTTTATTCATTTTATATCAGGTTTAAACCACCTAAACGGTTATTGAATTATGCACAAACAATATAGAAATGCAGTATATAAAAATGACAGCTTACTTCGGTATTAAGTTGTCACTTTTGTATTAAGCATTGCAAAGTTCGAAATACAAACACGGACTCAAAGGTTAAGTCTGGAACTAAAGTTGATTTCGTTTTGTATTATGGGTGATAGATTTTTATTTTAATTTTAAAATGTAGCCAATCGATACTATAAAAATATTACCGTGACAAATTTGATAAAAGGCGCTGTCTTTTTTTCTGGCTCATGGAGGTCATTTGATGATATCAAATGACCTCTCCCGCTCTGGGCGGAGAGGAAGGGCGTGTCAGACTATTACTGACTAAAACCCATCCAAGTTTCTTCACTTGCCTGTGCGCCAGGGCCACGGTTTCTTTTATAATCAGTCCGCAACCATGGCCCAGGAGGCTTCGGTCTTCGAGGACCCCGTCACTATATGCTGACATCTCTTGAAGCGCGAGTGAAACATAACGCGCCGTCGACCTGGGCCTGGTCCTTACGGGGCGGCGAGCTGCCCCTTGCTCGCCGCCTGCAAGCCCGCGCACACGGTGGTCAGGACTTCGATGTTGTTTCCCGACCAGGATGTCCCCTGCGGCGGCTAGAGGCGTGAAGCTGCTGGGATTCCAGCTCCGTCACGTGCTCCGCCTCCTCCTTCCTTTGTTGTTAGATGGTTACAGAATCGCACTATTGGTATTGAAAAGACCGATGTAGACTCTTTTTTTTTTATAATTATAAACTAGTACTTGACCCCAATCCCACCTGATGGTACGCAGTGATGCAGTCGGTGATGGTAAAGCCCGCTAGTTTATTTAGAGCCTATTCACTAAAAAAAAACTGAGTGAATAGGAAGGATGACGGCAATTGAGCGAGGTCACGCAATGTTAAACCCACCAACACGACCAACGGCAAGACTTTGTCTAGAGGGTGGTAACTACCACCGAGGCACTCCCCGCCAGACCGCATTAAACGTATGACTCCCTCTGAGTAAGTTTGAATTACGTCTGTATTTCGTTCCTACCATTGGAGTACATACTGCAGCAAATAAGGACCATGCTACTCATTGGTTTTGTTAGTAGAAAATTAGTGTGTGGACAATTTATGGTCTCATGTTTATGTTGTGGTTGGCTTCCAGTCTGACCGTAAGCAGCTAAGTGTCAGTATTTTACATGGAAAAACTGCCTATGTAATCTCTGTAACCCAGTTACATATTCGGTAATTTAATATGAAACCCCTTGATCACAATGAACAACCGGTCTTGGTTGTCAGATTTTCGGGCTTTTGACAACTTTGTAACAACTGTCAAAGATCCACGAATGACAGCTGCGAGTGCGACCAACGTGTTAACTTGCTATTCAAGGTATGGAGGGTTGATATGAAGAGATGGTCCTCATCTACGAAACAAGCACGGCTAGCACAGCTTAGCCTGATTGAGGTATCCATTTGTAGTGCCACTTACAAATTGAGTGTTTGGATTTGCTTATTTGAATACTTCGACCAGAAAACAATACCAGAAAAAAAATCTATTTTATAGATTTATTTGAATTTACCTAAAGATGTTTCTCGCTTCAAAACTTTGATCACTGTTTTAACATCAATTTCCGTCGACAACAATTTATTATTATTCAAGCAATAATGGTTAAAAAATATGATGAAAAGTAAAGTTGAAACTTGGTCAATTTGGTGAATACCCTAAACAGAGTCTGTTTCCATTTTTATCAAATACTTTTGGACCTAACTGCACCTTAAAATGGAAACTACTTAGGGATAAAATAAGACTAGTAATGATACTTTGAGTTCTCTACCTTCTGGGATTTAAACTGGGTACTAAACTGTCTCATTGTATGATGAACCGAGTGAAATTGAAATACTTCTCGTACGTAACATGGAGGTAGAGTGAAGAAAACAATTAACTGGCAATTTATTTTACCCGACTGCAGCGAAGCCTAAAAGAAGTATAGTGTTTTAACACGAGTGTTCCAAGTCACGGGCGGTATACCTACACACCTCTTTACTAGATGCCAGCTCCAAAAAACAGAAGGTGACAACATTATTATAAAACATTTAACAATAATTGTCTTAAAGGTCTAGTAACCGAGCCAGAAACAAATATAAAAAAAAAAAATACAAAAATGGTCAATTGAGACGCGTATCTTGTATATCTTTTGAACCGTTTCTTAGTTTAATATTCCAGCTACTCTAGATTAAAAGCGTTAGCTATATCGTCTGGTAGATTAACACATGCGTGTTAATCTGCCATCTTATGTTAATCAGCCAGCCTATGTGTGAAGCATTGGAAACAACATAGGCTGATTTTTTATATTATGTATACATATGCTTAATTGTTCGTCCAGGCATTGTTTGTATATATAAAGTTTCAATCCATCCATACTAATATTGTAAATGCGAAAGTAACTGTGTCTGTCAGTCTGTTACGCTTTTCCGCTTAAACCTCTCAACCGATTTTGATGAAATTTGGCACAGTCAATCTTTAGATTTAGACCCTGAGAAAGGACATAGGCTACCTTTTATTGAAAAAAAAAAATGATATTCCCGAGGGAAATCTAAAAAGCGCGATATAACCGATTTCCACGCGGGCGAAGCCGCGGGCGGAAACCTAATATTTTTATAAAATCGTTCAGATTAGGTACATAAAACACCACAAATTAACTGTAGGTCTAATGTCATTTGACATAACGTCTTAATTAAAAAAATTCTCATAAGAGTTTATTAGGCGCGTTGCTAAGTAACTCGAGCCACGGCCAAGACGTTGTCTCTATGTGGAGTCGAGACGCTGGCGGTTATGCTTCCTTCACACATTTTAACCACAGGGTTAAAATACCTTTCTTCAGGTTAATAGCTTTCTTCAGGTGTAAGCGTATTTACAGAAATACGCTTACACCTGAAGAAAGCTAGCAAATAGGAGTGGAGTCGCGTCTCAGCCCGCTCCCCGCAGCCTCCCCTCCGTCATCGCCTCGCCTGTGCAAAGACTCTACGTAGATATGTGAGCGCAGTGCCTTTTATTCCTACAGAAAACGTAGACGAGGCGCGCCGTTTCCGCTTCGGTGCGTTAAAGTTCAAGCCGCTTCGACTCCAACTCGTATGAGCGACGCGCCTCAGACCAATCAGTTTTACAAGTCAAACAACTGAGAGAAATACCAAAATTAGTATCACCCATGGACCCGCGGTATCACCTAAAGCTAGTGACTTGGGACAAACGCCATCGGTGGTCGTGAGATAGTCGGCGTTCTTCACAAAGTAATGCTGAGTCAGCGGGACCGTCAACATATTACCGCTACTACTCGAAACTGGGTTCAAGCTCCATTTATATAATTATACAGGAATTAAACATTTACTTCTTAAAAGTAACTACGATTGTTTGCCGAAACTTAGTTTTTTTTTCATGCAACTTTGTTTCGCAGCAAAAGGTTAAAAAGAAATGATGACAATTTAAAAACGACACCCATTAAACGTTTTCTTACAAACTCGTTTCCCTTCAAGTTCGTAATATAACCATATAAATAATTTAACCTTATAAACCGAAATATAATATAGCAACAATAATTGCCTATTCTTTACTTAATTAAGACTCTGAAGCGCTATTATATCTTATAAGAAAAAATATACTACAAAGGAGTTTTGTCTTCGACAGTACGGCGGCTATCTCAAAAACAAACGTTTGTAATTAGGGTACGTCTGATAGCCGCCTCCGACGTGTCCCTTACAAAAAACTACGGTAGCTAATAGCAAACTGTACTAATTTTCTATTGATTGAATACCAATTTCTATACAAGATTGTGCTTTCTTAAAAACTGTCTAGTTAGTTTTGATCGGAGTATAGCTAGAGCACTGAATATAATGCAGATTTTGCGTGAAACGATCGGAACATGTGGTTAAAAATTTTGTTGAAAAATTTTATTACATTCAATTTATTTCATATTTTCAGAATGGATTAGTGTGGTAGTACCTACTTATTCCCGAGTTAACTTTGTGATTAGGAGTAAGACAATACTTGTAGTGTCAAGTGTAGCGCAGGCGCCGCGTGTGATCCCGTCCCTGCCGCCAGTCTGCACCTTTTTATGGCACTTTTTGTTGATTTTCTATAATTTCGGTTAAACTAATGTTTGGGCTTCGATTTTTCGGTTCGTGAAAGGGTGTGAAATCGTAGTTAATTGAGGGATGTAATGGGCTTTTGTGTGCGGTCACTTTCCCTTGGTTTTTGTAGTGGCTACCCAAATAGAATAGTGCCACTACCTACTAATAATAGGCAACGATTTTCTGGTTCCCGGATACAGAATAAATTATACTAATATATGGATTATTTTTGAACAATGGTTACTCCTAATATGGAAAAACACAAAGCGTTTTAATAACGACCCAAAGTGAAACAATTAATTTTAATCACCTATTTACAAGACACGCCGTTTGCATTTTGCTTAATTATAAATAATTATACAACTACATAACTTCTTGCCTACTTGTGTACTGATTTTTTTACAATCTATTTAAGTATATGAAAAACATTATCATTTTGATTATTTGCTGCGATCAGTTTTAATTGGTATTAGATAATTTGTTTCACACATTCGTAAATTTTGTAATTAGAGAGTGAGTGGTTGTTTCGTTTTAAATTGCATTACATTTTTCGCAATTACATCAGTAATTTGTAAGTAGTTTTGTTACGTCGATATGAGCTAGATGGCAACATTAATGTTCCAGCTGCTAACATTCCCACGCCACAGGTGTAACAACCGAGGAGAATGTGTTACCACAAAGCAATGCTTTTCAGGTTTAACTATGCTCGTTGTATCACTGCACTTTATGACCTGAAAAGATTGGTTACCAAGAAAAACATTAGATATAGGTTAGCAGTCCTTTGTGAATTTCTAGATGGACTTCTAGAAGAAATACCTATCATTAAATGATAATGAAAAAAAGTGGTATTCATACCTGAAAAGGAGATGTTTCATTTTAGGCCACCACTATGTACGCTATATAGATAAAAAGGAAAAAAATAAAAGACTTTCATAAAAATACTACTAAATTAATTTGAATAAAAATACAAGTATATACCTATAATTAATTATTTGAAACGTTTTTTAGTGAGATAAGTTTAATAAGGTCGCCGTGACTGACAGTGGTTATGACATTTGATTGGCGACTTTGACAGTTCTATTTTCCCGTTATGTTCGTGTCGAGTGTTGATTTGAGTTGATTGTGTTTATTTAATGGGCCGTACGTTCGGAATTCATGTTTTGTTTTTTTCGCAGTCACATGGTAGATAACATAGATACGATAGCCTTAGATACATGACACTTCGATCAAATGTCACTGTCAAAATCTTATTTCGCTTATTGCTGACCACCATATTTATTAGTAGTTGTGTGTATAGCTACCTAGCATTAAGTGTACAATTTGCTGGCCCAGGCTCCATACATTTTTGAAACATCTCCTTTTCTGAAAGTATTGAAACTTCTGTTACATAGCTGGCACCACCGTGTGACCGTCGGCTCTCGCTCATCACAAAGGCTGCAAGTCACCGGCGGCTCGGCGCCGGCGCCGCTCCACACCTCTTATTAATCACCACACCGCCGACTATCTGCCTTCACCGGTCACTAGTGTGTGTTTACTTAATTGTTTTCAAATAGCTTCCTTATTTGGGGAACTAAACCTGTGATGCCGAATTTAAAGCTGCCAATATCTAATGAAATATCCGAACTTGACTGAATAGGTAACTAATGAATCAATAGCATAGCTGTTCACTGGTATTTTAGGTTAAAAACAATGTTATTATTTTTAAATTATGTCAAAAGTTATTTGTTTCATAATTTAGTATCAGAAGTTTAAACAATGGATTTAATGTATTTTAATCGATCCGTTGATTTTGAAATACAACCTGCTGTTGCTGAAAAACACAGTCAACATCGAAAATGTATTAATTAAATCTTTGTAGAATTAAATTAAAATAATATACCATTTGCAACATCTGCAATTAATGATGTACTTGAAGTTGTGATAGTTATCCGTATATGTATAACTGCATTATTCATGGAAAATGTGATTCCATTCATATCTCTAAATATTTCACACTCGTTAAAAACCGTCAATCATTTCTTCCTCACCTACGTAAACAACCCATTAGTACATAGTACATACTAGTTACTGATATGAAATTATTTGAAAATAAAGTTTGAATGTCGAACCGAACAAAGCTAGATATCAAAGCTCCATAGATTGATTCACGGCATGATTCATCAATAGTTATAATATTTTGTCGGAACGATCGTGAATTCACAATAAGCCGGGGGCCGCGAACAAAATGTCGTTTATCGACGTTTAGTCGTCGAAACGTGTAATCCATCGCGATTACCTAATGACGTATTCTGTAATGACGCTCGCAACAATACCTACCTGTGTTGCGACTTGCGACTAGTTCGGTGGCACGACTATGCCTGTTATTAAGTCGCGACGTAATATTTGAGCGAATTGTTGTAGCAGTAGATTTGACGTATCGTGTTTAAAGTATAGTATACTTCAGTGTGTACCTAGTTTTCATTGAGATATCGAAACTTTTGCAATGCTTAGATTGAGGAATAAATGTGTTTAAGCTTTAGGGCAAACCCGCCGATCTCATAGTTAGATTCTAGAGATGTAATGGCTTGAAATTGTTTTTCTGGAAAAATGGGTAGAAACCCAACAAGATGTCTAAAACTGTATAGGTTTTCTTATAATATGTATCGCATTTATATTTAAAGATGATGAAGACTGACGGTATGACCGATCATTTTCCCATATTGAAACTAAAACGTACGCGTTAATGGGAATGTTCTTTAGAGACTAAACGGTTAGTGTTTCTCGTAAATTCGTATCATTTGTATAAACGCTGCCGATAGGCTACGTGGGAGCCTCAAGTCACACTACTTGAAACACTGGATACGCATGACTACTGATTATTGTACTCGTTCGAATTTTTCGTTTCGTGTAGTGTGAAGTGATGATAACGCCTATATGAGTAGAAGAAAGAGGTTTTGGTGCTGTGCTGGTCACAAAATATAAAACGAAACTCTATACAGAATAACCCTTAATTCACAAATGACCCCAAAATTAAGCCGGTTAAGCTTAAGTTGCAGGTCTATAAGACCATCATTAGACCTGTTCTCCTGTATGGTAGTGAGGCGTGGCCTGTGCTTGAGCGACACAAGCAGAAGCTGCGTGTCACGGAGATGAATATGCTGCGGTAGATGTGTGGAGTTACGCAGAAGTACCGCATCAGGGACTCCCGCATCCGTGGCAGTCTTCATGTCCGTGACATAGCGGAAAAACTGCAGGAGGGTCGCCTACGTTGGTACGGTCACGTCTTACGAAAACCGGCATGTTACGTGGGTAACAAATGTCTTGCCACGACGCCTCCGCCGGGCCGGAACAAGCGGGGTAGACCAAAGAGGTGCTGGCTTGACGTTGTAAGAGATGACATGCGTGCCAACAATCTCACACCACACGATGCTGAAGATCGCGCGAAATGGAGGAAATTAAGAAAGAAAGCGGACTCCGGGCCCAACGCGAAAATCGCGGATGCAACCGGGATAAACGCTACGATGATGATGATGATCTGGAATTGTAAATGTGTTAGCAATATGAAAACTGCAAACTATAAAGTGAATATATAAAGACTATTGTTAATATACCCATCAAGGACAGCATTGAACTCTAATATGCAGCAATTTTCTATTATTGCACCATTTAAGTCTCCCTCATCGATTACAAATCGTAGCAGACCTAAAGAATCGTTAACACGTCGACAAGCCGTAACTTAGGTACATTGAACAATCGCAACGGCACGTGCTTTTTATACAATAGATTATTCAATTGATTGATTCTAGCACGCTAAATAGCAGCAGCTTTATTAAAATTCCGTACGTGTGCTTACACATCTCTAATGACATAATGCGTGGGTTCCGCGACTCAACGTAGCTACCGAGAACCAGACTAATCGGTTATAGCGAACCCTTTCAAATTACACGGCAGAGACACGGGATTCGAAGCAAGGACGCTCCGGTCGCCCGGCTTATCATTTAACCGCTAATCATTATACTGCAAATGCCATTTCAGTTTTGGCCGGGTTTTAATAAGCGGATTGCGAGACGGATTATTCGTTCTATAGCAATTTTGAAGTTCTAAGTCTGGCGCATGATGCAATCTGATATTAGTGAACGTTCCAGTTGCAGGAAATGTTTTATTGTACACCTACTTGTTCATTAAAATAAATTACGTATTTCAGATTTAGCAGGCAAATTGCTATATATGTTATTTCTTCATTCCAATGTGGTTCAAATTTTTTGTTTGTCGCTCTAATAGTATCAAATAGTTAATCGTTTAGATGACCTTTGTAATGTGTAAGTTGAATGGGACTATATCTGCTCGATGCTCATCATCATCATCAACCTTTTTATCGTCCCACTGCTGGGCACAGGTCTCCTCTCATGCAGAGAAGGATTGAGCGTAATCACCACGCTTGCTCAATGCGGGTTGGCGATTTCAGACTTAAAGTCCAGGTTTCCTCAAGATGTTTTCCTTCACCTTCAGTCATTGGTGTCCAAGATATACTTAGAAAGTACGTATAGGTAACTTTAGAAAAGTTACATTGGTACTTGCCTGACCTGGAATCGAACCCGCGCACTCATACTCGAGAGGCTGGTGTTTTAACCACTAGGCCACCACGACTACAACTACGATGCTCATACCTATATATGCAGAAAAATAATGATATAATCTCTTCCAACCTCTGTTTTTCGCAAGTATTTTATTAGTTGACCTATTCGTATCATATTGATATCATTTTCATTGGATCCGGAGTAAAGGAGTTATTTATAAAAACTTAGGTCTTTACTGTTTTTGTACTCATTGCTCATTGTCATCATTTCATTGTATTCTAAATTTAAATGATTTCATATAATATTTAGGTATTCGTTGCGTATCAACTGGGAGTGGTGTAGCCGTGGCTGGAGAGTAGATTTTTATTATGTAGTTCATTGGTATAAGTGTATTGTGTACCTATATGATATGTATGGTATAGTGTATATGACAGCCTCCGTGCCGTAGCGGTAGCGAACACGGCCCCTGCGCGAGGAGGCGCGGGTTTAATCCCCGAGCAGTGCAAATATTTGTATGCATGAATATGAATATTTGTACTGGTCTGATCGTGCCTCGGAAAGCACGTTAAGCCGTTGGTCCCAGTTTTACATACGAACATCTAATGGCAGCCGTTACTGGTTGTTGGAGCCCTCAAAAGTTCAATATCGCATAAGTTCGATATAGCCTTCGGGTTATGGAGGTCAGCCGGCAGTCGCTTCACGGAAAATATCGAAGTTTAGCCAAAATCAGCAGTTAGACTGGTAAAGCGGACCCCAGACTCAAAAGCTGAAAAAGCTTCGGATGCGACTGGGATTAACGCTGAGATGATAATGATTGGTATAAGTGTATTGTTAAGAGTACAATTTAAGATCGGTAGTGATAAGTCTGTAAAAGGTTTTTTGTTTGTTTGTGTGGAATCTCCAAAATATTTATAAAAAAGATACACCTATATGGATGTAAAAATACTTAATCTGGTTAGAAGGGAAGCCGACCGCGACATGGTTGAGAAAAAGTTAGGCAGGTGATGACATAAATGAAATCGTTTATTAAACAAGTAAGATCACTGATCACTTTTACACCTCATATGATTTTTTTAACTAGATGAAGCCGGCATTTCCTAACTGACTACCTCTGAGAAGAAATAGCCGAAACAAACTCAGGGATCATCGTCTTTTTTCAAGTCTAGACATTAAAAATGAAAATATTTACAATAATTTACATCATAATTACGCATATTGCTTAATAACAATGCTTAATAGAGCGAGCAGGTGAGTCTCAAGCTTTTTTCTCTTCTAAATAATCTGTGATTTTATAATACCCCTTTTTGCAAAGTTTGGCCTTTATATAGTTTTTAAATCGTTTATTGAGCAAGTTTCGAATGTCTATGGGAAGCTTGTTGTAAAAGTGTATAGGTACATTGACCAATGAACGAGTTGCCTACTCGTTATAATATATGGATTTGATTCTAATATCGGTACAAACGACAGCACATCAAGCTACTACATACCTAGGTACTGTTAACTTTCTATATTAGATCTTCGCCTTTATGGCTAGAGCATTAAGGCTCAAGGTTGATTGGGAATATCTGACAGTTTCGGGTATCTTGGTACGTACTGTCGTCCGTAACAACTAGCCTGCTTTGTCCCACTGCATGACAGACTCCTCCTCCCTCTTCCCTTATTATATAATTTTGTCTTTTTTGCTACTTCCAATGACTTGATTCAGAAAAATATTGTTAGAATGAAACTTTCATGAAACTATGTCTCAAGTTTGAAAAACTAGGAATTTCTGATTGGTTTCACAATCGCGTCACGAAGTTGACCCCACCTTTTTAGGTTTTCTGGTTCTTCCCACAAGTACGGACGACAGCAGGTCAAGCTACCCCAAACTGTCAGATATTCCCAATCAACCTTGAGCCTTAATGCTTTAGAGATAAAGTTGAAAATGTAATAAGGAAATCTGACAGATTGTAATAGCTTGATGTGTTATCGTCTGTACCTAACTAATTGGGGAAAAAAATCATCCCTTAAGTTCGTACTTGAACGAGTAGGAAAGCACATTTTAAAAATTTCAATCAAAATATTTTGACAGCTGAACGTTACAATATGAACTTTATTTTCTTAATTGTACCGACTTAAGTTTTGGCAAATAACTTTGGGTAGGTACATAATAAAGCTAAAAAAACATAATTGCAAGTAAAAATAAATAATAATGGTAATAAAAATACCTAAGCGGTTTTTAATATTCAAATTAAAATGCAATTTAGATCCAAAATGGCCATCAGTACCTACCTATTACCTATTTTAAGCAAGTTATTGAACAAAAAGAATTAATGTAGTAATTACATAGATAAATATTATCTAAACTGAACCCAAGTTTAAAAATCATATTATTTAAAATAAGTGGCCAAAAGTGACACCACTCCAACAAAATTACTGAAGCTGTTTTCCTTAAAGCTTACCAACACCGTCTTAAATACCTTAGCTCAGGCCGGGGCTCAAAAATTGTATCAGATAGGCTTGTGTCATGTTCACAACAATAAAGATGCTTAAACTTCAAACAATTCCCATAAGAACCCTCACAAACATGTTTCTGAAACTTTCTAAGCAGCGTATAAATAACGTTCGATAAAGCTCAAATTGGGCCCAACTATGTGTTGGAGCTTTAAGAGCGTAAGCGGGCGGCGCGCCGCGACTCCTTCCGATCGATGAAAGTGCTCTTTGTTTGCCGGATATACAAGCCGAATTCGCATCACGTCGCCGAAAAACGCAAACTGAGATAAACAACCTCCCCCCCGGAGAGGCCGTAAGTGGGATCGTTTTACCGGACAATTTTCGTCTTTAACGAAAGCTGTTAAGGCCCGTTTTTGGATGGGTCTCCTCGAACAACAATTGAATCAGTTCACGCAGCATCAAATCACTAAACCACTGGGCGGGGCGTTCTCAGACTCCACCGGGGGACGGCGAAACAGGGACGGAGGAGAGCCGCTCTCGCCTCGCGCCCTCGAGTTAGACAGAGAGGAGCGTATTGTCTGTCGAGAGGTCTCGACTTGAGATGGCAGTCCAAATTTAAGTGCGCTTCGAGAGCTTTTTGTTCGTAGCCCGCGGCGGCAATAAAAAGAATAGTGTCACTGAGCAGATTGCCCCTCATTCAGCACTTGACAATTAAATAAGTGCTCTCGAGTGACATACACTAAGAGCGAGCCGTCATAATATCATGATTAATGAGAGCACAGCTTTCTATCGATCATTTGTCAGCTACTGATAATTAAAGTGTAGTATTTAAATTAGGATTGAGTTTAATACGGCTCAAAATGTTAACGTTATATTATTATTCGAAGTTAAAGTCTTCTATTATGAGTCTGCTTTATGTTTTAGAATATGAATCAAGTAGACAGATGATAATAAATGGGGTTATAAAAAATTTCAATTATTTAAGGAATGACGAGCATTAAAACATGGACTCCCCCTCATTTGCATTTAATAAAATTAAATGATCCATTTATAGAAATTAATTAACGAGGTGGCCAGTGAAGCGTCTGGTTGTGCGAGGACGCGGCTAACAATGGGCACACACTACGCGACTAATAATAGCAATGATAATGCGACCGACTCCCTACGAATTAATAAAAAGCTCACTCAACGACAATAACCAACCACTTCGGAACTAATCGAGTACCCACAACGAAATTATATTAAATTTTCAATTGGGGATGCGTTTGTTTGTTTGATGCACGTGGAAAATAAATGCGAATTACAGAAATAGAGAGCTATTTTTATTGTAGGTATTATTTTTAATGCTTAGTTGCATTTCTCAATTTACTGCAATGGTAATTATGTAAAGCAAATAAGTAATGAAATTGGTTAGAGGATTAGTGAATTAAAACACTAAAGATGTCATTAGGTAAATACAGATGAAATTTTGTATAAAAAAGGGTAGTTTTCAGGGCTTTACGCATGGGCGTACAGGGGGGCAGGTGGCAACGGCCGAATAAGTGCAAACATTTGCCGAATTAAAATGTCATTGATGTTCGTAAAGAAGTCTCACTTTCAAAGTCCTATAGAATTTAGATCATCATTCTTTACAAATACGCAACCATTAAATTTTGCTAAATAGCATTATGGGACAGAGCAGTTGTAAACTAAAGTAATAACCGTGAGTATTGTAGCGTAATGCATTCGCGTTTACCCTTTTTTGGAAAAGGGTAAACGCGAATGCATTACGCTACAATACTCACGGAATCAAATAAATCAAATTAAAGTACTCGACCACGCTCCGGCGACTCCACTAGTGCCCAAGACGTTTTGTCAAATTTATTATTTTATTTACATTTTTTTTATTAGTTTTACCACTGTGGTATCTCCATTGTAGTCTCGAGTGCACTGTGACAAATTTGATGACGATTGGGGTCACAGCGCGTGATCTATTGCCGTAGGGTCCGTAAGCGGCAGTTCACAGAATTTTAGAGTCGATTTAAGTTTCTAATGTGTCATAAATCGTTTCTCTGTACTTGTGGGATTCTCGCAACGTTTTATTTCGATTTCAAATGGACTGTGAACTTTTCAATCGTACTTTTTGCGATTGAGTTACATTTTTTTTATTTGAGTTCTTAATAGTTGTTATTATGCTCTAAGATTTCATTTCGGTAATTTTTTATCTACTTATAGGGAATAAAAAAGCAGTCCTCTGAGAAGGAATGTTAACTATAGAAACTTCTGGCATCAAATCTTCTTAGGGCAGGCGATGGTATGGACGATATTAATGACTAGCATGTTCTACATATATATAATTAAACTAATACAGTGATACATTTCCGTTGGAAATTCCCATATGAATTTGGCAACTTACAAGTGGAATGAACTTTCAATGCTGATCTAATTTTGCATCATTATATTGATTTCTCTATTCATTTTCAGCTGAAGGTTGGCAATAAATAATCCTTGGATTAATTTTGTCATCTCC
The DNA here is from genome assembly GCA_017933935.1 of Sesamia nonagrioides. Classification (NCBI taxonomy): domain Eukaryota; kingdom Metazoa; phylum Arthropoda; class Insecta; order Lepidoptera; family Noctuidae; genus Sesamia; species Sesamia nonagrioides. Next base: position 1,178,239 of record JADWQK010001955.1, on the reverse strand, counting down.
GTCATTGATAGCCTAGTGGAATATAGATGAAAATATAGCTCTACTCTTTGCACATGTCAATAATGAATCACTGTATAGAGCAGTGGTACCGTAATAAAAATGGCCGCGACTTATGAGTTGTAGGTAGTAGATTTGAACCAAGAGAAGAGCAAATCAAATCAAATCAAAATTGTTTATTTCAAATTAACCATCACTTGGTACTTTTGAATAGTCAATGTCGGTCAGTCCAAGAAAAGTGAAGCTAAATTGCACGTTCCAAAGCGTAGACCTCTATGGAGAAGAACGTGCAAGAAACTCCATGGACACTCTTTTAAAATCATAATATGGATTACATTTCTTTGCTTTTTTGAGCTTTGATTTTTGATAATTATTTCATCACCACTGCTCTCAAAACCATGAAAAATACGTCTCAAGGAAACTGGGTGTATTCCCGTTCATTTCCCCGACTTCGTCCAAGTAGTAGGACGAACAAAAATTTACAAAAATTAAATTTAATTAGTTGCCGATAATTCAAATAAATGGACGATTTTAGAGAGACGTGTGGCTGGTCTGTGTTACAGTATTAAGAACTATATAGGTTTATTATGCTAATCATGTCACATAATCACCACCTTTTCTCTCTCACCAGGACAAAATGGAAGCGACAAACGGCGGTAGGACTAGAATTGCTTGCTGAGGCAGGCAACTACGCCGCTTTCCAGCGGCTGTACGGAGGCTACTGGCCGGGCGTGCCAGCGTACCCTGCGCAGCCGGCGCCCGCGGCGGCAGACCTGTACTACCGGCAAGCTGCTGCCACCGCTGCAGCAGCTGCATCAGCCAGCGCAAACACGCTGCAGAAGCCCTTGCCTTATCGGTGAGTATTTCTTGTCTAGAAATAGTTTAAAGATATTAACATGCTTAACAAATTTCACAGGTCATTGCTCTAAAAATGTCTGATTTTTATCTAATATAGGTACAGAATTTGAAAGCAATAGAAGTGGTTAAGATTTTTGTATTTGAAATCCAAACATTACATTGCCTACTTGCTCTTGCTACTTATGTTACTCGTCCTACAACAATTTCGATCTTTGTCCCCAGATTATACCCCGGTGCGCCGCTAGGAGGCGTCCCACCACTCGGGCTGGGCCTGCCAGGGCCATCAGCACACCTGGGGTCACTAGGTGCACCGGCGCTCGGTGCGCTAGGCTACTACGCGCACGCACGACGAACACCCTCGCCTGATCTCGACCCTGGTAGCCCCGCGCCCCCACACCGTTCACCGCCCGACACCCCCGCAGACAGGCGCTCTGATGACGAAGATGACGATGAGCCTATACACGTATAATGGGAACAAACCTTTACGTACACATTACAAGTGAAAAATTCCATCCAAAGTGATATAAAACACTACAAAAACCAAAAGTGAATTCTAAAACAAAGTGATAAACTCTACAAAGACGAGTGCTATGGATATTAGGGAAGAAGCCGTTTCCCGGTCAACTTATGTATTTGGTTTCTGTTGACTCGGTTGTCGTCCGCTGCACTGTTGTTTTGCACGAGTTTCTTGTTCGAATATTACATTTCGAATACTTTCCTTGAGACGGACATTGCCTGTCTGAGATATGTGATATTATAAGCCCAGATTTGATATTAAGAAAGTGTAAAATATAATTGATGTCGTGTTAACTACTTATTGATAAACTAGCGATTAGACAAAGCTTTGTAAGTTACAATAGAGAATAAATAGGCTGGAATTCAAACATTCCGTTATCGATTAATGTATATTTAAGAAATGTGCTCCGGTGTTGAACAACACTAACAAAATTATCCATTGATTTATATCAGTGATTGATCTGGATCTACGTTTGCGGATTCGTGATCTCAATTCAAGGATTCATCTACTTCTACTCATTGCCATTTTGCGACAAACATAACTTACGTTTCACTGTTTATATGGCAAATAAGATTCGCTACTTTAGTGACTCCAACAAAGAATCCTAGGCCTGAACATTAAAAAAAAAAAGAAAATTTGATAAATGTCAAACACAAACAAATGAACCTCATGAGTGATATTACAATGAGTGTATTATGTATGATGTAGCACTGAAGTGCACTCTATAGTACCTAGTGGCTCGGAACACCAGTCGACGAAATTGTGCAAACATACCTACTGTATATTATAATATAAATATATAACTATTCATATACGATGTATGTATTGTTAGTATTAAATACACAACTTAAAGTATTAAATGTATGTAATAAAGTACCTAATGCTATAATAGAAATAACACACCGATGTACTTAAGCAATCCGAGATGTGGCATTTTATGTCCCATAGATTTTGTGGTGTTTTGTAATTAAAATGTTGTCAATTAAAAATAGCAATTGTTTTTCTATTGTCACACCCTTTACATAGATGTCCGCTTACGGTTTTGTATTACAATGACGTTTATATTTGCTGGATAATATTTTTTTTAATGAAATTAAAGAAAAATGCACCGTATCAATTGGTTTCAATATAACGATCTCTGTATCGAGATTCTATATTAATTACTATAAATAAATATATACGGACGAATCACACAGATTGAGCTAGCCCCAAATTAAGTTCGAGACTTGTGTTATGGGATATTAACTCAACAATACTATATTTATAATAGATACATTTATAGATAAACATCCAAGACCCAGACCAATCAGGAAAAGATCGTTTTCCATCATGACCTGGTCGGGGATTGAACCTGGGGCCTCCACGGCGCAGACAGGCGTGTTGACCGCTGCGCCACGGAGGACACTAACACAACGATACCAACAACTAATGAATTAATTAATTAATTTTTAACCGACTTCAAAAAGGAGGAGGTTACTCAATTCGACCGTATATATGCTTTTTTTTTATGTTTGTTCGCGCATAACTTCGTTGTTTATGAACCGATTTTGATAATTCTTTTTCTGTTGGATAGAGGACGTTCCCAAGGTGGTCCCATGATAAGGATATCAGGGTTTGATGGTGGAAGACCAGAGAAAACAAGGGGAACTTTCAAAAGTTGCAGGGGCGACTAGTGCATTTCTTAGCATTTTCATTAAGTATTATAAATCACAACAATTTAATAAAGGTCTGGAGTAGATCTGATGATGGAGCCGGGAGACAGTCGAAGGAACTCCTCAACAATTCACAGCAGCTACCTTGTGTTTGGGCTCGATTAATTTGTATTGATAAGAACTTCACACCTAGATGGGTTGTGACTGTCATAAAAGCTCTGATGATGAAGACAAAGGCCAGTTCCGGGAACTTCTCAACGGTTTACAGTAGCTACTTTGTGGTTGGACTTCATTCATTTATATTGATGAGACCTTTGCACCCATTGGGTTAAAATAATCGTCTGCAGTAAATTTGATGATGAAGACCATAGGCAGTTGAGGGAATACTAACGGGTAAAAATTAAAGTAAACAAAATTACGTCGTTTCCCAACTATATTTGCGTCAGCTTCCAGTCTGAACGGATGCAACTAAATACATAGTACCTACTTTTAACAACTAAAAAGTGTAAAATAAAAACTTTTTTACAAAAAAACAACCGACTTCCAAAAACCACTACAAAGTGAAAAATAACTAATTTCGGAAGTCGGTGTCAAAAAACGAATATACAAAACCAAAGACACCGACTTCCGAAATTAGTTATTTTTCACTTTGTAGTGGTTTTTGGAAGTCGGTTGTTTTTTTGTAAAAAAGTTTTTTAATTCATTAATTTCAAGTGACTTTACCACATTGATTTACCAAACGACGTACAAATGACTATTACAAGCAAATGTATTGGTCAAGCAAACAGAGGCAAATGAGGTTAAAGTAAAGATTAATTAGAAGTACTATATAAAAGCAAATTTAATACATTCTCCGTGGCACTTTACCAGTTGTAACGAACACCTAGCGGGCAGCCACGCGGCGTGGAGCTAACTCCGGTTTGTCACGCCATCGGCTCAGACTCGGTTAATAGGCCCGTGTTAAATTGTGTGTGCTATCTCCATTTGCAACTGCTCCATTAGGGCTGTTACGAATATGAGCCTATATACGCGCCAAGCTATGTGCAACGTCCTGATTGCACGCTATGTAACTTTATATCTGCAAATAAAAATGTTTATGTGTAAGTCAATTTATTAGCGGGTTTGCTTTGTTTTTTGTGGCTACTGGCGCCGATTCTGTTGTTCACAAACTAAACTAATTTTAAGTTATGTGCATCTTTTTCTTTCTATTTTATTAGGAAAAGGACAGAAGATAAAATGTCAGTTCAGACCTGTCAAATTAGTGCGCTCCTGACGTAAACTGGCGTATTTTTAGTCGCCATGTTTATAATCGCGTCTAAACTGTCTATGGAACGGGGTTTTGGCGGGAATGTCAAGATGAGTGTTATGCTCATTTTTCATTGGACTTTTAAAATTATTTATCGTGTCGTTTACTAAATAAAAACGCGTGATTTATGTAGTAAAAAGTGCATTCAGTGAATAATTCAAAAAGAACAGTGAAATATTGTAGCATAGTGGCCTCATCATGTCTTTACGCTAAACCGCTCCTTATCGTCCAAACGCGGGAAACGAAAGGAGTTAGGTTAGGTTAAGTTAAGCTAGGATTAGTTAGGATAAATTAGGATAAGTTAGGATAGATAATTACTGAAGAAAAAATTACTGAAGACTAGGCTGTATGGCGTACTATGCCTTTGCCTTTTCCGTTCGCCCGAACGGAAAGAAACGAACCAAAAAAAAATGTCTATGGAACATCTTAATTTGGCAGGATTAAACTAAAATTTTTGTCTTCTATCCTTTTCTTATTGAATTAGAAAGAAAAATATGCAGTGAACTTAAAATTAGTTTAGTTTGTGAACAACAGAATCGGCGCCAATGCCAGCATTTCGCCAACTTTGGACATCCTTATTATGATAGCCTTTTTTATTGTTCGACTTCATTCTTCCAGAGCAGTTTTTGTTCTAATCATTTGACATTATTCATGACGGATTCCTCAGAAATTGAAACAATTATAAAGTCGTAGAGTACGCGGTACGTCATGGCCCCGTCACAGCCGTCACGCCAAATTCGCGTTTTATAAAACAACTTGTCCTCGGTCGCGTTTACACAATCGGCCCTCATGAAAACTTCTCTTTGATTTCCTTCGAAACATTTTTAGCGGGCATAAAACCTATTTAAAAAGCAATCAGTCAGAGGCCGCTGATTGCCCACGGGGCACGCCACCGACCGTGTTCACAAAACGGAGCAATTAACAGCACCCCTCCCCCCACCACCGCACACCCCAGTGTTGCCTCCTGCACAGATCTAATCGCAAAACGACCGTTTTCTAGAATCGCCTCTACAAAGCATTGCGTGCTCCAACGCGTTGGGGTAATGCAGCGACCACGATCGACCACCATGTAACTTTAGAAATACAAACATATTTTACTTGACGCCTTGATGGTCATCATAACTTATTGGGAAAGATAGGATCGCAGCCACCTGTACTGAGGGGGCAATAAAGAAATATCCAATTAGCAATCCACAACGCTTGTGCAACTTATCAGCTATATTTTTAATTCAGTCGACTGCCTGTAACAATCTTTGCTTTATCATCAATAAAAGGCGCCCATAAAATTATAAATTCTAAGTTCAACTGTTTACTCAACCCTTTTTTACATAATCGTTTACAGCAAAAAAGTTGGAGCTGATATAATAACAGGGTATAAATGCAAAGCAAATTTATTACACATATTTACGTAGGAACAACGCGTTATATAAAAACTAGACTGGTATCACGCCACGCCACGCCGATATCCACTCGTGCCGTATTAATATTTATGTTGTTTAAACGATGTTTAATCACAACAGACACGAAAAGTTTTTGCTGTCAGTTATAGTAAAATGAATATTTTCTGATTGAAATCAATACACGAAATCATAGTGTAAAATTGATAATCACTGAACAGTACAACCTAAAAGTAAGGTTAGCGCTTTCGTAGCACGCCTTATTTCTGTTATTTTTTCGATAACTACTTATTGTATAAAATGACTTCGAAGGAATCTCTTTTGACTAGACTAAAAAAAAATATGCTAACCGAAGTGCGGAAAATGGGATTACAGATGATACTTTACCTAGACTGACTGTAATAAAACATCTATACTTCTTTGTGACCGCGTAGATCTTGGAAACTTCTGTGTATTTTGATACAACTTCACCTACACCTTGGTAATTTATTCCGTAAGGTTTTTGTGTATTTCATATAGAATAGAAACCTCAATGTTTTGTCAAGTCGTAAAAACCATGCGAAGCAGGAACGGGTCGCTGGTTCAATTATAATTGACCCTTATAAAGTATGACTCCTAAAAAAACAAAAATAATTACCGAAATTAATGTTTTTTTACCACATAATTTAATTAGAAAACATTAACCACACTAGAATGTCATATAATAAAACATATAATTTAATTGGCATTTAACTTAGCCCTTTATCTATTGTCTATATCTATAGTGGATATGTACAGACCTATACGAATCTGTTATGAGTAGGAACAAAAAGCATGCCGCTATGGTCAGTTTACTTAAATGACTTCCTCGCATTGCACAGTTGCCGTTAAAAGATTGTTTAATTGAGTGAGTTATTGCTGATGCTTCCTCAGTTCGCGTAATATCAAACATTTTATTGCTGTGCACATACTAATGTTTCCTGCGCTTTCGGTAAGTACCAGTTTTAACAAAGCAAAATACGTTTCACTTAAGATGCATTGGGATCGTTAACCATAATGCGCGATATTAAACGAGAACCTCTCATTCTGAGAGCTATATTTGTAGATTAATTCTCGAAATGGCTTTATTGGCCCGGATACATCGGAATGGGTCTGTGACGTGCCAATCTCAGGTAATCCTCGGTAACCACTAAATATTACATGTGTTAATGAATGCATAAAGTTATCTTGTGGGGTATGAGGAAACACTAACCCAACTGTGCTTACACACCACTTGCACAACACAACACAACAGTTATCCATGCTAAATGATTATAAATGCGAAAGTAACTCTGTCTGTCTGTCTGTCTGTTACGCTTTCCCCCTTAAACCTCTCAACCGATTTTGATGAAATTTGGCACAGACAATCTTTAGGCCCTGAGAAAAAACATAGGTTATCTTTTATCCCGGAAAAATGTTATATTCCCGAGAGAAATCTAAAAAGCGCGATATAACCGAACTTCACGCGGGCGAAGTCGCGGGCGGAAAGCTAGTTATTCTATAACAATTGCATGTACGAATTCATACTTTCACAACTGAACAGATTTTTTGGCTGATATACAGCGGATTTCGTCTGAAAATAAAACAAAATCAGCTTAATCAACAAACTAAAAGTATTTTAGCAAACACTATTCGTTATACCTACTAAAGGTAAAGCATTTAACGAGTGTTTAGCGCTAAATCAATGGGCAACAAGCACGCCGGCGGCGCCCGCGCCGGTGCGTTGTAGATCTCTATCTACTTCCGTCGCTGCCACCACTCGTAATTACTGATTACAAGCGATTTTAGGCTTTTTGTCCAGCGAGCCGACTACACACGGACATTAAAATACTATATGACTCACTTGTTCATTTTTTTTTTATAAAAAAGCTTTAACGTTGTCGCTTAAGGACCATGGGTGATCGATTATAAGCTGCTTTGTAGTTGGTAAAAAAATGCTTTATCAAGTCGATCAATCTGTAAACAAAAGTCTTTCTTCAAATTAACTTCAAAATGAAATGATTTTAACAACAATTGCGTAAACAATGCTAATGCTAGAAATATTACATTTCCATGAATTCGAATGTTTTCGAATGTTGGTGTTTCAAAATGTCGTGTCAAGCTCTTATCAATACATGGTGAAGTCAAACAGACAACGATTAGGTACTGCGGACTAATGCCAGTAGTAGTTCGGTGTAACTGTATTTATGATCGATGTTGGATAAAGGGCTGCAACATTTTTATTGGAATAGAAAAGCGATAGAGTGTACACACACAAGTTCTGTTTGAGCATGGAAGTGTTTTACAACAATATTTTTTTCAAGGATTCTCATACGGGCAACTGAATTGGTAATTTGTAACCAACATTGTTCAAATACAGCGAGTATCAGAAATGTGAAAGAGTCGTAGGTATATAAGGTTGTTGTACAGACCATCCAACTGCAAAACTTTCTTTTGGTTCCTTAAATATGACTACACGTTTATTATGCACGCTTTATATCGTCACAACAATATCAAGTTCTGATGAAACTAAATAGTAAGTTGGCAGAAATACAGTCACTCCACACTATCTTAAGCGATTTGCTAGATTGCTCCAGTACCTCGCAACTGTTGCTGGCAACTTGTTGAAAAATTGCTCGTGTAAGCAGCTTACATTACATCTAGATATAACATAAACACGATGAGCACTAGTTTATTGACAGTGGGAAAATATATTCTTGCTTACTTCCTGCGGCATGCCGATGTTTGTTTACGATGCAACACTTACCTATATTATCATGTTTTCTATTATCTTGTTGTCCGATTTTTGTTTTGCAACCAACGTGTACAAAGGATTTGGAGTTTTGGACTAAATAAAGCTGTGCTTGTTAAACTTTGCTGGAAATCGCTTATAGGCAAAACCTATAAGTAATCGATCTATCACTAAAAACTATTTGGTTTGTTTAAAAAATACTTTTTAAATTATTTTCAACTAGCTGCCGAGAGCGACTTCGTTCGCGTGGAGTTAGTTATGCTCCGCTCCTATTAGTCGCAACTCGCAGCGTAATCTTATATAGCCTAAAGCCTTCCTGGATTAATGGGCTATCCAACGCAAAAATAATTTTTCAAATCGGACCAGTAGTTCCTGAGATTAGCGCGCACAAACAAACAAACAAACTCTTCAGCTTTATACATATATTAGTATAGATGTAGATTATGACTGGCTGAGCAATCCCTGGTTGGTTTATCGCACGGAACACATATTTATATATAGCCTACAGGTTGTTGTTTCGGGTCTGGCTGTTTGTGTACGAAAGTTTAATTAAAAACGCCAACCCAAGAAACATGAGTAATTCCTAGTTCAAGAAACATTAAAAAAAAGCAAATCATACGAAATAGTCTTATGCATTAGTAGTGACAGTAATTTCATTAACTGTTTTCTCCAGATTGTATGTAAATAAAGTACCTACCTAATCATAATTTAATTAAGTATGCATTTTTAAACAATTTCTTGGCCAACCGAATGTAAGGCTAAGTAAGCCAAACTAAGGATTTTTCTGAAAACATTGTCTTCTCATATCTTCAATACTTCTTAATCTTTGTGTGTGATAATCCTAATATATTCACTCAGCAACGTAATCTTAGCATCTACACTTTTAACTACTTTTCATAATCATGCCATACATATTTACCGCCAAAACTATAAAGTCTAACTAGACTTTTAAGCACGTTTTATGAACTAAGGTGTGATATGAAGAGTAACGATATGTGAAAGTGGCACCGCCACATTTCAACCACCGCATAGGGATATTAAAATATTAATGTGCAATACATTAGCATATTAATCAGGCCGGTAACGTAAATGCAGCTAATGGGCGCCATTAAAACAGTGGAGCGGTTCATATTGTATGCACTTAATGCATTGTTACAATGCTGTGTGTGAATTAACACTGGATCTACATAACAGGGATGTAGCTAAATGTGTAGCTAAATCATCCTTTGTTAGCTAAAGTTTAGTACCAGTACACTACTAAACGAAATACTTAAGTTCTGCAGTGTGTAATTTTGACTCGTGGTGTAGTAGTTACATATCTGAGGAGTGTACATTTGTATTTATAGGTAGGTGCACTGTCAGATCTCAGTCTACAACTTCCTAAAAATCCCAGTATTTTAGCAAAAATTTTTGACAAGTTTTTGACATTGATTGTCTGATGAGATTGCGCCTAGACATTGAAGGCAATAATTAGTCTTATTAATTACAAAACTTCGGTTACTTATAACAAAATTTCCATTTTGTAGTCTTTTTCTAGTCTTTCTAGACTAAGTTAATTTCTTTTTTTTTTATTCCCCACACTAGGAATTTCTTCTGTATAGTGGGTGCGTAGCGGACCCCGGGCTCCAACGCGAAAGCCGCGGATGCAACCGGGATAAACGCTGAGATGATGATGATGAGTGGGTGCGTTTAACAAACATTTAAACTCACATACACAAACATCCACACCCGGAATAACTACCTGTAGGCCATACAAATATTTGTCCCGTGCGGGAATCAAAACACACAACGCAGCAGTCGATCGCTCAGCTTCTGCGCCAACCGTGTCTTCAAATTTAGACACAGTTCCTGAAATACGAAATAAAAATTACAAAATATTGCAGTAAAAAGAGCATGTACTAATTATCGTCAATACGTAGGTACTTCTTCTTATCCCTACTCCGGCTCTTTAGCACTGCTGACACGTTCTAGAGGCATTCTCAAACTTGATTAATAGATACATATCTATTTATTCTTTCTTCTAAAAAGGCATCAAGGCAAAGTCTTAATTGCTTACAAAATTAACTAAAACCAGAATGCGCGACCGTTTTGCAATCAACTTGGGTAATATTGTTCTTTACCTATTTACACCTCAAGCTTTTCCATAATTCAAAACGTCTAGCGTCGATAAGTAATTCAACAAAAAATCGTAACAGGCATAAGTAAGTATAATTCTAGATTGGGTTTTTCATCAAGCACACTTCTTTCTAGTTGTAATTACAAGCACTCTACAATAGTCATTGGAATCGAATGCAACACCTGTCTCAGACGAATAGAAAAAATGTGTTGATGCACGAATTGTTCTGTTATATTTACGCGAATGCTAATAACTACGAGTGGAACTGAATAAATAATAAAAACGTAAGACTAATTATCGAGTCAATTGGTAATATCAAGCAGTATTCTCCGAAAAATCCGTGGTGGCAAAGTGGCAAACACCAGCCTCTCAAGAGTGCGCGGGTTCGATTCCAGGTCAGGCAAGTACCAATGTAACTTTTCTAAAGTTATATGTACTTTCTAAGTATATCTTGGACACCAATGAGTGAAGGTGAAGGAAAACATCTTGAGGAAACCTGCACTAAGTCTGAAATCGTCAACCCGCATTGAGCAAGCGTGGTGATTACGCTCAATCCTTCTCTGTATGAGAGGAGAGCTGTGCCCAGCAGTGGTACGATAAAAAAAAGGTTGATGATGATGATGACGATTCTCTGAAAAAGAATGCGGTGTGCAAGTGCTAAATTTCATTTAAAGTTTAATATAAGCTAAACAAACATGCTTACTTCAGGTATTTAGATACAAAATTGGTTCACTGTTAATAATTTAGTATTAAATGGGATAAAAAGTGAGCATAAGACTTGCTTTACCAAATGTTAAAATGTTGTAGTGAGCAAAGAGAAACTAGAATCCGCCAATGAAACCGTTTTCTTGGGGATCACGAGATGATTAAGTTCAGCAGCATATCCTGTAAGAAAAATTTGTCAATTAATAGACACCGCGAGCCTAATCTATTTCAGTGACTTTCTTAGTAAAATTATAATGTCTTATGGTATTTTGTGGGGACAGGCTGAAGATATCGAATTCATTTTTTTATTGTGCAAAGAAGAGCCACCAAAGCAATATAGGTATACCCTCCGTAGACGCGTTTCTCTAAGGAAAGATATTAACATCGTGACAGTATCTTGGCAATACATTTATGAAAACATCATGTATGTGAGATTAAACTTTAATTTTCTCAATATAAGAGGTGAAAGACTGAACTATAGGACTAGAAATAGGGACCAATTACTTTTTTCCAACTGGCTATAGTAGACTTGTCCTTCATCGCGTTCCTTTTTAAAATGTTACAACGAATTTTCACCCCACATACTGAATGAAACGAAATACGTAGCCAAGCATATAAGTTAGGGGATTACACTGCTGACAAAAATGCTTGGTTCAACGTTGGCCTAGCTCCACAGGGGCGAATAAACTAATTAGCATTTGAAAACATTTTTGGAGCTGCTGAACATGATAAAAACTATCTTTGCATTGTATAAATTCAATTTATTAGTCTTTTTTAGTTACATAGCACACGTGTGAGCAATATACATATATATACAATAAAGTTACCGCTTACTGGGTACGTCTTATGTGCTCTGGTGGCTGAGAGTATGCCATGCTCACTCTAATATCTCATTGGTAGCGGCGTATGATCATTAAATTGCCTCCTAAAATGGTTAAGCCGAATTGTGCTGATCCTTACATCATTTTCATGAACAGTTGCCGTCAGTAGAGACTGATCATCTCTTAGCTCCCATTAGCTTAGCTGATAATTTCAACAAGAGTGATGTAATCAATATTTTGTAATAATTTTCTGAGTCCGAGTTCTTAGGTTCTATAGGTACCTACCATTGCTTTAGAATGGGTGGCTAGCTTCTTCTTTCTGATTCGGTCACTGGCCCTTTGATAATTCAATAATGCCTGTAATTCGATTATCTATACTAATATATAAAGCTGAAGAGCTTGTTTGTTTGTTTGTACGCGCATCTCAGGAACTACTGATCCGATTTGAAAAAATATTTTTACATTGGATAGCCCATTAATCCAGGAAGGCTCTAGGCTATATAACATCACGCTGCGATAGGATAGAGATATAATAGGAGCGGAACGCGAACGAAGTCGCTGGCGACCGCTAGTTTGTAATAAATTCTTTGAGTTGCATAATTTCGGCACGACGGTGCAGCCCTACGAACTATGGCGGGTAGTAATAAACGCTATTATATTATAGCATTAATTGATTATAAAGACATTTTATTTGCACGCAATAGTGGTAGTAAGTGAAACAGGAGCGCTCCGGTTAATGATATCTTGCCATTAAGATACGTAATTACACAGACACTGCTATTTGAATAGCAAAGCGAAGCGATTTTTATTTTACACCCGTTGATTCTATCGCGCCGTAATTAACCGTAGCATTTAGTCGCGCCGTAAACGACATGGCCGCGCGTTTGTAACACGAATAAAATCACTATGAATAATAAAATATTAGGCATTATTTAACTTATCGGTTTATAATAACAGTTACTAGTATGAACGCAACGTACGAAATTTTTTAGACATTTTTGAAATTAAACTTTAGTTTATCATGTTTTATTTTCGAAAATGTCTAGAAATTTGATTTTAAGTCTTACATTTTAGTACCTATATTAAGTCATGATCATCATCATCAGCCCCTACTCATCCACTGCTAGACATAGGCCTCCTTCATGGCACGCCAACAAGCTCGATCCTGAGCAGTTCTCCGCCAGCCACTACCAGCCACCTTTTTGATGTCGTCGCTCCATCTCGCCCAAGGGCGTCCCACGCTACGTTTGCCGAGACGCGGGTATATGATATATGATTTTTGTGTACCATCTAATAGATATTATAATTAGCTCATATTTTGATAGAATGTGTTCTTAATAGTTGGTTCATATACTACTTCAATATAATAAGATAAATTACTATCTACTTATTATCTAACTGTAACTGTTCTAAGTTGATTCACAGGATACATTGCACACTGCACAGTTATCCATTTAAAATTCATATCTACCTTTATGGGCTTACATTGTTTTTTTAATTGTCAGTCTGTGTTTCCTTTCATTTCAATCAAAATGATTAACAAAGTGTTGTATTTAAAACCGCCGTATGGCCGGTGAGGTCGGCGCGGGCGCGGGCAGCGGTGCGCGATACGAGATGCTATCGCGCGGCCACTGGGTAATTAGTCGTTTCATTTTAGTCGCGTCGCGTTCTGTCGCGATAACTCGCTGCACGCTTTGTATGCACTTTTTTGTAATTAATTTCCGTGTATCGATTGATTCACTAGCTATTATTATTGCCACGCACATTTTGATTGAGATATAACTGTTTATACAGCCTTATGCAACCAGAACATACAGTTAAAGTCAGTAACTCGTGTTATTAGAAGACCAATTAGTTTCGTTACATTTATGTACAGAATGAGTACCATTTACGGCCTTTTATTATTGTGATTGGCTAGATATCGCGTCCCGTCATGCGCCCGCGCAACGTTTTTGACAAGCAAATTGGATAATGCGCGGGAAACACTGCGTGGCGCATTGTTCTGTCGGCGTCGCGATTGTCAGTGCTGTTTTCGAATTTTAATCTGCTATTTTGTGAAATTATGGAAATCAAATGGACGTTTCGCGGTTAGCTGCGTCCGAATCAGGCCGCTGTGCGGTGGCCGCGTGTCATTTTATTGGTACGATAGGTATTAAAATGCTTGTAATAAAGGTTATACCTAATTGATAGACAGTGGGTACAGGTTTAAAGCTGGAATTTTACTTTATTCGTATTAATAGGGTCAATACCGTTTAATGGCGGCTTAGAAACTTAAACGTTTTTGGTCTAATTAGCAGAAACTTTTTAATTTAAAATTGATTTCACATTTAAATAAAGTACAAACACAATTCTGTTCAACTTACTCAAAGTTCTTCTAAACTTTGAAATCATTGCGCATATTACGATATCGGCGATTCCAAAGTAAGATTGTCTGTAAATATCCATTATACGAGTAACCTGTGTTGGTAATGAGCGCGCGATATCGTCCGTTTTGTAGCGCGTAATCGCGATGTTATCGCGGCCCCTTTCTCCCTTTACGGCCACCCACCCCCGCCCTCGCCGGACCGTAGCCCCCTGTGGATTTTATCAACATTTTTAAACCGCTCATTTGCCACTCACGTCTGTTAAATGTGGAATACAAGAATATGATTAGGAAAATGTTTACTTCGCGCTTTTTGTTGTTTTCATTATAACAAGAATTGTTGTTTATTTTAGTTGTTAGTAAAATTGTTCTTTTATTTTATTTAATCTAATTTGGTTTATTAAATCTCTTATTTTATTTAATCCCGTGTGGTACCGAGCTAAGAATAGTGCCATCCCATATCCTCCCGTGGGTGTCGTAACTCGTAAGAGGCGACTAAGGAAACTCTCACCAGGGTAGAGGGCAGCAGCGCTTCTCCTGTGGAATATCAAATGACTGCGATCTCCAACCCGCCTGGCAAGCATGGGGATTATCGCAAACGCAATGAAAGCCTTGGGGGACGCCTTTGTCCAGCAGCGGACCTCTATAGACTGAAGAAGAAGAAGAACATTCTTCATACATCATCTTTTAATGTTTCTGTAAAATTATCACCGTGAAAATTTAGATAAAGTGAAATTAGAGTGAGCTGGCGATCCCAAGCATTAGTTGTGATAACTGTAGGCCTAGTATGAGTTTTCAATACGAAACTCGATCGTCCATATCGAGCGCGTTTGGCGCTCTCATTGGTTGAGAGTTCTTGCGGCCTTGAAGCGGGCCAATCGCTGAGTCAAACGCGCTCGATATCGACGATCGAGTTTCGTAATGAAAACTCATACTAGGCCTACAGGGCCTGTAGCCAATGTAATATCGCTCGTAGCGAAGCGAAATCGAATACCAAACCAACCAATGGCGGGAAAGATTGACCACGCGACGCTATAAATCACGTGGTCAATCGTTTTCGTTATTGGTTGGTTTGGTATTAGATTTCGCTTCGCTACGAAGCGATGTTACATTGGCTACAGGTCCAGGTCACTTCACGATCACTTCACCTAAGTTTTAAAGATGTGATGGGCACAGAATCGCACTGCTGATCTTTGAATCAATTAATTTATTGCTAGGCAACGACGAATAACTAACACGCTGTGTCTATTCACTGATCATTTCTATTGCTTCCGTCACACTCATTCATGTTTAACCGAAAAATGTTAACTATTTTATACTTTTTATGTATTTTCTTCTTCTCACCCATATAATACATTTTTGTCTGCATTCATATAGCCTGTGATCAGGATTTGATCTATCTATCTGTCTCTGTCATGTCACAGAGTACCTTTTTTATCCTACTGTCCAAATATTTGTCCAAATCCTTATGTCACTGTCAGTCTGCGTCTGCGAAGAATTTTTTTTTTTTTAACCTGTTATAAACCAGCGCTTGACCGCAATCCTGCCTGATGGTAAGCAGTGACGCAATCGTGTCGTTTCTTATTGTTAGTTTTAATTTAAATACAAAGATAATTATACTCATACTACTTATTAATTCTCGCTAAATACCCTTTAGCGTTTGATGGTTTATTAACAGTTCGCACGTGTTATGGTCAAAATTGTGGTGTCTCTTCCACAAGGACCATTGATCAAGAGTTGAAGTTGAACCGAAAATGTTTACAGCATAAAAAGTATATATTAAAGCTTATAAAGTAAAATAACCTGTCAAGTTAACGAAAAAGTTCACATTACAGCACTCATTTTTACGTTCAGAATCGATTAAAAAATTAACAAGAACAATGAGTTTCCCATAGAAAGAGGTTTAATTACCATACAAACAGGTTTCATTTTAACTTCACTTTAACGCAACGAAATTATGAATAATGAACTTTGATTTTAAGGTTCGTTAGTTCTTGTCCGAATTATTTGAAGGGAAATGTTGTACTTAAATATCGTATGATAAATGATATTTATCATTTAATTACTTGCATACATTGTTTTATAACGATTTCGTTTTATTGATACCCAATATATGAGGAATCTACAATTTGAAGATTAAAATGTATTTTAGTACTTAATGTTTTTATTTACTTAAACTTTAATTTATAAGTTTGACTTTTAAAACTGTCAAATAATTCCGAAGGTCCATACTACAGACACCTAGAACTCAACCACTAGGAATTAAAAAAATAGACTTTAGACTGTACAGAATAAACTATTTTAGTCATTGTTGTGTATTAATAAAAAGTTTGATTTTAAGTGAACTTTTGTGTGGCTGAAACACTTTGCGAATCTCAAGTATGTTTTAGTATTAAGTAAGTATAGCCAATCAAACACACAACAGTTAGGTAACTTAATTAAGAAATTATTCCAAGGGAAAATCCTAATTACAATCTACCCTAACGGTTCAATCGACCACTTCACCCCAAAAGAGTTACTTTCAGTTACAGTAGCACTGCAAATTAAGCCTTCTACAAAAAGTGGTTGGTTTAAAGCAGGGGAGGGGAGTGGTTCGTGGCTAAGTACAAAAGTCGCACGGCTTGATCGGTCAGATATAGACAGTTTTATCGCGGTTGGTCCGTGGACCAACTTGACCATCTTCTCATGAGAGTAGTGCCCGCTGTCTTCTTAGAACTTTGATAGTCATTACGGGTAATCAGTAGCCCAAATGTTTGACATCCAGTCTTATTAAGGGACATCGTGTTAAGCAATAACTGAGTTGTGGGGGTTGTCGCTCCATGTAATATGCATTGAGCTGAATTCTGACCGGATAGGTCTGGAAGCTAAACCCTACATAGTTAGCCTAGCCTTTTTCCGGCATGGTTAGAGAATGCAGATGCTGATGAAAGAGGTTTCAATCCAAATTAAAATTACTTTTATTATCTAGGTATATTCACGCTACTTTTTTACCATTTCTGTGGCAATTTGTATTCATTGACATTAATTACGAATTAAGAGCCATTAAAACCAAAAAGAAGAAGAATTACGAATTAAAGCAAATGATTAGATCGCATTGGGAGTACACATTTCGCCTTAATTACGCCTTAAGAAATTTATAGGGATGTATTTTTTAGCTTAAAATTATTCAGCATATTGCCTTTTTAATGAAGTTTCTAAACAGCTTATTGACACTTCCCGTGACCCAAAGGCTGATTTTTATCTTGGCCAGCGGCTAAGCATTGCCATGCAACGCGGCAATGCCGCCAGTTTCTTGGGTACATTTAATGTACCCAAGAAACTGGCGGCAGAAAAATTATGTGTTTAATAATAATATAAAATAATTAATTATATGGCAAAACTATTAACAAATTAAAACACAGTGTCGAAAAAGTCCTCGGCATCATTGTTGACTAGTATAGAATGTAGTACATTACTAGTCAACAATGATGCCGAGGACTTTTTCGACGCTGTGTTTTAATTTGTTAATAGTTTTAGTTAGGGTATTATTAAATAATAATAATAATATCCTATTATTATTTAATAATTTGTAGTTTAGTTATTTAGTTTTAAATAATATCTGAAATTTATATTTTAACTAATAAACAAACTACAGCCTCTCATTTTCCCAGTGCTTGATAAGGCTTCATCTTATAAAGAGAAAACGAAGGCTAGAAGGAGCATTGAGGAGCGTTTGCTAAAAACTGGTTGGTAATTTCAGACTCGTCTACCTACATATATTAACTCTAGGATTACACGCGATGGTTGGTGATTATCGAGAGATTATCGAAAAGTCACATTAATAAGTATACTTGCCCAGATTAGAAAAATTCAAATGTATATCATAATAAAGTCAACACGTAGTCACGTAACACACTATCAGTAGCAATGGATATCATTTTGACAGTTCAACAATATTCATTGTGTTATTAGATTGTTGAGCAGACACATTTTACAAACATATGGAGCAACGGATTCGCAATATGTTATTTGACAGATTTTTTACGACAGTGCCATCACATTAAACCATTAGATACAGTATTACATACTAGGAAAACGTAACTTATGAAATGAGACCCGAAGCCGTCCTAATGTATGCAATGCAACGTGAAATACTTATAACAAAACAACTGGACTAATTTATCTTGTGTTGTGGTCTTATATCTACATAATCAAATAAATAGTTCGTACTCGTCACCAAACACTACTAAAAGGACTCCATCGATATCGAGCTGTAATATCTACGTGTATCAGGTTATACTTTGATTTTATTTATTTCCAATCAACCGATAAAACCCATTCCCCACGTCATCCTCACACACTCATTTTGTTTCGGCCATGTTCAAACACTGACCTTTTAGAGGGGACATCATCAATAAGGTCAGCGTCGCTAATTAATACTCCTTACTATAGGCAAACAAATAAAGACTATCAAGTACAGTCAAACACACATCAAGCGGTAACTTCTGAAGGATGAAAATCTGTTTACTGCTAAGAAATAATGTTGAAGTCTAATTGTTACCATAGATATGAGGTAGACTGTACTAGTATTAGCTTCTTAACACACGTGTAAGTGGGCATATCGGGTGCGTGTATGTGTGGTGTGTGTCGGTAATTGTCGCGTCCGGCGGAAGTGGCCGGTTCCGACGGAGTCAGGTGACGGTCGCACCTGTGTGTGTCAAACATACACACACATACACGGCACAGTGCTAGGGAGAATGACGTACTGTATACCAGCTTGATCATAGACACCGTGTTTTGAATTATGAATTGAAGTTTTGAAACTGAAAGATTTTTGGACTCGAAGAGATTTATAGTGCTAACATCAATTGATACAAACGTAAGTGAACAAACAACAGGATTTGGAAACTTTCATGTCACATGATTGGATTTTTTTTTAAATTGAGTTAAATATTAATAATATTTACATAATTAAAAAAATTTCAAAATAATATTATGTACAAGTCTATAAAGTAGGAATGGAAATAATTAGAGGACATTAAAAAAATTATCCGCATCGCTGTCAACAGGAAATGTGCCCAAAAGGCTGGCAACGTTGCCACATTGCATGGTGATGCTGATTCTTTGGCCAAAAAATAGCCCCAGCCCTCTGGTCACGTGAAGAGTCGACTAGACTTGACTAGATATGGAAACTTTCTTATCATTATAATATATCCTAAGTTATCCTAAGGTCAAGCTTAATTTGATGTGTCAATTTCATCTTAACTTTACAAGGTAAACAATAAAACCAGAATTCGACCATTCCGTTTAATAATGAGCCCATTATAGAGGACGATTTAGTTAATACTATTACCTACTGTGTAGTCAACACAAAGCATTATGTAAACTCTAAAATTAAAATCTGGCTTGATTACCTAGCGTTACCAAAAAAAAAACTAATAAAATAGAACACATACCACACATACAAAACGCAAAACTTAATTTATTTTTATAGATTATATAATAAATTACGGATACGCATAATATTACGGCACTAAAATACATTTGTGTCCAGTGACCATTGAAATTGCTTATATATGTTGTAAAAATTCATATGTTTGTGGTGTTTTAATAACAAATTAATAAATGACTTATCTATATCAACGTATGACGAACGATGGACGTTGATTTAGGACGAATAATGATTTTAATGTTAAGTAAATACGAAACCAGCATTACATATTGTATACCTTATCAGCACCATCGACCTTTTTATCGTCCCACTGCTGGGCACAGGTCTGCTCTCATACAGAGAAGGATTGAGCGTAATCATCATGCTTGCTATTGAGCAAGCATGAAATTGGTGTCCAAGATATACTTAGAAAGTACCTTATTACTTAGAAAAGTTACATTGGTACTTGCCTGACCTGCACCCTAATTACGTAACACACTATTACCACAGTCTAAAAATCATACAGTCGTCCGACGAAGAAGTCTCGACAGAGCAATCGTGCGGGGTGTGAGGGACGAGACGCGAGTGAGCGGCACCCGAGCTGCGAACAAAAGGATGTTCGTAGCTCGGTACTCGGTATCTATCATTAAGGGCTAACACGTGTTTGTGTTTTTTATTTGTTTGTTTTATAATTTGATATGAGTTTCAATTTTGAGTATAATTGGGGTGTTTGTTACGAAAAAGCCACCCTTTTTGACATCTAAGATGGCGGACGCCAATTTAAATGTATATTAATATGTTATGGGTGTTAATTCCGAGGTGGATTGGGGTGCTGGTTACGAAAATGACATCTAAATAACTTAAATCTGTCTAGAGTTGTTTCCTTAGTAAAAATAGCAAATTAATTAAATATAATACAGCTATCGATGTTGATCTGCAATAAATAAATAATTTCATAAATATTGTTTATTTGTGACAACCCTGGCCGATGCATTACTGTCTAGACGATGTCGGCATTTTACAAGAGATCAAAGGCGTCGACCTACTGTATGATTTTTATACTGTGCTATTACTATCAGTTGGAAAAATTTTGAAGCTTATTGCTATTCCTTTGCTCCGTATGTTCGAAAATGTGTCTGCTTAACAACGTAAACAACGCAATGAATGTTGATAAACTGTCAAAATGACACCCATTGATACTAATAATGTGTTACGCAATTACCCTGCGGGAATCAGACCCGCACACTCATACTTGAGAGGCTGGTAATAATCATAAGAACTGATATTTCACCTGTGAAAAACAGTAAATGATTTTTAAATTTGCTTCTGTATGCGTGCGACTAATTAGCTATTCGTCGATCGTACTATACGACAACAATTAACTTTTGCTGCTAACATAATGAGCAGTGGTATTGTAAGTCGTAGGTTCGAACCCCGTCAGGCGCTTTACTTTGTATAAATATTTTCATTACCACTGCTCTCAAAACAGTGAAGGAAAACATCGAGAAGGAACCGGCATGTCCTAGAGGCAAAACTTCGATGACATGTGATATCTACTAACCCGCACTGGGCATGGATTGACGGCAGACATCTGTGTGGCGGTAGTGATGCTGGATATAGAGGTGTTCCTGGCCTTGACCAATAAGTGTCTGGATCTGTCCCACTTTCCTGCGAAGTGGAAGGAAGCGGTCGTAATCATTCTGCGTAAGCCAGGGAAAGAAGATTATACCCTCCCCAAGTCGTATAGGCCGATAGGTCTATTATCAATACTGGGGAAGGTGTTAGAGAAGAATCAGGTGGCACACTCTGCCTGAGATGAGCCAGCACCAATATGGATTTACGCCGCAGCGCGGTACCGAGGACTCCCTCTATGTCATGATGCACCACGTAAAAGATAAGCTTAAACAAAAGAAGCTAATAACGCTAATATCACTAGACATAGAGGGAGCCTTCGACAGCGCCTGGTGGCCCGCAATACGATGCAGGCTGGCAGAGTCAAAATGTCCCGCCAACCTGAGACGCTTGATTGACAGTTACCTGTCAAATAGGACAGTGCGTGTCAGATACGCTGGGGCAGAGTGTAGCAGACAGACCACAAAGGGTTGTGTGCAGGGATCGATAGCGGGTCCAACTTTTTGGAATCTGCTGTTGGATCCGCTCCTTAAAGATTTAGAAGAAAGAGGTGACTACTGCCAGGCGTTCGCGGACGATGTGGTCCTGATCTTCTCGGGGGACACAGCACTGGAGGTACAGGAGCGGGCCAATGCCGCCTTAGCGCATGTTCAGAAGTGGGGGGTCAAAAATAAACTCAGATTTGCGCCACATAAAACCAAGGCAATGGTGATTACAAAGAAACATAAGTATGACTCACCACTCCTGAGCATGGGCGGGGAAGCCATTGGGCTTTCAAGAGAGATCAAGATACTTGGCCTAACCCTCGACGACAAATTGACGTTTAACACACACGTGTCAAATGTATGCCGTAAGGCAATTGACTTATACAAAAGGTTGTCGAGGGTGGCCAAGATACACTGGGGATTGAACCCCGAGGTGATTAGGACCATATACATCGCAGTAGTGGAGCCTATAGTCATGTATGCGGCATGTGCATGGGCACCAGCTGCGGAAAAGTTGGGGGTAAAAAAAGCAATTAGCGGTAGTGCAACGCGGGATTGCTCAAAAAATAGTGAAGTCATATAGGACCGTCTCCCTGAACTCGGCCCTCCTACTCGCCGGGATCCTGCCTCTTGACCTTAGGGTCAAGGAAGCAGCTCTTCTCTATGAAGAAAAGAAAGGGTATTCGCGGCGAGTGATTGGTGACCGAACCATCGAGAGGCCAGTAAGCATTATAAAATCACCACACCCCGCGGAACACAAAGAAATAAAGTTTGCATGCGTGATGGACGGTGCAAGGATAGCCCAGCTTGAAGATAACGCTCTAAAAATTTACACAGACGGGAGCAAAATAAAAGGAAGGGTCGGTGCGGCACTATCCGTGTGGGACGGTGAAGCGGAGACCAAGTACCGAAAATTCAAACTGGAGCCGTCCTGCACCGTTTATCAGGCAGAAATGTTGGCTTTAAAAGGCGCCACCGAAGAGGCGTTAAAAAATGCAGCGCAAAATTACAAAATATTTTGTGACTCGCGAGCTGCATTAGAGACGATTACAAACGGCACTGCCCTTCACCCGCTAGCTGTCGAAACAAGAGCCAACATAAACACCATCATAATGTGTGGCCAAAAAGTTGAACTGTTTTGGATTAAAGCACACGTGGGGTTGAAGGGCAACGAAAGAGCTGATAGTCTCGCAAAAGAAGCTGCATTAAACCTAAAAAAGAAGCCCGACTATGATCAGTGCCCAGTCTCATTCGTCAAGCGACAAATCAGAATGGTGTCGCTTGACGAATGGAACAGACGCTATGTGACAGGGGAAACCGCGAAAGTCACCAAAATGTTCTTTCCAGATGCTGTGCAGGCGTATACCATAATAAAAAAGATTACGCTGGACCCATTATTGGTGCAAGTCATGACAGGTCATGGCGGGTTCTCCGAGTACTTAAATCGTTTTAAGTGTAAAGAGAGCCCGGCATGTATCTGCGACCCAAATAAAGAAGAGAGCGTCCTCCATTTGTTAGAAGAATGCCCTGTCTTTGGTAGAGAAAGAAATGACATAGAGAATGTAATAGAAACTCGAATTAATGAACAAAATATCAGTGTCATAATGCAAGATAAAAATATTAGAGGTAAATTCCTAGAATTCTGCAAACAAGTAGCGAAAGTAGTTGTAAATAGAAATAAGACAAAGTAAAGATGTACTGAATTACATATTGTGGAATATATAAAACAGTCATCAAAAATAGCAAATAACAAACTAGTGTAAGTAGCAGTAAGGAATGTATATTGTAAAAGATTTCTATAATAGAGTAAATAGTATATTTAAGAGCTGAATGTAATAGAATGTAAGAAGAATTGTATAACAATATGCATAAGAAAAATAGTAGAACAAACAGAAAGATAGGAAAGGAAAAAAGGAAAATAAAGTCTCTGACTACCATACCAGGGGATAGCCGACATAAAAAAAAAAAAAAAAAAAAAAAAAAACCCGCACTGGGCCCGCGTGGTAGATTACGGCCGCCAAGCGATTCGTCGTGTTTCGGCATGATGTCTGGTGAAGCCGTACGGAGGACGGGTCTGAGCAGTTGTGTTGCGATGTGTGCCGGGTACGATGCGCCAAATGTTGTTGTGTCGGAGGTTTGGTCGTGGAGAGTCGCCAGATCAATCTCCCTCTGGCGCAGCATCGTTGGTCGTGTTGTTGGGTTTAACATTGCATCACCTGGCTCAACTGCCGTCTTCCTTCCTATTACTAAGTTTTTTAAGTGAATAGGCTTAATAAACTAGTGCGCTTTACCATCAACGATTGCATCACTGCTTACCATCAGGCGGGATTGCAGTCAAGCACTAGTTTATAATAATTAAAAAAAAAAAAACTCCCTCTCACCGAGAGGAGGCCTGTGTCACAAGAGTGGGCAACATTATAGGCTGATTATGTTGAGTTATGTATGTTAAGATAATAATGTAGAAGTAATTACGTTTACCTATGATAAAATTCAATATGATTTCAGAAAGGGTTTTCAATTTGTTTCTTTGAACTTGTGTAGAACAATCTGTTGATTGTAAAGATAATTGGCTATGCTATAGGTGCGACTCGTATCCTCTGTACTTTTACAGAAACGTCAATTTGCGTAAAAAAAAAGCTTTACCTTTTATTAAGGTAGAGTCTTTAGAAGGGATTTCTCACTGATCCTACAATGTACTAAACCAGTAATAATAAAGCATATGCAGCAAAATGTAGCATTTGATAATCATCCAGTTTTCATTCTTTTATATAACTACTAGCTTTCCGCCCGCGGCTACGCCCGCGTGGAATTCGGTTATATCGCGCTTCTTAGATTTCCCTCAGGAATATCATTTTTTTTTTTCAATAACAGGTAGCCTATGTCCTTTTTCAGGGTCTAAAGATTGTCTGTGCCAAATTTCATCGAAATCGGTTCAGAGGTTTAAGCGGGAAAGCGTAGCAGACAGACAGACAGAGTTACTTTCGCATTTATAATATTAGTATAGTATGGATGAACCGCAATCCCGCCTGATGGTAAGCAGCGATGCTATCGATTATGGTAAAGCGTGCTAGTTTATTAAGAGCCTATTCATTGTCGTGCCGCTTTCTGAACTGCCGTCTTCCTGAAGGTGGAGGTGATGCAATGTTAAGCCTAACGACATGACCAACCACGCTGCGCCGGAGGAGATTGATCTGGAGACCCTCCACGACCAAACTCCCGACACAACAGCATTTATCGGATCGCACCCAGCACACATCGCAATACAGCCGCTCAGACCCGTCCTCCATCCTCCATCTTTTATATAAAGCATTCAGTATATTCTAGACAACATAAGATCTAACAAATAACAAGCTAATGAACTCGTCGCTAACATCAATCCCACAAGAGAACCAATTATTACATTGACGTAATTAAGCGTTTTAGACATCAAACTCATATTTTAAACACTCATGCATGACTTTCAATTTGCAGGAAAAAAGAATATTACGATGAAGAAATGTCGTGGCTAATGTGTCGAGCGCGGGCGCAGGGAATGCTCGCCATTCTGTTTTTTTTCTCCTCCCCTATAATTACGTAATTAGTGGCGATGCGAATTGGAAGTGCATTTGTTGTGGGTCCTTTTGTCCGCGATCGGTGCGCCTACGCCTGCGCCGAACGGAACAGCTGTTCCACGGCCCGTTGAACTGCGACTTTCTCGTTTGACAATTACGAGCTTTTTATAATTGATACGTAGGAATTGAATGAGTTCAGTTGTGTATAAATACCTTTCACGCAGTATGTCTGTGTATTTATTAAATGGTTAAGGGACGATGATGTCCTAAGTCAATGTTCAATCATAAGTTATTTGAAACAAACATCCTTTTTTATAATATTAGTGAAATTTACTTTTACCAGTTGATTGGCTGCCTATCTACTTATACGGATAACTTCATTTAAGACGGTTTTCATGCAGCAGCCCTGCAGTGCGATTCTGTAACCATTTAACCGCGAAAACTTAGCTGGAGTGAACTGTCATCCCAAATAATGCTATACAGAGTGGTGCCGATAATACGATAATAATTGAAAACACGGACAATGCTGGTCCATAAGAATAATCCTAAACCATACCATACATTTTTTTATTTTTGATGGTAGGTTTTTGTCTAAAAAACCTACCATCAAAAATAAAAAAATGAAAATTTCAAACAAACATACAAACGCATAAAATTCGAAACGGAATAGAACATCCTTTAAAATATTGATTCACTGATCTCCGATCGGCGACAGCGCGGTCCTGTATCGACTTGCTTTTTTCGCGCCATTATGCGGCGGTCATCAACCTGTAAGCGCTTCCTTATCAACATGTTCATCATGTAGAAAATGTGAAAAATGAAAAATAATTTCTTGTGTCTAAACTAATATTTATATGATTTTTTATGGGTAGACTGAGAATGTGTTGAGTTACACGATGTTTAATTTATTGTCGCCTTCACCACTTTGTAGATTGACACACACTTTCCAAACTCCAAGAGGAAGCCTCCTTGTCGGAATCAGTGCGATAGTGCTCTGACAGGACCCAACATGCTGCTACATCCAGCAGTACCGACAACGCTGCTGATTATATGTCCAGTCTGCACCGGTCCGCGAAGATTGAGGAGGTCGTGGAGTATCTGCACGTTAAGACCAATTGGATTTTATAATTATTTTTTCTTTTATTAAAAAAAAACATATAAGTTTACATATAGGTAGTTCACCAACTTATAAGTATTCGCATACATAAAAAAAAAACAATTGAAATCTATTTTTTATTCATTCATTCAAACTAAGTACTTTGACGTAGATATACCAAGGTTCCTCCGTACTCACGGTTACATATCATGATAAAGATATCCAGTATAACCTGACTTCTGATTGTACGAAAGACCTATACCATACGAGGTCAGCTAAAATTATTTTGTAACTTGACGTGTGGCCGCGTGTACGTGCAAAATAAATGCAAATAGCATTTGGTAGATTTATAATTTTAATTTCACTAAGCGTTAACCTTAAAATTAAGGACCCTTTTTTACTGCATAGTTTAATAAAATTTCATTAAAAGAAATTACAAATATGCATCTCTGTTTTTACATGCTTTTTATTGGCTTCACTTGGATGTTTGCTTGCTTGCTTATTTGTTTGTCCGTCTCTAACTCTTTGGACTACGAGTGAGTTGCTCATTACTGTAAAATGTCCCACCGTTTTCAATACGTTCGTTCGTACGGTTTTTTTTTTAAGAATATGTAACTAAAAAGTAGAATATAAATATAGTTTAAAAAACTAAAAAACATGCTTTTAAAAAATATCAAACTAAAAAGTTAAAAATAATTTTTAAAAAAGCGTGAGGCGCTTGATATACAAAAATTATGGCACAAAGCGCCTCACGCTTTTTTTAAAATTATTTTTAATTTTTTATTAAAGTACTACTTCCTTTTTATAAAAGCTGTATAAGTATTTGTCAAAGTTTATAGTGACGAGAAGGATAAGTTGTAAGTTTGTATTTTGGGGAAAAGTAGATGTTTTTAAAATCTGCATATGCTCGAGATAGCACTCCAAGCTACGACAACGCTATGATAAAGTAAAGTAGAGTAAGCGCTTACGTAGGCTTTACTTTTATAAGTATGGATATCTATAACAAATTTGAATCCATTAATGAGCCTATTATCACACAATGAGTTACCAAAACATGAGTACTGTGTTCACAAGTCGATTAGCTATGGTCGCGGAGGGTAGCGACTTACCGCGACATTTGGCGCGCGGGATTCGTGCTAAGCTGCACGCCACGCCACGCAATCAATCGCTAATCGATTACTCAGATATCAGCCTTTGTTTATGATAATAATATCCAATTGTGAAACACTACATAAAATGCCAGAAACATTAGCTGTAAGCAATATAAAAGCATTCATAAATACAATGAACAGAACTTAGATTTACCCATTCAAGCTTGCAGATAAATCTTCCAAAACTGTAAAAGATTTTGTAGACTAGTCAAGAAAAGGACTTTGATTTATAACTGTAAATGTGGCATAAATGCATAGAAACTCAAATACGCCCCAATTTATATTAGATTTATAGCAGGATGTGGTGTGATGATATTCCTTTTCAATTAGCACTCAATGAATGTAGTAGCCGAGTGGCGTTCGAGCGGTTGCACGATTCGATACGCAATATCGACGCGAACAACAACCGATGGCTCCATTCATCATTATTATAAATGTGCCACACTCGCTTATTTACGGAAATCGATATTTTTTTCGGTATCGACTTTGAATGCTTGATTTCGACACGTCGATAAACGTAACGCTATTGTGTGGGATGACCCCGGCTTTGTGCTGCTGGTGCGCTGGTGTGGCGGCCTGCTGAGCACATCGTCACATGAAAGTAGGAACAGCATCATTAGTTCCGCATCTACATTATGTTATATTGTAATTATTGATTATAACAGGTCACGGTTATTGGTGAGTAGCGTTTGTAAAACAGACCGACTTAATTAATGATAGTCAGTTCTTTGTAGTTATGATTAGTTTAATTATCAATAACAAAAGCGACAAGATAGCTGTTACGTACGTCTAATTTTTCATCTGTCGCGTGTTTCCCATACAATTACTCAATCTATGACATGATAGCGGGGACGGCGGCGTTGGAAATGCGTGCTGCAATATTGATAAACGTCGACGGGCAATCAGTGGCCGGGCAATTTGCGAGCGATTGTCCGTGGTGAGATGCGAACACACGCAAATTGGAAGCGGCTGCGCGTTCAAACGGAGCTGTTTAGAGCTCACATCATAGTTAGTCCCGGCCAGTTACCGCGGAATGTTACTATTATTTAGTTATGTTTATGTACGATCTAATCAAAGTCAATTCACACGCAATTTTGATCAAGAGATAAGTATTTGTACCATTGGACAATTCCACACTAGAATAATATATACCGAAATTAACTACCAGGTAATTATTCTTTTATATCGTTTATTTTAATTTCTAAAGCACACGTTTATAGCATTTTCTCAATATTCTATCAACCATATGCGGAATGTGCACATTACTGTATCCATTATAATGTAACCGAAGGCGATCGAGAAGGAAGAGAAGGGCTCTCACGGGGTCACACATAAATATCTAATGAGAAATACGATTGCGCAAGAAAATGATATCGATATCAATTCGATATTCGTTCCAAAGCTAGCAATCACGAAAACAAATTTGCGTTCATTTCCTTTCCCTCGGAACAAACGTATAGCGAATCCGGCATAGCCATATCTTTTATAAGGCGGTAGATCGTAATGGAAACCATTTCTCATCAATTTTCTAAATAAAGGCGCACAGAAGCTAGCGGATAAAACAAAGCGCGAGCGCTCACGACATAGATTGAGCTGAATTATCGCTTTACCGCAGAACACAATCTACCCTCGAGTGTGCTCGTAGCGGACTATACGTACTACAGCGAACCTATAGCGTGGTATCGGAGCGCCGAGCCCGACCGCCTTGTGCACTCAGCCCAGGACCAGATAACAAGTGTGAATTATGTTAAATCTAGACAGTTTTTCTCTCTTTTATCAATTTACTACTTCACTAAGTACAACGTTTGGCTCTGATCAAATTTAAACAATAATTTCACCTTTACAATCGCGCTCGCTAACTTTGAAATTGTAGCAATAAAACGCGTACAGCTTGCAATGCAAAATGCAGAGGTAGGTTTTAGTTATATACGTTGAATGAAAGGTGTGTATGGTAGGTAATCAGTAAATATTAATTATTTAATAACTTCTACAAATGGTCATTGCTTTGAGTATAGACAAAGAAGGGTTAGAGTGTCAACGTGTCAAGATTACGGAAGCCCAATTGCTCACATTGCATAAAATAACAAACTAACATTTTTCATACATTAACCATGTGCCTGTCGTAATCAAATTACATTTAATGGCGGATTTTCTGTTATTACTACAACAATATTAATAATTGTAAATAAAAGAATTACAGTAATTTTAGCGACAGGGCAATCAAAATGTCGTGTTACAAAACCACCAGCAAATTGGGAGAAAGTGTGACGTTAATATTCGTACGGATGACAAATGGCCAAATCTTGCGCAGGAGTCTAGTAATGAGACCAAATCAAATGGTGAACGAAGTAATTCGCGTATTAGTGAAAGCATTGGAGCGTTCGTGCTGGCAGGCATTACCGCCAGTCTGTCAAGTTGTCACCAAGAATAATGAAATCAAACATACTTGAGCTTTATCTTGCGACCTTCGTCAACATCGTCGTGCAACATTTTACTAGTAGGAAATAATGTTCAAAGAAAGTCTGCATGTTTGTTCAAATACACGTGTAGCGCTGTAGAATATTTAAGTACTTTCGCGCTTATGTAGGTAATAAATACCTCATGAATGAAATTGCGAAACTTCAGTAATTTAAAGAGCTAGTTGTTAAAAGTATATAATTATTTGAATGTATTTTTATATAAAACTTATAAAATAAGGTTTAGGCTTAGGTTTAGGGGTTTAGGTTTAGGATCTTGAGACATTTATGTACCCTGACATGATAAAACAAAAAACTAATTTGAATATAATCAATTCGATTATACGTGTGCTACTTCTCTGCTAAACTATACAGTTTTAATGATCAAATTAATATGATGAATGGCGCATCATTCAACAATAACTTATCCAGTATAGAATACACAACGGGATATCATTTTACCTTTTTTATACGAAAACCAATAAATATTCCTGTGCCACTATCATTATTGACGAATAAGGTTGAACTTACAGACAATTAAATGTGTAAACGTGTGATAAATTGTGCCGTGGTCAGGTTTTATGGATACCGATAACGGAGCGTTGTTCGTTTTATCGACACAACTTATTGAACTATTTACTATTAATTTAAACAGACTTCGACCGATTAAACAGACATTTAGTGGGAACGTGTTTTATTGTTCGTACTGATTTATTTTTTAAGGTGTATAATAGGGTGCTTCTTATTTTTCGACTTTTGAAAAGTAACTGCGTCTACCCGCCATTCGCTTCTGTCATCCAAAAAACGAGCTCATTATTTTTATTTTATTTTTAAATCAAATTTTAGGGGTCGCTACCGAGCACTAAAGTTTTAATATTTTGTTTAATTTGTCAATTTTATTTTATTACTTTAAAGAGACATATAATAGTTTTAGGATTATTGAATCAAGATAAAATTTGCTTTTTCAACTGTCGACGCATGATTCAACACAATAAACACTCGATTTACACTTGCCCCCCTTCCCCCGCAACCTTCAGTATGCGCCCGATCGCCTCGTACACTCGTAATACTAGTACAACATCAGCACCAAGGAATGATTTGTGCTTGCTAAAAGATCTCAAGAGTTTTGAAAAAATAAACAAAGCCATATCGAAAAAAGCTATAACAAAATTTCTAGGGCATTTATGGTACCTCTCCGAAGAACTTGTTGCATTTTCTTTTTTTGATGATGAAGTTTCATTGGAAAGCAAACAAAATATGGTTATAGCACTAAATGAAGAAGGTTTAGACTTTAGCCCTAAACGGATTACCTTAGATGTAAGTCACATCGAAGAAAAAATTTAGAAAACTTTGTTACCAGCAACACCTTACGGTTTTTTAGAATTCTCGGTATTTCATCCCCATTTTAAAAAAAGATCCTTCTCTTTGGGAGGAAGATGAAGATTATAAAGCTTCTAGAGAAATTATATGCTCTATGAAAGTAGCGAATGTTTTGGCGGAGCGGGGAGTGGCATTAATGGAAGAGTACAACAAATTAATTACCAACGATGAAGAACAAAAACAATACCTTCTTTTAGTTGTGAAAAATTTTATACAGAAGTACCCAAATACAAATAAAAATACGTTGTTATCATAGTTAATTTTTCAGTATCATAACTCCCTACTAATTATATGATTTAAGAATGATTATAATTTTTTTCACTGAATAAAAATTCTAATAAAAAATACATTTTTTTTTTTATTTTGCTTGCCGGTAGCGACCCCTAAATATTACTTTAAAAATCTGAAAAAAAAAATTTACTACTTTTTTGAATCATAGAAGAGAATGAATGGGTGACGCAAGAATAAATTAAAAAAAAAATTTTTTTGTCCGTTTAAGAAGCACCCTAGTGTATAAGTGTGTCGGTGTGTTCTTTTGTTTTTGACTTTTAGGGGATGCGGCTGGGCTGCATCATACGAAGGAATTAAAATGGTTGAAAATTGAATCTTTATTCACGACTGCATGGTAATGCAGTGGTGAATAAAGATTCAATATACCAGCTGTTCTATTAAATCACCATAAAAATTTCGGTGAAGTGAAATGACTTGTCAATAGTAGAAATCTCTAAAATCAAGTGAAATTATAGCTTATTTTAAGCTTACTGCACCATAGTTTTTGTTTTGAGATTTGTACAAAATCAAACGACAGGTCTGTAGAGTCAATGTAAACAAGTGCGTGTCGGACTCACGCACAAAGGGTTCCGTACCATTGATTTATGAAATTAAAGGATTTAAGTTGTTTGTATGAAAGATTGCGCGGTAATTAGCAGTTTACGATTTACGAGGTATTAAAAAAACTACTTACTAGATCTCGTTCAGAACAATTTTCGTTGGTAGTTTTTATAGTAATGTAAGTACATCACATGTTTTTTTTAGATTTTTCATTTTCTTATAAAAAAGTTGGTCCCCCCCCCCCCCTCTAACTTCTAAAAGTTAGAGGGGGGGGGGGCAACTTTTTTTTTGAGTTTCAGTTCTAAGTATGGGGAGCCCCCAATATTTATTATTATTCTTTTTATTTTAGCATCAAAATTTTCATGCGGTTCACAGAATAAATCTACCTATCAAGTTTTAACAGTACCTATAGCTCTAGTTTCGGAAAAAAAAATGGCTGTGAAATACGGACGGACAGACAGACATGACGAATCTATATGGGTTCCGTTTTTTGCCATTTGGCTACGGAACCCTAAAAATAAGCTAGTAAGGAAGCAGTTCAGTTCTACGGTAGAGCATAGGAATGTCACACTTCAGGCCGAATGGGGCGAAGCCAATCTAGTAACATTCATGGTCACCAAAACACATGCGTGTTTGTTTACCGTCAAAAGGAACCCGTTCAGCTTGGCTCCTACTTTTCGGAATGTATTCTTGTGCACTCCAAGGATCGAACCGGCCGCCTTCAGCTTTTGGGAGTAGAGATTAAGCCTAACCCTAACCTCAAATCTAAACTTTGGGCGGTTCATTGATTCCAAAGCCATAATGGTTACCAGGAAACTTGGAGTTATTGCACCGGGGTATTTCACACCGGAACAGCTTCTAATGTTATACAAAGCGCAGGTCCGTTCGTGTATGGAGTACTGCAGCCACATTTGGTCTGATGCAGCAAAATGCCACTTGGCTACTTTGGACTCAGTAGGGAGGCGCGCAAAGAGGCTAATTGATGGTGATCCAGATTTGGTTAAGAACAGTCTCCAAAGCCTGTTTCACAGGCACAGGGTAGCTAGCCTCTCCGTGTTTTATAGGATGCTTTTAGAGAGTGTGCGCGGGAATTAATGACATAATTCCGCCATCTCCGTTCCATCATTGGACGACCCGTCGTACGGCGTGTATCCACCATTACATTGTTGACACCGCTACGATAAGGACGAAGCGTTTTGCTTCGTCTCTTATACCGCCTACATGGAGGTACTAGAACAATTTGCTAACGGCGGTTTTTCCGTCTGATTACAATTTAAGCGTCTTCAAGGCTGGAGCGAATAGGCTCTTAGGTGCGTATTACAGAACGAAACTCAAGCATTGACCTCTGCTTAAGCATTACTTTCAACCAATCAAATGGCTTGAATCGAGACTTAAGTAGAGCTTGAGTTTTGAGTGACGTTCTGTAATACGGACCTTAGTAAACTAGTGCGCCTTACTATCAATGATTGTATCCCTGCTTACTCTTAGGCGAGATTGCGGTCAAGCACTATTTTAAAAGGTGAAGAAAAAGGTCCTGATTTAATTTGAAATAATATTGAGGTACCTAAGGCTATATTCAAGTTGACTTGAAAATATATATAAATTAGTGCATCTCCAACAGATGACAATATCAAACTATTAAATGCAACTATTTGTAATAAAAAAGCATGTTATGTAAGTATTAAGTTTATTTTTGATTCAGCATCAAATAAAAGTAATTAAAATAAATGATTATAGCTTCATTCAAAACAACCGCTTATATTTTACGGTTTACCATATTTTTATGGGAAAACATTTAAAGAAATTATACTGTAAAGAATTGCATCTTTCATACCTACATGAATAGGGTTGCTAAGACGTCGGAACTAAAATGTGTAACAAAATTTTTTTACTACCGATAAAACTTAGTTCTTTTATAATTAATAATACATTAGTCTGAAGTTGATTAGTTACGGGTATTAATTACGTCTACCACAATGGGCCCGCGTGGTAGATTACGGCCCACTCCCTCTTACCGAGAGGAGGCTTGCGTCCGAGGAGTGTGAACATTATAGGCTGGGTATTAAATAAGTAGGCACTTTATAATTTTTCTGAACGTTGCTTAAAAGGGAGTAAAGTTCACTCATCCTCCTTAGAAAAGGGAGGATCGTCCGACCAGACGGGTGTTATATCTGGCGGGCACTTGCCCAATGCTTGAAATTGGGAAGTTGTATACAATAGGTAAAGAAAACCCTGTCCGACCCATAAGGATAATAAAGGTTAGGTAAATACTTGACCAAATATAATATAAAATTTTACATAATCATCATAGTAACAATAGTATTGAATTTTGAAATAATCTTTTTTTCCCGGGAATTAATTCCAATTTCCCCGAAATTTGATAATTTTTAAAAAAGTGACAACACCGGTTTTGTTATGAGCGAATAGCGACGCGACCACGTGCCGCGTGCCCTGCCCCCCGCCGCCCGCGGTAGGGTTGCATACCGCACATGTATTAAGTTAGCTCTTTTTGCGAAATAATATTTATTTTTTAGGGCGATTTTTTTTTTTAAGTTTAGTTTGTCTTTGTGGGAATTAGTAGAATCAGTTATCGATACCTAACAATACCTTTACGGGTCGGACAGGGTTTTCTTTACATATTGTATATGCTAGTTGCTCGGTAAACTCTGATTGCGAGATGTGGAATTCGTGTGACGTCACTATGACGCGTTGTTGATTTGTGGCGTTTGTAGGTACCGCCACAAAGAGTTTTATCATATTGGGCAACCCTACAGATGCTAAGTACTATTGGATGGGTCATTTCACGTAGTGGGCGCGTAACCGGTGGGCGACTCGTAACGCATTGGTTATCCACGCGTCATTTACCTAAGAACTGTTTGATACGACTGTCCTACGATCTACGACTGTTCCTGCCGGTAGCTGTTGGTAGCATCTACATTTACCGTTATAAGAGACACCGATTTTTGAAACACTGCTATGTTGTTATTTTCCTTTGTTATTCAAATTTTGGGCATTTTAACTGATTTTAGTGATACTACTTTTTCTACTCATTGTTTAAATTAATAATGGCAATTATAAGTTATTGTTTATTTATCCATTTTGTTATTATTATTACCTATTCATGGAATTCAATTAAAATCTATTACCAATAGTAATTTATACTAGCGTTAATCCCATTCGCATCCGAAGCTTTTTTCAGCTTTGGAGTCTGTGGTCCGTTTTACCAGTCCAACTGCTGATTTTGGCTAAACTTCAATATTTTCCGTGAAGCGACTACCGTGTTACCTCCACAACCCGAAGGCGATGTCGAAACATTGCAGTTAGACCAATTGTTGGACTTTTTTGATGGTTCCAACAACCCGTAACGACTGCCATTAGATGTTCATATGGCAACCGGGACCAGTGGCTTTACGTGCTTTCCGAAGCACGACCAGACCGGTGCAAATATTCATATTCATGCATACAAATAACGACCTCCTTGACGCAGCGGTCAACACGCCTGCCTGCGACGCGGAGGCCCCGGGTTCGATCCCCGGCCAGGTCATGATGGAAAACGATCTTTTCCTGATTGGCCTGGGTCTTGGATGTTTATCTGTATATGTATCTATTATAAATATAGTATCGTTGAGTTAGTATCCCATAACACAAGTCTCGAACTTACTTTGGGGCTAGCTCAATCTGTGTGATTTGTCGGTATATATAAAAAAAAAAACAAATATTTGCACTGTGCGGGGATCGAACCCGCGCCTCCTTGAGCAGCGGCCGCTTTCGCTACCGCTACGCAACGGAGACTGGCTATTTATTTATTTACCTATACAACTACATATATTCACACCACCATGTAGTTAACTTTGTAATTTGAGCTTATTAAACCAACCAACTCGTAAGTTAACATAGCTTCAGGGATGAAGCAACCAATAGGACGGGGATAATTTCCTACAATGTACGGACGAAGCCTAAACACACACCTAGAGCAAGCTCGATAAACGAATAAATCCAGGATAATAAACAGGTGAGGTCCTTCCCAGCGCCTTACAATTTAGAATTACACGTACAGAGATATCTCTGTATGCAAATCAGTAATTTATCTTTTCTTTCCCAGAAATCACATATCAAAACCAGTTAACGATTCCAATTGATTCCAATGCATTAAATGGAACGACTCTTGTTGGTATTCGCATTTTCTTTAATAAAACTAGGAGTTGGATTTCAATGGTCTTTAGAGCCTTGAATTTGATCTGTGGCTTATAGAGCTAAGATTTTTAAACGAGGTAAAAATGGTACTTCCTTCGACGCTTTTTTGCATATATTTATGTATAAAACGGTTAGATTTATGAGATGGGGCAGTAAGGGCCGGTACCTTAACCGTTGTCGATACATGAAAATGATCTTAGGTGACTTTCCTTAACTTTTTGAGATATGTTGTCCGTATTTACAGATTTTGAAAAAAATCTAGAGACGGTAAGAAAATGTTCAATCCAAATAAAATGTTTTGATTCTGTTTCTTACATAGACCCAAAGACTGTATAAGGCCAAATGAAGCTTGAGAACTAAAAAGTTAGAAATCGTTTTAAGGGTTCCGTAGCCAAATGGCAAAAAACGGAACCCTTATAGATTCGTCATGTCTGTCTGTCCGTCTGTTCGTCCGTATGTAACAGCCATTTTTTTCCGAAACTATAAGAGCTATACAGTTGAAACTTGGTAGGTAGATGTATTCTGTGAACTACATTAAGATTTTGCTGCAAAAATGTCTTTGCAAGATGCAAAAACGTCTTCAAAAATGATATCGAAGTTTCTAAAATATTTTTTTCTAAACCGAATAGTTTGCGTGACAGACGCTTCCAAAGTGGAAAAAAGTTGATCCCCCCTCTAACTTCTAAAATAAGAAAATGAAAAATCTAAAAAAACATATGATGTACATTACTATAAAAACTACCAACGAAAATTGTTTTGAACGAGATCTAGTAAGTAGTTTTTTTTAATACCTCGTAAATCGTAAACCGCTTATTACCGCGTAATATTTTATACAAATAACTTAAATCCTTTAATTTCATAAATCAATGGTACGGAACCCTTTGTGCGTGAGTCCGATACGCACTTGGCCGGTTTTTTATATGTAGGAAATGAGACCCCAATCTCATTTTTTACTTTGAATAGGCTAGCAGAAAATATAGAGACGTTCTAGAGATCAGCGGTGGCCAAGTGGTATCGACCGCGACTAAAAAGTTGTAGGTCGTAGACTCGAACCCTGTCAGGTGATTTACTTTGTGTAAATTATTGCATCACCACTGCTCTCGAAACGGTGAAGGCAAACATCGCGAGGAAACCGGCATGTCTTAAGAGCAAAACTTCGAAGGCATATGACATGGACCAACCTGCACTGAGCCCGCGTGGTGAATTACGGCCCACTCCCTTTCACCAAGAAGAGGCTTGTGTGCCTGGAGTGGAAACAATATAGGCTGATTATGATGATGATGATGATTGGCGACTTAGTCGCGATTCCTAGTCATGACGATGATTCGCTGTTTTTATGCGGTGATCTGTGGATATTGTATTGCAGGAAGGGTGGCAGCAGCTGGAAGCGAGGTGCCGAAAATCGAGTTGAATAGCATGCATCAGGAGAAGTCTATGTCCTTAAATGTCCACTTATGGACATAGGCTTCTTTCTCCAAGCTGGAGATGATATAATAGGAAAAGAAAACTTTTAGTTCAGACAGAAGTCCTACGGTTAGTAACAATTTTACTTAACTTCTAGTGTTAATAGGTTACAGAAACAAATGTAAGTAAGATATATTCTTAACTAGCTTTTCGCTCGCGTGAATTTCGGTTATATCGCGCTTTTTAGATTTCCCTCGGGAACATAATTTTTTTCTTGGATAAAAGTACCCTATTATTTAATCCGGACTTTTCACTTTACATTTGAAAAATTTCAAAGCAATCGGTTCAGTAGTTACGGCGTGAAAGCGAAACAAACAAACAAACAAACTCACTTTCCGATGTATAATATTAAGTAAGATACAGAATGGCACATGCTGACCCGGTTTTAAAATTCCAAAATCCAAAGATTTCAGTTTGTTTTATAACAATTATCTCAATTGAAAAATTGTATGTTAATATGCAGATTACCTCATCATCATCCCAGCGTTAATCCCAGTCGCATCCGAAGCCTTTTCAGCTTTGGAGTCTGGGGTTCGTCTTACCAGTCCAACTGCTGATATGGCTAAACTTCGACATTTTCTATGAAGCGACTGCCGTCTGACCTCCACAACCCGAAGGCGACATCGAAGCATTGCAGTTAGACAAATTGTAGGACTTTTGAGGGCTCCAACAACCCGTAACGACTGCCACTAGATGTTCGTAGGGCAACCGGGACCAACGGCTTAACGTGCTTTCCGAGGCACGACCAGACCAGTACAAATATTCATATTCATGCATACAAATACTTGCACTGTGCGGGGATCGAACCCGCGCCACCTTGCGCAGCGGCCGCGTCCGCTACCGCTACGACACGGAGGCTACCTATGCAGATTACCTATTACCTCGTATTTTTTCATGATTTCAGGTTTTGGTTACTCAACGTTCATCCTTAATAATATTATAAATCGGAAAGTGAGATGGTTTGTTTGTTTGTCCGCTTTCACGCCATAACTACTGAACCAATTGCTTTGAAATTTTGTAGGCGTAAGGTTAGAAGTCCGTATTAAATAACAGGGTGCTTTTTATCCGGGAAACTGTTTTTATTCCCGAGGGAAAACAAAAATATTGTTAGCTTCATACCAGTTCGTGACAGGTGGCGCTGTGTGTCGTTTAAAACAATATAATATATTGCAAACGAATATGCACATGTAAGCTAAATGATATGTTTTTTTTTTTATAAATTATAAACTAGCGCTTGACCGTAATCCCGCCTGATGGTAAGCAGTGACGCAAACGTTGATGGTAAGGCGCACTAGTTTATTAAGAAGAGCCTTTTCACTCTAGCCTTGAAGACACTCAAATTGTAGTCCGACGGAAACACCGCCGCTAGCAAACTATTCCAGTCCCTCGATGTACGTGGTATAAAGGAGGAGGCGAAACGCTTCGTCCGGATTGTAGTGGTGTTAACAACGTAAGGGTGGAAACTCGCCGTACGACGGGTCGTCCGATGGTGGAACAGAGATGGGGGAATTAAATCATGCAATTCCCTCGCACACTCCCCAAAATGCATCCTATAGAACACCGAAAGGCTGGCTACTCTACTCCTATGCTCTAAGCTTTGGAGACCATCTCAAGTTAAATCAGGGTCACCAATTAGTCTCTTCGCACGCCTCCACTGAATCCAAAGTGGCCAGGTGACACTTAACAGCACCAGCCTAAATGTGGCTGCAGTACTCCACTCACTAACGGAACAGTGCTTTGTACAACATTAGAAGCTGCCCTGGTATGAAGTACTGCCGGACCTTTGCGATAACGCCAAGTTTCCTGGTAGCCACCTTGGCCTTGGACTCAATGAACCGCCCAAAGTTAAGGTTCGAGGAAATCTACACTCCCAAAAACTGAAGGCGGTCGGTACACTCCAAGGACACATTGTGAAAAGTAGGAGCCAAGGTGAACGGGCTCCTTTTAGCGGTGAAAAATCACGCCTGTGTTTTGATTTTAATCAAAACACGATAATTAATCGCTGAAAATGAGGAATCTAAAAAGCGTGATATAACCGAATTCCACACGGGCGAAGCCGCAGGCGGAAAGCTAGTGTCACTATAAGTGGTCGTACTGTGACAGAAGCGTATCTAACATGTGGACACCTGCGGCTGCTCTAATGCGCCGTAATGTGCTGGCTGTCTTACGCACCACCATGTCGAAGCAAGTCATTCAGTCATTCCGCCCTCGTGTTTACCGCACTTACGCGACCTTATAATAGACAAATGAAAGATGACAATTGTCGTTTATCTGTATATATTATTGTAATTTGTAGTATCTCGTGATGTAAACTCTCAAGCAAGGTGCAAATTCTTACAAAGCAAACTAATTTATAACTAATATATATAGTAGAGGAGGAGTCTGTTATAGGTATTCGATTTTGGTTACCAAAACTAATAGCTGCCTGAAAGTGAGTGGAATAAAAGTCAATTGATGAAAATCATACTTTGTCAAAATATACGACATGATTTCACTGGTATTTAAGTGATTCCAATGATTTAACCATTGTAATGCCAGTAATAGGGTAAAGTAACAGCACACCAACAAAGAAAACAAAACAAGAATATGTATAAATCGCGTTAAGCTAAGAGAAATACGTAAGATCAATAAAAGGCCAGCCCACGACCGTAGAGAACTATTTATTACAGTAACCAAATTAAAAGAAAATTACACGACAACAACTCCACCAAGGAGTCAACAAACAAAAAGTCTACACCGACTTCCTTTTAAAAATGTAATCTGCGTCAAGCGCGCGGCGCGGCGTGCGGGGTTAATCATCGAATATTCCGTATCTAACTACAACTTTATACCGCGCGTTATCATGGCCGTATAATGAGGTATGTGCTCTTGGTCGTTTTGTGTCCATCACGGGGTATCGGCGAAGGGCGTCATCCATCATCCACTGCGACTAATTGCCTGCTACCTTGCTTCGACTCTCTTATCCTTTTAATTCGTCCTCCGAACACCTATACGACGTCAGAGCGAGCTGTTACGAATAATTACTTGCGAGATACACACCGCGACGTCCACTTAATTGCAAAATTAAAATGTAAAAGCAAAAAGTGCAAGGTGCAAGTTGCTGTTAAGTGAACAAGGTAAGTATTTTTATCATTTATGTATGTATTAACAACAGCACCCTTTTACATAAGCTTTTTCATTTTCGCACCTATAATATGAAAAAATGGTTAAGAGAAAAGATTGTTTTCAAACAATATCAAACCAAATATCAGTATTGGGCGCCATTACCGATCCACGATCTCTCATACATCAAGGAACCGCTTAATGGAATACGAAAATCGTGCTCGACCAATTCGTAAGCAATCGAACGACTGCACTAGTGGCGGGGCTAGTCACGAACGATCGCCGAGTCTATTGGCAAATAAAAATAAGGCCGAGGACAGCGATCCCGAATCCCGCTGAAAGGGGTAGCTCGATTAAGTGTCGGTTTGAGTTTTATTCGCGCGGGGCGAGGGGGCCGTGTGAGCCCGGCGCCGCATTAATCATTAACACAGCCTGCCTAATGACACCGCCGAAATGGGCGCCGAAATAGTGTTGCACCCGGTGTTGTCGACAGTTGTGAGACAGGGTTTATAGGAGTAATGAAAGATTAGTGTGTTGTGATAGTAGATCCTGAAACAGTGAAAATATCTGCGCTTCAGCTAAGTCTAAAAATCTCATTGGCTAGGGTTGAGAAATTGCCATATGTTAGTGTTTAAATTAAGTCATCATTACCATAATCATCATCAGCCTCTACTCGTCCACTGCTGGACATAGGCCTCTTCCATGGCACGCCAACAAGCTCCATTCTAAGCAGTTCTCCGCCAGCGACTACCAGCCACCTTTTTGATGTCGTCGCTCCATCTCGCCCAAGGGTACGGTACGTTTGCCGAGGTGCGATCTCCACTCGAGGACTCGTTTACCCCAACGTTCATTTAAATTAAGTACCTACTCGTATAACTAACTATAACCTACTACCTACTTTTTTTGAAGGTGAATACTAAGTAATGTGACTTGATGTTTTTTTTTTCTATTTCCATGAATGCATCGTTATGACTATGAATAGACCAGAATGTTAATA
This sequence comes from Sesamia nonagrioides, assembly GCA_017933935.1. Lineage (NCBI taxonomy): Eukaryota > Metazoa > Arthropoda > Insecta > Lepidoptera > Noctuidae > Sesamia > Sesamia nonagrioides. The sequence goes on along the minus strand of JADWQK010001955.1, from coordinate 1,136,010 downwards.
ATGAATTACCTACTTGAAATTAATTAATAAATAGTATCATTACCTTACTTATCACTTAAGCAAATTTACTTATTATAAAATATCGACATGATCACGCGTACATCACCACATCCGATATTAGATGTCGCTATTAACTCCGCAAAACGTAATTAATCGAATAAGTTTATGATTGATATAACCAGTTTGTGGGGCGCTTAATTCACTTTCCCAATTCCTGGGTCCCGACCGCTTTTATAAAGTTATCCTTTAAGAAAATTGATTGGCTCTATCGCTACGTAAGTGATTTAGTAATGAATCAATTCAATTACTATAATACCTTCACAGCGTAGCGATCGAGGAAGCGTAAATAACAAGTGAACTTAATCAAAAGCAACTTTATAATTACGTTATGTTGTTATTTTATTATATGGTTACATTTTCTACTAGTATCTGCTATGATAAACCGATGAGCTACGGTTCACTTGTTTTGCGACTGCGTTAATCTGATATATGAGGTTATCTGATATGGGTTAATATTTAACAAAACATAAGCTGAACAAGTTAAGTTTTTTTTTTGTTAACTGACAATACATGCCTACTACGAACTCGGTGGAAAATAAAATAAATATTTTGGCCTTCTTCGTTTGTCAGCCTTTTTGGCTTAGCCGTTTATCATTTAAAAAGGCAATCAGTTTTTGAACTGAATGCCTATTATTATGTAGGTATGCTCTTAGCGATAAGATCGCCCATTGTGGCACCCTTTATAAAATCTTCATATTTATAATTTAAATAGTACTAGCTTTCCGCCCCCGGCTGCGCCCGCGTTGAAGTCCTTTATATAATATTTTTCTAAATATAAAATTTTTCCGGGAGTTATAATAGGGTATTATTAGGGGGGGGTAGGGGAAAAGAGAAACAAACTCACTTTCCGATTTATAATATTAGTAAGGAATGTAAGGATACATTAAAAGATTATTTTATTCTTTTCAATATGTCATTAGACATTAGCCCTAATTCACTATACAAAGACTGTAGTTACACTCTAATAAGATAATTGGAAGTGCATATAGGTATATAAACATACCTATAAGGATCTGTGTAAAAAACCACTGTCCCATAAAAGTGCTAAAATTAGCATATGGAAAGCTAGAAGTTTATCTACAAATTGTACATACAATCTTCAAGTGTAAATGTAAAGCGAGATAAAGGAAACGGATTATTATTGTAATGTAGGAAATAGCCATGCAACTCTCACTATTAGGTTACATTAGTCATCTAATTACCACGTACAATCCGTGTCGCAATGGTATGCGCCGAGATTTCTCACTAAGAATATTTATAAATGTAGCCGTAAATCTTTTTAAGAAATGAGAAAATTTATAAAAAAATAAATATTTTCCGAAAAACTGTCAAATTTGTAAATTGCAATATCTTCGAATTATGTAGGTACAGCGATTGTAACCATTTACAGCATCAAATCAAATACTATCTCTTTATTGCATTCATCGTGTAACATTAAAATCGGTGAAGAAAAACCTTCTGAGGACACCGGCGTCTTGTCTTGGAACCAAAAAGCCGTATGTCTACGGTGACCAACAAGCGTCACCGTAGACATACGACTTTTTGGTTCCAAGACGCCCGCTTGTAGATTACTGCCCACTTCCTCTCGAAGAGAGGACTATGATTCAGCAGTTAGAACATTATAAGCTGGTAACGCATATTAAGAACTGGCGTCTATTTGAATTTCTATTTTTCTAACTGAAAATATGGGTTGTACTTACATACATTATTGTGTAACCCACGTTGTTAGAGTTAGGTGCCTACTGCCATTTTACAATCTTTATTTCAAAAGCCTTGTATATCTCCTCACAGTACACACCTTGACAATCCACAAATACACTAACAAAAGTAAATACATGCCTATAACATACAGACACTCTATTACAAACGCCAGCCTCCGTGGCGTAGCGGTAGCGAACGCGGCCGCAGCTGCGCAAGGAGGCATGGGTTCGATCCCCGCGCAATGCAAATATTTGTATGCATGAATATGAAGATTTGCACTAGTGTGGTCGTGCCTCAGAAAGCACGTTAAGCCGTTGGTCCCCGTTGCCATACGAACATCTAGTGGCAGACGTTACGGGTTATTGGAGCCCTCAAAACTCCAACAATTGGTCTAACTGCAATGCTTCGATATCGCCTTCGGGTTGTGGAGGTCAGACGGCAGTCGCTTCACGGAAAATATCGAAGCTTAGGCAAAATCAGCAGCTAGACTGGTAAAGCGGACCCCAGACTCCAAGGCTGAAAAGCTTTGGATGCGACTGGGATTAACGCTGAGAGGATGTCTTTATTACATATAACACGAGCACAACTGACAGAAATCACACCACCGTACATACACTCTTTTTAGCCATGCTAAGTTGTATATAATACCATTTTAAATACACCTGTTTATATCAAACTAGCTGCCTCGCGCGGTTTCACCTGCACAAGTTCATTCCTGTAAAAACAACGGGATAAAAAGTATCCTATGTGTAATTCCTGCTTATAAAATATACGTATCTGTGTGCTAAATTTCATCCAAATCCGTTTAGTCGTTATTGCGCGAAAAGGTAAAAAGTAACAACAAAAATTACGTATTTTTTTCTAAATTAAAAGTTTGGCTTTGCGCGTATAAAACTACTTACGTTAATTTTTATAGCATCAACCATCTACACAAACAGATAGCTGATGTCACAAAATGTAACTTTCTAATTAAAGTGTAAAGTCCCTTCAAATCGGTCCAGTTGTTGAGCGATCAGCCGGAACAAACTCTCGGGCAGAGAGAGAGAGACAGACAAATATTAAACGAAAAATTGTTATAAATACCGGTTGAGTTTTCATATGCATTTAGTAAAAAAAAAGAAACTGTTATTTTGACTACAAACATCTGTATCATCTTCCATTATATGCCATTTATTTTGACATTACAAACAAACATTTGTTACTTCCAGAAATAACATTTTGTAGAACTCAATAAGGTACGCAATAAAATACAATGCTAATATGTATTAAGTTGGTAAGTACACAAAATATTTTATTAATGATCGGGTATCAATTTTTTGGAGGGTATTCATCATAATTATGATTCCACTCTGTGCGGAGCGGAACGGCGTGTCAGACTTTTACTGACTAAAACCCGCCCGTGTTCCCGTGTGCCTATGCCTGGGGCCACGCTATCTCTGTTGAAAAGCCCACTCGATCGCTGATCGAGTACCCCTGATGTAGCAGCGTGAAAAACGCTGTGTAAAAGTAGAGGGGGCGCACAGACGCAGGGGGGTGGTGGGGACGCAATTTGTAATATTTCACGAGCCAGTAGACGCTTATTAACTAGGCGTGCAAAAAATCGACGCCACAGTAGCGCTCAACCTTTGATCACAGATGGAAAAAATTCTAAATTATAATTTTGATTTCTGTTATACAAAATGTGAAGCGGTAATTTATCCCATTCCTATATTATATATATCATGACACTTCAATGTACCCATTAAAAAATTGTTTAAATTTAGATCTTACCTATTTTTGTTAAATACTAAGATGTAGTTCAACTAATATATTATTTTTTTAAATTTTAATCTTGTGCTTGACTAAAATCCCGCCTGATAGTAAGCAGAGATGCAATCGTTGATGGTAAAGCGCGCTAACTTATTAAGCCTATTCGCTCAAAAAAACTTAGTGAATAGGAAGAAAGACGGCAGTTGAGCGAGATGATGCATTGTTAAGCCCAATAACACGAACAACGATGTTGCGCCAGACGGAGATTGATCTGGAGACCCTACACGACCAAACTCCCAACATAACAACATTTGGTGCATGGTACCGCGGCACACATCGCAACACAACCTGGTCTGACCTTATTAGCCACACAAAACTTTTACAATTTTAATAGGTACCTTTATTTTCGAAAACGAATAAATTTGAAATTTCCTGTAACGAGTAACAAATAAATAAATATCCTACGGTGATAATGATAACAGATCACCAGACCAACACCAATAGTAAAAGGAATATCTACATATTTTCTTTTACGTTTAGTGAGTGAAAAGGCGTAAGTACCTATGAACAAGCCAAGGTATAAAACTGTGTAGAACCTCTGACTAATGTAAAAAGTCGTATCTAGTCAGGGCCAGAGTATTACAGGGAGGAAAACACCAGGCACGTAGTTAGAAACCCACTCGATGCCTTTATTATTTAATGACCAAATTATGTTCTAATTTACACACTTTTCTTGTACATTTTCAGTAACTTACGTTACACCATACTCGTAAATAGAAGACACAGTGAAAACCATTATACCTATTTTAAATATTGTCAAAAACCGGTTCGTGATATCCTGATAAAAAACTTACTTCCATCTCATAATCTTAAAACTAAAATGATAAAGGTATTTATTTCTTATATGACTAAGTGCTGCTTTTACCTATCTCAGATAACTTTTGTCCATGGAATAAAATTGCCATCTGATAGTTCAAGTAACGAAGCTGTCAAACTTCTTCTCAGGTTATCTAAGTCTTATTCCAGGTATAAAAGTTTGATGGTATTATATTAGAAACAAGAATCTCCATAATAGCCCAGTCATGATTTCAATTGCGAAACGAAAAATAACTAAGGACGCCTACCTACTTTATACATAAAGGTTTTATAGTTCAAGTTGTTTTTCCATCAAAAGGTTGTCAGTATTGATTCATTCTAGCCATTGGTCACTCATTCTGGCTTTTAGCCAAAGTAAGCCACGAAAAAATACGACCACTTATTTTATTTGACCTAGCAGTTGTCCGGACAGTCAAATACAATTTGTTGAAATGTCTTAAGATATTTAACTTCGAGTATTTTTCACGAAAAATAAATCATTAAATATTTATACTAATGGGTACTAACTTACACCCTAACTAAATTACACCCACTTATCAAGTAGTAGGTGCCTTATGTTAAAAAGTTTTAGGTAAACAATTTTTTTTAGTTTCAGAGGAAGAAGCTTGTTCTGAACAGTAAGACCTAACTACTTACAGCCCTAAAGCCAATTTTTTTTTTAAAGTAGAATTAAATACCAAGGCAGGTACAGTGCCTAAGTACCAAACAACTTTTCTAAAAGTCGAGGAGCCATATTAGGATACAAGTAGCGACGATATTGGCGCCGATTCTGTTGTTCACGAACTAAACTAATTTTAAATTATGTGCATTTCATTCTTTCCATATCGTTAAGAAAAGGACAGAAGATAAAATGTCAGTTTAGACCTGTCAAATTAGTACGCTCCTGACGTAAACTGGCGTATTCTTAGTCGCCATGTTTATAATCGCGTCGAAACTGTCTATGGAGTATCTTAATTTGACAGAATTAAATTAAAATGTTGTCTTCTATCCTTTTCTTAACGAAATAGCCTTATATTAAAAAGTTTTAGGTAAACAATTTTTTTAGTTTCAGAGGAAGAAGCTTGTTCCGAACAGTAAGACCTAACTACTTACAGCCCTAAATCCATTTTTTTTTTTAAAGTAGAATTGAATACCAAGGTAGGTACAGTGCCTACCAAACAACTTTTCTAAAAGTCGAGGAGCCATATTAGGATACAAGTAGCGACAATACGGCGATTCTGTTGTTCACAAACTAAACTAATTTTAAATTATGTGCATCTCATTCTTTTCATATCGTTAAGAAAAGGACAGAGGATAAAATGTCAGTTTAGACCTGTCAAATTAGTGTGCTCCTGAGCTCCTGACGTAAACTAGCGTATTCTTAGTCGCCATGTTTATAATCGCGTCGAAACTGTCTATGGAGTATCCTAATTTGACAGAATTAAATTAAAATTCTATCCTTTTCTTAACGAAATGGAAAGAAAAAGATGCACATAACTAAAATTAGTTTAGTGTGTGAACAACAAAATCGGCGCCATTATTTGTCACAGCTTCCCAAGCCGTCCCTGTATCGTGCACGTACTTTTCCCGAGTGGCTATTAATCGCGGGAGGAGAGGGGGAGGACATTTAGCCGCCGCTCGACCGGTGGCCACTCAATAAGCGCTTTCCAGATACACTGTATACTGTCTAAAGCTGTGCGATCGATACAAAGGAAATAGGTATGTAGGACATCCTTCCGTTGTTTAGTTGAAGATACCTAAAATTAAGGAAATTATAGGGTGGAAAAGGGCGAAGAGGTTATTGTAATCGTATGTGGATTGCTGGCACCTGTTCAACGCTTAGGAGGTGTATTTGTTTTTTGTATTTGCTGTGTTTAATTTGTATTCATACTAATATTATAAATGCGAAAGTAACTCTGTCTGTCTGTTACGCTTTCCCGCCTAAACCTCTCAACCGATTTTGACCTTTTGAACGCCCATCTATATAATACGCGATGTGTCCTCCTGCGCCACACTACAAATGTATAACGTATGTATAGTAAAACGTAGGGATGGGATTAGTGTCCTATCGACAAATAATATTATACATATAAAATAATGTTTATTCACCAATTTACGAAGCTAAATAAAAACTGTAATCGTAATTTCATATTTTATTTTATTTCATAAAAAAACAATATGAAAACCTGGATATATTCCCCACAATAAAGAAAAGAATTTTAAATTTATTAGACGTGTGTTCTACAAGGCACATCCCTATTTGTCTCCAAATTTAATCCTTCTACTTCATATCAAGTAGTTGGCGCTCGAGGCACGTCAAAATCCTTTCTGTTCTAGGGATGTCTAGATTTCTATGGTATATATTTTATATTCACTGTGGTCGAGTTACACGTGCATAAACTCAACCGATTCCTGCATAATTTATTTCGTTTACTTACAACAAATATAATTAATAGAAGCTAAATACATGGTTTTCTACGTTTTAAAAAATAAAATAAAATGGAGGGTAAGTGTCTGTTTTACACAAGACCTTTTTTTTAATGGTGTCGCTAAATACTCGCAATTATTTTTCTGGTTTGTAGAAACTAATAGAAAACTGAAGAAAATTCCTGAAACGGAAGTTGACGACTTAACGGAATGTCAAGACGACGAACTATTTCAAAATTCTGATTCAGACTTGAACAACTCGCAATAATTCGTCATATTCACAGTCACAATTTTTTTTATAAGGACACGTGCGCCAACTCAAGATGTAAACATTGCACTACACTAAAATGCACAAGGTCACTATGACCTTGAAACCCGTCCGCTTATGACATCACAGATTTCCTTCTATACACGTCGGTGGCGCGTACGGACCGCTAACTAACTTTGTAGGGATGGGTTTTTCAAACGGGGTTTCACTATCGACAATGATTAGAAAACCTATTAATTCTTGATTAAGGTGAATAAAACCTAGTTTAAAGTGTACAATATTTATAAAATATTATATATTTACGTCATTTTCTTGCAATAATAGTATTTATGATCATTTCGACGAGATGAAATATAGCGAGGTCTTCGTCGTGTCCCATCACTGGCTTACTTGATATCAAGTAATTGGCGCTGGGGGCATTAAAATATTTTCTGGCGTTTTTGTTTCTATTAAAAATTAAACAAATAAGAACTTATTATGCGTGAAAAAGATAAAAATGTGGTTGATAACAGGGCAAATTTCCATAAAAACAAAATAAAAGGTCTTGTAAAAGTCGTAAATTTATTTTATACTGTGATTACTTCTAATCAAGTAGTGGCGCTGAGGGCACGAAAATCTCGAACTTGTATAGAAGTGATTGGCGTTCAAAAGGTTGATGAAGTTTGGCACAGACAATCTCTAGACCCTGAGAAAGAACATGCTACCTTTTATCCCGGAAAAAATTTATGTTCGTTGTTAGTAATATAATAAAAGTTTATGTTGTAGTCCAACTTTCTTGTTTATTATGTGAAAATCATCAGGTAGATTTAGCCATATCTAATTCCTCGATTCCCCTGTTCACAAACTAAACTAAATTAAAGTTCAGCGCAACTTTTCTCTCTCTCTCTCTCTCTCTTTCATTAAGAACAGGACAGAAGATAAATATTAGTTTAGTCTTCTTCTTCTTTTTTCAAGGTGAGATTCAACCTCAACTCTTGGTCAGTGGCCGCTGTGTAATATATACTACAATTTTGCCAATAACACGGGTAACAAAACATAGAAATTCTTTCAAAAATTTCATTTGACAATAATGGCGGCCAATGACAGTTGAAAAAGACGGCCGCGTGAACCATCTATGAGGGAGGTTTGAGGCAAAGTCATGATGTGGCCACTATGCTGCGATATTTCAATGTTATTTATAAATTATTTACTGAATGCACTTTTTACTACATAAATCACGCACTTTTATTCAGTAAACGACACTATAAATAATTTTAAAAGTCACTCAAAAAGAACAACACAAAGACAGTCATCTTAGCTTTCCCGTCAAAAACTGTATTAGTTTAGTCTTGTGTAATTAGTCCACTAGCTTCATCTTATTGAGTGACCGACCTCCTGACAATTCAAAAGTGCCTGTAACTGGCTTATTTGAAATAAATGATTTAATTTGATTTGCCTGACGTAAATAGGTAGAGGTATTTCAGTTGCCATGTTTTTAATCGTGTCTAAACTGTCTGTGGAGTATCTTAATATGACAGGTATATTTTATTATCTGTCCTTTTTACTAAATAGAAACAAAAAGATACACTGGGCTTATAAGTATTTAGTTTAGTGTAAACACACAAAACAGCGAGTACTTAGGTACTCACAACAGAACACAGATTAGTCTCTGTTCTTAAAATTACCTACTTACGCAAATAAGAACACATCCCTACAAGACTTTTCCCTCACCATTTACAACTTAAGAAAGCACATACAACTTCAATCACTGCTGGGTACATAAAAGGGAAAACCGGAACGCCCTACCTAATAATAGGTAGAACAAACGTTTAAACTATACACGTAGACATTAATGCATTTTTACTTTGAGAAAGTTCTAAAAGTTTACATATAAAATGAAAATAAACCTTAAACTTTAAGTATAGGGTTGAGATTGGGAATGAAGGGTGTTGTAAGTGACTTTGTCGTATCGTAGTACGTAGGGCGGGCCGCCCAAACGTTTAGCAGCGTTTAACGAAGGCCTCGAGGTGGGCGCGGGACACACCCACAGGGTCGAATTCTCGGCTGATCCATATTTCATATTAGGTAAGCTTCCGTTGAACTTACTTACCTAAACTTAGAACCGACTTTAAGATAGACCTATAATGATTGATGATAAAAATGAAAGATGTCTAAATCTATACTCTATACTAATATATAAAGCTGAAGAGTTTGTTTGTTTGTTTGAACGCGCTAATCTCAGGAACTACTGGTTCGATTTGAAAAATTCTTTTTGCGTTGGATAGCTCATTAATCCAGAAAGGCTTAAGTCTATATCACATCACGCTGCGACCAATATGAGCGGATCATATAAAAAAAAAACATATCGAAACCTACGCTACGCTGGTGAAACCGCGGCGCGCAGCTAGTATTCTGTAGACAGTTTACACGTGATTAAAAACATGGAGACCAAAAATACGTCATCAGCTGACAAATTTGCATGGTTAACACAGTGGTTAAGCTATTGACTGCTGCGCTGCGTATCGCGGATTCCCGCACGGAACAAATATTTTTATGACCTACAAGTAAGTAGTTGTTCCGGGTCTGGCTGTTTGTGTATGTGAGTAAAAGCACCCACGATACAAGAGAAATTTCTAGTGTGGGCAATGCTTTAAAAAAAAAGAAAATTACGTCATCAGCAGACAAATTTAACAGGACTTAACCAATATTTTACTTATGTTCTGTCCTTTTCTTAATTAAATTGAAAGAAAAAGAAGAACAGAACTTAAATTTAGTTTAGTTTGTGCACAATAGAATCAGAGCCAATACCGATACCTATACAATATGTAAAGAAAACCCTGTCCGATCCGTAAAGGTATTGTTAGGTATCGATAACTGATTCTAATAATGCCTACAAAGCAGGGCTAAACTTAAAAAAAAATCCCCCTAACAAATAATTATTTCGAATAAGCGAGGTAACTTAATACATGTGCGGGAGGCAACACGGTAGGCAAAACGCGCGGGTGAAGGGGGGCAGGGCACGCGGCACGTGGTCGCATCACTCATATACTACTTACACATAATACTTTGTAAAACGGTGTTGTCACTTTTAAAAATTACCAATTTTTTGGGAAGTTGGAATTAATTCACGAAAAAAAAAAGATAATTTCAAAATTCATTAGTATTGTTACCATGATGATTATGTAAAATTTCATATTTTATTTGGTCATGTGAATACCTAACTTTTATTATCCTTTAGGGTCGAAAGGGGTTTTCTTTACATATTGTATATTTATACTAGAAGTCAAAGCTTTATATATTTAATACTCTTACAAGTTTGCTAAGTTTGCGATCTCAATCAGCGAAACACCCATTTAGTTACAACACTCAGTGTCATACAGAAAAGCGTATGCCTTAATAACACCCCTTCTTCACACATATAACACGTAGCTGTAAATAATTCAGGCACTAGTTGGCACTGAGCGTCGAGGGTTGCACTTACACTCGTTCCAATTTAAAATGTCATTTATTTCTGCAAATGCAACCCCGAGCTTGAACCTTCTTGATACGAGAGAATTACGATGAAAATAATAATAATTATAATTTTATTTACATGAGACAATTGTCCATAGTTTTTCATAAAAACACATACACAAAATACATTTAAATTATTTATGAACTATTAAAAATATACATATAACATTCCAAAATAAAATAAAATTAGACTGAATATGACACCATTTTAATATTGTAGATGAAGAAAATAATGTAAGAAATAATAAAATAAAGATGGTTGATCATGACCCCACAAAAACGTTCTCAAGTAATTTGTTAAGAGAGCTAGTAGTGCTACTTATTCACAAGCTAAATAGAAGTTTTTTTTTTTTTTTTTTTACAAATTATAAACCAGCGCTTGACTGCAATCCTGCCTGATGGTAAGCAGTGACGCAATCGTTGATGGTAAAGCGCACTAGTTATTAAGAGCCTATTCACTCTAGCCTTGAAGACACTCAAATTGTAGTCCGACGGAAACACCGCCGCGGGCAAATTGTTCCAGTCCCTCGATGTACGCGGTATAAAGGAGGAGGCGAAGCGCTTCGTCCGGATCGTAGTGGTGTTAACAACGTAAGGGTGGAAACCAGCCGTACGACGGGTCGTCCGCTGGTGGAACGGAGATGGGGGAATTAAATCATGCAATTCCCTCGCACACTCCCCGAAATGCATCCTATAGAACACCGAAAGGCTGGCTACTCTACGCCTGTGCTCTAGGCTTTGGAGACCAACTCGAGTTAGATCAGGGTCACCAATCAGCCTCTTTGCACGTCTCTCCACTGAATCCAGAGTGGCCAGGTGACACTTGGCAGCACCAGCCCAAATGTGGCTGCAGTACTCCACACACGAACGGACCTGTGCTTTGTATAACATTAGAAGCTGCCCAGGTGTGAAGTACTGCCGGACCTTTGCGATAACGCCAAGTTTCCTGGCAGCCACCTTGGCCTTGGACTCAATGAACCGCCCAAAGTTAAGGTTCGAGGAAATCTCAACTCCCAAAAGCTGAAGGCGGTCGGAACACTCCAAGGACACATTCCGAAAAGTAGGGGCCAAGGTGAACGGGCTCCTTTTGGCGGTGAAAAGACACGCCTGTGTTTTGGCGGCATTGAATGCTACAAGATTGGCATTGCCCCATTCGGAGACTGCCTGCAGTGCAACACTCGTTCGCTCAACCATGGCCTCTCTTTCGGACCGGATTGATTCCCTACTAGCCCGAGCATCCGGCAGGTATCTCTCTACAACTGTGCTGTCATCTGCATACCCATAGATACCGGGCATCAGCAGATCGTTAATATGCAGCAGAAACAGAGTTGCAGAGAGAACAGACCCCTGAGGAACACCGGCATTAGTTGACATGGGCTCAGAAGAGCATCCGTCGACAACAACTCGGAGGGACCGTTCAGTCAGGAAGTCTTTTACCCAGCCAGTCAGACTAGGGGAAATGCCGTACGCTGGAAGCTTACTCAAAAGGCCAGCGTGCCAAACCCGGTCGAAGGCCTTCGAGACATCAAGGGAGACAGCAATCGCTTCCCCATTCTTCTCGAGGGCCTCGCCCCACAAGTGAGTGGCATACACTAGTAGGTCCCCAGTTGACCGATTGCGGCGAAACCCGTACTGTCGGTCACTGAGGAGATCGTTACCTTCCAGGTATGCCAAGAGGCGCGAGTTCAATACACGCTCCATAATTTTGCAAAGTATGGAGGTGATCGAAATCGGCCGATAGTTGGCAGGATCGGCACGACTACCCTTCTTGGGCACAGGCTGCACGTTAGCAAGCTTCCAGGACTTGGGCACTATAGCAGTCCTAAATGAGAGGCGATACAAGCGCGTCAATACAAGAGACAACTCGGGCGCACATGCTTTAAGAACAATCGCTGGTATACCATCCGGACCACTAGCCTTATTCACGTCCAGACGACACAGTACTCTCAGAACCTCCTTGTTTCTAATGCGAACCTCAGGCATTGAAGCTCCGCAATAAGGTAAATTAGGTGGAGTAGCACTGCCAGTATCAAGACGCGAATTATGGGCAAAGAGAGATGCAAAGAGACCTGCTTTCTCTCTCGCCGTATGAGCCAGTGTTCCATCAGGCCTAACCAGCGGAGGCAGTGAGGGCCGACAGAAGTTCGCCTCAACCGATTTGGCAAGGGACCAAAAAGATCTGCTACCGGATGGCTGCGCAGATAACTTGTTGCCAATATGGGTAATGCGGTCGAAGCGAGCCTTCTTGAGCGCCTTCTTGTAGGACTTGGCAGCACGGTTAAAGGCTCTCTTCTTTGAGCTTAGATCCGGAGCTCCGCGGTCACGAGCGTCAACCCAGGCGAGAAATGCCGTGTGCTTACGCTGTTCAGCTTGGACACAATCGGCATTGAACCATGGGCGAGCCGAGCCACCGACGGGCACGTCATTGAATGGGATAAAATACTCCATAGCTTGACGCACCACATCGGTTATAGCGTCCGCACAGCTCGAAGGATTGTCAGAGGAGAAGCAGACCTGCTGCCAAGGATAAGACGCAAAGAAGTGGCGCATCTCATCCCAATCCGCTGACCTGTATCGCCACATTCGCCGTTCACCACGAGAGTCGTGATCTGGTGGGGAGAAGGACGTTACAGACTTCACCAGACAGTGGTCTGAAGTTCCCAACGGTGAGGAAACTGTTACAACACATCTGTCCGGATCAGTGGTCAGCAGAAGGTCCAAACAGTTGGCAGTATGCCCAACTACATCAGGCACCCTAGTCGCTTGCTCTACCAGCTGAGAAAGGCCCATAGAAAGCGCGAAGTTTCGCGCTTCTCTCCCAGCGTGGTCGGTCCTCTGGTATGGGAAGAGCCAGTCCTGGTGGCAGGCGTTGAAGTCCCCCAGAGCGACGAACTGAGCGTCAGGGTGCCGATGCGGCGCATTGTCAGCAGCCTCACTGAGGTGGTCAAATAAACGAGTTGTCTCCTGATCACCGCTGTGCGATCGGTAGACACAGGTGTAAACAATTTTGTCCACACCAGTGTCAACCAACAGCCATAGGGACGAGAAGTGAGGGTCTTCGAGGTGACGGAGGCGCCGGCAAGAGATGTCATTGCGGACATACACACAGACCCCGGCACGCTGCAGGAAATGATGCTCCAAAGAGTATCCCGGGTAGCCGAGGTACGCCGCGTCAGTCGGACATCTGATCTGGGTCTCCGTCAAGAAAAGTAGGTGGGGCTTTTCAGTCTCAAGGTGGTAATGGACTGCATCGATATTGGAGTGCAAACCTCGGATGTTTGAGAGGTGCACTATGAACGAGAGGACGTGCGCCCGCTGTGCACACCTACTTTTCCTTTTGTAACTTTTCATATTAAGTTTATATACTGAGTGAATAGGAAGGAAGACGGCAGTTGAGTGAGGTGATGCAATGATAAACCCAACAATACGACCGACGATGCTGGGCCAGAGGGAGATTGTTCTGGAGACTGCGGGGACGCCCGAACCCCCCCAGGGATCGCCATCGGGTCCTCTCGTCCGGTCGCCAACCGGCACGATGGGGCCACCCTGGGATTTTTCGCAGTTGGCGGGGCAGCCTTTCGTATGTGGCTGGCACACTACTTGGGCCCCCAACTACCTGCGGTCGGCCAGCGGAGAACCGTGCTTCGGATCCCGCTACCCTCCACGAACAAACTCCCGACACAACACCATCTGGCGCATCGCACCCGGCACACATCGCAACACAACTGCTCAGACCCGTCCTCCGAACGGCTTCACCAGACATCATGCCGGAACACGACGAATCGCTTGGCGGCATGTCTTTGTCTGGTGGGTGGTAACTTATGCCGGCGGTTGATGTTGTGACCTACCACCGAGAAAGTTAGTACTTGTGATTATTTACAAGTTAGTTGTGCTTTTTTCTCATACTACTGACTCATATTTTTCCATCCTTTAACAAGACTTAGCTGGTTGTGATAAAACCCCGTTTTATTGACGCCTTATTGTCTCCGTTGTAGTTAAATATTAATTTTGTGAAACACGTGTGAGACAGCCTCCATGACGTAGCGGTAGCGATCGCGCAGTGCAAATATGTGTATGCAGGAATATGATTATTTACACTGGTCTGGTCGTGCCTCGGAAAGCACGTTAAGCCGTTGGTCCTGGTTGCCATACGAACATCTAATGGCAGTCGTCGAACGGGTTGTTGGAGCCCTCAAAAGTCCAACAACTGCGATGCGGCGGCATCGATGCATTGCAGTTAGACCAGTTTTCGGGTTGTGGAGGTCAGACGGCAGTCGCTTTACGGAATATATCAACGTTTACGTAGCCAAAATCAGCAGTTAACTCCAAAGCAGAAAAAGGTTGGGATGCCACTGGGATTAACGCTGAGATGATGATGATTAATTTTGTGAAACAACTCTGTTTAGTTTTAATAAATTACTCATTGTGTCGTGGTGGCCCAGTGGTTAAAACACCAGCCTCTCAAGTATGAGTGTGCGGGTTCGATTCCAGGTCAGGCAAGTACCAATGTAACTTTTCTAAAGTTATATGTCCTTTCTAAGTATATCTTGAACACCAATGACTGAAGGTGAAGGAAAACATCTTGAGGAAACCTGGACTTTATGAGTCTGGTATCGCCAACCCGCATTGAGCAAGCGTGGTGATTACGCTCAATCCTTCTCTGAATTAGAGGAGACCTATGCCCAGCAGTGGGACGATAAAAGGTTGATGGTGATGATGACTCATTGTTTAATATCTATGTCGATTGTACCCAGACGAGGACAGTGTCATAAGCGGTCTCGCTACAATGAGATAAAGCTTGTTTTCTAAACGTTAGATGTGGGTTAGCAATCTCAGTTATTATTTTATCGTGAGATTTCACAATTGCATTGTAATTTTATACAATAGTTTATTGCTTTTCGCACAGTAAAGTTTAAATTGTTTGTAAAACGAAGTATTTGACGTCTAGCAACAAAGTTAATTGATGAGAAACATTTGTTTAAACCAACTCATACTAATAAAAACTATCTTGAGATCAAATAAGCTAAACTCATGCCTAGGGATATTATTTTAGTCATAGTAAATACGGACTACAGAGCAAATAACCTTAAGCTCAGATCCTCAGATCTTCATTTTCAGTTAGAAATTTTACTTAATCAAATTCATAATTGGTTCATGATACATAGATACAATGTTCATAAGTATGGCGGATAGCAGACTAAGTCAACTTTGTCCTTTCAAGTATCAAACTTGCTTGGTCACGGTACAGTAGGGTGGTGTAGCGAATAACGAAGGCGCGTTTGATATGTTAATTTATATAATTCGTAGCTTTTCACTGCTTTTACAAGCTGTTGCGATATGTTCTTCGTGTGAATATCTACATAACACAATTTGCTACTGATATTAATAGAAATGGAATGAATAAATGGAGATGTAAGTAGTTCGAACATTTGGATTTGTTTATTCCGAGGTTTTCGCACTAGGTACTTATAGGTATGGGTTCAATTAAGTGATCTGGCCAAAGTTATTTATCTTTAAAAAAAAACCTTTAAATCTGCAACACCTGCCAAATACAGTGGTTAAAAACACATAAAACGCAATTTATCGCTAACTATATTCAGACGTCACCGCATTGATGTATTTATGAAAAGGTTGTTAAAATCAATTTGCGACACTTCTGTCACGATACAAATAATCTAATTTTAATATTTAAAAATGGCAACATTAAACTCGCGCTCACTCTTCTCTGATTCCACGTTCGGAATACGAAATGTAAACGGGAAGCGCGCGAAAAGGCGGCCATGTTGCTTTTAGCACCCTTTAATGGAAAATATTTGAGAATAAAACGAAGCGCCCTGATTAAAGTGTAAATGAAAGTGAATTGATATTTTAGCAACTGTTTGTAGATGCTTTACACGATGACGATTGTGTTTAATATTAAAGAGGAGCGATGTTTTTATTTTTGACAAGTGCTTCTAGGAATTTTGTTGCGGTAACTGGTTTTCTTCCTTTTCAAGGGTACATCTTAACTTGTCTTACCTAGATAGGTAATGGTACTTTGATGTCTTTAGTTACCAAACTGTCACAAAAGTCTTGTTTTTCCAGAATTACTAAAATTGCGCTCATTTATAAACTGGAGATAATCAATTTGGTTAAATTCGCCGTCCTTCGTATTAAACTACAAATACCTAACAGCTAACTTATTGAAGATTAGAAGGTAACTTCTTCCTGAGACCAGCTCGAATACAAAGTTTCAATTACTTACCAATCATTTCAAGGAAAGTCTTTCCAAGAAGTCTTGAGTAGTAAATTTCATCAAAGCAAAACAGCCGAGTTCGTATTACAAATCCTCAATTAGCGCGCATATAGCTCAGTTTAAGCCGGCGTTTAAATTCGTTAGGAGTGGGCTGCGATGTTTTCGTTCGCGGGTTTCTCATAGACTAAAACTTATAGACGTACTACTCCAGCAAAAAGACCTGGCAACTCTTTAGGTGGTAGAAAAAGTTATCTGCAGACTGGAGTTATGCATCTTCAACTTGTAACAGGAAATTGTGATGACAATAAAAAGAGGTCTCGATAAAGTTAGTTTCATACTTTTTATCAACATGGTTAATTAGTCTACCAGTAGGTGCCTACTTTGGCTAACAAAATATCTATACATATCTTCTATTATATAAAATTCTCCTGTCACAGTGTCTGTCCTCGGACTCCTCCAAAACGTCTGAACAGATTTTAATAAAATTACGTATATTTGTTAGGCATGAGAATAGGTTTTGCACGCACGTTACGCAGGTGAAACCGCAGGGCGCAGCTAGTATATGTATTGCAGCCATTAAAATAAAATTCTAAAACAATGCTCAGCAGTTTCAGGTGATATCTTGCTGACTTTATACTATCTTGTCCTATCTACATATAAAATCTTTGGCTGCGCCATCAATTGCGTATGTGAGCTGCGTAGCCCGCTAAGTGGATCTCCATTTTAACTCCTGAAACAAGCCGGTTGAGGCTTTCAGGATCTCGGCATTTGCATGATTGGCATTACGCTGATTACCCCTCCCCCGCATGCCCCGCCGGTTCTTCCGTCACGCTTTACCCCGCACTCCTCATTCGTGCTTCGTGCAGACTTCGGAAAGATGAACACATGTAAAGTAACTTTTTTTAAATGGCGTTTCTTTATCGATTTATAACTGAGTTCGATAAAATATTTGTCTTCATAGGAATTTACTTTATTCTGTAGGTAGGTATCTACACAAGTTTTCATATAAGCAGTTTGTACGTATTAAAACGTTAATCTGCCTCGCGCCCCCTACTTTGCGGCAGACCCCCCCCCCCCCCCCCCCCTCCCCACCGACAGTTGAAAGTGCTCCAGAAAGTGTCGTTTATGTACTCAAAGCATATGCAAATGGATGTTTTAAAATTTTAGGGAGAGAACGCCACTTTAGTCCCTGAAGCACTTGCGAATATCAAAATGTAAATTTACCCTTTTATGTTTACAAATCTTGTAAATGAAAGCGTTCATTTTATTGACTTTAGCCCGACAAACATTGAGTACACGGCCATTTTGATGTAAAACTGGTTGAAATATACATAAACAATTTGCATGTACATACGTGTTCATATTTTATAACATAGTAAACGATCTTAATTTTTTTTTGTCCACCTAATTAAGTACTTTGTGTTTAATAGTAATACTTTTATAACAGGCAAACCACTAAACATAAATGTAGGTACCTACCTATTTTAGGCGACGTTCTAATTGGCGTAGATCGCACGATGATATGATGTGTTCTCTTCGTGCGATGAGTTTAAACATACAGATTTCATCAGAGTGTCCTATGCGTGCGACCGTTATTAAGCATTTTATGTGCTCGCACGATTAGTTGCGAGGTTCAAATTAGGACCCTCTGATGAAATCTGTATGTTTGAACTCATCGCACGAAGAGAACGGATCGTGTCATCGTGCGATCTACACCAATTAGGACGACGCCTAAAGTACCTAAACCTTTCAAAATCAAAATTGTTTATTTCAAATTAACCAACAGTTGGTGCTTTTGAATAGTCAATGTCGGTCAGTCTAAGAAAAGTGAAGCTAAATTGCACGTTCCAAAGCGTAGATCTCTATGGAGAAGAACGTGCAAGAAACTCCATGGACACTCTTTTAAAACCATAATATGGATTACATGTCTTATATTTCTGTTGCTTCTATCATGTGAGCACAATGTATAATTATAAAAATTAATGAAAAGATAGAAAATGAATTAAGCACACTGGCAGCTAAGAGATGACCAATCTCCACTGACGGCCCCCGTTCACGAGCATGACGCGCGCATCAGCCCCACTTAACTCAACCATCTTAAAGGGAACCAAATGACCCAACAACACGCGCCACCATCGTCAAGACATGTGAGTGTGCAAATATAGCTTTTTCAAATAGTGACCAAAAAAAATGTAAGTATTGGGACTAATTCCATTTTGTGTTGACGGTTGTCTAACTAACGGTTACGACAAAGTAACAAGTCTGACGCAACAAACTGTTAAATAACACAGATTATGTTTTAGTCAAACTCCGTTTACCTGGTGTAAAGTGAGAAGTAGGAATAGGAAGACGATGTCGCTCGGTCCGCTGCGCGCGCGCCGATCTCAGCTGATCGAGTTACTTGATGCCAATCCTTCTACTATCGACGCGTTGTGAGAAAATCATCGCCAATTATAGCCAGGTATTTGTTATCTCGCATACTATTGTAGCAATTAAGTGTTTATGAGAAATGTGTTGATTGCATTGATTTATAACATAATTTTATCACTGCCGGTTTGACGAGAAAAATAATGTTGTTGTCTAGACGATTAAGAGGGGACTCTAGTACCGAGGAATTTGAAAAATAGGTATTTGAAGAAACTATTGCAGTCGCGCTGCTTCTAACCTCTCCCGGTAAAGTGCGAAAAGGACAGGTACAGCTCAGGCTGATTTTACCTACAAAAACGTTGACCAAAAGACGTTTCGTATTCCGCGGTTTTCTTTTTTAAAACACGACAGGTCTCGAATATTTTTATATCAAAATTTAGAGGAAAAGTATACCTAAGCTTCTATTATTTTCTTTTTTGTCAAAAACTTATCACGTTTGTCTAATAGTCATCTGAACATCACGGTAAAAATGGGTTATTTTTCGTGATTTTGAAGTATCATATTTCTTTCGGAAAAAATCAAATGATAGCGGCACGTATAATCACGGTGTAAAATTGTGGAAAAAAAAATTGCTCTCAAAGCATTAGGTATCCACGAAGAAAACAGCGGAATACGTTGTATCTCTAAGTATACAACTCTAGTGGTGCTGTAGAGACAGCACCACTAGAGTTCCCTCTTAAGTAAGTGCGGTAATCGAGAAATATCATTTTAATAGTTTCTTTTAAAACATTTTGGGAAATTAGGCAAGCCAGCTTTATCTAAGTAGGTAGTATGATGGAGGTTAAAAGCAAATGAATTTGTCTATTCTGTAGGTAAATACATATATCGGAAACGATAAAATAGAAATAAAAAAATTACGTCAGCTATAATGTGATAATGCTTGGTTTCGCATGAAAAACATTTGCTAAAAATATGCCATTTAATTTTCGACACGACTTTTAATAGTTTTAATATCAGATATATGATAATGACACCCTTACCATTTCTGGTATCAAGTGTCCTTTGTAGGTGTTCATTACAGAATGCCAGATTTTTCGTTCGTTTAAACTCGTTGTGATGCAGTGGTGCAAGAAACATTCGTCACGCCCCATGCCTAAATGTGACGATATCATTGCGCTCTTTGTATCCGATTACTGTAATACTTTGAATAAATCTTCCATTACACTCATTAATACAGTGATAATGGACTGCTTCAACGACTCACGCCGATGTTTCACGCAGACTATAAACGATAAAAAGTGATAGGTAAGAAGTTCTTTTTTCTTTCTCATTTTGATCTGGATAACCAATGAAAATAGTTCGCACCTAAATGAGTTTTGAAGTGGAAACTGCACTTAAAAACTATGTAATTAGAGTTCTTTATCAGTTGCTATAGCGGAAATTCAATCAAAGAAATTATAAATATCTAGGAAGTTCCATCTACTGCGATGAGTATAATGTAGAAATGATGCCAGAAAATGATTTAACGTTATAATTATTCCATTTATTGCAAGTGAACGTGTTTAAATCATCTATTCCATCAGTATTTTTCAAAGCAAAACAAAACGTGGAAGGAAGCTCATTCTCATTCGTGAATGTTTGAACGAAACTAGCACCCTAATTACGTAACACACTATTAAGTACTATCAATTGGAATCATTTAGAAGCATATTGATTATTGCTAATCTATTGCTCCATATGTTACAAAATCATCATCATCATCATCTCAGCGTTAATCCCCGTCGCATCCGTAGCTTTTTCAGCTTTGGAGTCTGGGGTCCACTTTACCAGTCTAACTGCTGATTTTGAATAAACTTCAATATTTTCCGTAAAGCGACTGCCGTCTGACCTCCACAACCCGAAGGCGACATCGAATCATTACAGTTAAACCAATTGTTGGAATTTGAGGGCTCCAACAATCCGCAACGACTGCCAAGTGCCACTAGATGTTCGTATGGCAATCGGGACCAACGGCTTAAAGTGCTTTCCGAGGCACGACCAGACCAGTGCATATATTCATATTCATGCATAAAAATATTTGTACTGCGCAGGAATCGAACCCGCAGGGGCCGCGTTCGCTACCCCTACGCCACCGCGGCTGTCCCATATGTTCGAAAATGTATCTACTCAATAAAATCTGCTTAAATAAGGCAATGAATGTTCTTCAACTGTCAAATTGCCATTGCTACTTAATGATAGTGTGTTACGCAATAACATTACAGGGTCATTTTTCTACCAGCCTGCACAACATAAGCCAACACAACAACATAAGACAACCTTCACAGTGCATACCGTTATGCTGTATTGTAAAGGTTGTCAACAAAACTATACTATGTAGCTGACGGGTTTTCTTCTGTCTTCTAATGTTATACAAAGCACAGGTCCGTTCGTGTGTAGAGTACTGCAGCCACATTTGGGCTGGTGCTGCCAAGTGTCACCTGGCCACTTTGGATTCAGTGGATAGACGTGCAAAGAGGCTGATTGGTGACCCTGATCTAACTCGAGTTGGTCTCCAAAGCCTAGAGCACAGGCGTAGAGTAGCCAGCCTTTCGGTGTTCTATAGGATGCATTTCGGGGAGTGTGCGATGGAATTGCATGATTTAATTCCCCCATCTCCGTTCCACCAGCGGACGACCCGTCGTACGGCTGGTTTCCACCCTTACGTTGTTAACACCACTACGATCCGGACGAAGCGTTTCGCCTCCTCCTTTATACCGCGTACATCGAGGGACTGTAACAATTTGCCAGCAGCGGTGTTTCCGTCGGACTACAATTTGAGTGTCTTCAAGGCTAGAGTGAATAGGCTCTTAATAAACTAGTGCGCTTTACCATCAACGATTACGTCACTGCTTACCATCAGGCAGGATTGCGGTCAAGCGCTAGTTTATAAAATATAAAAAAAAAGCTTTCCAATCCTTGGTCAACCGCGAATAACCAGCACTAATTCGACTTTCTGTCGATATGTCGGTCTCAATCAATCATCATCATCAATGCTGACCAAAAACAAAAAGAAATACCCTTTAAAATAAATAGTCGCCAGCAGCAAAAAGCGCAGTGTTCATACAATCAAGAAGCTTTTGTCTGTTAAAATAAATCAACGGTCAATTAAAAATAAAATCATTTTGAACGCAAGTGGTCGTAACCGCAACGTCCCTTTCCTGTCAAGTCGATACAGAGTAGCGTTCACGTCAAACCAATGAGTTGAGAGCCCAGTGGCTAATACCAGCTGGATATCATGTTCACATACTCTATTAAACATGATAACCATCGTACCGGGTGTTGACCACACTTTGTTTAGATTAGAATTCAGTCTTTCTATTCGTTGTTGAATGAGCAGCAATAGGGATGTATCCAAGGTATGAAAATCAAAAAAATAATTAGTCCGTCTTATAGATAATAAAAAAAATTAAGACCCGTATTTTTATTTTGTCGAAATTACCAAAAACTACTGAGATATAGCGTATTAAGGTTACGGAGTGGGGCTAATTACGACACGCCGTGGTATATTTTGTACCACGGCGTGACATCATGCAACATTTCAAATCAATATATCTTCCTAAGTATTTGAATGAAAGAAAAAATAAAAAATACGTATTCAATCCATACTAATATTATAAATGCGAAAGTAACTCTGTCTGTCGGTCTGTCTGTCTGTCTGTCTGTCTGTCGGTCTGTCTGTCTGTCTGTCGGTCTGTCTGTCTGTTACGCTTTCCCGCCTAAACCTCTCAACCGATTTTGATAAAATTTGGTATAGACAATCTTTAGACCCTGAGAAAGAACATAGGCTACCTTTTATCCCGGAAAAATTTGATATTCCCGAGGGAAATCTAAAAAGCGCGATATAACCGAACTCCACGCGGGCGAAGCCGCGGGCGGAAAGCTAGTATTTTTTATAAATCTATCTGATGGACATTAAATTATTTTTTTAGGATACAACGCAATTTACCCAGATGATCGCATTATGATGGTAATCATTTTTTTACTAACAATATCTATGTTTAGCACTGTTTGTTGTAACTGAAACGTGGTATCACGGGTTCATCTAAGGTTATCCTTAACAATTCCTAAAGAATCTTAGCTTTTATAGTAACAAAATAACAAATTGCTCGCTCGAAAATCATCAGGCTGAACAAGAAAGCCATTTTCTTTTTTGCGGACTCTTCTCCCGCTCTGAACGAAATGGAAGAGAGTGTCAGACTTTTACTGACTTAAACTCACCCGTGTTCCTTCAATAGCCAGTACGCCAGGGTCCACGGTATATCTTTCGAAAACCCACGGCAAAGCAAAAATTAAGTCTATGGATACTTAGCTACACTTTATGATTAAGTGATTAGACAACGTTATATCTCATTATCGTTACTTCCATAATAATCCTCGATCATCTTGCAGCTGCCCTGCGAGTGACTGAAGACCGTGCGAAATGGAGAAATATCATGAGAGAGGCTACGGTCATGTCCCTGAAAGGTGTCTCCTTTCAAGGACATGACCTTCATTAACGAAGAGAATGAATGGAAAATGAGAACTGAATTCCGAACAAAAGCCAAGAATCAGTTGTTGTGTTCAGTATTAACCTCGAAACCAATCAGGCGTTCAGAAATTCTAAAAGAATTTCCTTACATGTTTAATATCACAATTTGCTTACAGCACGCACACTGTCTTGCCACGTGTACACATGTGACCACTGACAATTGGCTGTGTGTGAGTGCATGTGCTCAGTTGCTTGTGGTCGCCGCGGCTCGGTTGGTAAACGGACGTAATCTCGACTAAACACTGATCAACTGCTAATACTCGTATGTGTTGAGTGGTTACCAATCTTCAGCGTTAGTACGGAGTTTGATTTTTGAGTTAAAGATTGTAAAAATATTCCATTGCACAATATATTCATTTATTGCACCTTTTATGTATAGAAATACAAACAATTAAGGAGAAAATAACAGAACACATTGTAAAAAGTGATGATCATTTAAAAAAAACTCTTGCAGCATGTCTGCGATAGGATAATAGATAAAGTTACGTGAATAATATTGTTTTATCCAAACTCAATCTGACACGACTTCTTCCAATTGATAATAACTTTTTGCTTTGAAACATTTTCGTAGCAGGCTCGTAGACTGCTACATCGCTACGCAGCGTTGATGTCTTTTTGGGGTCATTTTCTTGCTAAACAATGATCATCAATATAACATCATTATAATAAAAAGTCACTACGATCTTCATTCATGGATACGCTAGATTTAATATCTACATAGTTTCGATTGATGAAATGGGAATTTTTTCTCCGAACACCGAATTCTACCCTTCCGTCCTCCAAAAAATGAAATGTAACTAAGTAGCAGCTAATTTTTACATTCATAACGATAGATACAATGCTAATCAGAAAGTTATTCCATTTCCTTTTTTTTTGTTTTGACTCACTTTTATTGACCCACCCAACCCAACCAACCCGTGTTCACTTGCCTGTGCTGTGCGCCAGGGCCACGGTTTCTTTTTTTTTATATATAAATTATAAACTAGCGCTTGACCGCAATCCCGCCTGATGGTAAGCAGTGATGCGATCATTGATGGTAAAGCGCGCTAGTTTATTAAGAGCCTATTCACTTTAGCCTTGAAGACACTCAAATTGTAATGTGACGGAAACACCGTCGCTGGCAAATTGTTCCAGTCCCTCGATTTACGCGGTATAAAAGAGGAAGCAAAACGCTTCGTCCGGGTCGCTGTGGTGTCAACAACGTAAGGGTGGAAACTCGCCGTACGACGGGTCGTCCGATGGTGGAACGGAGATGGGGGAATTAAATCAAATCAATTAATCATTAATCAATTAATTTTTTAACCAACTCGCAACCTTGGCGCTGGAGGCATCGGTCCTCCTGGACCCCGTCACGATTTTCTGATATCTCGTGAAACACAACGCGCCATCGACCCGGGCTTAGTCCTTACCGGGGCAAGCAGAAGCCCGTGCCTACGGTAGCCGAGAGTTCGATCTTGTCTCCGGCCAGGAGTTATTCCATTTCCTTAAAAATAGAAAACTTATAGAGGCTAAAGACTCGCCTTATAAAGAAAAAAAACCTAAGTGAAGTGATATGTCTAAACATTCCACTTCACTTAGTACATGCATCACTTATTATAATCTTAAGGCAAAGTTGAGTATCCAGAACAAGTTATCGCAAATCCTCTTAACTCATAATAACATACATTAGAACAACATATTCGTCTTAAAAGAGACAGTGAAGCTACATCACGGGGCAATAGTAAATCGATATGATCAAGTTAAACTATTGGTTAATGTATCAGTGACGAGTAAAGTGATACACCGTGTGGCTACCAAGTCGCACACATCAATATTACTCAGTGCGCTGTGAACATGAGGTATGCGACCTGACAGTTATAATGACAACATTTAAAAATGTTAGGCTTCTTATGCTATTCATTGTAATCGCATGCGACCATGAGATTATAATTAGTTACCAGCACAAGAAACTTACAAAAACAAGGAAGGAGCAAGAAGTACAGAAGTCGTGGTGGCCTAGTGGTTAAAACACCAGCCTCTCAAGTATGAGTGCGCGGGGTCGAATCCAGGTCAGGCAAGTACCAATGTAACTTTTCTAAAGTTATATGTACTTTCTAAGTATATCTTGGACACCAATGACTGAAGGTGAAGGAAAACATCTTGAGGAAACCTGGACTTTAAGGTCCGTATTACAGAACGTCACTCAAACTCAAGCTCTACTTAAATCTCGTTTCAAGTCTTTTGATTGGTTGAAACTAGTTTTAAGTAATGCTTAAATAGAGATCAATGCTTGAGTTTCGTTCTGGAATACGGCCGTAAGTCTGAAATCGCCAACCCGCATTGAGCAAGCGTGGTGATTACGCTCAATCCTTCTCTGTATGAGAGGAGACCTGTGCCCAGCAGTGGGACGATAAAAAAGGTTGATGATGATAATGAAAAGAAACTACATATAACTCACGGTCAACGGGTCTACTAAGCTTTCTAAAAGTATCTTACCTATTACTTCATTAATAAAAATTAAATGCGAAAATTTCGCATTATCCAATTCAAACTTCATCCTTGTATATAAGTTAGTAGGTAATTACCTACTTAAATTTAGCAGCGTACCCCACGCACTAGGAAAAACTTTTGTATTAAGTAGACTTAGCAAAAAAGGTGCTACAATACTGCTAAATAAAATATTTAAATAAACAATTGTAAATCAAAAAGTTCCTGCTTTACACACGCTAAAAAAATTCGTAGGTGCTTAGGTAGGTAGTAGGTACATTTAAATAAACGCTAACTTTTCTTAAAAGCCTAATTCGGCAAAATTATTAGTACTTATCCTTCTCTGTATGAGAGGAGACCTGTGCCCAGCAGTGGGACGATAAAAAAGGGTGATGATGATGATTAGTACTTACTTAATTACTTTGATGCAAAATCTACATATGCGCCCATTATTACGTAGGTACCGACCCACACAGTAACGTATATGATAGCTTACGTTTCGTCTAACTACGAGTATGTGTGTGTTACGGGTTATGAGCACGCGCAATTTCGCAGTGTTTTGTATCGTCGTGCGACCGCAGGCTCCGTTCAACTGATACAGCGCTCTCAAGTTACACCCAAGTGAAATCGTTTCATAAAAGGCCCTTTTGGCTTCTGCAACACTTTAAAGGATTCTAGTACGTCGAAGAACTAGAATATTTTTAAGTTAAAAATTGATAACGTTACTTACATGACATTTTAAGACCGGCTTGAGCATGAAAACACAAGGAGATAATGATTATTGAATGTACTTTATAAGCTGTTTAAACATTGCAACACACTACTAAACCGATTGCTTTGAAATTTTGCAGACGTAAAGTCAGAAGTCCGGATTAAATAATAGGGTACCCTTTTTATCACGGATATAATCGAAATATTGATATTCCCGAGGGAAATCTAAAAAGCGCGATATAACCGAAATCCACGCGTGCGAATCCGCGGGCGGAAAGCTAGTAAGCTATACATAGGTACTCCTTTTGCTTCAATGACGCCGTTTGCTAATGCGACGTCCATCTCAAGAACCACAATAACATCAACGTAACGCCCGCCCCTTACGTTTCTGAACAAAATCACCAATAAGGTTGTAGCTAGAACTTGAATCCCCAAAAATAATTAAGAAAACTGATTTTCTGTTCTGTTTCTGTCTATGACTTATGTGATTCAGATTCCATTTGATAATTTATATACCTCAATCTTTCGCACCGAAACCTATGTTCTATGTTACTGGTTTGGTTTCCGCACTCAGTCCCTCCAGTGGACCATTGTGCATGGGCCATGGAGGCCTTTGGCGGTTATTCCAGCCAGCCAGCCTCCCTCCAGAAGCCCATCAGGTTTCCTAGCCTGTTCAGAATATCTGTGTAAGATCTTGGTGCTCCTATGGTTTTGTTTCTAATTTGGGTAGCGCCTGTATACTCGAAGAGTACATGCGCCAATTGTCTCGTCAGCCTTTATGCAGGCTCTGCACAGAGGGCTGTCCGTTATGCCTATTGTGTGGAGAGGCTTATTCAGCGAGCAGTGGCCCGTAATGATCCGCGTCATCAATCGTAGGCTTTTCCTATCCAGGCGCAACAGCCTTTTGGTTAGCTTGTCATCCAGAGATGGCATAGCCTACACACACAAACGAAACCTAAAATCGATTGTTCCTCCTCCTCCCCCCAGCAAAGTAATGTGATTTAACATTAACAGCAATCACAATATTAGCACTTTTTATGACACGTTTTCCCCTCTCGTAATGTGTTTAGCGGACGGCTACGGGTACGTTTGTGTGAGAGCATTGCCGTTAATTTGCTCATGAATAGTAACAAGTGGGGTCCGACTCGAACCATTAATAGCCTGTTTTTGCCACCTACACTGTGATTATTTCTAGTAAAACGGTTGTTTCTTGCTATTATTCAGTGTTATACAAAGTGACTAGTCCAGCCTATTGTTTTTCCTATCGTGTCTATCCGACTGTTTCCACGTCATTAGCTCCTACGCATGTACACCGATATTGCTTCGCGATGCAATTGCTATTTTATTATTCATTGTTTTAAACGTACATTAAAAACTATTTTGCACGATCTGTTTGCTATCAACCGCGGTTTTTACATAAGACTATTAATTTACTTAGATAATGGGCACTGTTAACATGTAAAATTATTCATTTTACGAATTATTCAGAGCACACGATCATAAATTTTAAAGTTATATTAACAACTTAATTAACGATATTCAGCACTTCTTTAACCTCAGATTGCAAGCCGTTTTCCTAGTGACAGTGCCGGCGCGGCGAGACTCTATGAGGCTTTCTGTGGAAAACGCTTATAATGGATTTCTACTAAAAGTATGCGTCGTAACAATTATAATTGATAACGTTTCTCATTCGCTCAATTATATTAAATGGAGTGAATGTTAGCTGTTTCCCGGTTTGAAACAATAACGATAATCAGATGGCAACATCTCGCGAACAATGACACTGCGCCGGCTGCGGTGACCATGATCGTTGAAAAATAATTATTAGACTCACTTAAACGATTTTTATGATTACATATGTATATTTCTCGCCATGTTTTTCTGCACCCTTTGTGTGTAGACGTTTGCCTGGTTCGACTTGGCGCGGGAAACCAGTTCGTATAAGGATTTGAAGGTAGTCTTTGCCTTGCAGGTGTACAGTACATGCTAAGAAAAAAAAAACGGGTTTTGCAAATGTCTTTTTATAATAACGTTCCTTCTATATTTTTTCAGTACTAATTATTTTAAACTAGCTTTCCGCCCGCGACTTCGCCCGCGTGGAGTTCGGTTGTATCGCGCTTTTAAGATTTCCCTCGGGAATATCAAATTTTTCCGGGACAAATGGTAGCCTATGTTCTTTCTCGGGGTCTAAAGATTGTTTGTGCCAAATTTCATCAAAATCTGTTGAGAGGTTTAAGCGAAAAAGCGTAACAGACAGACAGACAGACAGAGTTACTTTCGTATTTATAATATTAGTATGGATAAGTAACATGATTTCAGTATTTTGGAAAGTGTGAACTGGGCATAAAGATTGTATTCAGGGTAAAGTATCATATGACCTCCAATAAAGAAGACACTTGTAAAAAATACACCAATCAGTTATTTTTCAAAAGGAGTCAGTTATTATGAGTAGAAATAGTAGCTAAGTAGATATAAGTACCTCTAACCATAAATAAGTATCGAGCCGATGCCAGTACCTAATTCAAAGGAAATGAGACGACGCAACACCACCTCGGGATATCATAAAACGCTTATGGTTATCCGTCCATTTGAATATCCAATGCGTTTTATAATTAGCAATTCAATAAACAGGGACTTTGTAAGTGGCTGAGCTACCTAAAATGGACAACAATAATCAACGCTTCACTTTAAGACATTTTTTTTACATTTTTCCATACATCTATTTCTCTCTCTGTGTTGCTACAATACGCAACTACAACTTTTACTAAAAAAACCGTCGATTTCTCAAATATAATCCGTATTTCAGAATTCATGTCAAAAATGTCCCTGACATCCAAATATATCACCATCGCATATATTGATAAAACATAAGTAGGTACAGGAAGAAAACGCAATTTGTTGGACTGATAAAATAAGTATAATCTAATGACGCGACCCATAAATTTTGTTAAGGTTTTACACTATTGCATTGAGCAACGTTTATTTTAGGTCGTTTTATGTAATAAATAAGTATATATTAGATATCAGAAGAAAAAGATCAGAAATAGAAGATTATCAGCAGTCAATGCCAATAATAGGGATGTATCCAAGGTAGGTATCATCATCATCTCAGCGTTTATCCCGGTTGCATCCGCGGCTTTCACGTTGGAGCCCGGTGTCCGCTTTCCTGCACATTCTCCTTCATTTCGCACGATAAAGGTATGAAAATCAAAAAAATAATTAGTAGGTACTTACGTCTTATAGATAATAAAAAAAATTAAGACCCGTATTTTTTATTTTGTCGAAATTACCAAAAACCACTGAGATATAGTGTATTAAAGTTACGCAGTGGGGGCTAATTACGTCACGCCTTGGTATATTTTGTACCACGGCGTGGCGTCATGCGACATTTCAAATCAATATATCTTCCTAAGTATTTGAATGAAAGAAAAAATAAAAAATACGTGTTTAATATTTTTATAAATCCAAGTATCTGATGGACATTAAATTATTTTTTAGGATACAACCCAATTCGGTCGGTAATCGAAAGAACAGTCGTCATTTGCGACAGCCTTCCTGCTACTCTTACAACAATGTTATATAACTACAATACCTAGTTAGTAGTAGCTCACTACATATCATTGTAACATGCAAATTGTGCACTGTTATTTTATTCTAGCATACTTAATAAGATGAATTAGAAAAACTAGACAATAAGCTCGTTGTGGTAAGTAGGTACGGTCCCGTTTTGTGTCGATAAACAAAAACTAAAAGGTGAGCAGTTTTTCTTTCTTGTAAAAATTACAGGAATTAAATTGGCCTTCTTAAAATTGGCCTTTCACTTTTAATTCGTTCAAAATCTAGTCGCAGTCTCATCTCCGCGACAAACTTCAGAAACTTGACAAAATGTAGGGAAATAGAGGTATTTTTGACAGATTAAACTGTGAACATTCTTAAAATTACATTTTTTTTTAATTACCCTTCTGTTTTCGTGTCGTGATCTATTTATAATTCATCTAGATTTGATAATAAATTTGTGAATCAGGGCGAATTTTATCAATAAAACTACACGCATCCATCTAAGCCGCAATCACGAACTGTCAGTGTCAAAATTGTAGTGGAATATTGACTTCGGCTGCTCATGAACACGACTTAGAAGGACTGATCGCGTTTACTCTTCGCAATGGTGAAATCCGCACACAATCGTTTAGCCAGAAGTATGTACCTAGTCAATCCTAGATATCCCTGAACGTGTGGCGACAGCCAGCTTTTAGCCGAGTTCCCACGCCGCTGTTACTGTTAACCTAACTGCCTGTAAGCGGTGCGCTCATAATACTTAAAAATTAAAAGTTATTGTTTTTATGAAACGTGTGAGAATGTTTAATTAAATAAGTGGAATAAACGGAACTAAGCACTTATTAAAGCTAATGAAAGTGACGACACACTGGTAAACATTGTGGAAACAACGCGTAATAAGATTTACTTAATCCTCTAAATTCTCAAGCCGATTAGGCAATATGAAACTAAACACGAGTTAGTTAAAAAGGTATTTTAGTTTAGGTATATTTATGGCAATACAATAAGCCAATTAAAACAAAATACTTCCTAGCTTTGTTCTTTTAATTTGAGGCAGATATTAATCATGGTTTGGTCATGGTGGTGGAAAAAAAAACAGTGTATTTTCAGCGGCAAGACTGAATCTTTTTACCTACAAAATAATACTCATATAAATATTAATACTCATTAAATATAATTATCTTAGGCCCACTACCTAATGGTCAGCATATACCTGTGCAATTTAGAAAAAAAATATATATAAACCGTCGATCGGTAGCACAAACAAAGATTAGTTCCACATTATTTGACGTGTATCCTGGACTCATCGAAAATTAGTTGCGCGATCTGACGGGAGTACGCCCTCGGCGTCATGTGTTAGAGCCGATCATTAATGAGTTACAGCAAAAAAAATATGTTCGTCTATACAATACAGGCGCATGACTCGCCGCTCCGCGATCAATTATTAATAAAAAGCGGGCCGCTTCATTGAAAGGGCGATTAGCTCAATATTTATATGGAATATTCGGTATCAACGGCGCTTTGTGGCCATAATTCGGTGGGTCGTGACGCGGCGCGTTTGACTCTCCCGCCCGCGTCCTAGACCAACTGCTGCGGCTGATGCGTAGACTTGATACTACGTTAATTACTTATTAAGGCATTGACTGCCACCGCGGTCACCGGTGACCACCGACAATAGTTTTCTATTGTATGTCTGGCAGTCAACGTGTTAAATGTAGAAACTCATATTTCTAACTAAATACAGTAATATAGGTATCTCTCTATATAACATACTACGTATAGGTATTTATGATAAAACCGAAGAAAAGAAACCAAAGGCAAAACTAGCAAGAAAACCAATGCTACCATTTAAACATGTAGGTAATAAATCAAACACCTTTAAACGATTACAAATACCTTAAGCCTTACAGCATCACTCAGCACAATATGACAAGATACTTCTCAATATAGCTACAGCTACAAATGGTGAAATTATTACATATAACCTCTATGAGTTCCTCCAAATGCAGGCATCATAATAAGGCACGACTTTTCTTCAGGCTAGAAGCGCCGCCCGGGCCACCACGCTCGACTCATTGTCCTACTGAATTGACTCGCCGACTCTTTCAATAGAATTCTTCGCCGTGAAAGCAGCCACTATGTCGGCATAAATTTATTTAATCTGATACATTTTCCGAACATCAATCAAATACACGCACTCGACTCTAGCGAATTATTGGATCATGTTTAGATGTGTTTTCTGGTAGTAGTTAAATTGCCATATCTTCGTCATATAAGAAATATCATTATAAACTGAGCAGCGTCAAATATAGGTATGAAATCTACGGAGCTATCCTAATAATCGAAAACAATGGCTATTTATCATGCTCCATTGAGTCTATCCGCTAATGCTTCGCCAACATATTCTTCGGACAGTAAATGAACTGTTTATACAAAGCTAAAATGACGGTCTAATACCAATTAATTATTTGTATAATTCATTTGGCATTACCGATTCCCATAGCAACCAATGCTGCCAGAACATTTTTCAGTAGAGCTGATGCTAATGAAAAGGCATTTTCACGAGCTTTGGCGCCGGCCGACATGCAAATGTGCTGTTTAATGACGCGCGAAGCCACGCCACACAACTATACTAGCTTTGCGAACACAAAACATTACATTACACACAGTTTATTGTGAAAACTTGTTTTAGAACTGTAAACGTTCCTGTCTATAACTTTACCGATTCATAAGTACGATCCGAGTCGAATCACAAGTAATATATATGAGTTTGACTTTAAATACATCTTGACTACTTACTGGCCTGTATTGACAATGGTAATTTATGGTGTAAAACGCAGAAAACATATCGCAAAATGAAAATAAAGTTAAGAAACAAAACACTGGTCATTAGAACTGAAAGCTTTGAATTCTTGGTCTAGCGGCGTCTATTGAATGATTTTAACTACTTAAATGTTTTATGACTCAAGCAACAGTAATACGACTACATCTTTAAGATAAATGTGTCACGATTGAGTCATTCGACCCGCCGGCAAAATGAAAAGCCCTTCAACCTTGAAAAGGCCAGAGAATGCGGCATGAAAGAGCTTCACAATACTCTTTTAATTTGTCATTATGCAGCAATAAAAACATGGTAAATGAGAGCGACAAAAAACTCGTTCAGAGACAAACAAAAACTGCGAGCTGGGGCGAAATTCGCAAATCATTCTACGATAATGACGGCCGCTTGAAAAAAATTTAAATATCAAAAGGCCGGACGGGGCACGGTAATGGTTTAAAATCATTTTTCATTCGAGTCACTCGTGAGTCAGAAATATGAAAACGGTAGCCATCACATTGGGCGCGCTTCCATTAACTCCAACCGACTCGCGATTAGAATTTTGGAAGAGCTCCATCTTTTATTTGTTGCCTTCTACGGAATAAATAAAACAAAAAAGTTGATCAATTACGGTGTTCCAATGAAACTACAGAAGTACCTGCGTCGTTGATGGTTTTTATTTACAAAATTCCTTTTTAATATTAAATCGCATGACTTATGTTATTTAAATGTCATTTGTTCTTCTTTTTCTTGTTCTTGGGTTGCGATTGGTTGAGAGAGGACAGGCCGCTATCGTATTCGCTCGCCGTATGCATTGAGCTCTGTTTCGATTGTCGAGCACCGAGCGAACCGAACTTTGCCTTTGGGAATCTGTAAAGAAAACACATTCTGATATAAACTGGTAGCAGCAGTATGTATAACAAACATACAAACCAAAAGTATCTACTAGACTGCTATATTGACCGACCGACCTTTTAGGGTTTTGACAGATGAGACAGAGAACATTAAAGTTACTCGTAACTGTAAGTTTCCAGAACGAAATAAAGTTGTTACTTTGCAAATAATGATAATGGGGTCTTCCCCATTATTATTATTTTTATTGTAAACTAGTGCTTGACCATAACCCCGCCAAAAAACTGAGTCAATAGGAGGGAAAACGGTAGTTGAGCAAGGTGATGCAATGTTGGGTGCTGAGAGGCGAGCTTCCGTCGGGTGCCGACTTGACGTGTTATGCGGACGACACGCTTGTCACTGCCCGAGGGAGCTCGCACAGGGAAGCGACGTTGATAGCCACGGCTGCGGTGTCACAGGTGGTGACCCGCATCCGGCGCCTGGGCCTGGAGGTGGCCCTTGACAAGTCGGAGGCCATGGTATTCCATGGCCCCCGGCGTGCGCCGGCGCCGGGATCACATATCGTGGTAAGTGGTGCCCGGATAGCTGTCGAGTCCACCATGAAGTATCTGGGATTGGTGCTCGACAGCCGATGGGAATTCGGACCCCACTTCCGGCGGCTGGCGCCCAAGCTGATGGGTGCAGCAGGCGCGCTGTCAACGTTGCTTCCCAACATGGGGGGCCCGAGCGCCGCCTGTAGGCGGTTATACGTGGGAATCGTGCGGTCCATGGCCCTGTATGGGGCCCGTGTGGGCGATGGACCTGACGGCCGGAACACTCGCCATTCTGCGCAAGCCTGTGTGGGGCTGCGGAAGAATTTAGACTCCCGTGGCCCTACGCGCGCTCGTAATAGAAGAGACACCGGGGTGGTTTTAGTCAGTAAAAGTCTGACAGACCCCGTCGCCCACCCTAGGGCGGCGGACATCCTGGGAGGAGGCGGTCCACCTCGCGTCGGTCGGCACCTCTCTGGTCGTCCGACGCATCCGCCTCCTGGGGCTGGAAGTGGCCCTCGAGAAAACGAGGGCCATGACATTCCACGCCCCGCGACGCAGAACCCCACCGGGGCTCCGTATCCGGGTGGAGGGGGTCCAGGTTCCCGTCGAGGTGCACATCAAGTACCTCGGCCTGATCCTGGATCCCCGTTGGGATTTCGAGGAGCACTTTAGGCTCCTCGCCCCGCGGCTGTGTTCTGTCGCAGCCGCCCTCGGACGGCTCCTCCCCAATTTGGGGGGGCCGAATTCGGCGTGCCGTCGGCTGTACCATGGTGTGGTGCGGTCGATGGCACTCTACGGAGCCCCGGTGTGGGCGGAGTGCCTTTCCCGGCGTACAGTGGCCCTGCTGCGGAAGCCGCAGAGGGTCATCGCGACACGGACCGTGCGGGCGTACCGCACGGTCAGCCATGGGGCTACCTGCGTGCTCGCGGGCACGCCGCCGTGGGAGGTCGATGCCCTGGTTCTGTCCCAGGTGCATCGACACCGTGTCGCGGCCCGGGAACGGGGGGAATGACCCGCCTTCGAGGAGGTAAGGCGGGTCCGAATAGCGGCTCAGGGTCGCGGCCCGGGAACGGGGGGAATGACCCGCCTTCGAGGAGGTAAGGCGGGTCCGAATAGCGGCTCAGGGGGAGGCCCTGAGTCGGTGGAGGGAGGCACTCCGCACACCAGCTGCCGGCCACCGGACGATTGGAGCGATTCGTCCGGTGTTGGAGGGATGGGTTGGGCGCCGGCATGGCAGCCTCACCTACCGCTTGGTGCAGGTACTGACCGGACATGGGTGCTTCGGTCACTACCTGCACCGTGTCGCCCGTCGGGAGGAGTCGCCGCGGTGTCACCACTGTGACTCTCTCGACGACACGGCCGAGCACACCTTGGTGGAGTGCCCGGCCTGGCGAAACGAGCGCCGCGATCTCGTTGCGGCGCTCGGAGGCGGAAGCCTCTCCCTGGCAACCATGGTGCGAGCCATGGTTGAAAGAGAGAGTGCATGGGAGGCTGCCGCCTCCTTCTGCGAGACCGTCCTCTTGCAGAAGGAGGCAGCGGAGAGGGAGCGGGAAGAGAATGCTCTTGCCGCTCCCATCCGGCGTAGACGGGCGGGGCGAAGAAGGCGGGGGACGAACCCCCGTCTCCTTTAGCCCCCGAGTGTGACCAGCGTGTGTGGGTAGCTCCCGCACGCGCATTGCACTGGTCACCACGTCTGGGGATTATCCATTCCCGGGTAATCCTCCCTAGGCGCGGAAACCGGCCTACATTAGGCCGGTAAGCCCTGAGAGTGGCCCGGAGTCAGATCTTCGGGCCGAGCCCGGGTCACTCTCAACGCAGGGCTCGAGGGAACCGAGTGTTTTTAGTGGGTATTCCCGGCTCCGGCCGGGCGAGTCCCACACACGCCTGTCGCCTAGCTAGCGGCGGGTACGGTGCGTAACGCATTTACACTCGTATAAAAAAAAAAAAAAAAAGGGCGGCGGACATCCTATGAGGATTTCCAACCCAAAAAAAAAAGGTGATGCAATGTTAACCCCCAACAACACGACTAACGATGCTGCGCCAAAGGGAAATTGATCTGGAGACCCTCCACGACCATACTACCGACACAACAAAATTAGGCGCATCGTACCCAGCACACATCGCAACACAACTGCTCAGACCCGTCTTCCGTACGGCTTCACCAGACATCAT
Organism: Sesamia nonagrioides; assembly: GCA_017933935.1. Taxonomy (NCBI): domain Eukaryota; kingdom Metazoa; phylum Arthropoda; class Insecta; order Lepidoptera; family Noctuidae; genus Sesamia; species Sesamia nonagrioides. The sequence goes on along the minus strand of JADWQK010001955.1, from coordinate 1,099,182 downwards.
GAAAACGACGAATCGGCGGCAAGACATTGTCCGGTGGGTGGTAACTTCTGCCGGCACTAAAACAGGTAAATTTCTTTTAAATAGCGTAGCAGTTCAGTTGCGCCGGTTGCGCGTCTGTATGTAATGTATACAAAGGTTATAATTAATTGTCAACATAAATTAACACGTGTAGATAATGTCAGAGAACTATCGTGTAGAGAAAACAGTTAGACAATAACAATTAAAGGAGATGTTTCAGAAATGTATGGAGCCTGGTCCAGCACATTGTACACTTAATGCTAGGCATAATTACGCTATAGTTAACTGTTTTTAAGGTTAATTTCCTATATTTTGGCTTAGTTTTTATACAGATTCAATTTAACTCGGCCAAGGAATGCAACACAACTACTAATAAATATGGTGGTCAGCAATAAGCGAAATAAGATTTGACAGTGACATTTGCTTGACGTGTCATGTATCTAAGGCTATCGTATCTATATTATCTACCATATGACTGCGAAACAAACAAAACATGAATTCCGAACATACGGCCCATTAAATAAACACAATCAATTCAATTCAACACTCGACACGAACACAACGGGAAAATAGAACTGTCAAAGTCGCCAATCAAACGTCAAAACCATTGTTATGGCTACCTTAATAAAGGGTTATCTCACTAAAAAACGCTTCAAATAATTAATTATATATACTTGTATTTCTATTCAAATTAATTTAGTAGTATTTTTATGAAAATCTTTTATTTTTTTTGCTTTTTATCTATATAGCGTACATAGTGGTGGCCCAAATTGAAACATCTCCTTTAAACAAGATATTTCAAGACAATTCAAAAGTCTCACCCTGGCCTCCTCCTTTCTTCATCTTCATGAATAGTAAGCCTATTACTCGGCTTGTCTTTATTGATCGGGTTGGACTTCACACGTCGGGCGAGCGTAGCGGGGGCGTCTCGAAGGGCGAAGGCTTTCGCCGCATGCCCCAAGTGCAACTGTCTGGAGTCCAGATACTCCTTCACATCGCGAGGGTAACCCGCGTAGAAACGAACCCAGGATGTGTATGCTAGATAGAAAATTTTAATCTTTATACGGTGAGATAATTTGTCGAAGACACTAAACAGTGATAAGATCCAGATTTATCCTCTGTGAGAGGAAGAGCAGTAATCCATAACCCGCTCCAGTCGATAGGTCGTTAACGATTTCTGAACCTTCTTCTTTTCTGCTTCAGCCTATAGAGTTCCAATGCTGGACAAAGGCCTCCCCCAAGGCTTTCCACAATGACCGGTCTTGTGCGCATCCATCGGCTTCCCGCGACCTTCACCAGGTCATCGGTCCACCTAGTTGGGGGCCTCGCTACGCTGCGTCTTCCGGTACGTGGCCGACACTCCAGAACCTTACTGCCCCATCGGCCAACGGTTCTGCGAGCAATGTGCTCTGCCCACTGCCACTTAATTTTAGCGACTCGAACAGCTATGTCGGTGACTTTAGTTCTTCTGCAGATCTCCTCATTTCTGATTTGATCACGCAGAGAAACTCCGAGCATAGCTCTTTACAACGACCTTTGTGTGACTCTTGTATGAGGCCCATTGTAAGCGACCACGTTTCAGTTCCGTAAGTCATCACTAGCAACACACACTGGTCAAAGACTTTAGTCTTGAGACACTGTGGTATCTTGGACGACGAGAAGATGTAGCGTAGCTTCCCGAACGCTGCCCAGCCGAGCTGGATTCGACGAGACACCTCTTTCTCGAAGTTGGACCTACCTAGTTGGACTGTTTGTCCCAGGAATATATACTCGTCAACAGTCTGAACCTTACATAATAACAAATATATTATTGAAAACAATCGCAAAATGACGACCTTCTTGTGAATCTGTGGTTTCGCGAATGTTATATGAAGGCTCTGCTTTTCTAGCATTTTCTACGTACCTCTACTAGCCCTTAGCAGCCAATCCTTATTGGTGTGAGCGATGTGCTCAAGCCGCGCTTGTACGGCGACCGCGGCCCGCTGTGGCGTCGGTGCCGCGGGCACCACAGTACGCAGCGCTTCAAGCGCTCGCGACTCATCTCCTTGACGTAACCTGAGAAGATACTAGGTATTATAGAATGCATCAAACAATGATGTTATTATTGTGCTGATGATAAAATTATTGAAACCAGAACATAAGCAAAAGAAAAAAGATTTGACAGTTGAACCACATGAGAAAATAATATGGAATCTTGGATCTTCATTACGAGATATTGAACAAAATAAAAGGCGAGAGAATTTTTTTTTCGGAAAAAAAATCACAGCAAAATTGGATGTAGGGCTAACACAGGATGCATATAATGAACTGACTGTGAAGATTTTAAAATGTTTAAATTTTTAGATAATAATCTATACTAATATTATAAATGCGAAAGTGACTCTGACTGTCTGTCTATTACGCTTTCCCGCTTAAACCTCTCAACCGATTATGATGAAATTTGGCACAGACAATCTTTAGACCCTTAATTTTTCCGGGATAAAAGGTAGCTTTTCGACATAGGCTACCTTTTATCCCGGAAAAATTTGATGTTCCCGAGGGACATCTAAAAAGCGCGATATAACCGAACTCCACCGATTAAGGGGAAACGAGAGGGCTGATCGCATATCAAAATCAGCGGCAGTAGATGGTACTCCTCTATGTTACGTCCCTGATTATTGGGAATATTTATATCGAAATATAAATTAATGAACTTTAATGGTTGGAAACAAAATTTTTACAAAATTTCACATGATAAAGGCATTTGGTATAAAAGCATTCAAGGACATCCGTCTCTTGCACACTGGTTCGGTGATAGGTAATTCTTTAAGTAGAAGCGACATTAAGTTAATTTTAAGACTTCGTTCGGGACACTACCCGTCAGCAAAATTTGCATTTCTCATGGAAAAGGCCGAGTCTCCTAACTGCTCGGCTTGCAAATTGAGGATGTGCACCATTTGTTGATGGAGTGTACAAGGAATAAAGATGAACGAGATCTATACATAAAGGAATTTAACTTAAATAAATTAGATATAGGTTTAATACAATACCTACATTTTGTCAGTACCATAATTATCGGAGTTGACGTAAAAGTTGTGTCGTTTAATTAAGGTTCTATATGAATAGCTCTAGTAGCTCTAGAGCTATTCATATTCATGTAGAGAGTTTTTCTTTTTTTTTATTAATTTGTTTATATTTATACTTATTATATTTTATACTGTATTTAGTAAGTAAGGTCAGTGTAAATGGAACGATGGGGCTGACATAGCCCCATAAAAGCCCCAAAATAGAATCCGATTTAAAAAAAAGATTCATGTGAGAAGATATTTATATAACTAAAACTGAATAACGGCTCACCTGATCCTTTTCTCCTCCAAATGCCTGATGAACCGTGATTCACTGGGCAGTAGAAACAACACGGCGGCACCCACTTGAGCCGCACGCCCTGTACGACCCACTCTGGACGAAGGGATAACATCTTCATTATCAGTAAGATACAAGTACATACATAAAGAGTGTATCTGACATCGACACACAAGCGAGCACCATGGATCCAGTACATGATTCTGAACCCCCGAGTGGTGGAATTTATCGTCGGCTTTTTCATGATTAAAAAAAAATGCTGTTTTTTTCACTTTAGACCGTTCATAATAGCTATACTTTTATAACCCAATAAGATTTTAAAGTAAAAATTAATTAATTCGCTAATTACACAAAAAAGCGCAATGTGAACAAAACTCGAAAAACTATCTTATCAGCTGATTTAATAGATTTCACATCAGGGATCAACGTCATACCTACAAACACGCACGGCGGCACGCTTTTAACGTTCAAAGACCGAGCCGACACTTATTTTTAAACACTGTGAAATCTGTAACCGTTCATTAACGACATAAATGACTATCATAATTTTATTAGTGGCATGCGGTCTAGCCTTTTCGCGAAGTTTGCGTTACGATGTCAGCCCCTGACAGACCCTGTATAAATGGTAAACATGATTGATCGGGGTTCAGTATAAGGACTGGGATTTTGTTGCAATTGTTTGGAATATCAAGAAAATATACCGTCTTTATTTGTCTCTAATTACATCTAGAGGCAAGGCCAATTATGAGCAAAATTCCACTTGGCTTCTACATTACCATGATACAGAATGTTACACGACATGTCGATAATAATAAAAAAATCCTAACTTAATCAAAAGTTTAGTTATTTAGATAAGTAGTATTCTTCATACCTGTGCACATAATCGGTAGCTGATGCTGGAGCGCAAAACTGAAGTACAAGGTCGACTCGAGGCACATCTATTCCTCTGGCAGCGACATCCTGACAATTTAATTATATTCAACAACAAGAAGAATAGGTATCTGAATGAATAGACTCTGAAGATATAGGCAATTTTAACATCTTTCCTACTTCTCAAGCGAGTTTCAACCGGATTATCCCGCCATATAGTCGGATCGGCAACAGTGTGGTGGCTACCATGAGTTTTCACTACAAGACTCGGATCATCGATATCGACCACATTTGACTCATCGATTGGCCCGCTTCAGGGTTGTAAGAACTCTCAACCAATGCGAGCCCCAAACGCGGTCGATGCGTATGATCGAGTCTGGTAATGAAAACTCATGGTAGCCACATAGTGGTGGAAATTGCTTTAATTGACTACAGTATTCGTTAATAGCCGAGCAAAAAGATTTAATGTCAAATCCCCATGCAAAACTCAGCGTAGACCAAACAGAAGCGACGCACCGCGTAAGCGAGTGAGCTCCGCCGCGGTAGCTACCGCCCGCTGCGACCGAGATTAAACCCGATACCATCTCGCCTTCGCGCCGTCATTATCTACACTATGGAGGACATTACACTGCTGCTATTGCTGTATTAATGCAATTAAAAACACACTACCACGTACAACGTATTCGTCGTGGCTAATTACGCGATTAGAAAATTATTTTACGCTTCACCTAGTACCTACTGACCAACGCGTTGGTCAGTAGGTACTAGGTGAAAAAATTTTCAAAATTTCATTTTCAAAAAAAAATTTTCCACCGTTGCAACGGTGGAAAATTTTCAAACGTTAATAAAATGCTATCTATGGAAGTCGATAAAACCCTTTTAAAATACGTAATCGATTACTAATTATAGAGTCTGGAATAGATGCAATAATAAGACGTTTTTTTTTGACTCATTAATAGAGTAATAGTTCTTGTGGTTAATATTTGTCTTAGGGCAAAAAAAAATAAACGGGAAAAGATTTATAAAAGCTATAACCTTAATTAAAATCAATCAACTCCATTAAGTCTAGATTTAACAAAAAAATTCATTTCATTTGAGATATAGAAGAAACTGAAGCTACCATCAACCTTGTCCTAGTGTCCTACCACATTAAATGAACAATTTTACACAATAAACTCGTAATTAAGAGTCCCTACCGTAGCAGTAAGGTACCAAAGTCGGCGTTGATAGATGTAATAAACACATATAATAGTACATAATCGACGCGTATTGTAGCGGCGGTGTGGGAGCGCACAGAGAGCTAGATGAATGACCAGCTAATAGGCAGCGAGCCACAATAGCTAGCGACAAAGGTGAGCGGGAATACGGCCGCCATTATTGAACTTAGAATGTGATGATTAATCTGGTAGCACGTTTTCGGAGATAATAAATTGAAATTCTATTGTACGCGTAAACACGATTAAAAAATATTCTTGAGACCGGAATTATGTGTTGTGTGCGGTAATAATCGGAGACAATGATGGAAACGCTGAGATTAGAGGTGATTTAGCATCGAAGTATATGAAAAATATTTACAACACGGGGTAATTGCGTACACACTATCAGTAGCAATAACTTTTATTTCGACAGCTCAACAAAATTAATTGCTTTGTTTACGTTTTTGAACAGACAAATTTTTGATATACATCTTTTTTTTTCTTGTTTTACTATTTTTATTAAAAAACATAGGCAATGGATTAGCAATATTTTTCAAAATGATTCAGACTGTGATTGATAATGTTTTAGGCAATCAGGATGCTGAAGAGAACTCCAAGCATGTTAGCATGTTACGACAGAGTATCATGAAAAAGAAACACTTTTATATTGTGACCGATTAAATATAATAGGAGCCGAGATAAATTAAAATACGAAAAAAAGCGCATAAAAAAAATCTATGGAACTTAACCATAAAACTTACAGTGCAAATAAGAACTCCGTGCTTAGCTGCACGGAATTGCTTGAAAACCTCCATCCTCTGTTCATGGGGCATGGAACCGTGTAGACTGAACATATCCAAGTCGACTGGCACTAGACCTCCTTCACTAGGCTCTTCGTATTCCACTTTAAAGTCATCCGAATCGTCTGATGATGAATTTTTGTCCTAACAAATTCATTTGGGTTTAACATACTTTAGATTTTAACTTAATAACTTATTACATACTTTCAATTTACTACAAATTTTAATTTACTTACATCGTCATCACTATCGTCGCCAGATTTTCTTTTAGTTGCTTTAGTATTTTTAGCTTTATCTTTGTTTTTAACCTTCACATCTCTCCCAGTTAGTGCGATCTCTATTAATTCTGAGAGGTAATCTACCATTTCTAATGTCGCTACGAAAACTATCATCTTGCCACCTCTCTTGTTCATAACGCAGTGTTCCACGATAAGACCGACTAGTGTGACTAGTCTAAGTTTCATGGGTACAACAAGGAATGTCTGATTGACTGATGCAGGCAGAACTAATTCGTCTTCACCTACAGCTGATTTTACAGCTGCCACGAAAGTGTTCACAGCTGGAGATACCTCATTTTCTTCGTTATCACTCTCTTCCTCTTTACTGTCATTTTCTTTCTCCACTTTAGGGTGTTTCATTTCATGGTCTCTTATAGCTTTGAAGTATTCATAATCGGAATCACTGTCACTATCCTCGTCAATGTTGGCGGCCACAACTTCAGATGGAGGTGCAGTTTTACTTTGTGTGGAGCCGTCACTCTTGAATAAGTCTTTGTGGTTAATACCAGTGAATGCTTTCAATCCTAAAGTTTTAGAAATTAGATTAAAATGCAATTAGGACAGTAAAATTTTATACTATTAAAAAAAACTCACTTACCTCTTTTAACTTCTGTATTCTTTCCTTCATCAGGTACATTAGCAGTTTCTTCTTCTTCTTTTTCTTCTTCTGATTCTTCTTCTTCTGTTTCGGATTCTTCCTCTTCCGATTCCTCGTTGATTTCTTCCACTAGCTTAGATTTTTCTACTTTCGGCTTTTCAGGTGCAATTTTAACTTCGGGTTTACTCTTTACTTCATTTGCATTTTTACTTTGGGTGGTGGTACTCTTTAGTGAATCCGCTATTAGAGCCTTACCTTCAGATGTGTCCACAAAGACTGGATTCGATAGAGTAATTCCTGCCAGATTTTCAACAGCCTAGAAAATATTAAGGGCATTTATTTGTATAGACGGCTACTACTATCTGTCAAAGTCCTTTAATAGATTTTTAACCGACTTCAAAAAAAGGAGGTTATCAATTCGACCCGTATGTATGTAATACTTCCAGAACTGCCCAGTTTTCGTATATGTTAGTCTATATCAGCGTCTGAACAAATGTGCCAAATTTCAAAAGTTTATGTATGTAGGTATGTATAGTTTTATGTTTGTGCGCGCATATTTCGGGAACTACAAGACCGATTTACAATCTGTCAGATTTCCTTATTAGATTTTCAACTTTATCTCTAAAGCATTAAGGCTCAAAGTTGATTGGGAATACCTGACAGGTGTATCCGTACTAGGTATTGTTCAACTTAGGGAATATTGCAAGTTTCATCAAAATCGGTTCAGTAGTTTTTCAGATAGGATATTTTTTCGTATAGATGAGAACTTATTCTAACATGGGTTATGGCTGCCACTGTTGTTGAAGCGAAAAAGTAATTTTCGAATTTCAACTAAGACACTAAAAAGCATGAAATAAAAACTTTTTCGTCTTAGTCGGTATCCCGAGGTTTCTGTTGTTTAGGTCGCCACCGACTTCTACAGCCATGACAAAAGTACAATTATTTTTTCCTTTTAGTGTTTTTTTGAAGTCGGTTTCTTTTTTTTTTTATGGGTTTCTTTATAGTTGAAGTTTTATTGGAGAAATTTGATAGTTTTAAATTTGTACATATTAAATTATGTCAATAATTAATTCATTAAACACAATACCTTTGTAAGAGTGGCAGATAATAAAATTGTTTGCTTTTCTTTAGACAAAAACACATGAGTCAAATGGTGTTTTATCTCTGGATTTTCTTCATTATTTTCATTGGTGTTATTAGAATTAGTTGCGTCGGTATCTTCACCTGGATCTGGAATCTTCTTTCGAACATTTTGTTTTATAAGTGCTATGGGATCATATGTGGCTGCTTTTTTATGGTCCTCTATAGCTTTTACGATAGCTGCAACATCTTTTTCGTAGCCCATGTCTAGTAAACGATCTGCTTCATCCAAAACCAAACATCTGCAAATATAATGATAGGTACTCAATGTTTTTCTGTTTTTAATGGCAATAATTTGGTGAGCTGTCTTTGTTAAAAGCTTGCTTCTAAATGTAATACATATTACATCCAGACGACTACACTACACACACACTACAGTACTACTACTTGTACTGGTTGTTACTACTGTTGTACTGGTTAAAGTATTGTTAAAGTTTATATAGTCCAAAACTGTATTATAAAAGCAATCATGAGGGAATATAAATGAACTCATTATTATTATTTATCTATGTTCTAGTATAAGAAAGAAATGTTTTTTTTTTTGGAATGCTAACACCTATCCTGTATCACTTTTTAAAAATAAGTAACATTTTAAAATATTTCCACAATATAACTTACCCAGTTTTGGCAAAATTAAAAGAAGCAGTATGTCTTAAGTGGTCATTAATGCGTCCAGGAGTTCCAACTAATATGTTGATACCTTTTCTGAGTCGTGCTTTTTCTGCTTTTCTCTTTTGTCCACCGCTTAGTAAACCAGGCACAATCCAATGAAATGGCTAATGGTAAATAATAATAATACAAATAATTTAGTATAGAAAATAGGGAGGATTTTTTTTGTTAGTACTCTCTTGCTGTTGGTCTTCAACAGCAAGAGAGTACTAACAAAAAAAATTATATAATGTTTGGCAATATGATTCTACAAAATAGAATCTTTTAAAACTTCCATGATGTTTGGAATGAATGATTAATAAATAATGTAATAATAATAACTGTATTATCAAGTACCTTGACTAGCTTAATAAACAGTTCATAAGTCTGAACCGCAAGCTCCCTGGTCGGTATTACCACAATAACCCTGATGCCGTCATTTCTGCTTATCTTAGGTCTTATGGCCTGTAGCCCTTCTATGATTGGCAATGCATATGCCAGTGTTTTGCCTGACCCAGTCTGTGACCTATTTACAAAATAATATAAACAATGTGCATTGTCAGTTTAGTAAAAAAATCAAAACCAAAATACTTACTTACAACATGAAAACATCACAGGTATTTTTTTTTTTTTACATTTGTATTTACACAACATACCAACTATTGTGTAATTTGATTACACAATATTTTTTAGTACTTATCTGATAAAGGAAAAAGTTTAAATCTCAATGTTAAACTCACCTAATGAGAACATCTCGGCCCTGTAAGATAACCGGTATGGCATTCTGTTGTACTGTCATCAGTTCCTTTAAACCTAAGTTTTGTTGTAAGTTTGCAACACTATGTGGGTGTATATCTAAATCTGTGAAAGTTTTGCCCGCAAACACCTGTTCCACAATCGGTTTCACAGCCCGCTGCCCGATACGGGGAACTTGCGGGTTGTTTTTAAATAGTGAAGATATCCATCCACCACTCCTAGGCTTGTTTTGCTTCAATTGTATAGTGTCACTGAGATCTTGATAGTTCTTCCCTTGATATTTGCCTTTATTTTCACTGAGATCTCGCAGTTTAGCCCCCAAATCATCAGATTTGTCTACTGTAGTAGATGACACTTTCGCCACCTTTTTAGGTGGGCCTTCAGCATTTTTTATGACTGCACGATTGGTTGCAGCCAAATTCTGGGGTCTTTTCCTAGCTATGGTCTTACCAGTAAACTTTGGATTAGATATAAATTTGTATTCGCCCGCATTCTTCTGAGGGGCGCTTGGTTTTTTCTTATCCTAAAGAAATAAACCAGTTAAACACGAAGTCTTGAGAAAATATTGAAGTTCAAAACAAGTTCTCGCACTTACCTTCTTGAAGGCAGATATATTTAGTTGTAAGTCATCCATATTCCACGATTTCACAAGTTATTTACATTTAATGGGCACATCAATGTGAGGTTATACGCACGTTTTGACGTTTGTTATGTTATGGTGTTTTAACGTTTACAATGTTCGTTCTGAAACATACCCACATGTCTGTTCGTTAAAGTAGATGTTCATTCTTGATTTTCAAAGTTTATTTTAAATAGACTTCAAAAAGGAGGAGTTTCAGTTTGGATTTTTCAGACTCATTTTTGGAATTCGCTTGCAATTTTTTAATTTCCAAGTGCTAAGCTAATCCCCGAGACATAGGTCCGTATTACAGAATGTGAATCAAAACTCAAGCTCTACTTAAGTTTCGTTTGAAGCCATTTGATTGGTTGAAACTAGTTTTAAGTAATACTTAAACAGAGATCAATGCTTGAGTTTCGTTCTGTAATACGCACCATAGGCGCCTTGTAGTTTGTAAAAAGTTTTTCTACGGTGGTCGTCACCACCGTAAAAAAACTTTTTACAAAAAAATAGAAACCGACTTAAAAAAAACACTTAAAAGGGAAAAATAGTTTTACTTTTGTCATGGCTCTAGAAGTCGGTGGCGAGCTAAACAACAGAAACCTCAAGACACCGACTTCTAGAGCTTTTATTTCATGCTTTTCAGTGTTTTAGTCGAAATTCGAAAAAAAAATTCACCTCATAACAGCAGTAACCCATTTTAGAATAAGTTCCCATCAATACGAAAAAATCCCAATCTCAAAAACTACTGAACCGATTTTGATGAAACTTGCAATATTCCCTAAGTTGAACAATACCTAGTACGGACACACCTAACTGTCAGGTATTCCCAAGCAACTTTGAGCCTTAATGCTTTGGAGATAAAGTTGAAAATCTAATAAGGAAATCTGACAGATTGTAAATCGGACTTGTAATTCCGGAAATATGCGCGCACAAACATTTATTTATTTATCACTCTTACATAAAAACATACATAACTACATACATACATACACTTTTGAAATTTGACACATTTGTTCTGACGCTGTTATTTATAGACTAACAACAAAAACTGGACAGTTCTAGAAATACTACATACATACGGGTCGAATTGATAACCTCCTTTTTGAAGTCGGTTAAAAACAAAATGAATGCACATCATACCGTTACAGAAGACAGGCCGACATTTAGGTAATTTAGATAATAACTGCAATACTGATTCAATAAAAAAAATATCAGATACAAGCTGCACTGCGCCCCGCAGTCTTACCAGCGTTTCGATCCCGCTGGAATATCGGGATAGAAAGTATCGTGATAATGTGTTATTGCTGGTTATAAACTGTCAGTGTGCCAAATTTTATCTAAATCCGGACAGCAGTTTTTGCGTGAAAGAGTAATAAACATCCATGCATACTCACAAACTTTCTTATTTATAATATTAATAGGAAATTAGTAGGATTAAACTGATGTGCGATTGACCGTACTGCGTACCTAAACCATTTAATAAAAAAAAATAAAAAAAAAAGATTTCACTAAGTTTACAAAAGAGCTCAGATATTGAGCGTACCTATAGCAAATAAACTTTGAACAATTTTTCCACCAAGATCAATTCACCCGAAACTGTCAAATATTCCCAATCAATCTTGAGCCTTAGGCCTTTACAGGTAAAGTTGAAAATCTAATAAAGAAATCTGACAGATTGTAGTAGATTAATGTGCTGTCGCCTGTATTCAACGTGTGGGGAATCAATATTGAACTCACGACTGCTCCATCTACAACTTTCGTCATTCATCCAACAATCGTTAGACTAATATCTATCTAAATTCAATTGAGTGTAAACTGTCAAATATATTTTGTTAATTTTGTAGTGCTAGTTGGATATGGGTGTGTATAAGTAGTTCTTCTACTCAAAAACACAGTGCTATTACAGTGTAAAACTATTTTGTAAGCAGTGTGCTTATAAACACGTGTCCAAAACACAATCATGATGCGAATTACGTATAGATCACGTGGCGACGCGTGGCGTCAAAATGTCCCTTTGTGCCGTCTATGGGGCGGAACAAATATTTGAATTTAAAACCCCATGTTTTATAGATGTATTTTTGATTGCTCAATATGGATTATGAAAACCAACCTTTCAAAAATGAAGTGATCGCTTAATACCTTTTGCTACAGCCCTGGGATTAATCATCATCATCCCAGTGTTAATCCCAGTCGCATCCGAAGCCTTTTCAGCTTTGGAGTCTGGGGTTCGCTTTACCAGTCCAACTGCTGATATGGCTAAACTTCGACATTTTCCATGAAGCGACTGCCGTCTGACCTCCACAACCCGAAGGCGACATCGAAGCATTGCAGTTAGACCAATTGTAGGACTTTTGAGGGCTCCAACAACCCGTAACGACTGCCACTAGATGTTCGTAGGGCAACCGGGACCAACGGCTTAACGTGCTTTCCGAGCCCTGGGATTAATATACTTGTGAATATACCCAGATACGGTTAGCAAATTCAATTAACACGAAATTAATCGATAATATACTTACTTTATGGAACTTTATAAAAGAACTAAGAATTAAAGAATAGAAAGGTAGACCCAAAGTGCTGTGCTTTAATTAAACATCACTTCGGTATCGATTTTATTATAATATTTTACTCAGTAGTTAATATTTCGAAAAATAAAGTGCTAAAAAACTATTGTGGTTAACTGTACCTACCTACTTAAAAATGGTACCATCTCCTTCTCAGTTAGGTTAACATTATAATATCTATTTTTTTAAAGTATTAAATGAAAAAGACTATTTGCTAAATGCAGTTTTAATGTGTAAGTATACAATAAATTGACTCTTAAATTTTCACAACAAGAATCCTTATTAATATTATAAATCGGAAAGTGAGTTTGTTTGTTCCGCTTTCACGCCGTAACTACAGAACCGATTTCTTTGAAATTTTGCAGACGTAAAGTTAGAAGACCGGATTAAATAATAGGGTACTTTTTATCCCGGAAAAATAGGATATTCCCGAGGGAAAACAAAAACATTGTTAGCTTCATACCAGTTCGGTGATAGATGGCGGTGTGTGTCGTTTAAAACAATGTAATAATACATATATTGCAAACAAATATGCACATGTGTACTTAGAAGCTAAAATGGAAGATAAATTAATCCCCGAAAATGAGTAACCTAAAAAGCGCGATATAACCGAATTCCACGCGGGTGAAGCCGCAGGCGGAAAGCTAGTATAACAACAAGTAGCAGTTAAGATTATACCTACCATAAACTTATAGCAACATGTACACTTCTCATCTTTACATAAACTCCATTGTAAGGAAGGACCGTTAAATCCGTGCACTTGAAATTCAACAAACGCACGGTTTGGGCACACAGGGAAAATGGCGTGAGGGCAAAAGGACGGCAAAGGCGTGAGGGCGCGTCGTGATTACTGGCGCCCAACCGGGACGACCCCACGTGCCCAGCGGTCCTAACACCCTTCTCTTATTTAAAGCAAACATGCTATGATTGTTATGTGCTTTCAAAGTCAATAAGTTACATATTTGTTTCATTGGAAAATGTATTTGATTTAGAATCTAGTGAATTACACAGTTCTGCCTGAGTGGTGAAGAACTAAAAGATAGAGAAAATATCTTCTATTAGAGCCTATATATAATTATAAGGTAAAAGGTAAGCAGTTGGGTAAAAATTGTAAAGTAGGTAATTTAAATCGGATATGCAGGTTTTGAATCTAGAATGAGTAAGGTATAAATAGATACCTAAGTTGTATAACGGTAGTGAATTTTTGAAGTGAAAACTTCTTTAGAATCTTTGTAGGTAGGTAATATACCTAATAAAAGTCGATGAAACGAAAAGTGTCAGTAAAATTTTACATTCCGCTCATTTGATCTCATTATCTGAAATTAAAATTCCTGGTTTGACTTCTACCACGTATGAATTACAGACATGCCTTCTATCAATCCGGGCCGAAAGAGAGCCTATGGTAGAGCGTACGAATGTTGCACTATAGGCAGTCTCCGAATGGGACAAAGCCAATCTTGTAGCAATCAACGCCGCCAAAACACAAGCGTGTCTATTCACCGCCGAAAGAAGCCCGTTCACCTTGGCTCCTAGTTTTCGGAATGTATGCTTGGAGTGCACCGAACGCCTTCAGCTTTTGGGAATTGAGATTTCTTCGAACCTAAACTTTGGGCGGTTCATTGAGTCCAAAGCCAAGGTGGCTGCCAGGAATTGCAAAGGTCCGGCGTTGTTTCACACCAGGATAACTTCTAATGTTATAGACAGCTTAGGTCCGTTGGATTACTACAGCCACATTTGGGCTGGTGCCGCAAAATGCCTCCTGGCAACGTTGAATTCGGTGGAAAGGCGTGCTAAGAGGTTAATTGGCGACCCGTTCAAAATGGTCTCCAAAGCCTGGAGCATAGGCGAAGAGTAGCTAGCTTGTCGGTCATCATCATCATCATCATCATCTCAGCGTTAATCCCAGTCGCATCCGAAGCTTTTTCAGCTTTGGAGTCTGGGGTCCGCTTTACCGGTCTAACTGCGGATTTTGGCTAAACTTCGATATTTTCCGTGAAGCGACTGCCATCTGACCTCCACAACCCGAAGGCGATATCGAAGCATTGCAGCTAGACCAATTATTGGACATGTGAGGGCTCCAACAACCCGTAACGACTGCCATTAGAGGTTCGTATGGCAACCGGGACCAACGGCTTAACGTGCTTTCCGAGGCACGACCAGACCAGTGCAAATATTCACATTCATGCATACAAATATTTGCACTCCGCGGGGCTCGAACCCGCGCCTCCTTGCGCAGCTGCTGCGTTCGCTACCGCTACGCCACGGAGGCTGTCAGTAGCTACTAGCTAGCCTGTCGGTGTTCTATAGAATGCATTTTAGAGAGTGTGCGAGGAAATTGCATGACTTAATTCAGACCAGTGCAAATATTCACATTCATGCATACAAATATTTGCACTCCGCGGGGCTCGAACCCGCGCCTCCTTGCGCAGCGGCTGCGTTCGCTACCGCTACGCCACGGAGGCTGTCAGTAGCTACTAGCTAGCCTGTCGGTGTTCTATAGAATGCATTTTAGAGAGTGTGCGAGGAAATTGCATGACTTAATTCCCCCATCTCCGTTCCATCGTCGGACGATCCGTCATACGGCAAGTATCCACCCTTACGTTGTTAACATCACTACGATCCGGACGAAGCGTTTCTCCTCGTCTTTTATACCGCGTACTTCGAGGGACTGGAACAATTTCCCAGCGGCCGTGTCACTGTCTGACTACAATTTAAGTGTCTTCAAGGCTATAAAAAAGAAATTTCCTTCTGTGGTAATCCGCAATCAATTTTACTATTAGCTGATGAGTAATTTATAAATATTAACCAGATATTGCGCTAAAGACAAACCAAATTTTGAATATTCCTACTCATTTATTAAAACACAAAAACAAAAATACATAGCGGACAAACATATCAAACCTAACAAATTAAAAACCTCTTTTCTTGCCAATATCTAAATATTTTTTTGGTAAATTGTCAAATGTCCACAGAGAAATTGTATCAAGATGGATGAATGTCATTCCAGAATTTGGCGATAAGAAAACGCAACCTCAGGTAGATACATCATTATGTACTTAATATTTTGTTTTTTAATTGGTCTTGGTTATCTTAGCCCGCAAAGCCTCCAGTGTTCCAAAGTAAGGCTCTGCAATTCTACTACAATTCGACTATGCTCTGATTTCCCTGTAAAGCATGAAAATATTTTCTTTTTCCCGCAAGGAAGCATGACAGCAGTACCTACTCTCCTATATGATCATATATCAGCAATTATAACATAGCATATAGTTGTATGGGTACACTACCATACGGCAAATCGATCACCAGCACGATGGGGAGCAACAACGTGCTATAAATGCTCAACCATCATCTTGTGGATAAAGACCTCCTCGGTGGTAGGACATAATTGACCGCTGTCCTCAAGGATGATGAAGATATAGAACGAAAGAGGAGGGCGTTGTCGGTTAAAGCAAATATGTTGGCTCGTAGATTTACACGTTGTTCTGTATCAGTTAAAATTACTTTGTTTAGGGCGTATTTTTTTTTTTTGGGACAAACCCCGCCACACTGTTCCCAACCCACAGCAACCAAAAGCCACAATCAACAGTGGAGACCGCCAGAAAACGCCGAGCAATGAAGCTCGACGAGTCCCGGAGAAACGATTCAACTGTCTTGGGTCCCGCAACGAAATTAATCAGAAAAGAATAGCGGAGGAGTAAGAAATGTTTAGGGCGTATTGCACCTCCTTCTACACGTGTAGTCTGTGAGCTAATTATACTCAGAAATCGTACAATGCCCTTCATGTGCAATACAACAACGCGTTCCGGGTGTTGTTGCCCCGATACTGTAGCGCTTCAGGGATATTTGCAGACGCAAGGGTGGATTGTTTTTACGCCACAATGCGTAAAAGATGCGCGTCCCTGGTAAGGCGGGTGCGGGCCAGCTGCAATAGCATTCTGACTTGTATTGCGAGCAAACTCGACTGTGGTTATCTAAATCGCTGCTCCAAAATTCCCACTTCAGTTGTAAGCCTGTAGCACCAGTGATTGTTCTTTTATCTGAATCGCTTTGTGCTGTGCTTTGTGTTTATAATGTCTTGTATTTATTATGTTTTGTATTTGTATTGTTTTATATGTGTAATTTTCTGCTTTTTTATTGTTTTGTGTGTGCTATGTTTTTGTATTTATATTGTTTTAATAACTATTTATGTGTTGTAGAATTTAGTAAGCTAACATAGAAGTAAGTTTAAAATTGTTACTAACAAAATGAGTCACTCATCATCATCATCATCATCCCAGCGTTAATCCCAGTGGCATCCGAAGCCTTTTCAGCTTTGGGAGTCTGGGGCTCGCTTTTTTTACCAGTCCAACTGCTGATATGGCTAAACTTCGACATTTTCCGTGAAGCGACTGCCGTCTGACCTCCACAACCCGAAGGCAACATCGAAGCATTGCAGTTGTTGGACCAATTGTTGGACTTTTGAGGGCTCCAATAACCCGTAACGACTGCCACTAGATGTTCGTATGACAACCGGGACCAACGGCTTAATGTGCTTTCCGAGGCACGACCAGACCAGTGCAAATATTCATGTTCATGCATACAAATACTTGCACTGTGCGGGGATCGAACCCGCGCCACCTCGCGCTTGGCCGCGTCCGCTACCGCTACGCCACGGAGGCTATCAGTCACTGATACTCGAATAAATAAAAATTTATTATTATTATATATTATTATAATATTGGCTGTCGGCAGAAGTTACCACCCACCAGACAAAGTCTTGCCGCCAAACGATTCGTCGTGTTCCGGCATGATTTCTGGTGAAGCCGTAGGGAGGACGGGTCTGAGCAGTTGTATTGCGACGTGTGCCGGGTACGATGCACCAAGTATTGTTTTGTCGGTGGTTTGGTCGTGGAGGGTCTCCAGATCAATATCCCTCTGGCGCAGCATCGTTGGTCGTGTTGTTAGGTTTACGTCGCTTAGCTCCCGTCTTCCTTCCTATTCACTAAGTTTTTTAAGTGAATAGGCTTAATAAACTAGCAAACTTTACCATCTGTACGGCGCAACCGCACATCAGCATAGCATCGTCAGCATTTACGCCTCGCATTCATTTTACTTTATAATAATAGATGGCTCAACGCGAACTAATTCGCGTCCAGCCATCAAGTTGGGCGTTCTCATTACGGCCAGCAAAGGCCACGTGTCACTCATTACGCACACATCAGTTCACTAGCTCATTTTATCAATATAGTACTTTATATAACCTTAACATCCTTTATTTTATACTGTCCACATTATCTAAAAGTAGTGTGTGATCTAGCAACAGATCATACACCATCAACGATTGCATCACTGCTTACCATCAGGCGGGATAGCGGTCAAGCACTAGTTTATGATTATTGAAAAAACAAAATAAAACAAGAAGTTTCATCAACATTCAACTCAACCCAACGTAGTCCACTGCTAAGTGCAATAGGCTGCTTTCAAGCTTTTCCAGCTACCTTTTTATGGTCGTTGGTCCATCAGGTGCGGGGAGTCCTACACTGTGACATGTCACATTTACCCCATACAAAATATTATATAGGTTCCTTTATCAGTAGGTAAATAGAAATGGCAGCTTTAAAACCAACCTCGTGCAAGGAAGCAATAGCTCGCTGGGAGAAAGCGAAAGGAGAAAACGCTGCCGAAGCCAAAGTGATTGAGCTGCAGTTTCAGTGGCCTCCTATAGAAAAGATGGATGGAGCGCTGTCCACTCTTGTAAGCTGCGAGTAAGTTTTTAATCTTGGCTTACTTAAAACCAATTTAAATTCAGGTTGAATACAAATGAAGTCCCTATTTGGAAACCTATTTAAGTGAGGTCCCTTGCCGCCTTGACAGCCTCCGTGGCGGTAGCGAACGCGGCCGTTGCGCAAGGAGGCACGGGTTTGATCCCCGCACAGTACAAATATTTGTATGCATGAATATGAATATTTGCACTAGTCTGGTCGTGCCTCGGAGAGCACGTTAAGCTGATGGTACCGGTTGCCACACGAAAATCTAGTGGCAGTCATTACGGGTTGTTGGAGCCCTCAAAAGCCTAACAATTGGTTTAACTGCAATGCTTAGATATCGCCTTCGGGTTGTGGAGGTCAGACAGCAGTCGCTTCACGGAAAATATCGAAGTTTAGCCAAAATAGCAGACTGGTAAAGCGGAGCCCAGACTCCAAAGCTCAAAAGTTACGGATGCGACTGGGATTAACGCTGAGGTGATGATGATGATAACATTGCCGCCTGAGGGACCATGGCTAAATAATAACAGCCGCACAAGTTGATCAGTGAGGTTAAGCTACGCTTGCCGCGGTCAGTTTTTGGATATACCAAGACTCCTCCGTGCCTCTGAAAGTACCTTCTGACCGGTATTCATGGATCTTTGAGCGTCGTTACGGGTATTCAGAGGGCCAGAGGTCTGCCAACTAGTTTTACCAAAGAGTTTTCTTTTTTGTTATGGCATCTTGTAGTTGACCATAAGATGCCGTGACTACTTAACCGGACTATCCTGTGGATGCCTTAATTATAATTAAAGCCTCCAGCCAAGGGCTACCAAGGAGTATTGTATTACCCAATAACTGGATTGTGGAGGTGTGATAAGCTATCGCTCTGTGTAAAATATTGGTATTTAGTTGTTCAGTTAGACTGGTACTGATATAGTCGGTAAAAGACTAAGCAGATGATGACCTGTCTTGCGGCCGGTGATAAACACAAGTCAAGTAGAAACGAGCCAACAACTAAAAAAATAGCTAAAAACGGGTTGGCGAGCAACGAGCAGCGAATACGCGACGGTGACGAGCGATTATTAGGTGGTACCTAAGACATACGTTTACACACGTTTTACACACATTACATACCAGGAGTGTTGTTGTGCAAGGACTCTCTTTTATAGCTCTCGTCGCTATGACGAACGAGTAGGTAGGTTCGCCGGCGCAAGGTGCAGAGTGAACAGTCCGCGGTCAAGTATTAATATAATTATAATCTGTACAGCGGCGCCGAGTTTAAAAATTCTCGTGGGTGCTCTAGCTTTTTTAATGTCATAGGTACCTAGCTAACTTATATGTATTTTTGTTAATTGTTAGACACAAGAAAATACAAGATATTTAGAAAAGAAAATTTATTATATTACACAGCAGTTTGATATGTGCACCTGTTAATAAATCTATCTCATTTACCTTAAATATTATTTTTTATTCAATGTATTTTGACGAACTATTGCTCAATTTATAAATAAATATGTCAGCAATGTTTTCAAGTTCCAAATCATGTGCTATTTCTCTGTTTACATGCACTATTAAGTCTTTGCTAAGTCTTAGTAGTCCTCAATTAAGTCTTTATTCTTCCTAATGCTGAAAATGACCTTTCAGCTGTGCTGCATGTCGATACTGGAATAGTTCGTTAGCGTGAGAGCGACTAGGTTTGTTTCTAGGCGCGCGTATTACTTATATTATTTGGGTACCTATGTATATTATTTAGATTTAATTAAAAGATGGGAAAGAGAGTTATTTTATGTATTCATAATCGTGGGTGTTCGGCACCTACTATTTACCTCTCGTGGGTGCTGGAGCACCCGAGCACCCACGGAGTCGACGCCCCGCATGAATTAATAATCAAATATTTTCTATTTTCAGAAAATTAAGCCTATCATCGAACATGATTGATAAAATAGCTGGTATTGCTGGCATGAAAAATCTCAAGATTTTATCCGTTGGACGGAATTATATAAAATCTTTATCAGGAGTGGTAAGTCATAATGCACAACATTCTCCATTACGAGAAAATAAAATCTTATATGAGAGCCTGTTTTAAATTTCAGGATTCATCTTTGGTACAAAAATACCGACACTCCGCCGTACCTATGTCTAATTAGATTCTAGGGCAACCTCTAACATAACCATAAAGTTTTGGCTTATCGCTATATTATGGACAACTGTCCCTATAATTAGTATTCAAATATCAGGGGAACTGCTGTACCAAAATACTACACTTAATACTTTGTATTAATTCTTTTTTCCCAGGAAACTGTAGGAGAGACGTTGGAAGAGTTGTGGATAAGCTACAATCCGATCGATAAACTAAAAGGCGTCGGACAACTCAAACAATTAAAAGTTCTGTACATGTCCAACAATAACATCAAGGAATGGGTGGAGTTTAATAGACTACAGGTTTTTTATTCACTTCTAGTACTCACGTAACACGTTTATATTACAGCCCGTAGCAGGGCACGTTGTTCACATTTGGCGTTGTAGACACCGCATCTAACGCCGCTGCCTCGGATCTTGCGGGCAGCGGGGCGGGGGTGGCGGCAGTGAGTGAGCGGCAGGATCTTATGCGTAAAATCAAACGGACCGGTTCTCGAAAACATCGGTCCGGCAGCGGGGCGGTGGCGGGCAACGAGCGGTGATCGAGCGTTAGGAATAAATTTGAATCAAAAAGAAGTTGCCGCCATTGTTCTGACATTTCTTTCGCGAATAAAAACAAATATCTCGTCGACACAATCGTGAACACAACACTACGCGGCTATAGTGACGCGCGATCTGCCCGCTAGTTTCGAGAACTGGTCTTCGATGCACGCCTGGCTCCCGCGCCGCCGCTGCCGCCGTCGCCCCGCTACCCGCAAGATTCGAGGCAGCGGCCTAAGTACAACGCCAAATGCGAACAACGGTCAAACTGACGTCACGCAAATCCTGTAACTTGCAAGCAGAGTTTACCATGCAACTAGCATAGAGTTTACCATGGAACTTCTCGACATCAACCGTCGGGTAAGTGCCCATCAGACACAACACTCATCTGGTCGGAGGATCCTCCCATTTCTATGGAGGATGTGTGAACTTTACACCCTGTTCCTCATACCTTTAAACTGGTGACCCAGAACATGAACGTCAGCGGAGAATTCGTGCAAAGGTCAGCGTAACGTCATCGTCATCACTCACGTAAGCTTTAGCGACGAGTCACTACCAGCACCCGCGGCTTCAACGGGTATCCTGACTACCAGCATGCAACGAACGCGCATACCTAGTCATCAGCAGGATAATTGCGTAACACCTTTTGACAGTTCAACAAAATTCATTGCGATATTTAAGTTGTTGAACAGACACATTTTCTAACATTAGGAGCAATGGAACAGCAATAAGCTTCAAAATGATTCCAACTGATAGTAATAGTGTGTTACGCAATTAGGGTGGAGACATCACAATCAACTGTTGGATGCTTTCGAAAGGGAAGTAAATCAGGCCATGCAGTCTATCAGCACTGCTCTCAAAACGGTGAAGACATCGAACACTCACGCGCGCACTTCGCGCATGTGTCATTCAGCAAACCGCTCTCGGTCCGCGTAGTGGATACTCCTTAGTCCTTATTGTAGAAGAGAGGCCTGTGTTCCAGAAGTCGGAATGGTTCAGGTCGATGCTTAAGCCGACCAGATTTCCATGAGTCTACCTCGGGGTTCCAGTGTCCAAATAGTATACCGCTTAGCAGCCAACCTTTACATAAGTAGGTAAGTTGGCATTAGCTGATCAACTAATTTACAGCAAGGTTATTTCGAAACACTATCAGCAGCAATAGGTTTTATTTTTGACAACACATCATTCATTTCTTTATTTAGGTACGTTGTTGAGCCGACACATTTTCTAACATGTAGTAATGGATTGGCAATATGCTTTAAAAGGATTTCAAAGTGATAGTAATGATGTTGCGCAATTAAGGCGTTGGTAATACAGTGGTGGTGTCGTGGTTACATCAGCCGTGAATATTAATAAAGTAAGACCATTTTAAACAATTCCCTTCCTTCCTATTCCTAAGTTGTTTTAAGTGAATAGGCTTAATAAACTAGTGCGGTTTACCATCAACGATTGCATCACTGCTTACTATCAGGCGGGATTGCAGTCAAGCACTAGTTTATAACTATTTAAAAAATAATGCTATAGTTAAGCTGACGTATTTGGCTGCTTGGAAAAATACCGATCCAAAGTCACAAAGATAAAATCAAAACATCAAATCAATTTTTTTTTTAAAAATGTATTTTAAAACTTGTAAAACATGTACCAATAATAAATCATATTTATTATTCCAGGCAAATTAATATTATATTTAGGTATACTGTGTGCGAGGGACAATTAAAACAAAAAAAAAACTTTATTTGGTTTTTGCTTTATTTCCCTTTCGTCTTTCCTTTATTATCTTAGGTACAGACGACAGCAGAACAAGCTACTACAATCTGTCAGATTTCTGTACAAAATTTTCAATTTTATCATTAAGACGCTGTGAATAGCAAACTTTTAGGTATTTGAGGGGGTGAAGCAGACGAAGTGGGACACGACTAGCCCCGCCCACTGCGGGGCGCGGGGCGCTCCGCGCGAGTACATCGATGCGTGAGGTGAGGCGTCGTGCATCGAGAAATACGCACGTTCTATTAAATCTATACCAACCATTCTCTATTCCATCTACATTTAGAACCGTAATTTCACAACCCAACCCCGAGGTACGGTTGGCTCTGTTCGTCACAGTCCCGGTTCGCATGAGACGAGCAGCAGGTTCGAATCCCACATCCGTTCACTTTACCTTGCGATTTTCGAAAATGTATATTTTATACATATTTTCATTTTTTATTATTACTTTTGTTTTCTTTTTTATTTTTATAATGCGCTTTGTCCGTTCTGCTTAAATTTTTTGTGTTATGTCCTTTTTTCATGAAACTGTTAGAAATATATCATTTCTAGAAATTACTATTTATAAACAGCTGTTTAGAGTAACTGTTAAAAAAAATGCATTTTCGGATATTTAAAAAAATAAAAGATTTTTTCTTCAAAACTGCAACTCTTATCGAAGTCGGGTTTGTACGAGTGCTTAGAATAACACAACACAAAAAGATTGAAATAGATGGAGGCACTTGGAGGAGGCCTATACTGAAAGGGGCCATGAATAATGCAACAAAATGAAATCTAAATTTACTGTTTTGAACTATTATCAAATCAACTGTTATTTTTATTGTTTTTCTTTTCTATTCCATCTACATTTAGAACGGTAATTTCACAGCCCAACCCTGAGGTACGGTTGGCTCTGTTCGTCACAGTCCCGGTTCGCATTAGACGAGCACCAGGATCGAATCCGACTTTACCTTGCGATTTTCGAAAATGTGTACTTTATACATATTTTCACTTTTTATTATTTTTTTTGTTTTCTTTTTTATTTTTATAATGCGCTTTGTCCGTTCTGCTTAAATTTTTTGTGTTATGTCCTTTTTTCATGAAACTGTTAGAAATATATCATTTCTAGAAATTGCTATTTATAAACAGCTGTTTAGAGTAACTCTTAAAAAAAATGCATTTTCGGATATTTAAAAAAATAAAAGATTTCTTCTTCAAAACTGCAACTCTTATCGAAATCGGGTTTGTACGAGTGAAATAGATGGAGGCACTTGGAGGAGGCCTATACTGTTTTGAACTATTATCAAATTAACTGTTATTTTTATTGTTTTTCTTTTTTTAAATTATATTATGAACTAAGAAATTCATGGTTAAATAAAGGCTTATTATTATTTATTATTATTAATTTCTAGAAATTTGTAGAAAGAAAATTATAACGAATTGATTTTAAATATTAGTTTGCATTATAATTGTTACAAAAAGAATATATTTAAAAAGATGGAACAATTACCTACTACAAAAAATACAGAAAATCGGATAAATTAATAATGATTAAAAAAAAAAACAATTGCAAATAAGAAATCCAACAAAAAGCATACAACGTAAGGCTGGGGTTTGAACCCGAACACATACAGGTGAAGAAAAATGTGCCGCGAAAAAGTAAAAAGAATAATTACAGAAAAAAATCAAATAAAATATCGGCAAAAATACAACAGTAAATTAAAAAGCATTTATTTCAATTAAAATCTACAAAAAGCATATAATGTAAACCTGGGGTTTGAACCCGGGCAAAAACGAAATATGATTATTCATCAACAAACAGACACGTAAATATAATTATTTTCTGTGCGGGGTAAAGCAAAAAGTGACATAGGTCCGACAAGCATCACGCCTCAGCGGTCACTGTCGCTAAGCATAGAAGTGAAAGAGAAGGCAATGGACGCCGCGATGGAGCGACGTTTCGTTCACGTTATTTATCATTAAATACATTATTTATTTTAGAATATCTTAGTTAAATCGATAAACAAAAACAATGGTTTCATTTACTATTATATTTTACATCGCTCTTCTCAATTTTATCAAGATTTGATGATTAATAATACAGTTACAACTGTTATAAATTCAATTTTAGGGGTTACTTTAGGATTTTTTTCTATCGAGAAAATTAATTCAAAACGTGTTTTGAAAACAATGGTTTCCTGCTACATATAATCAAGATTAACATATAAATTTTTGGCTGCTCTGAAATGTATACATTTGGCTAAAAAATTGTTTTAAGAAGCCTATTTTTACTGAACACAGCGCCTTAAAGCATTAAGGCTCAAGGTTAATTGGGAATATTTGACAGGTTCGGGTAGCTTGACCTGCTGTCGTCCGTACATAATGATGTATCTTGTACTTACAGTTACATATAGGTACATATAGGTTACAATTTCAAAGTTGATAATATTTTACCTAGTAGATAGAGCGTTAAGGCATCAAAATGACACAATTCCGACACTGTTAGTACTCTGCTATTCTCAGCCAGATTAACGATTGTTCCAAAAAAAAAACAAGTTTTAGTATCGTTTAATACAAAATTTCATGAATGTGTGAAGAACAGGGAGTAAAGTTCACTCATCCTCCATAAAAAAGGGAGGATCCTCCGACCAGACGGGTGTTATGTCTGGCGGGCACTTGCCCAATGCTTGAAATTGGGAAGTTGTATGTGTGCTAGTTGTACGGTAAACTCTGATTGCGAGATGTAGAATTCGTGTGACGTCAGTATGACGCATTGTTCCATGTGGCGTTTGTAGGTACCGAGGTACCGCTACAATGAACTTTTATTTTTTTTACAGGAATGTCCAAATCTCAGAGATTTGGTTTTTATTGGGAACCCAATAGTTGACGCCCAACCAGACGTTGAAACATGGCGTAACCAGGCTTCCACTCGACTCCAACAAATAACAAAATTGGATGGCATTCCAATCATAAGAGACACCGAGTGAGATAGCTAACTTTAATGTAATTATGCAAATAAAGCATCTATACTTGTGTATATTTATTGTTTTATGTTGTCAGCCAAAGCACCTCTAACAAAAATTCAATTGTAGGTACCTATTACAAAAAGTCTTGGTGGCCAAGTGGTTAAAACACCAGCCTCTCAAGTAACTGTGTGTGCGGGTTCCATTCCAGGTCAGGCAACTATCAATGTAACTTTTCGAAAGTTATATGTACTTTTTAAGTATATCTTGGACACCAACTGATTAAAAGGTGAAGGAAAACATCTTGAGGAAACCTGGACTTTAAGTCTGAAATCGCCAACCCGCATTGAGCAAGCGTGATGATTACGCTCAATCCTTCTCTATATGAGAGGTGACCTGTGCCCAGTAGTGGGTTGATGATGATTACAAAAAATACATTATAATAAACTATAAAACTATTTTGGTAATTTTTATGGTTTCTTTCCTTGAAAAATGGAATTCTTTTCTTTTATTCAATCATTTTATTGTCCCTTCAACTGTCTATCTGTCAAAACTCTTTTCGGGAACGTGTAGAGGTATCAAGCTGATATTTATGTCAAATATTCAAGTCCACTGTCCCTTGGAGCTGTGAAATAAACCAATTTCTAGGCCAGCGCAATTGAAAATGATTATAGTAGGTCATAAATACACATGCAAGGAAATCAAAACCAATCTACAAGATACTTCCTGAGAACTCAGAATCTTTAAATTTGGTACGAAGCGACGTCATAGCTAAAGGAACACAGATAACACAAAAAATTGCGAAAACCGTAAATTTTTAATAACAAATAATTTTAATACAGGTTTGGAACCCGCGGTGCGCGATTCCGACTCGCACTTGGCCGGCTTTTTACGATAGGTATTCTTCAAAAGTCCCTCAAAACTTAATTCTCTGAATAAGAATTCTGATTGCGTGACACTTTCCGTAACAATGGGTGATAGAGGACCACTTGTTTAGCCTACGAATTGAAATGACGATAATATTCGAAATAATAGCCTCGTCGCATCGCCTCGCTTGCTTGACATTTATGACAGATTATGACTCTGGCAACACTAATAACTACTGCACACGCCATCTATCTATTAGGTGACGCAACTATAACATGACAGCGTTAAGATTGAATTCCATTAATCGAATAATGATTGCGATAGACAGATTGAAGATTACAAAGCAATTCAACTAACTCCGTGAAACGATTAATTGACTCATTCGTTGATAAACTCTTATCACGGTAACTATCGAATTTTATCAATATACACCTTATCGTCACATGTAACTGCTCTAAATTATGCAGTAACTAAATAGATAGAGAGGTTCACTTTGCTTCTACATATGTAGCAATTGACTACTCACATTTCCTCAGGAAATCGAATGCTATAGAGAAAAACGCGTGGAAATAGCTAAATGAATCCCCTGATCTGGTACTAAAAAGTTACTTATTTTATCGCAAATCGTCCAAATCTTCATGTGAATGCATCGCTATTGTCCGTACGGCTTTATGATTCGTCATACGTCTCAAAGCCGACTTAATAGCCTGCTTAATTCGCGCCAAAAGGAAATACGAATTGGCCGGGGACGCCATTGCCGGCGGAAAAGTCCCTCTCTTCGTAGATGCGCGAATGGCCCCGCTATTGTGTTGCCACTAATAAAATTTAATGATGTAAACGGATAGCACGAATTTATCTAACTCAGAGCTCGTGGGGAGCGGGGCACTGAGGGGAAATCAATTAACGACAATATATCAGCTGTAAAGCAAATTGAATTGGGTATTGTTATACGATACTGTTGGAGTTTGATTAGAGGCTCTCTTATTTATAATGCTAATTTGTATTTTGAAGTACACGAAATAGGTAGTTTTGGAGTGACATCCACTGGAAGTCAAGAATTAGATACTTGTCGCTAGAATGTGTGAACCAAAATTTAGGTTGTAATTTAGTCTGGATTTTTAAATCCATCTACTTGTGATCAATCACTTTGCGAAAGTGACTTATTTACCATACCATTACCATATTTTATCTGTTACCTTTTGTTAATATTAAGGGAACTTACAGATAGGTCTAATGCTAAACCTCATTGTTACAATATAACGTAAAATAGGCATACCTACCATGTGTGAACGAGCCATTGGAGCCATGTGTATTTATGTAAGCGATATTTGAATAGAGCTCAACATTTTAATGGAAACTCTGTCATTGTGTACTCAGCGTAATGGACCGATAATTATCCATCCAAACAGAAGTAACTCTGTTAATCAAAATGAAGCTTGCACCTTCCCTACGCATTATAAATGAAGTAAGCTCCCTCGTTAATGCGTACAAATGCCGTCGACCGCCACCTAGCCCGTCATTATTTAATTATTAACACTACAATCGACCTAATTTTGATTTCTATTTGACATTTCGATTACGCGGCACGTAGCCGCCGGCGAGCAGCCATTTTGTGACATCTGTCCTCGAATGTGTTACGAACTATAAAATTCAATTTCCCCAATCGGCCAGCTCGACACATTTATTATTCATAGATCGGTACCTAGATGCCCGGCCACTAACAGATGTGATCTTTTACGTGAAGGAATATCAAAAAACATGACTTCGATATAAAGAGCAGTGATTCTAAGGGACATGAATTTAATATAAGATCATGTGAATCCAATTTATGGGAACATTCGGATAGTATAAAAGAAAGTCCGAATACATTCACAAATAAGCTATTCAGTCGCGTGACATCAAAGTTTTCCCGATGCGGAAAATGAGTTTTCATTTCAGTTATTGAAAATTTGACTCAGTATTGTTTCTGAAAAGCTATTAATGTTGTAGGAATGTAGCTCGTGCTTTATTGGCAAGCAATCAACTTCAGGTCACGCTACTGATCGCGTTTAATACTTGATTCGGTTGAATGATAGTCATGCTGTAATAACTGTATCGTCACAGCTGGTTGTAAGGTTCTTCTCTAATTTGATAATCAAATCGGGCTTTTATAGACGTGCTTCGTAACTAGTGAATATCGAGTTTGTGTTCTTCTATTAGCTAATAAATCAATCTATGTCCTCGGTAATGCACAATCCATTTGCTCGCATGTAGCCTAATAGCCGTTAGCGCCGCCCAATAGCCGCATTAGGTTAAAACGTTGGTCGACCAGCCCGCCCCCGGCTCGTACGATAAACTCATGAAACTCCTATATACTTGACCATAATGGCTGATTTTCTAGCTCACGAGATGTATCCCCAACAAACGGTCGCGCTTACGCCACTCAAAGGCGGAGAAAATGGCTTAAGTGCTTTCTCTATTATGCTTAAGGTCGTTCGTGAAAAGGATAATTTTCAACTCTCCAGCGCCCCCGTTCCGTCCGGATGTGGAATTAGTAGGGATGTGACTACAACGTTTCTAATACTTTCTCACTAAAGAAAAGAATGTTGGCTTTTGCTTTATAAGGTACCTAAGTACCAAAAACATAAAATGTTATATTCAAATATAGGATCAGGACAGGTTAGTTACCTTATGAGTACCTACTTTGAACACATTTATAAGAATTAAAGAAACTTCCTACACCTAAAAATAAATTGATCACATACAATTATTTTCTAAAAATAATATTATTTTCCCTAGTCATGATCATACTTTTCCAACGTCTATCAGATTATATATTTTTAAGTTGGGTAACCTATTGTCGCGGCAAGCGTCGAGGGTAGCGAAATAAAGCTTTCCCAACAAACAATAGTTCCGGCCCTTTGTCGTACTCGGAGTTGAGTAAACATTAGTAGTTGAGGGCATTGTAAGAGGTTTCCTCCGACCTCCTTCAAACCTCCGCCGCGCTCTGCCGACTCCAGGCCTAACAGTTTACGGCCAGATAACTCCCACTTACCCCTCATTACCTTTTGTTTGATAAGAACTGTTTGTTTTGTTTAAGAATTCGTAGGTCTGCAGTATAGGTACCTGAACATTTAGATATGTATTTTATTCAAATTGAACAGTCTAGAATTTTTGTTATTCTACTGAATCGGCTCGAAATATTAAGTAATGTATAATTCATTAGAGAATTGGTTTTGTGGATTAGCTTTATAACCACAAAGTATACTGCAAACAGTAAATGTCACGATCGTATCATAAATTCCTTTCAACATTAACACCTACTTTCCATAATAGCCGATAAACCAAATTTAGTTTTCATGTTACGCACCCTCCACAACTACTTATAATAAGCAATGATCAATGGAGAATAATCCTATTGTGTCGCGCGCACACAAAAAACCATGTCGGAATTATTCCGCTACGGTTTCGCGCTAATATCTCCATTACATTAGAGTAGAACCTCATTGTTAGCCACACTACTAACATCTCATGAAAAAGATTACGCGCCAAAATGTTGACAGTTGTCACATAGACAAAAGCAAAGTGAGTGCATTTCGATATACGCATAATGGCTTGTGTTTATTTAATTTAAGTCACTGGCAACATAGAATAATGGCGTGTTTTCGCCAGCGGTGCTCGGCGTTCCGACTCGAGCCGGGAGCGCCTCGAGGCAATAAAATTAATGAAGCGTGGAGATGGGACCATTTTACTTGTATTATTCGTCTCCTGCGGCCTGAGACTGGAGCGAATGTCCATTAGTTCTGTTTTAACATGTTAGCGAGGTTGAAACGTTGTAAATGCGATTTACTCTGCAGAGAGGGTGGAAAAGTAGCCGGAGAGATTTGATCGCGATCAGTAACCAAAGCGATCGGAAGTGATCTCAAATATCTACCTATTTGTTTGAAGTAAGAGTTCATACATTTATTTACATCGAACTTTTGGCTGTCTTCTCTTAACGTTTACAAAGTACCTACCTAATTCAGTATACTCTATCCTATAAATTAGGTTCTACTGTAAATACGTCATGTCATGTTATATTAGATACCTATTTATCAATATCTGTAAGTAATAATCATGTGGTAAATGCTGCAAATAATACCGTAACTTGAACAAAGAGCGCATTACACCGCATTATATGGTAACTGATGATCAGTAGATGGAAGAGCGAGCGGTTACGCGCGTCAAATTCCCGCGATATCATCTTAATCCGCCAATATTAGTCCTGCACTAACGGCTTATTGTACGCATGTGTGAAGAGCGTTTATTTTTAAGCTTACAATGGATTCATTTTAATATATCTTATAAATTATGTAATGTGACCATTTGTTTTTTACGACTCTTCATGTCATACAAAGTGGTCACCGTTCTAATTTACTTTTCTATAAATTTCTCAACTGTAACTTTTCGCATATTTTCTTGATTTATTTTAATATTTAGGTCATATTTTGGCGGCGAGTCTAAAAATAAACACAATAATCCTTTAAAAAACTCTTTAGAACTCATAATAACTCCACACACCAAGCTACATTCCGTTAACTGCAGAAAATTACATAGAAGTCATTCCTTTACAAAAGCCTTCTCGACCACAAAGGGTGTATCGCAGGCGCTAAACCGTCGCACGCTCATTACACGAACATTTGCTACCAATATTAGCATATCAAATGGTCTTATCAGATGTAACGGCTGGCGCTTTGCACTCAACCACTGCACCCAACTAATTCTTCTACGAGACAATAACACGATTAGCGATATAAATACAGTAACAAGAGCATAACAAGGGATTTTAGCAGGATACGCTGATTCTTATCAGGCGTCGCGTTTACAAGGGTAAAGTATGTGTTTTTGAGACTCAAACGCATTGTGTATTGTTGCCTGGATAATGCGAAGGAGGTTTACGACGTGCAAGTACAGACGACAGCAAATCAAGCTACTACAATCTGTCAGATTTCTTTATTAATAATAATAATAAATAATAATAATAATAACAACGGCAACACCAACGTCAACGTCAACGTTTATTTTTTCTCATCGCATTTATATTTAAAATTATTTTATTAGAAGCTGTTTTACATTTATTTTAAGAAGTAAAAAGACGTAAAAATCAGAACCTATACCTATACAACGCAAATAAATTTTTGAATATGTTTTTAACAAAAATTGCCAAGAAAACCTGTGACATCTGTTATGTCAAACCGAGAAATATTGGAAAAAATAGAAAATAATATCGAAGATGTTGACAAGATCTGCCGCTCGCCGTGCACGCTCACCACCTCCGGACTCGTCGCCCAGCTCCGCCTCGCCGCCGCCGGTCTCCAGCCCCACTGTGAACGCTGTGATGACCCCGGCCGCGGCAGTTGCGTTGAGCTCGAGCGACGAGTATTTCTCTCCGCCGACGACGCCACCACCTGTTCGCCGACGGGGAGGACGCCGGCCGCCGGACTGCTTGGGACCTCGAGGCCCACCGGCCTCTGATAGGGCCCCCGCTACCGGTGGAAATGTGCAGCGCATGAAATGGACTCAATCAATCAACGAGAACGTCATGCGCGCATACTTTGGGGCTACAGAGGGGGGAAGTAACTTGACTGCGTACCGTGGTCGGATGCTCTCTCTGTTTCAGGTGCTTGAGCCAGCTGTCAACGTGTCGGCGCAACGACTGTCGGATCAGGTGCGGGTCATCCAGCGTAACCATATGCTGGATGATGTGGTGCTTGATCGCCTACGCCTCGAGTCACGGAATAGCCATGTTACGCCTGCTTCATCACTGGTCGCGGTACAACTTAACAGTGTTCCATCGCGACCCAACCTCGTCGATGAAGAGGATGATGATGAGGCTATATCCGTGACTCCTCAATGCAATGAAAAAGTAAGGAGCGCTTTGGAGGATGCTTTCCGTGAGTACCGCTCTACTCCGCCTGAACTTAGACCACGTTTACCTCGATTGCCCATGCATAAAAAAAACAAGGCGCTGGTGTGTGCTCTAGACTCTCAGCTGTCTAATTATTTAAAGGACAGCAAAGATCTGGCTGATACACATTCAATCTTGTACTGTGGAGCTGTTGCGATATGTCGTGTGGCTCATGTCAAATTCCCAGACAGTGACAGAGCCACACGACCAAAACCAGCTGTACCAGCTTGGCAGTGCAGGATTGAACGTCGTATCGGAGAGACTAGAGCACTCATTGGCAAGCTTATTAGTTTCAGGGAGGGCAATACACGCCTTAGAGTGATGCGCTTTGTGAGGCGGGCATTCTCGGGGACTGATGTTAGTACCCGAGACTATTTGTTACGCGTCACAGAGCGCATCGACTTTCTTAAACAGAAAATATATGCATGGGCAAACCGTATTCGTCGGTACAGGCGAAGAGTGGAGCGGTATTCTCAGAATCGCAATTTCCAAAGCGATGAAAGGTGGGTCTATCGAGCTTGGGAGCGATCAGACCAAGGTGTCACTGACACGTGCCTACCGGATGATGATGCCACGCGTTCATTCTGGCGCAATATCTGGTCGGTGCCTGTCAGTCACACCGAAGGTGGTTGGACTCGGGATGTTGAGCGAGCCTGCGATCCAGTACCAGAAATGGGGGCTATTACCATCTGCCCCCAAGATGTAGCTCGTGCAGTCCGTCCGTTGCCTAATTGGAAGTCTCCAGGGCCGGATGGGCTGCATAACTTTTGGATTAAATGGTTTTCCGGGTCGCACGCTTGCTTGGCATCTCAGTTCCAGACTGCTTTAGAGTCTGGTTCGCTACCCCAGTTCCTAACAACAGGAATAACCCACCTGCTCCATAAATCAGGTAGCACCGCGGAACCCAAAAATTATAGGCCGATCACATGTTTACCGACGGTCTATAAAGTTCTTACATCCATTTTGAAAGCAAAAATTAATACGCATATTGACAGCAACTCCATCATGTCTGCCTCTCAAAATGGATGTAGGAACGGGTCCCGCGGTACTAAGGAGCTACTCCTTATTGATATGGCCATTAGCCAGCAGGTTCGTCGTTCCCGAAAGGATCTGTCGACATGTTGGATAGATTACAAGAAGGCCTATGACTCTGTGCCACATACATGGCTCATGCGGGTGCTAGAGTTGTATAAAGTAGATGCAACTTTGCGCACCTTCCTGATGACATGTATGTCACAATGGAGAACAGTCCTTCGCTATCCAGGATGTCGAAATATTCAGAGGAATAGCGAACCGATAAGGATTGAGCGAGGTATATTTCAGGGCGATAGTTTGAGCCCACTTTGGTTTTGCTTAGCACTGAATCCTCTAAGCACACTATTGGAGGATTCAGGTCTAGGCTATCGGTTGAGGAGAGGTGGTCAGGTTATATCGCACCTCCTCTACATGGATGACCTGAAACTTTTTGCTCACACCAATTCACAACTGAAGGAGCTACTGAAAATTACTGAAACTTTCAGTAGCGCCATCAGGATGGAATTCGGTGTGGACAAATGTGCGGTCATGCATGTACAGCGAGGAGAGATTGTGGAATCCGTGGGAACCCAACTCACTGGTTCCATAAACCTTAGATCCCTCTCTGCATCCGAAACCTATAAGTATTTGGGTATGTCGGAAGCGTTGGGTATCAATGTTACTGACATGAAGCAATCGTTGAAGGAACGCTTCTTTGGCCGCCTGAAAAAAGTACTTAATAGTCTTCTATCAGGCGGAAATAAGGTGCGCGCTTTCAACGGTTGGGTCATGCCGGTATTGATGTACTCTTTCGGCATACTCAAATGGACTCAGACCGAACTTGACGCCCTGGATCAGAGGGTCCGTACGTTGTTGACTGCAAATCGATTGCATCACCCACGGTCATCGGTTATGAGACTGTATATCCCGCGAAAATGTGGAGGTCGAGGCTTTTTAAACGCTAAGACACTCCACAATCGCGAGGTATGCAGTTTCAGGGAATACTTCCTGAAAACTGACGTGGGAATGCATCGAGATGTGGTCGCGGTTGACAAGGGCCTCACTCCGCTCTCCTTGGCTAAAGAGAACTGGCGCAAACCAGTAGTGCTTGAAACTAACGATCGCATGGAGGTATGGCAGAGCAAGGAGCTTCACGGACGCTTTTTCCGAGCCCTACGCGGGCCGGATGTAGATTTTCAAGCGTCCGTAGCCTGGCTACGTTACGGTGACCTCTTTGGGGAAACCGAAGGTTTTGTCTGTGCAATTATGGACGAAGTTATGATGACGAACAATTACCGGAAATTCATTGTGAAAGACGGCACAGTTGACATCTGTCGGGCATGTCACCGGCCGGGTGAATCAATAAGACATATTATTTCCGGGTGTTCTCGTCTAGCTAATGGAGAGTACTTGCATAGACACAACCTTGTAGCCAGGATAATTCATCAACAACTTGCTCTGAAATACAACCTTGTGGAATCGGAGGTGCCGTACTACAGGTATATGCCCGACCCAGTTCTCGAAAATGGCCATATCACATTGTACTGGGATCGATCCATCATCACTGACAGGACTATTGTTGCCAATAAGCCTGATATAGTGATGGTGGATCGATCAGAGCGGCGTGCAATGATTGTTGACATAACCATCCCGCATGATGAGAACCTCGTGAAAGCCGAGAAAGATAAACAAATCAAGTACCTTGATTTGGCTCACGAGGTTGTCGACATGTGGGAAGTGGATTCAGCAATCATTGTACCGATAGTCGTGACAGCCAATGGCTTAATAGCCAAGAGCCTCGACCAACACCTCAGGAGGCTCTCGTTAGGCGGCTGGATCAAGGGCTTGATTCAGAAAGCGGTACTGCTGGACACGGCTCGCATTGTCAGGAAGTTCCTCTCTCTGGAGCCCTGACCGCCGGTAGCTTGGACCCTGTTCCCGATACCGGTGGGCTACTATTTTTTATATTTTTAAATGTTTTTTTTTTTTTTATACAAATATTTAAAAATGTAAATTATATGTAAGGAAGGTAAATAAAAGAAATAATAATAATAATAATAAACGTTTATTTTTTCCACCACATAATTAAACATAAGTTTAACACAAAATTAAGTATACAAGATATAACGATGTAGTGGAAACTGGAGCCTGTACTAGGACAACCTGTGTTACAGGTCTCCAGGCCTCCTGACTACACGGTCGTGTCACAACTAATACAAACGTATACTAGTAATACTAATAGATGACAAAGATTGATTACGTGAGATTGAAGGATGAAAGAAAATTGACAAAAAAAAGATGCAAAAATAAATTTATTAGATTTTCAAATTTATCCCTAAAGCTAGGGGTCAAGGTTGATTGGGAATATTGGCAGTTTGGGATAGCTTGACCTGCTGTCGTCCGTACATACATACGTATGCTCCTAACAAAAAGATTATTTTATGGAAAATAATAAAAGGTGTGTTACTGCCCTAATGGCAGAATGAGTATTTTTGCAGTGTTATTCTGTAACCATTTCATCATGAAAACTTGGGTGGAATGAGTGTCGAGTGAATTGTCATCCAATTACTAACGCTAGAGATTGACACTATTTGTCAATAATGTCACTCTAAGCTCACTTCACCTAACTTTTCACTGGAGTTTTGACGGGAAAGCTAAGATGAGTGTCACGCGCATTTTTCATTGGACTTTTAAAATTATTTATAGTGTCGTTTACTAAATAAAAGGGCGTGATTTATGTACTAAAAAGTACATTCAGTAAATAATTCATAAAGAACATTGAAATATCTCAGCATAGTGGCCATAACATGACTTTGCCTTATACCTTCCTCATAGACGGTTCACGTGGCCGTCTTTTTCATACGTCATTGGCGATATCCGCCATTATTGTGAAATAAAATTTTCAAAGAATTTCTATAATTTGTTACACCTGTTATTGGCAAAATTATGGTAGGTTCAAGGAATCAAGGGTTGAGGTTAAAACTCACCTTGAAAAAAGAAGAAGAAGAACTTTTCACTGTAAGCCTTTTACAGAATCGATCGGCTGTACTATCTCTAAAAGATAGATAACCCTACATTTTCATCTCATTCTGGCATTCAGTCCTCCACATAGATTCAGCTACATAGGTACATACTCATTTATCACAAATCTGATCATACTGTAGACACAGCTTGAGACCTACACGTTTTATTTGTTCCAAGAAAAATCTACATCATGTATCCGAAACAGGGTTTGCAAAAAAAATAACAGCGGAATTTGTTTTACACGCGAATGATAAACTTTTATTAGGTTGTTACGTAGCAACAATAGGCGGAGCGCTCCCGAGCCCCGGAGGTTTAGTGCGTCCGATTTCCATACAGAAACTTCTATTTCCCCGGCTAAATGGCACGTGAGAGGACATAAAACTGTGGGAAAACTACACCCAGCTACCGACTAGTTAGCTATTCGATTTTATTTATTTTTTTATCCTTTGCAGGCTAGAAAAATAACTGTAGTTGCAACGAAATGTATAATACCTAAGTATAAATCAGTAATGCTATTTCTACAGTCCTGAAATGTGGGTAAATTTAAACTATTAAAACTTTGGCAGCTCAACCAAGCTGGGGCGGAAAAATATTTCCGACTGACATCAGATTCAGTGCCAAGAATACTTACTTTGCACAAGACTGTATAAAGTTTTATGACACATATAGTGTAAAAATATTATATGAATTTCTTTTCGTAACATTTTAACTTTCTTGACGAAAACAGATCGAAGCTTCAAGAAAACATTTGTTGTACCGACGACATAGTTAAAGTCGATAAATCGAATAGATCTTACTCAGTTAAGTCATACCAACTTAATCCAAGAATGTTAAGTAGGTATCATAAAAACTTATAGGGAGTTGCGTACGAGACGTATCCTACACGCGTCAAACTGATCTCGAGCCCACCGACTTGTGCCATCTCTTAGGAAGTGATTTGTCAGCGCCGCCCCCTCTCGATTGAATAATTCAAATAATCGAGGTATTTATATGTAAATAGCGAACCACATCTCCATACGAAAGGGCCGATCGGTACATAAATTTGGCAAGACGACGAGAAAACTGCGACGCACCACCGATCTGATTTATTCGCTAAGTTTTAGAAAAAGTGGCCCGCGTCAGGAAATGTTTGTCTAATCGCGTTTATTGCCCCGACCCGGAATTTTGCGCCCCGCAGCACACAGGGGTGAGGCCGACTACGTTACGACTACTACTCTGATGTTGTACAAAAACAACTCGATACTTACTCTTTGAATTACTCTATGAAAACAAATAAAAGGGATTCAAGAAAACAGCACAATGGATCAGATAATAAATATTAAGGAGCATGGTACACTCACTTCAAGAATTAAACCGAACCCCTCAAACAGGATATGGAACAAAGTTGAATCAAATCAAATCAAAGCATTAATCCATACTAATATTATAAATGTGAAAGTAACTCTGTCTGTCTGTCTGTCTGTTACGCTTTCCCGCTTAAACCTCTCAACCGATTTGATGAAATTTGGCACAGACAATCTTTAGACCCTGAGAAAGAACATAGGCTACCTTTTATCCCGGAAAAATTTGATGTTCCCGAGGGAAATGTAAAAAGCGCGATATAACCGAACTCCACGCGGGCGAAGCCGCGGGCGGAAAGCTAGTTTCAAATAAACCAGTTACAGGCACTTTTGAATTGTCAGAAGGTCGGTCAGTCAGTAAGATGATGCTAGTCGCCCATTCCAAAGAGTAGGTACCTATGGAGAAGAACGGGCAAGAATCTCCATGGACACTGGTTGAAACTAGTTTTAAGCAATGCTTAAATCTTGAGTAAGGCTCTGTAATACGGTCTTAGACTACCCTATTCCTATATATTGTTACACACTTTGATTTAAATTTTTATGCAAGTTACTGTATTTTTAACTTTGTTTCGACAAATGTAGTTCATAAATCAAAATTGACAACTCTGACTTAGTATTTTATTAACAGCACTTTTCACCCCCTTAGACAGGCTCCGTGTCGTAGCGGTAGCGGACGCGGCTGCTGCGCAAGATGGCGCGGTTTCGATCCCCGCACAGTGCAAGTATTTGTATGCATGAATATGAATACTTGCACTGGTCTGGTCGTGCCTCGGAAAGCACATTAAGCCGTTAGTCCCGGTTGCCATACAAACATCTTGTGGCAGTCGTTACGGGTTGTTGGAGCCCTCAAAAGTCCAGCAATTGATCTAATTGCAATGCTTCGATGTCGCCTTTGGGTTGTGGAGGTCAGACGGCAGTCGCTTCACGGAAAATGTCGAAGTTTAGCCATTTCAGCAGTTAGACTGGTAAAGCGGACCCCAGACTCCAAAGCTGAAAAAGGCTTCGGATGCGACTAGGATTAACGCTGTGATAATGATGATGATGACTTTTCACCCGCCTAGCGAGAAAAGGAGGGTAATTATATTGATATTAAAACTATTTATCAAGCTTGTGTAATGTGTATACCTACTGTGTATCAGGGTGGCCAAAAAGTCGTGGATCAAACGAAACAGGGGGATAAAGGAGGTAATTTTCAACAAAAAATCTTTCTCCAGCAACGCCATAACTTCATTGTACGAAAGGTTATGAGTTATTATGTTTTTTTAAACGAAACTATCGAGTTATTTTACAATTACGTCAGTAAAAAATTTAATTGATTAAAAACAATAAAACAAAAGGTTGTTGAATTTTTTGTAACACTCCAAAATTTACGGAAAATAATTAATTGGTCGTTAAATTTGGTACCAAGAACTGCAATACAATTTTTGTACATTATCGAATCATAATACAACACCTTTTGTGTTATTGTTTTTAATCAATTAAATTTTTTCTAGAGTCTTATTCTAGGGCACACATGTGCGTGTTTTTTGTTTGTGATATTTGCTCACATAGATATGAGAAAATATTTAACTACTCAACATTCTACAGGATTTTTATATTTACTAAAGTAAGCTCATGATGGTAGATGCCTCTATAGACGGAATAGATATTCCTTCAAGTTCAAATAAAGCATGAAAGCTATCCCTAAATGAAAACATAACAGCCTAATAACAGCAATTAATATCGCTCTCTCAATTAGAGCAACCTATGACACTTATCCATGGAAATAATAACGTTGTTTATGAACGGTGCCAGTTCACAGCAGCGCCATCATATGGCACTACACTATTAGTCATAGGAGCTGGCAACACCGGCTCATCAATCATTTTAGTACGAGCGGGGAGGAACGGGTAAAGTGTTAATAATCGCTTTTGCCACTATTGTTCATTTCTAACTGAATTCTCGTACGAAATGATATCACTAACCTGACGTAGAAACGTAGAACTTCGATAGAATACTAATTCTTCTAGAATTAGTGGAGATAGAGTTTTAGATACATGATAATGGCCCCATGCCCAAGCTACCCCAAATTGTCAAATATTTCCAATCAACCTTGTGCCTTAATGCTTTAGAGATAAAGTTAAAAACCTAATAAGGAAATCTGACAGTTTATATAGCTTGATGTGCTGTCGTCTGTACACAAAGTGACTAAATTTAAATTCAGTGCATCTTTATCTTTTGCTGACTAATTTGAGAGGACTAAACCAATATTTATCTTGTCCTTTTCATAATGGAGTACAAAGAATAAGATGCATTAAACTGAAATTAAGTTTAGTTTGGGAAAAAGGGTATATCTATCATACGCTAAACTAATTTTATGTTATGTACGTCTTGTTCTTTCCATTTCTATAAGAAAAGGATAGAAGATAACATTTAAGTTTAATCCTGTCAAATTACGATACTCCATAGACAGTTTAGACGCGATTATAAACATGGCGACTAAACATCGCGAGTTTACGTGTGAAGCGCACTAATTTGACAGGTGTAAACTGACATATTATCTTCTGTCCTTTTCTTAACGAAATGGAAAGAAAAAGATGCACATAACTTAAAATTAGCTTAGTTTGTGAACAACAGAATCGGCGCCAATATCTATGTACGTGACTATTGAAGGTACAGTAGACAGCACGTCAAGCTACTACATTCTGTCATATTTAT
The DNA here is from genome assembly GCA_017933935.1 of Sesamia nonagrioides. NCBI lineage: Eukaryota > Metazoa > Arthropoda > Insecta > Lepidoptera > Noctuidae > Sesamia > Sesamia nonagrioides. The sequence goes on along the minus strand of JADWQK010001955.1, from coordinate 1,058,374 downwards.
TTATTAAATTTTATCAACTTTATCGCTAAAGCATTAAGGCTCAAGATTGATTGAGAATATTTGTCAGTTTAAGGCAGCTTGACCTGCTGTCGTCCGTATAAGGATGTCTGTAATTTTGTAAATTTTCCAAAATCTATACTAATATATAAAGCTGAAGAGTTTGTTTGTTTGTTTGTTTGTTTGAACGCGCTAATCTCAGGAACTCCGGGTCCGATTTGAAAAATTCTTTTTGCGATGGATAGCCCATTAATCCAGGAAGGCTTTAGACCATATAACATCACGCTGTGACCAATAGGAGCGGAGCGTAACTAACTCCACGCGAACGAAGTCGCTGGCGGCTGCTAGTTAAATATAAAGAACTAGCGGCCGCCAGCGACTTCGTTCGCGTGGAGTTAGTTATGCTCCGCTCCTATTGGTCGCAGCGTGATGTTATATAGCCTAAAGCCTTCCTGGATGAATGGCCAGCCACCACCGGATCTGGCGCCGACAGTCCTCTACACGTCTACGTTGGGCCTTTACGCAGAGGACAAGGAGACGGTGTTGTGCAGTGAGACTCTGACCGGGTATGACTTTGCAGTTGGCTACTTTGCCGATGTGGTGCCTCCTAGTTAGTAGAAAATCGATCTGGGTAGCGCTTCGCCCGCTCCGGTAGATGACAAGGTGCTCCGGCTTCTTTTTGAAGTAGGTGTTCACGATTGCAAGGTCCGCGGCCGCATACATTCGGAGAATGCTGTCCCCTTACGCGTTGCGGCTACCGTACCCAAAGCCACCGTGAACACGCTCAAACTCGCCACACCTCTCACCCACATGACCGTTCAAATCACCACCCAGAACGATTCCCTGGGATAACGGAAACCCGCGAAGCAATCCTTCGAGCTGGGTCCAGAACAGCGTCCTTTCGGCTTCACCGCACCCGGACTGCGGAGCGTAGGCACTTATCAAATGGGTTATAACCCCATTGAAAAGCACCTGCACCGACATTAGCCGATCGCTGATAAGATTCACCTCCAAGACGTCATCCTGGAGCTCGGCAGACAACACCACGGCGACCCCATTTCTCCCACTAGGTGCACCCGTGTAGATCAGCTGTTAGCCATTCCCAATAAGCCGGGATCTGCTGCCTTTCCACCGAGTCTCCTGCAGGAACGCCACGGCCACCCTCCGCCTGTGGAGAGTTTCAGCCAGCTCCCTCGCGCGTCCAGTTAGCGTGCCAATGTTCCACGACGCGAAACGGATTTTCATGGTTTGGGCTCGCTTCTTCAGCCGTGTCCGCCTCTGACACGGTAGCCCTAGCCCACAGGTCACAGGAGTCGGGCGAGGCTCCTGCGCGCCGTTTTGCGGCGGCGCCCTAACTGTGACTCATGCATTTCTTCTGTTTCCTTTCATGTTGGTTTGGCGTATTTGGCTTTTACGAGTGCGACTGCCGTCTGACCACTCAACCCCGAAGGGAAAGCCGGCGTCAGAGCCCCGTTCGTGAGTCAGCAGGTGCACCGTCTGGCAGGTGGGGTTCACTTGGGTCCCAGAGATGGAGGTGGGACCCCAAAGCACCCAGTTGTCCGTCTCTAACTCTTTGGACTACGAGTGAGAGGCTCGTTACTGTAAAATGTCCCACCGTTTTCAAAACGTTCGGTCGTTTTTTTTTTTTTTAAGGATATCGAACTAAAAAGTTGAAAATTATTGTAGTTTAAAAAACATGCTTTTAAAGAATATCAAACTAAAAACTAAAAATAATTTTTAAAAAAGCGTGAGGCGCTTAATATACAAAAATTATGGCACAAAGCGCCTCACGCTTTTTTTTTAATTATTTTTAACTTTTTAGTTTGATATTCTTTAAAAGCATGTTTTTTTAGTTTTTTAAACTATATATATTTCACTCATGACGTTTTGCAATTAAATTGATACATATGAACTGAAATAAAAGGTTGGTGCAACCAACAGGCTTCAATAACGCGTCGAATATGTAAAAAGCAGAAACAAACTTAATGACAAAACAAACTTCATAAAAAAAATACTTAACATAGCAAAAACTCCACAGAAACATTAATAACAACAGGGGATTTAAACTGTATTTAGACAATTCTAACAAAGATGCTATCGCTACTCCGCACTTAGGGTCAATTCACACGTACCACAACCACACCACGTCGCGCGTCGCAGCGACCAAACGTGGTCAAGCTGTGGTTACGTGTGAATAGTGTCGCAGCGGCTTTTTGCAGTTGCGTTGTGGTACCGACGCAATGTCGATATGGTTGCATTGTCTTTCATTCACTTTGTTACAACACTATTTTTATTTCATCAAAAACTGATATTACTGTGTTACCAGTTTTTGATGAAATAAAAATAGTGTCGTCATTTGACTTCGTCTAATTAAAAATACGACTATAGGCGCGCGCTGTTGTTGACGTCATGTTGTGGCGATGTGGCCGCGATGCCGCCGCCGGTGCTGGTCCCGTTGCCGTCGCGATGTGGTTGGAATGTGGTCGTATTACACAGGTGGTCGATAACAACGGCAAATTGTGATAAGTGTAAATTGTGATATTCATTTTCAATACAAAATATACGACCGATCACGTGGCGTCGTTGTGGTGTGTTTGTGGCTGTGGTGTGGTTGTGGTACGTGTGAATTGACGCTTACGGCGAAAGAGTGATTATGTAATCGAAAATACTATAATAATTTCCGTTTGAACTAGTTTAGCAATTTGTTTACTATTTAACAAATATTGTTGAAATAACTATCAAACAAAACTACTTATACCTATGATGAAACTGGTGAAGATTTATATGTACTTACATATATAAATGTTCTCTAGCTTCATCAATCTCAAATGAAATCTACATTCGTTTTTGCTCAAAATTCTACGTAAAATCTGCTCGAGACCGCTCTCGATAAATAACGTTCCGACCTGACTCAAGGGTAAAAAGTTCAACCCTAAAAAATACATTCAGCTTTATAGAACAGAGAAATAAGCAAGTGAGCAACAAAACGCACTTTATCAGGTGGCGGCCGCTTTATTCCGCTAATGACCAACCCCTCCGGAGTAATAAAAGTCGATATCAGCCTCCCTAGGACCGCCGCTGACTTAGTGGTCTTGATACTTGTGGTTTAGCTAATTTGAGGCGAATTCAAATTGTAGATTCTAGTTTATAACATGCGCTTTTGATTTACTATTGAAGCATTATTTAGAATGTACCGTTATTAAGGTAAAAGAGCACGAAGCGGGTTGACATATTTTATTTTTTCGGAGGGGTGGGCATACTTTGGGTGAAATGAATGTTATTTAGAACATCATGCAATGGAATCTTCACCTAAAGATATCTTGGCAATATGTTAGCTTAGGTGTTCCAGAGCGCGAGGCCCGGACAGACCGGGCCGGCACGAGAGTGTGGAGCCGCGGCAGAATCAAGGACACCCGCGGCTCCGTGCGCACGTGACCGGAGAGACACCGGGGGGGTTTTTAGTCAGTAGGAGTCTGACAGACCCCGTCGCCCACCCCAGAGCGGCGGACATCTATTGAGGATTTTCCACACTGGAACAAAAAAAAAGAGGTTTCGCATCCCTGTAGGATATCTTAGGAATTCTAGAGGGTTTTGCTCTCCTTACACCTTCTCTTTTGATCATGGATTTTTAATTATTCGTAGTTATCAATGAATGTTAATACGACAGTAGATCAAGCTACTACAATCTGTCAAGTTTCTTTAATAGCTTTTCAACTTCATCGGGAAAGTATTACCTAAGGTTTAAGGTTGCTTGGGAAAATTTGACAGTTACAGTGTACATTGGTTATGCACCTGGACATGCACTTACCTACTAGACTATACTCGTACTTGAAGTAATAAAATTGCAAAAGGACCAAAAACTTAAGTTGGCGTACATGCCCAGCGAACCACGGCTGAGAATTAGCGGCGGCGGGAAAGAAAAATGATTGTGACAGTCCGGCGAACACCACTAATGGAGTCTGCGTCTGCGAAATATCCCCACTTAGACCAGTAGTGGGTCCGTACCTACCCACTCCATAAATACGTGAGTCGTTGGCTCAGCACTTTACCCACGTTTATAATTAAAACATCCGTAGTATGAACTATTAGACATTCATATTTTATTAAACTGCCATTATCCATGATATTCGAAACTTCCATGCCAGTTGTTAACGCACTAATCTTTAGTTTAAAAGTGATCAATAGTTAGATAATACAGTAATAGGGCGACTATCTGATTCATGTATCTACTTAAATTCAAATCGCCGTCGAAATACACAGAGGGCAATTCGAATGTAGCAATAACGGGGCCCCACCCCTACGATACAATACAACACTCCCCTCACAAATTAAGTGTAAAACAAACCTAATGAAATTTAAATATCTTTTCGGCGACGCAATAACTGCACAAATAAAATCATGTCGCGGGGGAGAATATAATCGCTTCTATTGTGTACACATTGTATGAAATTATTCTGTTGAGAAGTTTTACAACCCTGTCGCAATACTATGCCAGTGTCGTCCCCTCGTATTGTTAGCTTTATGCGTGGGATGGTTAGTGTGACAAGGTATCAGAGGCCTGTGACGTCGTAAGAAGGGGCGGGAATGCTCTCTAGACAGTAATAGGCTCTTGCGGTGATGATAAGCCTCTCATTGTTAGCTTGTTAGTGGATAATTCGCAGTAATATGTTTAGCGTACGTGAAGAGGAAATCTGCGTGCGGGTTTGTTTTTAGCTATTATTTTGGTTAAGTTAGATGGTAGATAGTAAGTAGAGTGTATGTACCTACATACTTACATGTTGTTTTTAGATTAAAGTGTTAACTGTAACTTCGATAAATATTCGATACTGACTAAATCCCACCCGTGTTTCTTCACTTGCCTGGTTGTCAGAACTTCTTGCTTCTTCCCGTAGGTAACTACTGCCAAAAGTGTACGAATCATCTAAAAACGTCCTATCACGTAAATAAAATAACACTTGTTACACACTAATACAAATTCACTACACTGATTGTGATCGATAAATATTCATTCTGAAATGAGATAAAAGAACGTGCACAATATTTTCCCGTAATTGGAGAAGTATTCAGCAGCGGAAACATTATTATTCTAGCAGATTAAGTCGAGTATCCAAATGAATCTCTTAAAAGACGCGCTCGCCCCTCAAAGGGGAGGATACTAATTTTCTTTCAACTTTAAAAGAAGGTTCCTTTCAAGAAGTGGAAAAAAGTTACAATCGAAAAGGAAATTTGTGTTTTAAATCCTCTAATGAAGCTGAGAACTTTGTAATGGAGGGGCGAAAGGCTGCCGGGAAATTGAGGAAAAAACTTACGCTCGGAACTGAATCGAGATTGTTAGATGGAAAGAAGTAGATATTAATTACTAGGTATATTTCTTGTTTGTCTAAACCTTTAAGAAGGTCTTAAGAAAGAATTTGTGTACATCCTGGTAAGTAATTTAACGTAAGTAGGTAGGTACGTATACGGCTTCGCGTTTTCATTTGGTGAACAAAGATATTTTAATTTCATTAAACGTTACCTTATCATTTATTTATTTTCAATTTTCTAAAATATCATTGCGGAGCATTCTGTTTTTAAAAACTCGCAGCGCTGGGGTCATTGGCCAGGATCATAACATGGCATCAATGAGCGAATGGAGGTAAAGATAGAGCCTTGTGTAGACGAACAGCGCTAAATAAATGCCGCCATTATAGCGACAGTTTGTAGGTAGATATGTATTTTCATAAGTTATTTTCATATTCATGTCGCTATAGCCTAACAATAAATTAGGAAATACTGTAATTCTTAATTATGTGTGATTTCGGCCAACAGTTTGTCGGGCCACGCTCATTGTAGGGTTCCGTAGTTTCGTAAGTTTCCCATAAGTGTCCTCACTGAAGAGTTAAAAAATGTGATAATTGTTCCATTGAGTTGACTTACTAAGTACGCAATTCTAAAAACGGGCCGACCAAGAACGGTGATAACTAAAGAAAGAGATAGATTCCAACTATTCCGTAGCTCATACCCGTTTCGGCCATTTCGACCCCATCAACTCTGGAAAATTCTTAACGGCGCGAAGTAGCCAAAAGCGCCATCTCTCTGGAGTTTGGATTACTAATTTATTCAAACTAAAAGGATTATGTATCTTGGCTTTTCAGTGTTAATTTTGATTGCGTGAACCGATTTTAATCATTCTTTTTTTATTTTAAAGAATATACGTTCATAATAATAAAATATGTAAATAAATATGCTAGTAGGTAAATACGGTTAAATTACAAAGTTCAGCAAATATTTTGTACTATTTTCAAAAACTATTTAACCTACCAAGTTCAAACTAATTTTCCTAGAAAGTCTTTATAAAATTCTACTTTTGTGATTTTTTTTTCGCCATTGTAAAGCTGGTTCAAAAGTTAGAAGACGCTTTTTTTTACTTTTGGAGCGATTATTTCCGGAAATCTTATCAAAATATATTCCGGTAAACCCCTACTCGTTTTTAAATATCTATCCATACATAACAATAAATCAAACTTTAGGTTGGAAATGAAAAATAAATCACTCCCTACTTTACGTGTAGGTATGGGTAGGTAGGTATATGTTTGCCCTAATAAAACATTTTTGGCCACTTTTTATTATTGTAGTTTGTCGGCGTGATTTTTATACATATTGGTAATTAATTAGTCGTTTAACATAAAAAACAAAACGAAACTTCAAGCTAAGCATCTTGCTATCAACAGCAATGGGGACGTGCCGGTATTTATTTCGGAACAACTCACTCCACGGAACGCCCGCTTATTTTATTTAGCCCGGGACTTAGCCAAATCGAAGCAGTATAAATTCTGCTGGACTTCATTTGGCCGAGTTTTTCTGAAAAGGGACGAGGATGCTAGGATAGTTCTCGTAAAGAGTGAGTCACAGGTACACAGCTTACTTCAGAGTGCGTGACTGATTTCAGGTACTTCATCTGTATGTGTATTTCTATTAGCTTTATTTCAAGCCTTTAACAGACTTGTATTATGCACTTATTCTTATATTTTTAATTTTTTATTTAAGATTTTTTGTACTGCAAAGCATGCTCACCAACTATTAACACACACCTTACCCACACATTCAATCGATCACCTATCAGTACCTCACACATTCATACTTAGAATTCTTGTATTCTGTTTACTGAAACTTCCTCAAAGCTATGTAATTATGCGGATAACTATAGATTTCATTTGGCATTTTGTTTTAACAATAAGTAGTGAGTCTTGTCAAATAGGCTTCTTAAACGGAAATGGATAGTAACTTAAATACAATAAATGAATTGGACGAGATTGAAATTGCACACTCTGTTCTAATAAATATCGAAGATATATCCACGTCGTTACTAGAAATCAAAAATACTTACTTGACAGTAGTAACTCAGAACATGAGGAGTATTTACAGTAATTTTGATGATCTGCAGATAAACTTGGCTCTGATGGAGTTTGATGTGGATGTTCTTATTCTTACTGAATGTAGGCTAAATAAAAATAAGCAAATTCCATTACTTGATAACTACACCTCTTATTTCACCTCAATCCAATTAAACCAAAATGATGGCGTTGTTGCTTACGTAAGTGACAAACATATGCCTATCGTTACAGAACTATCCCTAACAAATGCGTCTGCTCTCCGAATCATCGTGTCTAATGTTATTATTATAGGTATATACCGTTCTCCATCTAATGCCTGTGCTGATAACTTCATTAACTCTTAGAACAGCCATCTTGAACCTTATAATATGCACAAAAATATTATTGTCATGGGTGACATTAATATAAATATAATCGAAAAACCCACAGAAACATCACAACAAAGATCTAATAGGCTAAATTATCTGAATATGCTATCTGTGCACGGACTCCTTCCAGGACACTGTCTGCCCACCAGAAAACAGAATTGTCTTGACCATTCTATCCTGAAACTTAACAAAGCTAAAACCTCAGCATTTGTGGCAGTGCTTAACACAACTATCACTGATCATGCTATGGTTCTATTGAATTTGTCTTGCTCCAGTATAATACAAACAACCTCTTCAAAAACCTTTGCCCAGATTGATTATGAAAAAGCATACAAATGCCTCGTAAATATAGATAAATCAATCTTTAACACCTACACGCTCCCTGATAGCTTTGCCACTAAACTGGTGGAGGTGATTAGATCGGCCCTCCAAAATAATACAAAAATCAAATCCATCCCTTGTGGCAAAAGAGCACGGAAGCCTTGGATCACTACGGGAGCTCTAAGATGCATACGACTCAGAAATAAAATGCAGCACCAAACAAGACTGGATCCTTTTAACTTAATTTTAATTATAACTTTTAAGCGCTTCCGGAATTTTTGTTCAAATTTAATAAAAAAGACAAAGAGACAATATTATAAAAAAGAAATAGAAGATTCAGTAAAAAGTCCGAGACATCTATGGTATAAAATTAATGAAATCACACATTTTAAACCACCCAAAACTTCAAATACTCATCTCCTTAATGTTGCCACACATCCTTTAAGCTCACTAAATAGAGTCAACTTGTTTTTCATTACTATAGGCAAATCCTTAGCAGAAAACATCGCAGCTAAATTAGGTATGCCGGCTGTGACCAGCTGCTGCAATGATTCCAGGGTTTCCTCGTTTGTGCTGTTGGACACGGACTCACAGGAAGTGGACTGTATCTTGATGGGTCTTGACTCAGAAAGTGCACCTGGCTGGGGCGGTATTCCTACAAAATTTTTGAAACAATCTAGAGATTTCATAGTTCCACTTATTAGCCAGCTAGCTAACCTATGTTTTAAAACTGGCGTTTTCCCGAAGGATTTAAAGCGATCAGTGGTCACTCCTGTGCACAAGGGTGGGGACGTAGGCGATGTCAATAACTATCGCCCCATATCTGTTCTGTCAGCAATTTCAAAAATTTTAGAGAAATTAATAAACAAGAGATTATTAAATTATTTACAGAAATACAATATTCTATCAAACGCACAATACGGGTTTAGACAGGGACGTTCAACTCAAGACGCTATTTCAGCACTGACATCTGAGGTTGTTGATAGAGTGGATAGGGGTCAGAAATGCGTAACAGTTTTCCTAGATCTTAAAAAAGCTTTTGACACCGTTTCCGTCCCGATCCTTCTGCGCAGGTTAGAAAACATAGGTATAAGGGGCACAGCTTTTTCTCTTTTTGAGAGCTACCTCAACGATAGACAGCAAAAGGTTAAGATAAACAATATGTGTAGTGATGAGGAGAATGTCTACTACGGTGTGCCACAGGGGAGCGTTCTAGGTCCGACAATGTTTTTAATATATATAAACAGCCTTTGTAACATGCAGATAAATGGAGGGAGAATTTTTTCCTACGCTGACGATACTGCGGTTGTTTTTTCGGGAAATACATGGGAACATGTTAAAACTACAGCTGAGCGGGGTCTGATAGGGCTGACTGAGTGGCTTAGAATGAACCTCTTAACTCTGAATACCGAAAAAACCAATTTTATTTGTTTTTCCCCGAGCCAAAGATCACAGCCTGAAACTGACTTTTCTATTACCGTACATGTTTGTCAAAACCATAACAACTGTAATCGTGACTGCCAAAAAATTCAGCAATTGAAGTTCACAAAATATTTAGGCGTAATTATTGACCAAAGAATGTCATGGCACCCTCACATTGAAGTCCTCATGAAACGGATCAGGAAGTTCATTTGGGTCTTCAAAACTTTACGTCATGTTATGTCCGCGCAACTTATAAACAAGGTTTACATAGCTCTGGCGCAATCGGTTATGACATACTGCATTCCGATATGGGGTGGAGCTTCCAAAGTGAAATTCCTCGATCTGGAAAGAGCCCAGCGATCACTTATTAAGGTTATGTACTTTAAGCCATTTAGGTTCCCTACAGCAGACCTCTATAAGGTCAGTAACCTTCTGTCAGTTAGAAAACTGTACATACTAAATATGACCTTAACTCTCCATAAATGTCTTCCTTTTGACCCAAAAACTCAGACCAGAAGACGCAAAGATATTGTGGCCTACTCTCCAGGGGTTCGATCAGCATTTGCCAGGCGTCAATATGTTACACAATCCGCTTACATTTATAATAAATTAAACCTTATGTGTGAAATATATCCTATGCTGTTATACGACTGTAAGAAAGCAATAAGGAATTGGCTAAGATCCCTATCATATGAAGAAACAGAAAACCTTCTGATCAGGGTGAGGTAACATGCTGGATATCCTAACCAAACTGACCTTACACCACACACTCACACAGACCACACACGCACACTCACCACACATATAACACACGCCACACACTACTACACTCGCCACACACAATACTCGTACACCGCCACGAACACATTATGCATTCTTTACGCATCTAGAGCTGCTTGATTATTATTTTTGTTTTATTATTATTTTAATTTTTTCTTTTCGTATTTGTTTTTTATTATATTAAATTTCATTTTCTGTAATATTTAGCTTCATCACTTCCATTGTTAAGATAGCACATAAGGGAAGAGCGAGACAGCTCCGACACAAGTACTATTGTAACTTACTGGAGCTGCCTCAATTCATGTATGACACAATGTTTGGATGAAATAAATATTTTTGTATTTGTATTTGTAATTAATTTCAGCTCGCTAATGCTAACGGTGACTGAGACTATCCGCGAACGGACAGACAGACTTGGCAAAACGACGTAAGTTCTCCTTGTTAGCTACGGAACCCTAAAAAGAATAACAGGTAAGCTTGATATTATGTATTTAAATAAAATTAAGTAACAAGGTAAGCGCGCAAAACCTTTTAACGAATACTTTAACACATTGTTTTCTCAAACATAGACATACCGATAGTGCTTCAACGACGCTCCTGGGTTCCTACAAAATAAAATACGAATTTAATATGGCCTACCCATTGTTTCAAGATGTTTAGTTATAATAAACCGCACACAAGTGTTTTCCAATATTCCCTTGTAAACCTGTTTAACAAATTGATTGCCAGACAATATACACAATAGAAAGTCTATTTTTGGCGGACACCGGTTACCGCGGCAGCAGTCAATGACTTAATGGATGTTTGGAGTACCATCCATGAGGTTCAATCATCTGGCTCAGCATGAAGACTCGAGTGGTAAGAAATGAGGGAAACGGTAATCTGTAATTTTTAATATGAGGTAGATTATTATAATTTACTTATTAATGGTACCACAGCTGGTATTCCTCTAATGGAACACTTTTAACTTTCAGCTGTCGTCAGCTCACGTTCTTATAGACTTAGGTCCGTATTACAGAACGTCACTCAAAACTCAAGCTTTACTTAAGTCTCGTTTGAAGCCTTTTGATTGGTTGAAACTAGGTTTAAGTAATGCTTGAGTCTTGAGTAACGTTCTGTAATACGGACCTTAATGCGGATATCGCGGTGGAAAAAAAACAACTGGCGTGATATTTATAACCAACTAAAGATTGCAATATTTGTTTTATAACTGAGCAAAAACTGCAGCCTGCGACAAGCGTCCACTATAGTCACAACAACGTGCCGCTCATTTATTTATTAATTTTAGTACTCAAATAGTACCTAAGTAGTTTATACTTTTATAGGCAACTGCAGTCGTCGATACGAGTTGACTGTAGCCGCCAACGAGTGCTACGACGTAGCGGATGAACTCTGCATAGATAGCTAAGCTGTCGTAGCAGATACCTTACTGGTCGCAACACTCACAACCGAGAGTTCTACAAAAATGTTACCAAATACCTGCCCAAATTACGCCGCTAAACCTTGGCGGCCAAATGCATGCTTCGACGTACCTATTTGTTTACGTGGGACACTCAGAAAGTTTTGCGATAATAAAAAAGTGCCCTGGTAAGTGCATAGGTAATCTATATCTATACTCTATACTATACTAATATATAAAGCTGAAGAGTTTGATTGTTTGTATGTTTGTTTGTTTGTACGCGCTAATCTCAGAAACTACTGGTTCGATTTGAAAAATTCTTTTTGCGTTGGATAGCCCATTAATCCAGGAAAGCTTTAGGCCATATAACATCACGCTGCGACTAATAGGAGCGGAGCATAACTAACTTTGCGCGAACGAAGTCGCTGGCGGCCGCTAGTACTAATATATAAAGCTGAAGAGTTTGTTTGTTTGTTTGTTTGTGCGCGCTAATCTCAGGAACTACTGGTCCGATTTGAAAAATTCTTTTTGCGTTGGATAACCTATTAATCCCGGAAGGCTTTAGGCTATATAACATCCCGCTATGACCAATAGGAGCAGAGCAGTAACAAAAAATGTTGCAAAAACGGGAGCTAATGCAGACGTACATATTGCTTCCATTATTTTAACAGGCGCTTATTTTATATCAACTCGGCTCTTTTTATTTTTTTTCGGAACGGGACGAACAGCGCACTCAGTTACCATTGAACTTAGCTCATGAGGAAATGCAATATTAGTAAAAGCAGTGAGCGCGGATGAATGTTACAGCAGTGTAAGTTGTTAGTTTGGGATGAATGTGATGATGAAAGGGCAATTGAAGCACTAGATCGCACAATGGGGGACATCAGAGGCAACCAAGATATCATGGGAGGGACGGTGGTACTTTTAGCTGGTGACTTCAGGCAGACCCTTCTGGTGATTACTAGGGGTATACCGCCGGCAGATGAAATAAATGCCTCTTTGAAAGCATCTGCATTATGGGTTCGCGTGAAAAAGTATTGTCTCACCACGAATATGGGAAGGCAACTTCATCACGATTCTCAAGCCGGGTATATGCAATATAAATCGGAGTAGATCGCATGCCGACTGACAGTAACGGCATGATTAGAGTGAGTCGTGAATTCTGTCAAGTTGTGGATAGCTCAGATGACCTATTAAATAATTCTATCCGGATCTTCAAACAAATATGGCCAACCGAGAATGGCTATGCGAAAAGGCAATTTTGGCGCCGACTAATGAAATAGTAAAATAAATGAACAAATCATGTTAAACGTTCAGGGAAATGTTATCGAATACCTCTCAGTGGACAATATTATGGACACTGAACAAATTGCATCATACCCTATAGAATTTTTCAACTCTTCAGAATTATCAGGAGTGCCACCCCATAAGTTTATACTAAAAGTTGGTGTTCCAGTCCTCTCAATGAGGAATCTTAACGCTCCAAAGCTATGTAATGGTACTCGGTTATAAATAACACATTTGGGTCACAACCTTGTAAAGGCTACAATCATGGCTGGAATAGCAAAAGGACAAAATGTCTTTTTTCCCCGTATTCCCATCACCCGCCTGATTTGCCATTTCAATTTAAAAGAGTAGGTACAGTTCCTTTTGCAAGCAGCATTTGCTATAACAATAACAAAGCCGACAGACGCTTAAAGTTGCCGGAGTTCATTTAGAAACAACATGTTTTTCTCATGGGCAACTCTATGTGACATGCTCACGTGTCTCAAATCCAGAAAACCTTTATGTTTTGGCAAAAGACAACAAAACAAAAAAAGTTGTTTATAAAACCGTACTTACTTAAATGTGCTCATATTTTATCAAGCGTAATAATTTTAACCCTTATTTCATAATATCCCAATCATATCCAAAATACCAACCAACGCAAAATAATTAGAAGTAAGTATGATATTTGATGTTTCTTTCTTTTGCTAAACCTTTAAACCCCGTAAAATTAACGTTGCTATAGACCATAAGTATCTTTATAATCCTACTAATAATATAAACGCGAAAAGGTGTGAGGATGTTTGAAACCTTTATTATGCATTTTTGGCATTCCCGCGGAAACGGGAACCACCGCACGCTGTAAACTGAAGTCTACGCGGACGAAGTCGCGGGCAACAGCTAGTTAAATTATAAATGTCTATTACTCTTTCACGCAAAAACTTCTAAACGGATTTGGATGAAATTTGGAACACAATTGCTTTATAACGAATTTACATATCTGTAGATGGAAGCTAAAGGACCCTAGGTCACATTTTGTAAATTATTGTTGAAGTTTTGAATTCGGAACGTTGCTATTATTAGTTATAAATAATCATATTTTTTAAATAAATTATAACTGGCCAGTTGCTCATACGTACATAAAAACTTTTTGTCGTAAATTGGTTTGCTGCGATACACTAAGTACCTATATGGAAATTTATGCGTCATAATCCTGAACAAAATGTTCTTACCGAATACCATTATTAGATACTAATAATACTATTACTACCCTCTATGGTGTCGCCCAGCTGATTTGTATTCTTACGCTAAATCTCGGCATAAGCCGTAAGGACACGGGTAAAGCGATCGTCGCGTTCATGTGTCAATAATTTGTTCGGAATATCCGAATGCGCGCTCTGTCGATGTGTAGTTGCGACACGTTGATCTGTAAGAGATTTACAAGCAGATCAGTATGATTGCTGATCAGCTTGTAAATTCTACTCATACAAACCGCACATTGATGAGGAGTTGTACTTAATATAAAAAGTAAAAAAACTAAAACCCAACTACGACAAAAAACGACGCTGAAAAAGTATAAAACAAGATTTTCAGAATACTGAACTGAACAAAGTTGCTAATGTAGTTGCAATTAAATGGACACAGTAAACTCCACCAAGATGCCTTCGTTGTAAATTGACAATGATGTCATACAATACTATTCTGAAGTATGCAATATTCACTATGTAGAGATAAATTTTCATGTTTGGAAAGGCGTAGTCACACGTTACATATACCTATCTAAAGTAGCACCTTGACAACGTGTGACTACGCCTTTCCAAACATGAAAATCTATCTCTACATAGTTAATATTGCATACTTCAGAATAGTATTGTATGACATTATTGTCAATTTACAACGAAGGCATCTTGGTAGAGTTTACTGTGTCCATTTAATTGCAACTACATTAGCAACTTTGTTCAGTTCAGTATTCTGAAAATCTTGTTTTATACTTTTTCAGCGTCGTTTTTGTCGTAGTTGGGTTTTAGTTCTTTTACTTTTTATTATTTGTACTATTTTGGTGTTAAAGTGTATTTGTGGCGCATAATATTAACAAAAGTTAAATTGATGAACTAAAAACTAGGTACTTGATATATTACATCTACACGCACATATAACAACATAAGCCCGAAGGCATATAGTGCAGAGGACATTTTTATGGGAGTTTTAGCCAGTTATCAAACTGTTTTCGCCTTCACCGCGTGGAGTTACTCCCAGCTTATATAGTTTTCATTAGTGCATTACATATTCTATTAATGTTCACACTGCTCTACATTGCATAAAGCGATTCACAGTTCCCGTGATCCGGGCTTTACTCTTATCGCTCATATTTAACATCATTAAAGCATTCTTGTAATTATGTACAAGCATAAAGTACTCGTGAAGCTCTTTCACGTGATACCAAACATATATATACCAAATTTATTTTAATTTTATATTAACATAGAACTTTTGTCCGCTAGAGGGCCCAATACTAAATTTGGTGACAAGCTTTATATCTCATAACTAACAGAATATCAAGACCCTTCTAATGGTACTACAGTGGTCTTATTCTGATAAGTAGTAAAGAAGCTATGAACGAAAAGATGTGAATTATATGCAACTAGCCCATGAATACAGGTAAAGTCACACGCAAATGCTAGCAATATATATATATTCAAAATGTACAAGTAAAGGGCTTTCAAATGATACCAAACACGGCATATTTATCTTAACTTTAGTTTTTTACTCTGTATGTTTTGTCCGCTGGAGGGCGCCACAGTAAATTTTGTGAAACCCTATATAGCCTATAACCAGCGGACAATTAAGAAGCTTCTAATGATATGTCATTTGTCAAATTCTGATAAGTAGTTTAGAAGTTACGAGGGAACAGATGAACATACATACATACATACATACATACATACATAGCCTGTCAAAATCATAACCCTCCTTTTGCTTTGCCGTAGTCGGGTAAAAATACGTATAAGGAGTCCATTTTTGCCATTTTATTACGGAACCCAACTAAAGAGTACCCATGCATGGCCAATAATAATAGAATACTTACGCGTTCTACACAACAAACACACACACACACCCCTACACACCCACACACACACCCCTACACACACACGCATACACATATACACATAGGGATGTAGTTTAATTAATTATTAACTTTATTACTAGTCTGGAACTGCAATGTAACTTATTGTTTAGCTAGGCGTCGATAGCTGCGCCACAGTTTTAACTTTTGTAGCTATCTTCGTTTCAATTTGTAAACTTATGTCCTAAAACTTGTTCCAAATAAAGGTTTATTATTATTATTATCCTTTATTTCATTAAATACACTTATAAATTATATTTTTAAATATTTCTACATAAAAAAAAAGGAATATGGCCTATGTTATGGCCTTATTATTATTATTATTAAGACCAATACACATACAGGGTTTTTTAAATATCAATGCTTGTGCGTATGTATGTCACAAAGTTTCAACGAAGTTCAAATATTCCTGTTTGAACCTCGATAAAGGTTGGTACTTCCGAATAATAATCCAAAAACGGGAAACCGTTGGATGCGGGAGGCGCAGGACCGATCGTCGTGAAGATCCTTGGAGGTGGCTTACGTCCAGCAGTGGACGTCTTTCGGCTGAAATGGTAATGATGATGATGGAGCGATTGATAGATAGAACCACTAAAAAGAAAAGCACCCTTGGTCCTAATAGTGCAACTAAAAGGTCGTACCACAGGGAATAAGGGATTTAAAAAGCCATTGTATTCCTCGTGGATTCAAGGCACGAAACGTCATAAGATTTTATTTTATTAAATTTTCCATAAAATACTAGTACCGGGACCCCACTAGATACTAACATAAACCTTAGGTATTAATATAAATGGTTAAGGTCATTGACCCAGGGGATGGCCCTGAGGACACGGTGGTCTACCTGGGTTGAGCGAAGCGCCGCCGTATCCTCGTGATGGCAATTGGCCGCAACGACTTCTCGCGTCTGGCTTTGCTCCAGACCATGGTCCAGAGCGAGAGTGCATGGCAGGCCATTACCTCCTTCTGCGAAGCAATAACGCACATCTTGAAGCGATCCACGAGGACCGATGCCTGCCAGGGCCACGGGTTCGAAAGAGACGGAACTAAGATGGGTTTTAGTAAAGTCTGACACGCCCTTTCGCTCCGTCCAGAGCGGTCAAGTCATTTGATAATATCCCATTCAAAAAATAAGTTCAATCGCTCTACCTATTCCGATCGCTTGGTAAAAATTAAAAGATAATATAAATTTTGTAACAAAATTTATTCGTGTATATAAATATTTTAAACATTTTACATTTAAATTCAATTGAGTGTAGGAAACATTGGCGCAGTTTCCCTTATTGAAATGGAAAGAAAATCATACAGTGGACTTAAATTTAGTTCGAGTTTGTGGAGAAGGGATACAGCACCATTGCCCATCACATTATCGCTAACTAGCTAATCGACAGACACAAACAAAAATTATACAATTTAAAAATAAGCGATTACACTGCAGTTATTATATTTCATTTGTTCTAAAATTAATTGGTATAATATGATTGAACTGCAGATCCATGACGATACCTAATTTTACTTTTTTCTACGTTTTTACTGTATTTGACAAACTAGCGTCCGTTCACAGTTAAGACTGATTTACACGGTGCAATTTAATTGCCTATGGCATACAATAAAATTGATGTGACGAATGACTTGCATCGTCTAAATGGTGTTTAGACAATGTAACTTTTATTGTTGCTTCAACTTAATTAAAGCTAGCCAATTTAATTGAGTCACACAAAGGGCAATGGAAAGAGCTATGCTCGGAGTTTCTCTGCCTGATCGTATCAGAAATGAGGAGATCCGCAGAAGAACCAAAGTCACCGACATAGCTCTGCGAGTCGCTAAACTTAAGTGGCAGTGGGCAGGGCACATTGCTCGTAGGACCGATGACCGATGGGGCAGTAAGGTTCTGGAGTGGCGGCCAAGTACTGGAAGATGCAGCGTAGGGAGGCCCCCAACAAGGTGGACCGATGACCTGGTGAAGGTCGCGGGAAGCCGATAGATGCGGGCAGCACAAGACCGGTCAACGTGGAAAGCCTTGGGGGAGGCCTTTGTCCAGCAGTGGACATTTATAGACTGAAGAAGAAGAATTAAATTGCACCGTGTAAATCAGTCTTTATTCTACCTCTGGCAGTAGCGAGAATAAATATTACATTTATTTTGTCAGACTTATCAGTAGCAGCAACTCAAGCGCAACCTTATTCGAATAAGAATAAAGACCATTGTGATCTGGGACAGTGATGAATCAGAGAAATTATAACTGTGAAAGGACTATTATATTGTCAAAGAAAACATCTTATAGACTGATTTACATAGTGCGATTATCCTGTAGCATAACATAAGTTGAAGCAATAATGTGTTTAGTTAGGACTTTAGTTTCAATTTTATTGTATGACACAGGCTAGAAACTTACGAACATATAAATCAGTCATAACTTGATTACATTACGGACTAATTTTCCCAACATCGATACCTTTGTCACAGGAATAATTTTGATTTTTTTATAGTTCTTCGATACATAAAATGTCAGAGAAAAATCAACCCTAAATAAATTAAAATTGAATCATATCGATATCTTATCATACCTACACAAAGCCAGAAAGTTTGGAAGACATTCATCAGGAAACATGTCTTGCTATTACTTTCTACATAGGACGTGGATCAACCAGTACAATTTGTACGGACGACAGCAGGTCAAGCTACACCTAACTGTCAGATATTCCCAATCAACCTTGAGCCCTAATGCTTTAGAGATAAAGTTGAAAATCTGACAGATTGTAGTAGCTTGACGTGCTGTCGTCTGTACAATGAAAACATAGAAAAACACGAGGACGCGATGTAAATTATTGTAATACTTTACATTCTGTTAAAGACATATTGCCTTTCGACATGCCAAAATAAATACTGAGTGATAGACGTTAAAAAAAATAGGCACTTGTGTGACAAGAAATTAATCTCATTCTCTGTAAAAAAGCTCATAATACCAAATAACCCGGTAACGAATTCGATTAAGTCAATTTTAAAACACTCAACAATAAAATAGAGCTGTACTATTTGTCAAAATTACTAATGGCACTTGTGGATTTGAGATTTACATGAATAATTAATTATCTAAAATAGCGCGTGAATAACAGTTAATCACAGGAGTAACTTTGCGTAATATGGTGATACGTTCGCCAAACACATTGTATTTTTATCGGAGGCTGCGCACGCGCACATGCAGCCGCGCGGGAGTTCATTATCTGTCAGAAGGCTGATTCATCATCAACGTAATGAAGTTCCAAAAATTCAAGGCAGGTGATCTGTAACCCTTTTGAACCCTAGCATCCTATAGCCACTGCCTTCTTAACGCAGCTTAGAAATACAAGAAAGTTGCATACAGTCCTATTTACAAATCAATGTGTTTGATGACAACCCTATAACACTTTACAAAGAATTTATCTACCATATCTGTACAATAATTACAACCCTAATAAATACAATCCTTTACAAAAACATTGATCAACTTTCAGAATATAATTGAAGTTACAATAATAAGTACATTTAAAATAATTTCAACAAATCGTACAACGGGCTGTGTTCTGCTGTCTACTGTTGGACTGCTGCGTTCGCAATGATCGACGGTGAGTTGATCACTTCTCCAAGACTGTCCAGCAACTCCCTACGGTAGTCATCGAAGTCGCCGTCAACCTGCATTGAAGAAAAAAAGTAATGTACACTGTATTTATGGTTCAAAATAATAAATTATGACTTTTCTGCAAATTCCATAATTGAAGTGAAACTGCGCACGCTTGACTTGGTGAGTAAGCTGGCGAACAAGTGACGTAAGCGTTACGAAAAGTGTGATCGGGCGAGGCGAACGAGTGTTGAGTGGATCCCCACACACAGGAATAGAAAGCAGTGCGCGCGCACCAGTGTGACCATTTGTGGCAGATTTCTGCCATTTTGGCAGTTTTCGCTCCTAAATTTTGATGCTGGCAGATTATGGTGACGATTTGAAAATTCGGCAGATTTAAAAGATTTTGAGGCAGATTTTGACGGATTTAAAGGATTTAAAAGAAATAAAAATAACCGAATTCAATTTTTGATGCGTTCATCTTTTTCAAATGAATTACTATAGATGTTTTAAGTAATTTGGTAAGATTGATTTTGTAAAACTCGCAACACCTGTTTCATAGACAGTTCTTACGGGGACTCCCGGCTTATCATGTTGTAAAACAAGTGCGTCATAGGATTATAGACTGTAATGAAATAGATATTTTGTTCATATTCTTATACACTTTATTGTTTTCATTTCAAACAGACTTTATTATCTTATTCTCTTTTGGGTTTTGGTGTGTTGTGTTTCGTGATCGTGAGTGGGGAGGTTCTGTTCTAAGTAACAATGAACAGAAGATATGAGCCTGCTTATAGACATTAAAGAGAGATTTACAGTTTTTGGATCCACAGCATGTAGTTTACAAAGATTTTACTTCAACATTAAACGTAGCAAAGAATTTTCCAAACACTGTAGACGAAAAAGACATTCAAAAAGTTGATGATGAACTACGACAAATTAAATTTGATAACAGTGTAAGATACTTGTTAGAATCAGGTGGAAGTAGCACAACCAGTACAATTTTGAACGTAGACAAATTTTGGGGAGCTGTTGGAAAAATCTTGTACGCAAATGGGGCTACAAAATATCCAAATATTACAAATTTCACAATTATTATCTTTGCCCATGTCTAACGCTTCGCTCGAGAGTATATTATCTCAGATAAATTAAAATAAAACAAAAATTAGGAATAGGTTCTTAAATCAACACGTTTCTTCTATCAATAGTCACTAAAGAGGGGATTAGCACGGAAATTGTGTTTTCTTTAAGCCAACTGAAAATATGAATAAGAAGATGATCCAATCTACCTAATACGAAAATGAAGATTGGACGCAAATGTTGACATCTAGAGCCAGTTGCTGATTTACTATTAGGTGTTTGACTGCAACGAGGAAGAATTTTTTTTATTTATTTATTTTTGATAAACAAATTTCATTAAAACATGTTTTTTTTTTTCGTTTTCATGGTGGCATATTTTTGGCATTTTTTGGGGCTACGTGTGGCAGAATTTGGCAGAATTTCGCCCATTTCGTGGCAGATTCGCTATTTCTGAGATGGTCACACTGGCGCGCACATTTTCTTTATCTCTTCCTCTCATAGCCAAATACATGCCGGATATTTAGATATCCGGAATGTATTTGGCTTAAACTGTCATTAGGCCTGCACTGTGCTAACACAGTGCAGGCCTAATGACAGTTTCTTACACATCACTGTAAAACATTTTCATTATCTTGCAGCTAGTAAAGTCTTGCAGTTAGTAGTTTGTTTGCGAGATTACTAGCGTTCCGCGAACGGTGATTCTTTGGTTATTTTTATAATACAAAGTATGACCTAAGCACACTCGTTTTTTTTTTAATAATAAGCATATTTACCATAATGGTGTTGCGATGCAAAATTAAATAATGTTTATAAAAAACTTATAAATGATCTTAGTCTTCTAGACTGAATCTGAGTTATTAATCCTAACAACAGGTGGTTATAGTTTTGATGACATCTTTTTAACAATTGTTGTGTTTATTAAGTTATTCCGCCTCAGCCCCCTAATCGGCGAACACATTTTTGTCAAATGATTGCGACTAGTTGGGATCGGTTGGGATCGTTGGGACCGCCCATTGGTCCGTTCGGTCCAAACGATTCCAACTAGTCGCAATCATTTGACAAAAATGTGTTCGCCGATTAGGGGGTTGAATGGGTCTGCACGTTATTTTCTTAACGCTCCACGGAAATAATAAGTATAAATACTGTACCTCATTGATAGTCTGGTCCTCAATGACGTAGAGGGCGCAGTCAGTCTCCCTGATGAGTCGCTCGTCGTGGGACACTATCACCACGCCTCCCTTGTAGTCGTTGATCGCGTCCGCCAACGCGTCTATACTCTCGATATCCAAGTTGTTTGTAGGCTCATCCTTTGGGCACAAGTACAAAATAAACATTGAATTTTGCTAAGAAGAAAGACGTAAAACATGTGACTAAGTGTCCCTTTGCTTTCCGTGGGCTCAGTTGCGCTGCCAACGTGGTGAAAGGCTTATTTATCTTTTTAACACGGCATGATCTAATAACTGCTCGTTCCAAAGTTCAAATGCGAAAATGATAGAGTTTTATACAGTTTATTGATTAAATGTTATCTACCAAATTGATTCTAAAAGTTATTCCTCTATGTGTATGTGTATCAGAAAATGTATTCAGAAGACAAGATTCTTAAATCGCTCCCGGAGCCGCGATTTGTTTAAAGTTATTGCGAGGCCCCTAACACACAGGCCAATGACGAATAGGGGTGGGTTTTAGCCAGTAAAAGTCTGACACGCCCTTCCGCTCCGCCCGGAGCAGGAGAGGTCATTTTAATGATTTCCTATCCCAAAAAAAGAAAGATGGTGTGTTTAAGCGATTTTAGATTATTTTTTTGTCTATCTAAAGAACAAATTATAGGAGAAAAAATATCTTACCAAAATAACAACATCAGGTGCCATAAGTGTAAGTTCTGCTAACGCGACCCTGGCCTTCTGCCCTCCACTGAGGTCCATCATCTTGATAGTATGCGCGTGGCTAGCGAGCCCGAACGTGCCCAGAGCCTTGCGAGCTTTCTCGTACTGGAGCCCGAATAACCTCTGCAGGTACTCGGCCGGAGTCTCTTCCGCTGTTAAGTGTTCGCCGGAATGCTGGTCGAAGCGACCTATCCGCTACAGGAGTAATTTTTGGAGTTAAGCTAAATGAAACTGTCAACTTATTCAAAATCGCGCTTTTACCCTACTGATTATGCGCGTATTGATGATTAATTTTACTTTTGAAGGTAAAAAGCGGTTTGGTGCCGGTATATGGTACATTGCATGTTCTTTTGTTCAACAAAGAGTTGCTATCATGAACAGAGTATAAAAAATCAGTCAAATGTTCACAACAGCCAACCTTTAAAATACATGAAATTATACTTACGAGTCTATGATTCTTGATGAGCTCTCCTTGGACAGGCGTTAGTTCACCCACAAGCAGTTTAAGGAAGGTGGACTTGCCCACACCGTTGGGGCCCACGATGGCGATACGTGAATTCAAGTCTATGCCAAAATCTACATTGCGGAACAGAGGCTTCTGCTCGGGGAAGTTGAAGTGGACATCTGTTTATAAAAAGAAAGTGTTAAATACGGAATGCAAAGCAATAATAAATCAACAGGACAAGTAAACTATAAAAACAGAAAGATGAATGAAAGTAGATAGATGTCAGAAAGGCGATATGACTAGAAAGGGAATGAATACTTGGAGATATTGAATGAAAGGTGTACGAACAAAAATACTGCTTAAATCATTCTATTATTAAAGGATGAGAGATCTATTATCCATACTAATATTATCATTGCGAAAGTAACTGTCTGTCTGTCTGTCTGTTTCTCGCTTAAACCTCTCAACCGATTTTGATGAAATTTGGCACAGACAATCTTTAGACCCTGAGAAAGGACATAGGCTACCTTTTATTGAAAAAAAAAATGATATTCCCGAGGGAAATCTAAAAAGCGCGATATAACCGAATACCACGCGGGTGAAGCCGCGCGCTAGGCGAGCCGCGCCCTGACGGGCGAAGCCGCTAGTAGTACATAAGGTCGTATCGTATAAAGGCAACAATTAATAGTACGTACTGACTAAGCCCAGTATGGGCGGCTGCAGTGGCGGCGGGTCAGGGAAGGAGAACTTGACGATGTATTCCTTCGGCCGTTGCAGCAGCGTGGTCGGCGCCGCGCTGTCTTCGTCCTCACGCTGTGCCTTACTGCGATTCTTCTCCTGTTTTCGGGTTAAACTTTCCTTTTGCTTCTTTTCCTGTTAGCGAGAAATGGTGGCTTCAAGATACTTAAGGTAAGAAAACTGTGCAATATGGATTTAGATTTAGGACATAAAAATAATATTTAAGTGTGTTTCTATAATGTATTGAAGTATAGATGTTTGACTGAAAAAAGTACATAAGAAAAAGATTTAGTTGTTTTTTTATCCCCATAAACATAAGGTTCATCATTTATAATAAAAAAATACTAGCAGACCAAGATCAGACAACTGCCACTTTAATTGTAATATGCAAATAATTTACAGATTTAAAAGTAAATAAGACAAACGCGGGATCGGAGGGGCTTAGTAAATGAGCATTCTACCGA
Organism: Sesamia nonagrioides; assembly: GCA_017933935.1. Lineage (NCBI taxonomy): Eukaryota > Metazoa > Arthropoda > Insecta > Lepidoptera > Noctuidae > Sesamia > Sesamia nonagrioides. The sequence goes on along the minus strand of JADWQK010001955.1, from coordinate 1,034,119 downwards.
TTTTTTTTTAAATAAGCTTAATTATTTTACTCGCCTAGTATGATGAGCAACGAAAGTCGATGAACATATGTATTTCATAAAATTTTGGTTTACATTGCATTTGACATGCACTGTTTTGCTCACAATGAGAAGTAAGCTAACTGGTATGGTTTTTCTAAGTTAATATATCAAAATCAAAAGTTATTTGTTTAAATTAGGCATTATCCACTCTTTTTGAATGTCAAAAGACAGCCCCAGAACGCCTACCCTTATAGATCAAATGAACTCACAGCTTGTTTCTTCGACTGTCCATGCGCCTTCAATTCCTTTAACCTCTTCTCTTGCTTCTCATATTCCTTGATCATCTCCTTCCTCTTCTGTGCGTGCATCTTTTTGAACATTGAATAGTTGCCCTTGTAGTAGTACAACTTCTGCGTGTCCAAGTGGATGATTTCGTTACAAACGTTGTCTAAGAACGACTGGTCGTGGGACACTACCAGAAGGGTCTTCTTCCAACCTTGCAGGTAGCTGGAAAACATATGTTATTATACATCTACTGTAACCAGCATTTTTTTACAAGTTCTAATTAATTAACTTAAATCAACATTCAACGAAGGATGATAGTTTTTAGTTAAGTATTTATTTATTTTTTTTTTCTACAAAAAAACGTTGCTCCACACTAGGATTTCCTCCTGTATCGTGGGTGCATATATTTAAACTCACATGGACAAACAGACCCGGAACAACTACTTTTAGGTCATACAAATATTTGTTCTGTGCGGGGGATCGAACCCGCGACACGCAGCGCAGCAGTCGATCACTCAGCCACTACACCAACCGTGTTAATTGATGTCCGAGTTGAGATTTTTCATGGCCATTTTTGGGAAAAAAAATGTCAAATTCGCATCAGGATCGAATTTTCGATCAGATCATGTCGGATCAAAAATTCGAAAGACGAAGGCAGAATTGATCACCTGCCCAGATTAGGAGAGAAATTATTTCTTCCTCTTGTATGCCTGCTACTGCTGTTTTGTTGAAGAGGTGCAGGAAATACGCAAGTGTGCGTATGTATTAACCAGGAATAACATATAAGATAATTTTATCCTGATATTTTCACGAGAGTGTGTATAACACATAGGATAATTTTATCCCGATGTTCTCACGAGAGTGTGTATAACACATAGGATAATTTTATCCCGATGTTCTCACGAGAGTGTGTATAACACATAAGATAATTTTATCCCGATGTTCTCACGAGAGTGTGTAACACATAGGATAATTTTATCCCGATGTTCTCACGAGTGTGTATAACACATAGGATCATTTTATCCCGATATTCTCACAATAGTGAAAAAGAGAGCATTGTGAAGTTCGGAAACAGGCCTCCTCGGTGAAAGGGCCTGGACCGTAACCCTCATGGACCTAGTGAGAGTTAGTGGATGTCACATGTCTTTGAATTTTTAGTTTCGTACGGTAAGTTCAGTTTCTGAATGGATATACAGATCTGACCATAATTATAGCTATTATAATTTATACAAGACAATAAATAATAATGGCTTATGACACTTACTTGTCTAACCAAATGACAGCATTCAGATCTAAATGATTCGTAGGCTCGTCAAGCATCAGCAGTGTTGGTTCTATGTATAAAGCTCTGCAAATAACAAATATAAAATGAATACTGTGATAAGACAAATCAGGTACAGACGGGAGAGTTCCCTTGTCGCCTTTTACGACACCCATGGGAGGATATGGGTTGGTACTATTCTATGCCTGGTACCATGGGACAACAAATTTACTTAGGATTAATCATAGAGATAACCGATTAAATAATTTAATAAACTATCCAAATTAGATGGTGTAATATATGCGTACCTAGCGAGTGACACTCTCATACGCCATCCTCCGGAGAAGTTCTTGGTGGCTCGGTCCTGCATCTCGCGACTGAAACCTAGACCCGCCAGGATACGACGCGCTCGCGGCTCGGCCGAGTCCGCCCCTATCGCTTTTAACTCCGCGTATACCTGTTGAAGAGATCTATGTTGATCATGATGTTTGGTGAAGCCGTACGGAGGACGGGTCTGATCAGTTGAGTTGCGATGTGTGCCGGGTACGATACACCAAATGTTGTTGTGTCGGGAGTTTGGTCGTGGAGGGTCTCCAGATCAATCTTCTTCTGGCGCAGCATTGTTGGTCGTGTTGTTGGGTTTAACATTGCATTACCTCGCTCCACTGTGGTCTTCCTTCCTATTCACTAAGTTTTTTAAGTGAATAGACTAAATAATCTAGCGCGCTTTACCATCAACTATTGCATCACTGCTTACCATCAGGCAGGATTGCAGTCAAGCACTAGTTTATAATTATTCAAACAAAAAAAAATGTTAAACACAGGAGTTTGGTCGTGGAGAGTCTCCAGATCAATCTCCCTCTAGCGCAGCATCGTTTGGTCGTGTTGGTCTTGGGTTTAACATTGCATCACCCCGCTCAACTGCCGTCATCCTTCCTATTCCTAAGTGTTTTAAGTGAATAGGCTTAATAAACTTGTGCGCTTTACCATCAACGATTGCAACACTGCTTACCATCAGGCGGGATTGCAGTCAAGCACTAGTTTATAATTATTCAAATAAAAAAAAAATGTTAAATACAGGAGCAGCTTTATTTTGAACTACTTTTATTTAGACGACAGGTTGCAGCAATGGTGGAGATTCTCTTGTTCGCAAGTTATAGTAATTTTAAATACAGTTCATCCGTCTTTCTATTTCATAAAAAAAGGATAAAAGATAACATATTAGTTTCATCATCATCATTTCAGCCGAAAGACGTCCACTGCTGGACATCTGGCCTCACCCAAGGTTCTGCACGACGACCGGTCCTGCGCCTCCCGCATCCAGCGGTTTCACGTGACTTATTACTTTAGTCCTGTCAAATTAAGATACTCCATAGACATGGGCGTACCCAGGGTAGGGCAGAGGGAGGCAGCTGACCCCAGAAATCTCACAGAACATGTATGAAGTCCCCTAATTACTAAACAAAGTATAAACGAGGACTTATCTCTAACTTTTAAATAAACCACGCAGTAGACACTGACAAAATGTACGGTGTAATTGTCAAAAAACCGCTTGCGACTATAGCGTACAAAGATTACCCACTCTAAAAATTTGACTTTAGTTTGTTAAGTAGGGCATTGGGGTCTATGACGCTCCTATTTTGAATAGCTAACTGTTAAAATACCATCCCGTCATCATGTCGTCCCGTATCTTCTTCCTATAGTAGGGAAAGCGCCTGGATAAGACTTAATTACATCAACCATTCTAAAGGAACTACCAGAGCGGGGCATTATATTCCTGACGCAGTTATATAACGCTATTCTTCGAAGGGAATATGTACCTCCACAATAGAAAGTAGCTAAAATTATAATGATCCTGAAACCAGGCAAGAGTCCAGAAGATGCCAAATCATATCGGCCAATTAGCCTACTCCCAATTACATCCAAAGTAATGGAAACATTGATCCTTGGAAGGTTAAATCCAATTATTAAGGAAAACAACCTCATACCCGACCACCAATTTGGATTCAGGAAAAAACATGGTACAATCGAGCAAATTCATAGACTCGTTGATGGTATATCAAAATCATTCGAACAAAAAGAATATTGTACAGCTTCCTTCCTTGATATATCACAGGCCTTTGATAGGGTCTGGCATGATGGACTTTTGTATAAAATCAAAAAGACACTGCCCGCCAACTTTTACAGCCTAATAAAATCCTACCTGCTTGGCAGACACTTTTTCGTTAGTCACGGTGAAGCAAATACGGAACTTAAAGAAATTCAAGCGGGAGTGCCGCAGGGTAGTGTAATGGGACCTGCTCTGTATCTTCTTTATACCGCAGACTTGCCAATATCTGACAATGTTGTTATGGGCACGTTTGCTGATGACACAGCTATCATGGCATCAGATGACTCACCAATTCAAGCCTCTCGCAAACTACAGAGCAGCCTGGATAAGATCACGGCATGGCTAAAGGACTGCCGCATCAAAGCCAATGAAACAAAATCACTTCAGGTAACATTACCCGGCTACCCGGCGACAGACTTGTCCCCCAGTCACACTGAATGCTGTCCAGCTTCCACAATCTGACGAAGCGAAATATCTTGGAATGTATCTGGATCGACGCCTAACTTGGAGAAAACACATTTTTACCAAACGCCTAGCAATGGGACTACAAGTGCACAAGATGTATTGGTTGATGAATAGAAACAGCCAGCTCTCAATGGAAAATAAACTTTTGTTATACAAGAGTATAATAAAGCCAATATGGACATACGGAATACAACTATGGGGCGCGGCTGCCAACTCCAATTTGGAAATCCTACAAAGGTTTCAATCAAAAATGCTAAGGATGATAGTAGACGCACCATGGTATGTCACTAACGAAAGACTACACCGAGAGCTTGGCATCAAAAGTATAAAAGAGAAATAAAGGAGAGAGGCACAACATATAAAGACAGACTGCAGCAGCACCCTAACATATTGGCACACCACCTTATGGACGATTTACTTCCAAGTGCAAGGAGACTAAAGAAGAGTTTCTCAAGACTTAATTGTTTAAAACACCATTTTGGAGGGCTTGTCACTGGACCTGTACTTCACATACTATACATCATTTCTAAAGTATTGTTGAATGTCTCCCAGACAGATTGCAATAATAAACAAAGAAGAAAAAAAAATATCTTCCACTCTATAAATCTGACACGCCTTCCCGAATTGTCCGGGGCGGGAAAGGCGGGGAAGGTCATGTCAGACTTTTACTGACTAAAATCCCCCCATGTTGCCTGTGCCAAGGCCCTCGGTATCTTTTTCGAACAACCCCCGCAATTGGCAGGCATCGGCCCTAGCGAAACCAATCACTTATTGATGTGTGTCGGATCCTTGACTGATTATTTGGTCTACTTACTCACCCTATTTGCCTGATTGCTAGTCGCATTCCTAACACAATCATCTTTCATACAGTGACACAAGCTGGTACTTACGTCATTTAACTTATCTTGTTTGCTGAGATCCCCTTTTTCTATTAAAGCTTCTAATTCTTTGCATTCCTTGAGCAATTCTGAAATGAAAAGAACACATTTTTTTATTAGGTGGTAAAAGTAGTTGAGGCTTAGAAAGTAATAAAAGAAGAAAACATTAGTATTTAATTATGTTGGTACTCATTGGTATTAAAATTAGCATAACATAATAAGCATGGTAACAAACAAAATCTCACCAGTCCTTTTAACATCTGCCTCAAGCAGAGTATCAACAGCACTCATATCGCTGGCAGTGACCTCTTGCTCACACAACAGTATGTCTATATGGGGTGGGAGAGGGAAGGCGCGCTGCGCCAAATGCCTCAGTAGCGTGGTCTTCCCGTGACCGTTGGGGCCCACCAGGCCATACCGCCGACCGTTCGCGATCAACAGGTTCGCGTTCACGAACAAATCTTTGCCTTTAGCAGCTATCGAGAAGTTTTCAACTTTTATGTCCACTGCGTTTTCTAGGGCTGCCATTTGACCTGAAGTCATATTAAACAATAAGCATAACGAAATGTGAAAATATTGTTTCAAATATTCATATGCAAATGCAATTAAATGCTTTCATCATCAACCTTTTTATCATCCCACTACTGGGCACAGGTCTTCTCTCATACAGAGAAGGATTGAGCCATTAGTCTCAATACAAAAAAAAATCAACCAACTCAAAAATCACCAACCCGCATTGAGCAAGCCTGGTGATTACACCAGGCTTGCTCAATGCGGGTTGGCGATTTCAGATGGGTTTCCTCAAGATGAAATGCTTTAGTCTATATTTATGCAAAAATAACAAATTAAAATAAAGCTAGCTACATTACATACCAGCAGTTTTTTGTGCCTGACTGACAGTGAAGTTGGCGTCGAGATCACTGTGGCCCTGACCTCCCTTCTTGGTCAGCAGCTCCATCTGTTTCTCATACTCTTGCATTTTCTTCAACTTTTTCTTCTCTTTGTGACTCATTTTTTTTTCATATAGCTCATCCTTGTATTTCTCAGGAAGTTCTACTACTTTGTCATCAACCTCCATGGTTGCTTCTTCAGCTGAACCTTCAGGTTCTACAATTTCTTCTTTCTTACTTTTCTTGGTTTTGTCCTATTTGTAACAAAGAGACAACTATATAAGAAATAAAGAAAAAACATTTATTTGCAGCAAACATGATGCAAAAATTACAAAAACAAAAAAAATTAAACAACACATAAAAAACAACCATATATTATAATCAATCTAAACTACCTACATTCCTCTGTGCAGCAACCTAGAATTATTGACTAATATCATACCTTCGTCTTAGCGGGTAGTGGAGCTGGTTCCTCAACTACTGGTTCAGGTTCTGGATCTTTCACTTCGAACTTCTTTAATTCAGCTTCTAAATCATCCATGTTGTTTTTCTTTTTATTCTTAACTGTGAATGCGAAATAATAATTGACCAAGTTATTTTATAGTAGTTTTATATTTAAAATTAGATAATTATAATTATGTATTTTTCTGTAATTTAAATTGGACCATAATTAAATCATATTTCACGATAATGCGTACAAAATAAATACCTTTACTCTTAACTACAGGAATAGCAATTTCTTCCTCATCCTCTAGGGGTTCCATTTTTAATTCTTCATCACTCTGCTCATCTGGCCAGTCTTCTTTCTTTCCTTTGCCTAAAACAGTCAATAATATCCTATAAGAAACATGAAGAGAAGAGTTTGTTTGAATGTATTAATCTTTTGGAACAACCAGTCTGATTTAAAAATCTTTTAGCATTTGATAGCCCAATTGTCAGGAAAGCTATAGTACCAGCAGTATAGATTCAGCTTTACACCATTCTTGGACCATCAGAAGCCAAAGAAAATAAAAAAAAGTCAGAATAGTGTACGAAAATATTGCAAAAGCAAAAAATGCGTAATGCGTCGGAGGAACAAATACAAAAGGTTCCTTTTTCCATTTGATGTATGAAACCCCTAAAAGTTTTCAGAAGCTAATAATCATGAAAGGTTTAATCCAAACAAGATGCCATTGATGGTAAATAGTTCAATAACTTAATTTTATGTTTTATAAACGTACCTTTTTTGTTCTTTGACTTGACAGCAGGTTTGGGTTGATTACTAGAAATATTGCTCACTACTGACTTAGAGTCGTCTTGATCCTCGTCCTCATCCTCTGATGATTCAACTTCTATATTTTTCTTTTTATTTTTAGCTGTAAAGTGCAATAAATATTTAAAAATATTGATAAAACCAATACAAGCTTAGGAACATCATTTAATTGCTTTATTCTTATTGTATGGGCAATGTCTATTAAGTTGCAAACATAGAATGGCTGAGCGTTTGAGAACACTATAAACATATCGACGCTTGAAAGGCAATCATATCTAAGCGACAAAAATTCGTAAATTGTGTTTTAAACACCATTCGAACCGCCAGATTTTTCTGCGTCGTTTGGTGTTTAAAACTCAATTTACGAATTTTTGTCGCTTACATATGATTGCCTTTCAAGCGTCGATATGCATAACAGAAAAAACAATCCATACTAATATTATAAATGCAAAAGTATCTCTGTCTGTCTGTCTGTCTGTCCGGCTTTCACGCCAAAACTACTAAACCGATTGTAATGAAATTTGGTACACAGATAGTCTAGAGCCTGAGAAAGGACATAGGCTATAAAACATCCCGCTATGACGAATAGGAGCAGAGCAGGAACAAAAAATGTTGCGGAAACGGGAGCAAACGCGGACGTACATATTGCTCTCATTATTTTAACAGCCGCTTATATCAACTGAGCTCTTTCTGTTCGAACCTTACGCGGGTGAAACCGCGGGGCAGTAAGCTAGTAAGATTACCAAAACTACTAAGTTTCAAAAACTAGTTTCGTATTGTTTTTATTGTAATTTGGCATTACATAAGTATAAGTGAAGCATTTAAGTTATGCAAAAATCCAGATAAATATGGTTTCTAAGATTACGGTTCTATAAATGACCACTTACTTTTCTTTTTACTAACAGGTTTTGCAATTTCCTCTTCTGATGCTTCTTTCAGTTCTATATCACTTCCTTCTGAAGACCAGTCATCTTCCTTCTTACCTTTGCCTATGAATAAAAATTAAAATCAAATTCAATGCCAAAGCCGATTGATTGAAACATTGCCAAACACTGATATTCTACTAAAATATAATGAAGTATTAGCATTCTATATATTGCCAAGTAACAAGACCTAAAGCAGTCTGAAAGCCAATTCCTGTAATTAAATTGGTATATAGTATACCTACATTATGCACTTAACCAAAAAGACTTTAGCATACACTTATTGTCTTTAACCAAGCAAACTCTGGCCTAAACTTATTAACACCCAAGTACTTTACTCAACCCTTAGTAGCAACCAAGCTGACTCTGGCTGCTATGTAAGTATACTCATCACATCACCAATACAAAGTTGGCTCCTATTAATATTTGGGTGAATATACGCTATTTGATTTTTTCGTGTCCCAGAAGGAAATGTGATCTGTTTCATTCAATATTTATAATTTATTTATTTGACACTATTTTAAAATTGGTAATGGCAGAGGCCAGACGATATTTCCATTTTTTTGAGTTTTATAAGTGCCAGAGGAAAATGTCTTACCAGGGGAGTGACACCACTAGCAGAGTAGAGACAAATTAAACCAGGGAAGTGACATAACATTGATTATTGACTAAGCTAAAGGTCTGATATTAAATAAAACATGTATAAATTATATTGCCTGAATATTTTTTTTATTATACAAGATACATTCAGTCTTCACAACAATTGCAACCTTATAATATTAATAGTTTGTTTATGATCTAGTTTCAATTATCCATATCAAATAACAGAATTAATATATATTTTGCTTATCAATTTCATCAGAGATTATCATTTTAATTTACATTTATTTTTTAGCAAAGCAACAATGTTTTTTTTTTTTTTTTAAATACTAAACAAAATATATTACTTTTCAAATAGATCAACTGGCTTTGAAAACTTGTAGAATACTCTGTTATCTTTCATACATATATTTGGCACTGGTAAAATGGCCAAGATCTGTTCCCATTTAACATCAGACATATCATTTTCATTTATTTAAAAAAGAGTACCATCTTCATTGGAGATCTTTAAAAACGTAACTCAGATCTCTCCTTCTTCATCAAAATCTGACGAACATATGCCAGCATATCTATGTATAATTTTTATCATTAATTTAATTCTAGACAGTCATAGGAGTGTCTGCATTATCTATATCAGGTGAATTAAGCAGATAAGTAGATGTTTGTGTGACCATTTCATTTGGCACATCTTCCTCAGAATCAGTGTATACTTCCGCAACATTAAATTTTTTGTTTTGATGGTATTGTCCTCAAACCCAAAAACCGAAAATCGTAGCCCTAGCACACAGGCAAGTGAAGGAATTCCGGCTTCGGCTCGCAACCCTGACCCAGGAGGCATCGGTCTTCGTGGACCCCGTCACAATGTGCTGACATCCCATTGAAGCGCGCGTGATGCGTGACGCGCCGTCCGCCTGGGCCTGGTCCTGACCGGGCGGCTGACGGGGCAGGCTTGCACGAGCAGTGGCCAGCTCGCCGCCCGTACAAAGTCGTTAATCGTAGCAATGCCAGTCCCTAAAGCTACAATTTTGTAAGCCGTTCGTTTGCATGTCGCTCCGATACTATCTTCGAGCTCCTTTGCTATGACCAGCTTCATGATAATTTGTCGGTACTAATCGAAGCGGGTGAAACCCCAAACCTATATACATAACCCAAACCCATAACCCTGCTGAGGCCGCGTGTTGTTCGAAATACATACCGTGGCCTTGGCACAGGCTAGTGAAGGAACACGGATGAGTTTTAGTCAGTAAAAGTCAGACACGGCAGACGAGCGAAATTGTTTTGTGTTAGTGGGGGTTGCTCTTCATTATCGGATTCAGGTGGTGTTACTGGATAGTTTCTAGTTGATTGTAGTTACACGCGAGCTCTTTGCTTTCTAGCCTTTCCCCTCCATATTTTCCTGATAGCCCTTTGTTCTCTTTCAGTCATATCATATATGCTCTTTATTTGTCCCTTTTCTTTTATTTTGTTGCCTTTCTTTTCTTTTTATTTTTCTTTTAAATCTGCATTTTTAATGGGATCGTTTTTAATTCTTTGGTAGCGTAATTTTTCAGCCTGGCGTTTTATTTTATAATCTCTCTTCCCTTGTTTGCTTTTTTGTAACATTCACCATGGTGTCTGATTATGTTAGAATATCTAGAACCAATAAAATTAAGCCTTAACACATAAAATATTGAACGAAACGGAATTTTTTGTCTCCTCTGGCGATCATGTATTTCCTCTGGCATGAAATTTGCCAGTGGAGTGACGCCAGAGAAGTGACAAAATGACACATAACCCACGAAAACAACGTCATTCGCTTTACTCACCACAGTTTCATTTAATTCATGACTTCTGCACACAATAAACATTGCATTGACTAAATATACAATTTCATAATTACCAAATACAAAAACTTATACTTACCAAAGGAAATACTCTAACGACTGGCACAAACACGCTCTCCGAAAGTCAATCGCAAACTGACGACAATTTATTTGAGTTTTGCTCAAGGACGTAAGCTTGCTTTTAAGTTCACACTGTTGTACGTGCGTAGTTGAAGGTCAAAACATACCCTGGCCATTTTTGGCCAAATTTTGCTTCATTGAGTTTCACCAGATGAAGTGACGTTATTGTAACATGACATGCAAATAAGTTATTTTATTTTATATTAATATTTTTTTTACACAGTTTATTTTGGTAAAATATGTTGCATTGTTTATAAAAGCATACAATCATTTAAAAACAAAACACAATAGAATACGTATTTCTATTATTTTGCCATAAAACCATTATAATCCATAAATGGGAAGGCCAGAGGAGTATACATTTCTAATGTTTTTAAACTAAAAATTCCATAAATTGATTATTTATCATAAATTGACTAAGTGGTCCAGATAAAAGGCAATATTATTCATTATTTAAGCCTGAGAAACAATAATATAATAAGTTAAACATATATTTTTTCTAAGGTCCATTGGAATTCAAATAGCGTATATTCACCCATTTATATCTATTGTAGTCACAATATAAACTCTGATTTTTAGTTTGGTAGACTAAAATGATAGATAATTTACTAAACAATAGCCATGTTTAGAAAAAGGTAAGTGACAGCTGTAATTTTAGTCTAGCAAACTAAAAATCAGGGTTTAGTTTGTTATAGACATAACATTTATAGAATTATATACACAGAAATGATATTACAAACACAATGCTTACCTTTCTTCTTTTTATTTGACTTAGCTGCTGGTTTTGATGCAGTGCTTGTTGCATTACTAACTGTTGATTTAGTATCATCATGTTCTTCATCAGAATCCTGGCCCTTCTTTTTATTTTTGCCTGAAATTATATACTTAATTCTTTACACTGTTTTTTTTTTTAGAAAAATACTTTTAGTTTCTGTAAATACTTATATTATTATAAGTTTAAGATATTTTAGGGGGAAAATTAGATAGGTATTATATTTTATAACATCATTTGGTCACAATTTACTATTGTTTGGCAAGAGGAAATGGGTGGAAAGAGTTACATGCCTACAATTGAGTGCACCTCACCCCTCGCACTACTTCCATGCAAAGGTAATGCAACATTCTTGTGAAAAACAAATTATTGTAACCTAAATAAAATGCTACCATCAATTACTTAAATCATGAAGATGGTGTTCACTTCTTTGCCTGCCATAAAAACCTAACTTGTCAAAGTCAGGGTTCCCCAAGTTTACTTCATTAGCCCTTGCATCCCAAGTTCTCTTAGTAGCAATATAGTAACATTGCTTTTTGGATACACCTACAACCTGCAGGGGTATACTAACTTTCTTGTGAACAGAATTTGTAGGCTAAAAAACTAACTAAACAATCAAACATTCTTTAAACCATTGTATCCATAACCCCCTTTTTTTTGTTGGAATGAGATATTTAAAAAAGGGGTTATGGATACAATAGTTTAAAGAATATTTGATTGTTTAGTTAACCCCTGCCAAATGATAATGCATCACATGCTTACAAAGGAAAACACTAAGTACCTGGAAAGACATTTTCATATTAATTTTGAAGAGATTAAAATTTAATAAATACATTTAAAAAGCAAAAGTATTTAACATTTATATGTAGTTACGGTCTGTGATGAGCCTAGTTACAATGCAAATTATAACAGTGAATTTTCCTAACATATGTGTACCTTTCTTTTGTGATTTCTTCGCCGCTGGCTTGGGTACATCTTCATCATCGGATGCTAACACCTTTTTTTGGACATTTCCTTCGTCACTGTCGCTAAAATCGCCTGCGTTGCTTTTACCTTTCTTCTTTCCTTTTCCCTTACTTTTAGAGGTTACCTCATGATCGTTTGTTATAGTCTTTTTCTCCTCGAAATCATCATCGAAGTCTTGGTTTTTCTTAGATCCCTTCTTTTTTGACATTTTGATGACTTGATTCAAAGAATTTGGTAATTGAAAAATCACAGAACCAGCCAACTCACTTCTTTTACGAAATTCACACACTGTGAACTGATCAACTGATTTAATAAAGAATAAAAGATGACATGACATGATGACACTGTCAGTGTCAGTACTGTCAGTGTCAACACTGTCAACGGTTAGGGATGTTAAAAAATAATCGATTTTTCTTTTAATCAATTATTTTTTTCGAATAATCGACTTTTTATAATCGATTTTCAAAATCATATTAATCGATTTTTTATAAATCGATTAAATAAATCACGGTATAAAATCGATTTTTATAAATAGCATCATCTGTGCGCCGAATAAAAAACTCGAAAGTAAGTTCATTATTACTTACAAGTTGATTAAACGAAAAGCGACGACATCTTTAGATATGTATGCGTATAAAGTAGTTTCAATGCGTGAGTGGTAAGTGAGATCTAATATTATTACAGATATCACTACACACACACTCACACTGTAGTTGTTGGTTTTATATCATAGTACTCTGTGGTTGTTGGTCAACAATAAAAATGGCTACGAACCGTAAAAGACCTAAAAGCGGCTGGCGAAAATATTATATTTTTGTTTTTGAGACCATATCGTCGTCGTTTAATTTTTTAAGTTTTTATTTTAATACCAGTCAAATGTAAAATAAGATTGGACATATACGAGTATGTGCAATTTATTTTTTTATTTTTATTTTAGTGTCCGAGATACTAAGATTGTCATTTTGTTGGGTTGTTCATTTCTTTTTTATTAGGGTTCCGTAGCCAAATAGCAAAAAACGGAACCCTTGTAGATTCGTCATGTCTGGCTGTCCGTCTGTCCGTCCGTCCGTATGTAACAGCCATTTTTTTCCGAAACTATAAGAGCTATACTGTGGCCTTACTGTATCGTTTATCTATGGGTAGGTCTTCAAAAATGATATTGAGGTTTCTAAAATATTTTTTTTCTAAATCGAATAGTTTACGCGACTGACGCTTCCAAAGTGGAAAAAAGTTCCCCCCCCCCCCTCCCTTCTAACTTCTAAAATAAGAAAATGAAAAACCTAAAAAAATACTATAAAAACTACCAACGTAAATTGTTTTGTACGAGATCTAGTAACCAGTTTTTTTTAATACCTCGTAAATCATAAAACGCTTATTACCGCGTAATGTTTCATATAACTTAAATCCTTTAATTTCATAAATCAATGGTACGGAACCCTTTGTGCGTGAGTCCGACACGCACTTGGCCGGTTTTTATATTATAATAACACGTTTAATGATACTGAACATTTATTTTTTAGTTTAAAATGGTTATTTTTTAATTAATATTCTTTTATTTGATATTAATATGATGAATAATTAACAGGAATGTCTTAAGCTTATTATTAGAATATGAAAAGCATATAGGAATTTAAATTATAGAAAAAATCGATTTTTTTGTAAAAATCGATTATTTATTTTCATTAAAATCGATTATCAACAAATCGATTAATATTGAATAAATAAAAATAGATTTTTATTAAATCGATTATTTTCTATTAATGTCACATCCTTATCAACTGTTAGCATCATTTTTTTTTTGTTCACTTCTTTCCGTACCGGAAAAGGCAAAGGCATTGTATGCCATACAGCTTGGACTTTAATAAGATTTTTCTTGAGTAAGTTTATATTCTAACTTAACTTAACTTAACCTATCTCCTTTCGTTTACCGCGTGAGCCGACTAGGAGGTGTTTGGGTAAACTCATGATGTGGCCACTTCTTCTTCTTCTTCAGCCTATAGATGTCCACTGCTGGACAAAGGCCTCCCCCAAGGCTTTCCACGCTGACCGGTCTTGTGCTGCCCGCATCCATCGGCTTCCCGCGACCTTCACCAGGTCATCGGTCCACCTTGTTGGGAGCCTCCATAAGCTGCGTCTTCCAGTACGTGGCCGCCACTCCAGAACCTTACTGCCAGATCGGCCATCGGTTCTACGAGCAATGTGCCCCGCCCACTGCCACTTATGTTTAGCGACTCGCAGAGCTATGTCGGTGACTTTGGTTCTTCTGCGGATCTCCTCATTTCTGATTCGATCACGCAGAGAAACTCCTAGCATAGCTCTTTCCATTGCCCTTTGTGTGACTCTGAGCCTTCGTATGAGGCCCATTGTGAGCGACCACGTTTCAGTTCCGTAAGTCATCACTGGCAACACACACTGGTCAAAGACTTTAGTCTTGAGACACTGTGGTATCTTGGACAACGAGAAGATATAGCGTAGCTTCCCGAACGCTGCCCAACCGAGCTGGATTCGCCGAGACACCTCTTTTTCGAAGTTGGACCTACCTAGTTGGACTGTTTGTCCCAGGTATACATACTCGTCAACAACTTCGAGTGCAGAGCAACCAACTACAATTGGAGTGGGTGCGACATGAGAGTTCGACATGATCTTCGTCATATCCATGTTCATTTTTAGACCCACTTGTTGGGAAGCTCTGCTGAGGTCATTGAGCATTTTGCCCAAGTCTTCCAGGGTCTCAGCCATGACCACGATATCATCTGCGAAACGGAGATTAGTGATGTACTCGCCGTTGATGTTGATGCCAAGTCCTTTCCAGTCCAGGAGCTTGAAGACATCTTCCAACGCAGCAGTGAACAATTTAGGAGATATGACATCTCCTTGTCTCACTCCACGCTGCAGTTGGATCGGTTTCGAGTCCTGATCCTGGAGACGGACTGACATGGTGGCGTTTTTGTACAAACACTTTATCACCTCAATGTATCTATGGTCAATTTGGCACCGCTGGAGAGACTGTAGCACCGCCCAAGTCTCAATCGAATCGAAGGCCTTCTCATAGTCCACAAACGCCAAGCATAGTGGTTTGTTATACTCCTCGGACTTCTGTATAACTTGCCGCAGCGTATGAATGTGGTCTATGGTGCTAAAGCCTTTTCGGAAGCCTGCTTGTTCGGGAGGCTGGAAGTCGTCGAACCTGCGAGCGAGACGATTCGTGATGACCCTAGAAAACAGCTTGTAGACATGGCTCAGGAGGGATATCGGTCTGTAGTTTTTCAGGAGGTTATTGTCACCTTTTTTGAAAAACAAAATCACCACGCTGCTGTGCCACGCCTTAGGCGTTTCGCCTTTAAGAATGACGGAATTAAATAGCTTCTGAAGCGCTTTAAGGATCGGTTTGCCACCCGCTTTCAGAAGCTCAGCCGTAATTCCATCATCTCCAGCCGCCTTATCCTTCTTGAGCTGTTTCAGGGCCATACCAATCTTGTACAGGCTGACGTCCGGGATATCGTCGGTGTAGTGTCGGGTTAGTCTGGCTCTAGGATCATTAGCCAGGCTTACAACAGGTGCGTGTGTTGATGTGTATAACTCTCCGTAGAATCTCTCAATCTCACCCAAAAGCTCGGGCTTGGAAGTGACGATCCTACCATCCCCAGTCTTCAGCTTCGCAAGTAGACTCTGTCCAACAGACAATTCTCGTGCGAACACTTTGGAGCCTTTGTTCCGCTCGATAGCCTCTTTAATACAATTTGTATTAAATTGGCGTATATCCCGAGTCAGAGACTTTGAGATTTGTCTGATAAGGCATCTGATACGCGAACCGTCATCAGGGGATTTTAAGATCACCTCCCGTCTTTCTTCCATTAGCCGGCGGGTGGGACCGGAGATCTTCTTCTGTCCTTTTGAACGGAGGGTTTTGTAGAACTTAGATCCTTCCGTTTGGAGAGTTTCCACAAACCTGTTGTTGTAGTCGTCCACATCTACGCATTCACCGAGGCATTCGAAGCGGTTTTGTAGTTTAATCTGAAAGCTCTCGGGGTTTTGGAGTTGTGTTGACGCTGGACGGAGCGTAGACTTCATAAGTTGAGAGCGTTCGAGCCTAATGTTGAGGTTCAAGATGCCTCTAACAATACGGTGATCACTCCCGGTTTTAACCGCATGGATCACGGAGACATCGTTGAACACTTGCCTTCTCGTTGACATTATGAAGTCTATCTCGTTTTTGGTCTGACCATCGGGGCTGAGCCAGGTCCACTTGCGGTGCAATGGTTTCTTGAAAAAAGAATTCATCGCAAAGAGCCCTTCCTTTTCCATGAAATCCATTAGCATCTGACCTCTGGGATTCCGATTTCCAACTCCAAATTGCCCCACTTTCGTCTCGTCCGCCTCTCGCATGCCCAGTTTTGCGTTAAAGTCCCCCATGACAACGGTGTAGTGGGTTTTGGAGGAATGTATGGCTCTACTGACGTCCTCATACATAACCTCCACCTCATCGTCAGAGTGTTTAGACGTCGGGGCGTAGACCTGTATAACCTTTAACGAATATCGTTTTGTTATTCTGAGTACAAGGTACGCCACCCGAGTCGAAAAGCTCCCGACTTTAACAACGCGAACAGCGTTGTTAAAGTCGGCCGGGGTGCCGGCCGGCGTGCCGGGGTGATGCCTTTAGGCATTTTCTACCAGTCTACTTTAAGGTACACTTTTTGTTTATTGTTTTATTATATATATACGGTATAAAAGTCACACAGATCGATCAAAGTATTATACTTCATCGGCGACCCGACGTCGTGAACCCCTCCTAATGTGAGAGTGGCGAGAAGAGGCAAAATGCCGGGGCATAACTACGCTGCCGCGAAAAATAGTCCATTGAGGAGTGGCTAGAGAGGCGCCACGGCACCCTCACCTTCTGCCTGACACAGGTCCTCAGGTCGGCATTCGGCAGCGATCTCTTGCGTCCGGACCTGGTCCAGGCCACGGTAAGCCGTCACCTCCTTCAGCGAAGCAGTGATACTGGCAGCGGGACTCCCAGCGCTCTCACGCCACCAGCCGCCGCAGGAAACGCCCTGGTCGGGAGACAACATCGAATTCCCGGCCACCGTAGCCACTGCTTACCGCCCGATAAGGACCAGGCCCGAGTCGACGAACACGGGTGGGTTATAGTCAGTAAAAGTCTGACATGCGCTTCTGCCCCGCCCAGAGTGGGAGAGATTATTTGATGATTTCCCATCCCAGAAAAAAAAAAACCCTCCTATCGTTATATAGGAACCGTGGCGCGTCCCGAGGACCATGAAAGCACATGACCCGGACTAGTGCAGGGCCACCTCGAGTCCAAATTACCGGATTCTTATAACGATTGTCGCAACTCCGAGGGTCTCTGCATCGGTTGCCGCCTGGTGCAACCTACCTTGCGCGTAACAAACTACACTAACGCCGATAGGTCGCCGCACAGCACCCAGTCGTACGTCCGATGTTCCACACATGCAGCCCCAGGACCGATCCCTGTGGAACGCCGCACGACATCTCTCGCCGGTTCCACACTCCTTGGTGACCAGGGTAGTGACGGCCCTGTCCGTCAGATAGGCCTCGACCTCGACCACTCGACAGAGACAGGTCGGCAAAAGGTGATGCTGGAATGCCTCCTGATGCAACTCGAGGGTAGGGTGTTGAAGGCATTGGCGATGTCTAGACACACTGCACCCTGGGCCGCAGCAACCCCTGGCACACGCATGATGGCGTTCACAGTAGAGCGCCCCCTGCGGAAGCCAAACTAGTTCTCCACCAAATCCGGCCCCACCGTATGAGTCGCCCGAAGAGGCGGGCTGCAATTAATTTTTCAAAGAGGTTGCCCACCTCGTCGAGCAGTACGATAGGCAGGTAAGCGGACGGAGAGTCTGCAGGGCGCTCTAGCTTCTTTATGAGGACCAGTTTCACCGTCTTCCAGCGAAGTTGGAACTGGCCCCTCTCCAACCATGCCTTTAGTAGCCCCCTTAGTCGAGGACCAAGAAAATGTGACTCAAACAGAAATGTTCGTAGACAATATACCTAAATATGATATTAATTTGCCTTGTGTAAATAATATGATTTATTATAAAAGTACATATCGACGCTTGAAAGGCAATCATATTTATGCGACAAAAATTCGTAAATTGAGTTATATACACCAAACGATGCAGAACAATCTGGCGGTTCGAATGGTGTCTAAAACTAAATTTACGAACTTTTGTCGCTTAGTTATGATTGCCTTTCAAGCGTCGATATATTACTGCCATTCGTGTGTACAACCAACTGCCAATAGCAATTCAGCAATTAAAGGGAAATCTAAATAAAACAATGTTAGAGAAATTTTTAATTGGTAATGTGTTCTATAATTTAAATGAATATTTTGGTAAAAAGTAATAATGTAATTTAATGTAATTTAGACTTACCGTATTGTTTAAATCCAGCCTGATGGTAAGCACTGATGCAATCGTTGATGGTAAGGCACGCTAGAGCATAATAATCTTTTATTTCTTTGATATTGCATGTTTGACTTGGATAGACTGTTGAGCCAAAGCATTGTATTTACACAATGAAATAACAGCAATATGTACACAGTTAAGCAATAAATGAATCTTTATCTTTAAGAACCCTTAAGGCCAGAACCCAAGCTTATAAGGTCCTGGGGTAGTATTTTTGGCAGTTAGCCTACGTGCCACCACTCTCAGCTCTACTTCGGTCACCACTGGAGCATCGTCATCATCGTCGGTCTAGTCGGTATCAGGCACTGCAGGAGTCGGAGCCGTGGGTGGAGGGAAACAGACCACTCACTACGGTGTCCACGAGCTGGGCGCTGGCAGAGGGGGAGCGCATGGGCGAAGTTTATCCTGCACCATTTTATAGGGGCGGCTTCATATTAAATCAGCAATGTATATAAGATATTAAATTGGATATTGGTTACAATCGCTTCGAAAATTAGCCATATTTGTCGTAAAAAATAAATAACAAAAAATATATTGTGGGATATCCATACGAGATAGACATACATCATCGCGGACTTTTTTATAGACCTTTTCAATGTGTACATTATTTAGTACCTACATTATTTTGATAAATCTCATAGGATTAAGCCTGCGCTTTACTGCAAACGCGGAAAAAATGTAATTATTTATGACATCACATTAGAAACCTCAAATATAATAGTATCTTCACTATTTAATGGATGTTATTATATTATACATACAAACCATTCCTCTTTAATCACTCTCGTCATCTCAGCTTTAATCCCAGTCGCATCCAAAGCTTTTTTTAAGCTTTGGAGTCTGAGGTCCGCTTTACCAGTTTAACTGCTGATTTTGGCTAAACTTCAATATTTTCCGTGAAGCGACAGGCGTCTGACCTCCACAATCCGAAGGCGACATCGAAGCGTTGCACTTAGACCAATTGTTGGACTTTTGAGGGTTCCAACAATCCGTAACAACTGCCATTAGATATTCGTATCGCAACCGGAACCAACGGCTTAACGTGCTTCCCGAGGCACGACCAGACATGTTCAAATATTCATCATCATCATCAACCTTTTTTTTATCGTCCCACTGCTGGGCACAGGTCTCCTCTCATACAGAGAAGGATTGAGCGTATTCACCACGCTTGCTCAATGCGGGTTGGCGATTTCAGACTTAAAGTCCAGGTTTCCTCAAGATGTTTTCCTTCACCTTCAGTCATTGGTGTCCAAGATATACTTACTATAAAGTACATATAACTTTAGAAAAGTAACATTGGTACTTGCCTGACCTGGAATCGAACCCGGGCTCTCATACTTGAGAGGCTGGTGTTTTAACCACTAGGCCACTACGACTCGTTACACAAATATTTGTACTGCGCGGGGATCGAACCCGCGCTTCCTTCTGCAGCGACCGCGTTCACAACCGCTACGCCGTGGAGGCTGTCCTCTTTAATCACTCTATTTATTTAAAAAACCCGCATCAAAATTCGTTGCGTAGTTTTAAAAATTTAATCATACATAGAGACATAGGGAAAGAGAACGCGACTTTGTTTTTTACTATGTAGTGATGATATCGGAAAGACCATGCGAAGCTGGAGCTAGTCAAAGATTAACCCTCTTATTTATAAAGTCAAGTGCCTAGTGATTAATGACTAATTACCGTACATTTGTAATAGGTTATCACCTTTTTAAATAAACTCCAAAAGAGAATAGTGGTTGAGAATCATTGTTTGCTGGCTGCATAAACAAAATTTTGTTAAAAAAGAATTGCATGATTATGACATCATAGATAGGTACGAAAAAAGAACTAGATTATTCTTCTTCTGAAGAATTAGAATGTATTAATGATGAAGACTGAACAGGTTTTTCTGCATTTTCTAGTTCTCGTTGTATTTGTATTTGGTTTATTAACTACATGTGCTGGGGAAAATGTAAAAAAAAGTGTGGATGATAATAGAGATGACAACGGCGAAACAGGCGATGACTCCAAAGAAGAAACCCTGGACCTCCCCGCTGAAAGTGAACCTAATAACATTACATGTACGAGAAGACAAAATAGTCAAATGCATGAAATACAGTCGGCGACTCACCAACAATTTCCATTCATGGCTGCTATAATGTCTCAACAAAATGAATATTTATGTTCTGGTGTTTTAGTTTCTAACGGAATGATATTAACAACAGCTCAGTGTACTCAATTTCCTTTAAGTCATGTTTTATTGAATACCACAACTGACAAGAAGGACGACAAAACTGTATCGCTTCATGTTACGAAAACCGAGAGATTCCCCACTTTTTCTGGATCGGATTCAATAAAAGATGTTGGTATTATTTACACCGAGAAACATAATAATACCTTTGCATCAAAAGTAATCCTCAGTAATTACACCAACCCTCGCACCGTCGTCGATGTAGAAGGGATAGGATTTGGATTGAATGCCGATGTTGGGCAAACAAAACAACTTCAGTATATAGGCATGGAAAATCGTTCCCCGGACGATATAACAGATGTTTTGAAAGTGTATTTTGACTGCGTCGAAACAAAGGTAGTGACGTGTTTCAAAGATACGGGTGGTCCTGTGATATTTGATAAACAACTTATGGGCATTGTTGTTAAAGGTCAAGATGAATGCTCTAGAGAAATGTCAGCTACATATGCTGTAAACAAAAGGATGGCAGATGTTTTACCAACCTATGTTTTTAAAGCATGGCTTGATGAGAAAATAAAAAAGAATGAAGAACAAGCTCAGGTTGCTCTAGTAGTCTATCCAACACAAATTCTACGAACAGATACTCGTCGTGTTCATAAACTGACGAGTAACTCGGGAACACGAACTATTGTCAATCCAGCATATATGTTTACAGGATGTGTATGTATCTTGGCGCTTTATTGATATCTATGTTATTTATGTTTACATAGTAATATAAATTGTTGGTGATTTTCAATAAATATTTTCAGGTTTATATTAATTTAGTTTTACTTAATTAAACATGATATTAAATGATCTTCAGATAACAACAGGCCGACATTTATCCAGTAAGTGTCGCGAGCGACACATCTGCGGAACGTACGGCGCCGAAAGTACGGGTAAATACGCTCGCAGTGTATTTCAAGTACTCTATGATACATCAGCCGCAATTACGCCGCGTCCGGCGTAGGGCCTAACCTTCCTTCGGGCGGTATTTTCAGCTAAAACGCATTTAATGTATTTTGCATAGCAAGCGACACATGACGCGATGCTTTGCGCGACCGAAAGTTCGGCGGGCGTAGCTGAACGTTCGGCGTGTGTTGTGCATCGCACGCGTGGCGGTAACTAAGAGCGGCAACGTCTTCTAAGCCCTCTATAATAGCTAATATTCTAATTAAATCCATTTTTCTGGGCAATTCAGGTACGTCACAAAAACCGCACACCATCAAGTGTCGACACAGACAGACTGACGATGACGCAATGTAACTTTCCGTCACATAGCGCGCTGAACAAGACGCCGCGTTTTGACCGTTTGGTTTGTCATAACAACTGAATATTGCGACTGACGCAGCCGCTGACTGGTTAAGTTTGATTAGTTAGGATAAGTTACGAAAGAAAACAAGATTACAACGAAGAAATGGCTCGAAGGAAAATTAATTACTGAAGATATGGCAGCATAGTCTCTGACCTTAGCCGGTTCCAAATATAATATAATAAACAAAAAAAAAACAATAAATGTCAATGTCAGCTGTTCACTTCGTGCTGTCTGTTGTTGTTTAGATCTGTTAATTTAAAATTAAAATTAAGCTATTTAGTAGTAATTTTAAAAACGTAGTGATTACTTGCTCTGTGCTGCATACTACTCAATGAGCTTTAACTCGGATGTGAAGATTGTGATGCTGTTTAATGCATCTGAATTATGTAAGTCGTGCTTAATTTGTAGGTTTATCTGATTATAAACAATGACTTCATTAGAGGAAACCGAGACGCCACCTGAGGAGGTGTCGGCGGGAAATCCAGAAGAATTGACCAAAACCCCGACAGCTTTGAAAGGTACGGGCGACAGCAGGTCAAGCTACCCGAAACTGTCAGATATTCCGAATCAACCTTGAGCCTTAATGCTTACAGATAAAGTTGAAAATCTGACAGATTGTAGTAACTTGATGTACTGTTGTCTCTACATAAATATTTCAAAATAAATAGCCCCAGCACATGTATGTTGTCTTCCCAATAAAGTTCAAAAACATACATGATTGTACACACGAAAGTAAGGCAAAGACAATGTTATGGCCCGTCAAGCTACTGGGTAATGTTTGTAGATAAGTGAATATCACACCATTATCATAACATAGAGCATATTAACAATTAAGTCCAACATTGATAAATGGTTCTAAATTGTAAGGTTCTTCATGATAAAAACTTTGTTACCCTTATGACTGTGTCGAGTATTCTAATATTGGATATGGTTATAAAGAATGCACTGTAATATAATAAATAAATAAACTAATATTCCGAATAAATTAGGATTGGTGGCACCATTTAACTATCCTCAAGAAGGTTCCAGGTATTCACAACAGTCCAGCAAAGTAATTATGGCAATGCATTTAGGAAATCTATACCGCTCTGAGAATATGAAAAAACATTTAAGCCTGAGGACCACACATGGCAAACAATCTATAAAATCTCTTTTTTTCACAAGTATTATTTTAAATGGTAAACTAACAAATTAAGTAAATACTAAATGAAATGAAATTATTGCCCTTTTTTGCTATTCAGAGGCTCATGAACAAATGGCAACTCTAGATGTGCTGGTGTGTGGACTGTGCCACTCAGCATTCCGTTTAGTGGAAGAATTCAAGGAGCATAAAGATGCCAATAACTGCACAGGGAAGTCTCCTGTAAGAGATAGTGTAAGTATAGTTATGGTTATTAAGGACTTAAAATAAGAATAAAATTGGACATAGTTATCCAAAAAGGATCCAGCCCCAAAACTTACTTTTGAGAAAATAGAGGTTGAAGTAAAATTTATAATTATTATATTAAAAATAACGTGACAGTAGATTTAAATTTCCTTTTAAATAATGGGTATTTTTCTGTACTTCCTGCTTTGATATTTTTTGCATATAAGTACTAAAGTTGATGTGTAAATTTTAGACATTGATGACAGTAACTCAAAAAACGTTTTTTGTGGGTTGGGTCCACCTTGCATGACTACATCCAAATATAAATTAGATAAGGCTTTCTTTTCAGGGGCTTGTAAATAAGTATGCATGCTTCTGCATGGATCAATCAACTGTTGACCCCTTAATGCTCTGGAAACTTTAAAATTTAAACCAACAACCTAATTGCATTTTTTTTTTATCTATACTAATATATAAAGCTGAAGAGTTTGTTTGTTTATGCGCGCTAATCTCAGGAACTACTGGTCCGATTTGAAAAATTCTTTTTGCGTTGGATAGCCTATTATTCCAGGAAGGCTTTAGGCTATATCATCCCACTATGACTAATAAAAGCAGAGCAGTAACAAAAAATGTTGCGAAAACGGGAGCTAACACAGCCGTACATATTGCCAATAGGAGCTGAGCATGACTAATTCCACGCGAACGAAGTCGCTGGCGGCCGCTAGTGTATTATAAACTAGCGCTTGACCGCAATCTTGCCTGATGGTAAGCAGTGACGCAATCGTTGATGGTAAAGCGCACTAGTTTACATAACACTATTATTATATTTTGCATAACATTATTACTATCAATTTGAATAATTTTTAAGCATATTGTTAATCCATCTCCCCATAATTATGTTTGAAAAATGTCCCTGCTCAACAATGTAAATAACAAAATGGATGTTGTTGAACTGTCAAAATGAAACCTATTGCTAGTGATAGGGTGTTACTCTATTACCCTGCAGCTGTCATTCTTGGACCATTGGCAGTTGTTTTGGATCATCAGAATGCTAAAATTCTGACAACCGGTATTACCTATGGGTTATGTGTTACTCAGGCACTGGTTTGTGAAGGTCAGATAGGCGATTACTCTATTTAATAAAATACTGTTATTCAGCTGCATCCCCTTAGACTGGAAGCCAACCCCAATATGATTGGGAAAAGGCTAAGCATATTGCAGATAAGCCTTTTAGCTAATGAAAGAAGCAGTTTCTTTCATTTATTTATTTTTTTCATACACAGCATGAAAGTAAAGCACATGTTTGGGCTTTCTTAATATGGAAAGGTTCATTAATTCGTGATGAATCCACTGTCAACAAAAACAATAGCTGGAAGCTCTACCAGCAGTGGTGTGGCATGGAGGAGGCACAACGGACCACCTGGATCACAGCTGGATCAATTGTCCAGGCCCTCTCCAAATTTGCACATGCTAAAGCTGTAAGTTATTCATATTGTTCTATCATTACTAACATTATCATTTTGTCATTTAGCTTCACTTTTCTTGGACTGACCGACATTGAATATTCAAAAGCACCAACAGATGGTTAATTTGAAATAAACAATTTTGATTTTTGATTTTGTCTAATACAGTTTAAGGGCATACAAGAAACGATTATATATACATATATATAATTAAACTTTTACATATAGATCGAACTAAAGACTGAACCTGTTTGAACAGTGCCTGTTCAAACACCAGTACAGCAAGAAGTAAAGAAACAGGGCAGGCCAAGGAAGTTTCCCAAGCCGATATGTTTTCAGTACAGCTGAATAACTCTATGCATGTCATTATTCCTCATCGCTAACTCAATCTTGCAAGAGGAATCTAAAACACAGCCCTCTGGGGAGAAAAGTGATGATATTGTTAAGGCTAGCCCTGGACTCAAGAATGTCCATAAAGTACCAGTACCGCAAAGTGTTAACAAAACTAAGGTACTAATATTTTTTTTATATTAATTTGGATAATTATTTGTTTGTTTAGAGTCTACACAAACAAAGCGCACGTTGAGAACCTATGGTCTACACTGTAGACCATAGGTTCTCAACGTGGGCGATAACGCCCCCTTGTGGGCGTTTGAGACTTTTGGGGGGGCAGTAGAAGACCCAGAGAAAATTAGGAGGCATTGAGATGACGCAAAGGGGACGTGGGTAGATTAAAAAATATAGTCTAAAAAGCAAAAAAATACACGCCAATCACGTACTAAAGTAAAATAACAATTAATGTCGTCTAATTTTTGTTATTGTAGGTATTGTAATCATTCTTATCACATGTGCACTTATTTTGGTACGACGGGCAATGGTTTAAAAAAAGTATAAATAAAAAGTACTACAATCGAGGTACAGAGATTAAGGTCCGTATTCCAGAAGATAACTCAAGCATTGATCTCTGTTGAAACATTACTTAAAAGTAGTTTCAACCAATCAAATGGCTTGAAACGAGTATAAAAGTAATGCTTGGGTTTTGAGTGAGCTTCTGGAATACGGGGCTTAGATTATACAATATGTTAAGAAAACCCTGTCCGACCCGTGAAGGTATTGTTAGGTATCGATAACTGATTCTACTAATGCCTACAAAACCTGGCTAAACTTAAAAAAAAATCCCCCTAAAAATAAATAACTTAAATAAAATAAATAGGTAATTTCATGGCAACACAGGCACAGTTCATAACCTCAGTTGACCTCATGCATGTAGGTATAGGTAATTTATTCACGTTTATCGAGTCTCGAAAGAAATAATGATACTTAGGCAGCTCGTGAAAAGAACTTTTTTTTTAAGTAGGAATGTCGTCTGACTCTCCAAATGTATCATTTCATTCGATGAGCATAATGGCTGTGGCGGAGATGTTGTTCCATATTTCGTTCACTAATAACGATACAGGCCCAGCTGGCACCGTCGCACGAGATAAGCACGGACATGCACACAAATAAAAATCAACTGGTGTCAAATCCGCGCTGACCACAGTTGGTCCACCCTTACCAATCCACTGCTCGCCGAACTGATAATGGAGGTTCTCACGTACAGGACAAAGATATGGTGATGCACCGTCATACTGGAACCACATTGACCACATTGACCACAATCACCTGATCACAAAACAGCAGTTGCTACCTTCCATCAGCATGTTACATTACTCTACATTAGGAAACGACATAATCACACAATACACGAATGGTCTTCACTAGAGCGATGTTTACGCGCAACTGATAATTTAAAGTAAAAATGATTTTTATTTTATAAAATTGTACCTACGGGGCTGACCTCGCGGCATCCTTTGAGTAAATAAGGATGTGTAAGTAATCAAAATATTGATTTTCGATGGAAACAATTTACTCGTCTATTTTTGTTATCGATTTAGTATTGTAGTTTCTCATTCTCATTCTAGATTCAGCATCGCATGGAATTGTTTAGAACTTTTACAAAACTTAAATTAGGTACACTGCTGTAAATGAAAATCATGCCAAATTTTTAATTTCAGTTTCTGTCTCAAAATCGATGATATTGACCGTTAAAATATTTGTAAAATTTTACTAAAATTGTGTTTCATAAGTCCTTCTCGTTTCTGTTTACTAATACTTGTGTTATAATAATGTTATTAGTAATTAATCGATAAACAAACAAAAGTACTTTTACCATTGGGTAATCTGTGTTTTTAACAAATCATTCAACCAGATACAAGTTTCGATTAATCATCATCATTCTCCTGCCCTTGTCCCAATTTATTTGGGGTCGGCGCAACATGTCTTTTTCTTCCATACATCCCTATCAGAAGCCATCTCGGCAGTCACCCCCTTCTTAGCCATATCATCCTTCACACATTCCATCCATCGTTTCTTTGATCTTCCCCTACTCTTATAGCCATCAACATTCATAATTAAAACTCTCCTCACGACATTCTCCTCATTTCTCCGTAACACATGCCCGTACCATGACAACCGATTTCCACACAACTTTTCAGCTACCGGTGCCACTTTCGCAAGTTTCGATTAATAGCGATAAAAAAACGTTATTGCGCAAAAATTAGTGCATCACTAGTTATTTCTTTTACGTCGCCGACAAAGCTCACGCGCGACGCCGCCAAAGAAATAAATAATCTAACAAAACAATAAAAGGAAAGCCGACAATGGGGAAGAAAACGCAAATCTATATGCAGATGTCGCTGATGGCGTTTGACTCATAACAATATTAGCTGTCAGTCGTATCACGTTTTATGTTGAGTTTTTTATTGTGTTTGACGAGTTTTTTTTTTAGGTAAAGCGGAGCAATGTATTGTACATGGACTGTGTCAAGTTAAAAAAGGAGTTAAAAGTCTAGAGGAGCTTCAGTAAAAGGACGAAAAGCTGATCTAATTACCCGGCAAATAACAATGCCCAGACTTTAAACTAAATGCAGACTTATAAGTGTTTTAAGTTACATTAATTTTGTATTAGGTTTAATGCTTCTTTAATTATATTTAAGTAAATATTAATGTACTTATTATTGCCATATTTTGAAAGTTTCAACCCTATTAACCTAAAATTATTATCCAGACTTGAATCGTATGACCGAAATTTTAACTTCGAGGTTCATCAAGAACAAGAAATTCAAGAGAAAAAAATTGATTTAAACCCCCAGAAAGCTATAGAGACATCAACATAATCTTTACTGAAATCTATTTATACATACATATATTCTGTTCTAAATTGAAATGCATATCTTTAGGGAAAGAGTGATTTCCATTATTATTGCAAGAAATTGCTACACAACGCGGCATATATTTAAAATTTTTATAAACAACGTAAATTCGTACAAATTACTATGGGTTTTGACAGTTTATTTGGGTCAAACGATATCAGCGCCTCTAGTGGCGAGATTTGTCAGTTTTCTTCCCCATTATACCGCCTAAAATGGTGTTGTCATTTTTTTAAAAACACCAAATTTTGGGGAAGTTAGCGTAAATTCGCGGGGAAAAAAGATAGTTTCAAAATTGATTAGTATTGTTACTATGATGATTATGCAAAATTTAAAATTTTATTTGGTCATGTGATTGCCTAACCTTTATTATCCTTATGGGTCGGACAGGGTTTTCTTTACTTATTGTATAAATTTTATTTTCCAAAAGATACTTAATATTTCTTGAAATTATAATAAAATAAACATACACATAATATTAATTATTAATCGATGTTTTGTGTATGTTTATAATCTAAACTGGCAAGAGAACCGGTTTGGGGCCGCGGTCAACCCCTACAAATTTCAGATTTTTTTCACTAAAATTGCTTATTCCGATTGGTTTTTATCATTTCAAGATATATAAATTATATTAATTTATTTTTCGTCAGTGTCTTCAGGGCATTCGGGAGTTCGCACTCTGCTCTCGCGTCGCCCTTGCCGCCGCGCGGCGTCCGCCCTTACCTTTCGCGCCGGGTGTTATAAACGAGTCACTGCATGTTTATCTTATTCCTGTCGTTACATGATAAATATCTCCAACCTATACAACTTGTAACAAAAAGGGTATTTACATACCAAGGGCATGGCATCTTTAAATGATATCAAACGATATCGGAAGGGTTTCAACTCAAAATAAAATAGATACACAAAAAATTAGTACCAAATTTTCGGTTTCGTGTGTTTCTTAAAATAAAATCATAACAAACGTGGCAGCACACTACATACGTTAATAACTACTCGTTACCCGTCACGTTACTTGCCAAAGTCCGATAAATGTCTTCAATATCTCTGTGCGACTAGTATGATAGCAGCCTATCACAGGCGGTGTTTTTCCTCATAACTTCCTAACATAAAAAGATAGGATTAAAAAACCCTTCCAATATTGTTTGATATCATGTAAAGATGCCATGCCTTTGTTATGTATATACCCTTTATGTTACACGTTATATAAAGGCAATGATTGTTCATTTTATTTTCATTTTTCATTGGCATTATCGCGCGCAATTGAGAACAGGGTTTTAGAAATTAATCTTTTACTCACTTATCTGTAAATTACAAACCATGTCGAAAGCAAAAAAGAAGAGGTTGCAGTATTGTGGGGATTATATTAAATACGGATTTATCGAAAATCCCACAAATCCATCATCGCCGTTGTGCCTTATTTGTAAAAAACACATTTTCAAATGAAACGATGAAGCCTTCCAGGCTTCAAGATCATTATGACCATGATATGACCTATTTTCAAGACATGAAAAAGAAGTAAGAAATTCAGCCAACTATATCAAACAAGATTTCATCAGCTTCTAAGGAAGACGATGACGGACTTCGAGCTTCGTACAATATCTCATTGTTGATCGCTAAAACAGGCAAACCACACACTATTGGGGAAGATTTAATTTTACCAGCAATCAAAGAAGTAATAATCACTGTACTCCATAAACCAGCTGCAGATATTATCCGAAAAATTTCTTTGAGCAATAGTTTGGTGCAAAGACGAATTGATGAGATGGCTAAAACATTGAAGAATCATTGTGCAATTATCTGCAGACTTGTCAATTTTCAATTCAGCTGGATGAGTCTACTTTACCCACCAATGAAGCATTGTTGGGTAAAGTAGACATTTATTTTTTCATCCATCCTTCTCTGTATGTGAGGAGACCTGTGCCCAGCAATGGGACGATAAAAAGTTTGATGATGATGAAGCATTGTTATTGTCATACCGAGGTTCATTAAGGATGAGAAAATATGTCTAGAACTATTGTTGGATACTGATACAAATGGAGAAACTGTATATAGGTACTCTTGAAAAGTTTTGTGCCGAAAAGGAAATTCTTTTGAATTTAATGTCTTTAAGTAAAATCGAGACTAATTTTTATTTTTTATAAATTATAAACTAGCGCTTGACCGCAAACCCGCCTGATGGTAAGCAGTGACGCAATCGTTGATGGTAAAGCGCACTAGTTTATTCAGAGCCTATTCACTCTAGCCTTGAAGACATTTAAATTATAATCCGACGGAAACACTGCCGCGGCAAATTATTCCAGTCCCTCGATGTACGCGGTATAAAAGTCCGAACTGTAGCGGTGTCAACAACGTAAGGGTGGAAACTCGCCGTGCGACGGGTCGTCCGATGGGTCGTCCGATGGCGGAACGGAGATGGGGGAACTAATAATATTAACAAACTCATATCCTCAAAGTGGGCGGTGAGCAAAATAAGGTTGAGAAACTATGGTGTAGACAATATTATAGCCTTAACAATAATTGAGTTTCGGAAAAAAAAATGGCTGTGACATACGGACGAATCTATAAGGGTTCCGTTTTTTGCCATTTGGATACGGAACCCTAAAAAACATTATAGAGACGGCACTAAATATATTTAATAAATTACCAACTTGTATAAAGGACCAGCCCGTAATTAAATTTAAGAAACTCTTGTCATTGTTTTTGACAGGAAAATGCTATTACACTGTCACTGTTTATAAATAATAAATTGTAATGTTTGCTCTATTTTATTCTAATTAGTTATGTAAATAATTTCAGACTTAGCGTGATCTCATTTTTAATTTGACTATAAGGATTGTAAATTATCTATAAGTGTACCTCTTTATTTTGTATGCCAAAAGCCAGAATGTACTGGGACTATATCTGACGAAAACACCAATATTGTGATACCTGCATTCTTATTTATTTACTAGCTTTCCGCCCGCGGCTTCGCCCGCGTGAAGTTCGGTTATATCGCCCTTTTTAGATTTCCCTCGGGAATATCATTTTTTTCCGGGATAAAAGGTAGCCTATGTTTTTTCTCAGGGTCTAAAGATTGTCTGTGCCAAATTTCATCAAAATCGGTTGAGAGGTTTAGGCGGGAAAGCGTAACAGACAGACAGACAGAGTTACTTTCGCATTTATAATATTAGTATGGATTAAGCATGGAGGAGTTACAACACTTACAACTAAACAAATCAGTTAAGAAACAGTAAGTTGGATTGATAGCCAATAAGAAGTCCTCACTTTACAGTTTAGTAAAATAAAAAAACATCGCATGGACACTAAGTAAGTGGGTACGCGTATAACAAAAAACTAATTACAACCAATACACAACAGAAACTACTAGTATTTTGCTAACACGGCAAGTTAATCACAAAGCTAATTATGTAATTGAATAAATGAAATCTCTAATCTTCTTGTCATATAAAGAAATTATTCATCATCAACATTTTTTTTATTTTATTTTTATCGTCCCGCCGCTGAGCACGGTTCTCCTATCATACAGAGAAGGATTGAGCGTAATCACCACGCTTGCTCAATGCGGGTTGGCGATTTCAGACTTATAAAGTCCAGGTTTCCTCAAGATGTTTTCCTTCACCTTCAGTCATTGGTGTCCAAGATTTACTTAGAAAGTACATATAACTTTGGAAAAGTTACATTGTTACTTGACTGACCTGGAATCGATCCCGCGCACTCATACTTGAGAGGCTGGAGTTTTACCCACTTGGCCACCACGACTTCCAAGAAATTATTATTATTAAATCATGCGAGATGTCGCGTCTGCGGCGGTACACGGCGCGGCGTTCGTGGAGGTTTTTTATACAACGTTACACAGTTTTCTGTAGTGTATTTAGTATCAGCATTGCACCCGTGCGAAACTGGGGCGGGTCGCTAGTTATCTATAAATTTCAGATTCTCGTATTTGATTTATCCTTAGGAGTTGAACGAGTCAGTCCGTAACCCGCCTGAAGTGCGCATCCCTCGTCACACGGAGCGACAGGGCGACCCTGCGGAAGCCGGCGAGTACGTCGTGGAGAAAATCTTAGACAACCGTTTCAACCCACGCAGGAAACAATACGAGTATTTGCTCAAGTGGAAGGGATGTCCGCAGTAAGTCTCAACTTTTTGTCACATGCAGAACCAGTTGCCCCGTGTGGTACCGGGCTTAGAATAGTACCACCCAATATCCTCCCGTGGGTGTCGTAAGAGGCGACTAAGGGAACTCTCACCACTCGCGCTTCTCCTGTAGAATATCAAATTCTGCGATCCCCAACCCGCCTGCCAAGCGTAGGGATTATGGCAAACCGACGAATACAATGACGGGTCTATAGAAGCTGTCCGTACGGTCGGGACCAAGTATTTTAAGACCCGCCGTACAAATAGAACTAAAAAGCTCTCGGACAACCTCGAGCTCATGGAGTCGTCGTTGGAGTTTGTCGTCTTCCGTGGCGCAGCGGTCAACGCACCTACCTGCGACGTGGAGGCTCCGGGTTCGATCCCCGGCCAGGTCATTATGGAAAACGATCTTTTCCTGATTGGCCTGGGTGTTGGAAGTTTATCTGTTTATTTATCTAGAATGTATATATGTATCTTCTCTTCTTTCTTTCTTTCTTTCTTCTTTCTTTCTTTGAGCTTGTTTTGCGTTCGTCAAGTGACGCTTGCAGATACCGGCTGCTCAATAAGCGGATCTCAAAGTCTCTGAAGCGCGACCTACGCCAGTGTAATACCAAACATAGGTATAACGGAGGCTATAGAGCGAAACAGAGACTCCAAAGTTTTCGCAAGAGATCTGACTATTGGGCATAGCCAGCTAAGCAAGCTGTAGACTGACGACGGCAAGATTGTAACGTCTGGACCTGAGGGAAGTTGAGAATTTCTATGGACAGCTCTACACTTTGACGAAAACCGAAGACCCCAAAGCAAGATTACCCGGACATTACATCTAAGACATCCCGGACGTCAGCCTGCAGGACATTCCACTGGCTCTCAAACAGCTTAAAAACAACAAGACGCCGCACACTGGTGAAATTTGCTCAAAAGTTGGCCAAAATTACGTCAAGCGTGTTATGCCCATATATTGCTGTAATCTGCCTAAAATAATAGGTTGACGGTGTTTTAAAAAGCAAAATCAAAATCAAATCTTGTCTTTGTAGTAGCTTTCTGAGACTTGTGATGTGAGGATGTGATGAAATTAAAAGTTGGTGAAACAAATCTTCCATAGTCTGTTTCATAGAAAATTTCCATGTGAAACCTTCACGATATTTTTTAATATCTTTGTTCTTACTTTCTTGGGCCTCTTGAAATGGAAGACCTATTGGAACCACTGCATTCTGTACCATATACCCATGGATTAATATTCTGTGAACATTGTAAGTTTTGCACTATTTTGTTTAGGTGACGCAATTAGACGCAGCAAATTTTGGTGTGATATGAAAGCTGTAGATATGTTCTTTCAAAATATTTAAAAGAAACGGGTTGAGTGCGATTGAGTATGAACTTTTTCACTGAGTAAAAAAAAACTTTTAAAAGGTAGACTTCTATTCAAACCTACATATCTATTATATGGCAAGTAATGTAAACTTTTTAGTAATACAGAAATAATAAACAAACCTGAAGGTATAGAATCCATTACGTTTTACACCAAATATCAACTAAATAAAATTTAAACGTTGTCATTAAACAAAAGCTCAAAATTGTAATAAATTACTCAACAAGCAAAACTGTTTAAATTGAGTGTTGTGGGTATCTGAATAAAAACTGTCAAAGGTTTAAATGGTCATTAATAGATGGCGCCATATGTCTTGTTCCTAAATTAGGTTACTCATTTTAAATCGGAGTAACTCTGCTTTTTCAATTTTGGCCACTAATTACGTAAATTTCACCAGTGTGCGCCGGGCGATGACGAAATAACTGCTGAGCTACTGAAGGCGGGTGGTGAACCGATCATTAGGGCCCTTCAGAAGTTGTTTAATTCCGTCATAGTCAAGGGAAAAACGCCGCAGGCATGGCACAGAAGTGTGGTAGTACCTACTCTTTTTCAAAAAGAGTGACAACACCTCTTTGAAAAACTACACAAGAGAGCGACACCACCCTACGGTCGACCGCTTAATATTCCCCCTGACGTGTCCACCGCAGATACACCTTACTGACTGACCGACCTTCTGGCAATTCAAAAGTGCCTGTACTTGGTTTATTTGAAATTAATGCTTTGATTTGATTTGATACACCTGTGTAGCTGAACTCATCACTGATAGTGTTAAGAAATGAGATTTCATCCGGCAACAACCACGTTTCCTGGAGTGTAATCACATCGCATTGATTACATAAATCACGAATAGTCTGTATCGGGCGCTTCACATTTTTACAATTAAAAGTGACTAACTTGTGGATATTACTCCACTGTCCAGCAGTGGACGTCTTTCGGCTGTAATGATGA
The DNA here is from genome assembly GCA_017933935.1 of Sesamia nonagrioides. NCBI lineage: Eukaryota > Metazoa > Arthropoda > Insecta > Lepidoptera > Noctuidae > Sesamia > Sesamia nonagrioides. Next base: position 999,262 of record JADWQK010001955.1, on the reverse strand, counting down.
TGACTAACCAGTAATTTCTAATGGGGCATACATTTCTAATGTTTTATGTTGTGTTCACAAATACAATATAAACCACTAGAAATGTATACAACGGCGCTTGACTAGTGTTAGGTGTTGTGAATGTGCACAGCACTAGTCAGCCCCCATCACTAGTGCAGTGACGCAGTGTGTGTGAAAAAGATGGCGCCCGAGCCATACTACCCCTACGTCTATGTTAAGTAACTAATGGCGCCGATTCTGTTGTTCACAAACTAAACTAATTTTAAGTTATGTGCATCTTTTTCTTTCCATTTCGTTAAGAAAAGGAAAGAAGATAATATTTTAATTTAATCCTGTCAAATTGAGATACCCCATAGACAGTTTAGACGCGATTATAAACATGGCGTCTAAAATACGCCAGTTTACGTCAGGAGCGCACTAATTTGACAGGTCTAAACTGACATTTTATCTTCTGTCCTTTTCTTAACGAAATGGAAAGAAAAAGATGCACATAACTTAAAATTAGTTTAGTTTGTGAACAACAGAATCGGCGCCAATGTCTATCTATAAGTTGTCTAAATTAAACAAGAGATTTAATAAACTAGTCTTTATTATAATCATGACCCAAACATTAGGGAGGATATTTAGGTTCTAAATTTTAAAATACAATATTTTACAGTGAACAGAATACATGGGAGCCTGTTGAAAACATGGAGACTTGTAAACATCTGTTAGAAGCATTTAAGAAGCAACTGGCGCGGCAGAAGGAACCGAAGGCTCCGAGGACACAGCAGCAGCGACAACAACATCCAGTAAAGGTAAACGTTTTTATAATAATCATCTTTTGTACGCATAATCCCATGCTGACATAAAGTTTAAATTGTACTGATTGATGCAATTGTGAAATAAAATGTCCATCGTTGAAGGTCTATCCGATTTTTTTTTCTTCTAGTTGAAACAGATAAGCACGCCATTGCCTCAAGTTGTTGAACAAGTTGTCAAGAAATCCGACAGCTCTGCTGTTTCAGCATCTGGGTAAGAGCAGTAAACATACAGAGTGGTGCTGACAATACGACAATAAATTAAACATCTTGTACTTCAACACATTCTCAGTCTACCCATAAAAAAATCATATAAATATGTCCATTACTTTAGTCACAGGAAGTTATTTTTTATTTTTCACATTTTCTACGTGATGTGTACGTTGATAAGGAAGCGCTTACATGTTAATGACCGCCGCATCCTGCGGTACCAAAATTAAATAATAATGGCGCGAAAAAAGCAAGTCGATACAGGATCACACTGTCGCCGATCGGAGGTCAGTGAACCAATATTTTTAAAGGATGTTCTATTCCGTTTGCAATTTTATGCGATTGAGTTTGTTTGAAATTTTATTTTTTTATTTTTGATGCTAGGTTTTTTTCTATGGTTTAAGATTATTCCTATGAATCAACATTGTTCGTGTTTTTATTTATTGTCGTATTGTCAGCACCACTCTGTATATTGACCCTGAAACCCCTCTGTTAGGTATGAAATTCGGAAGGCCTTTGTCCAGCAGTGGGAGACAATCTGCTTCTTCTTCTTCAGCCTATAGATGTCCACTGCTGGACAAAGGCCTCCCCCAAGGCTTTCCACGATGACCGATGATGTATTGGTTAAAATCGCTTCGGAAATTAGCCAATACTTGTCGTAAGAAGTAAATGACAAAAAAATGTTATTGTGGGATATCCATAAGAGATAGAGATATACCATCGCGGACTTTTCTGTAGATTTTTTCAGTTTGTACAATATTTAGAACATTTTGATAAATCTCGTAGGGTTCAGCCAGCGTTTCACTGCAAACGCGGAAAAAATATAATTATTAACGACATCACATTCGAAACTCAAAAATAATACATAGTATTTTCCACTATTTAATGGACAAATATAACTTCCTCTTTAATCACTCTATCTATTAAAAAACCGCATCAAAATCCGTTGCGTATTTTTAAAGATTTATTCATACATAGGGACATAGGGAAACAGAAAGCGACTTTGTTTTATAATATGTAGTGATGATATAAACAGATTCAGTAAACGATTCTGAACAAGCTATTTTCAGGAAATGCGTTAATTAATTTACATACAACATGTACACAGAGTGGTGCTGATAATACGACAATAAATGAAAACACGGTCAAAGCTGGTTCATAGGAATGATCCTAAACCACAGACAAAAACCTAGCATTAAAAAGGAAAATTTCAAACAAATTAAATCGCATAAAAATGTAAACGTAATAGAACATCCATTAAAATATTGGTTCACTGACCTCCGATCGGCGGCAACGCGGTGCTGTATCGACTTGCTTTTTTCGCGCCATTATTATTAATGATTAGTACCTACCGCATAGGGAGGCCCCCAACAAGGTGGACCGATGACCTGGTGAAGGTCGCGGGAAGCCGATGGATGCGGGCAGCACAAGACCGGTCAACGTGGAAAGCCTTGGGGGAGGCCTTTGTCCAGTAGTGGACATCTATAGGCTGTAGAAGAAGAAGAAGTACCTACCGCTGGATGCGGCGGGTATTAACCTGTAAACGCTTCCTTATCAACATGTACATTATGTAGAAAATGTGAAAAATGAAAAATAATTTCCTGTGACTAAACTTATGGATATATTTATATGATTTTATATGGGTAGACTGAGAATGTATTAAGGTACACGATGTTTAATTTATTATCGTGTTGTCATCACCACTCTGTATAAATTAAATCGAATTTCTTTTATGAATCAAGTCAACTGAAAACAATCTATCAATTTCCTCGACCAATTTTCTATTACATGTTAAATACACAGTTCAATTTTGATTGAGTAAATTTGACGTTTTGCCTTACTTTATCACACTACTAAAATGTATGTCAGCTGTAGGGCGCTTGCGCGAGTGTTGGTGTGTACTACAGCCTGCTACGGTTTTTTCTGTTGTCCTGTTGTTGGGCACAGACCTATGTACAAAAGCTTTTAAATAAATATTTTCTATTGCAGGTTAAAAAAAATGGCTGGAGATCCAAATAATACGTCATCATCAAATAATTCACGGCAATACCCTTGTCGAGTATGTGGTAAGTACAATTCAATCTTTAGTGGCTTTAACAACTGTAATACTTCGCTGTCATGATCGCGTATGCTTGGGGACTTCGTATTATTTGTCTGAAGAAGCTATGCTAACTTTTAATAGTAATTATTAATAGTACAGCACCGTACTGTTAAAACTAAGACATAGACATAGAAAGAGTAGATTTCATAATGTGAATGTTTGTGCTATTCTGAATATGATCCACTAGCTAGAACGTCTAAAAATGCCATATACCCGTTATTTTGAGGATCTAGTGACAGCCACTGACACTGCTATTAATATGACCAACTACTAGGTATTGGGCAAAACCAAATTTAAAAAAACACAGACTTCAAAATCCGACTGCTTGGTTTCGATATGTTTTTTTAATATGCTTTGCTTCTATTGGTCACAGCTATCGCCTAAAGCCTTCCTGGATTAATGAGCTATCCAACGCAAAAAGCAATTTTCAAATCGGACCAGTAGTTACTCGGATTAGCGCGTTCAAACAATCAAACTCTTCAGCTTTATATATATATATATATTAGTATAGAGTATAGATTTTTCTAGTACAAGGTCTTAATATCAAATAGTTCACCATACACTAGCGTTGTCTGAGGGCTTACAACCCTTCTGAAGTTCCCTTTCTGTAACACTTTATATTATATACCCATAGGCGATGTGTTCAGTACGCGGAACTCGCAACAGATTCACATCCGCCTACACACCGGCGAGCGGCCTTACGCATGTCGTTTCTGCTGGAAAGCGTTCACGGATGGCGGCACACTACGGAAACATGAAAGAATACATACAGGTGCGTTTTTAATTTATTAACTGTGTATGTGACTTTGTTTTCGTGCATATTCCTTTTTTTGCATTGAACCTAATGCAAAAATTGTTTCGACAATATAAGTAGCATAAACTGCCAGTGGAAGTCCCAGCAAAGAAGCCGTTTCCAAGATTAGCTGGGACAGACTGACAATTTGTTTGCATTGTTATTACCTTATATACAATATGTTAAGAAAACCCTGTCCGATCCGTGAAGGTATTGTTAGGTATCGATAACTGATTCTACTAATGCCTGCAAAACCTGGCTAAACTTAAAAAAAAAATACCCCCTAAAAATAAATAACTTAAATAAAATAAATAGGTAATTTCATGGCAACACAGGCACAGGTCATGACCGCAGTTGACCTCATGCTTGTAGGTATAGGTAGCTTGTTCACGTTTATCGACTCTCGAAAGAAACAATGATACTTAGGCAGCTTGAGAAAAGATTTTTTTTTAAGTAGGAAGGTCGTCTGACTCTCCGAATGTATTATTTCATTGCGGAGGGATTGGATTGCTGGGGATTGCAGGCGGAGATGTTCCATATTTCGTCGCACGAGATTAGCACGGACATGCACACAAATAAAAATCAAGTGGTGTCAAATCCGCGCTGGCCACAGTTGGCCCCTACCAATCCACTGCTAGCCGAACTGATAATGGACAATAATGATAATGTACTCACGTACAGGTCGGAAAAAATATCGTGAGGCACCGTCATGCTGGAACCCTCGTGCAGCATTGACCGATAAGTATCCACTTCCAAAACACCTGATCACAACACAGCTAATTGCAGTTACTACCTCCATCAGCATGTTACATTACTCTACGTTAGAAAACGACATGATCACACAATACACGAATAGTGTGTACACCAGCAATGTTTCCGCGCAACTAATAATTTAAAGTAAAAATTATTTTTATTTTATAAACATAGGTATCTACGCGGCTGGCGGCTTCATGCTTTGATAGAGATGTGTAAGTAATCAAAATATTGTTTTTTTATCGATTGATACTCGTCTATTTTTGGTATCGATTTAGTATTGTAGTTTCTCATTCTTATTCTCGATTCAACATCGCATGGAATTGTTTAGAACTTTTACAAATCTCAAATTAGCGAGGTACACTGCTGTAAATGAAAATCACGCCAAAGTTTTAATTTCAGTCGATTCAATCATTCAACCAGATACAAGTTTCGATTAATAGCGATAAAAAAACGTTATTACGCAAAAAATAGTACATCCCTAGTTTCACGTACTTTTTTCTTTGAAGACACCGACAAACTCGCTGCGCGCCGGCATCACAAACGAGACCGCCAAATATTGAACATAAATTTATACATTTAATATCCAACAATAAATCAAACGATGATACCGCCGAAAATGGTGTTGTCACATTTTAAAAATTTACCTAATTTTGGGGAAGTTCGCGGGAAAAAAAGATAATTTCAAAATTCATTAGTATTGTTACTATGATGATTATGTAAAATTTCATATTTTATTTGGCCATGTGTTTTACCTTTATTATCCCTACGGGTCGGACAGGGTTTTCTTAACATATTGTATGTATTTATTTAAAAAAAAACTTGATAATGCTGGAGCCAACAGATGTTCTATGTTAAGGGTTTGGTTTCCGCGCTCAGTTCCTCCAGCGGACCATTGTGCGTGAGCCATGGCTGCCTTTGGCGGTTATTCCAGCTAGCCCACCTCCTTCCAGAAGCCCATTAGGTCTCCTGGCCTGTTGAGGACGTCTGTCTAAGATCTTGGTGCCCCTATGATTTTACTTCTGATTTGGGTAAGGCTTGTATACTCGAAGAGTACATGCGCAACTGTCTCATCTATGCAGGCTCTGCACAGAGGACTGTCTGTTATGCCTATTGTATAGAGATGCTTATTCAGCGAGCAGTGGCCCCGTCATCAATCGTAGGCGTTTTCTATCCAGGCGCAACAGCCTTTTGGTTAGCCTGTCATCCAGGGATTGCATAGCCTCCTTGGACTGCCTGCAGCCCGGTGACGAGGACCACCAAATCTCCGTTTGTGCGCAGGTATACCTTTGAAGCCATCTGCGTATTTAAATAAAGGGGATAGGCACAATGGGCTCTAGTCCCCTGACCAACGTGCTGGATGTCCTTCTAGCCAATTGGCTAACGCAGCTATTTAACGTTTATAAAAAACTAAATTGATCATTGTTTTACCTGCTACAATTTTTTTCTTACTAAAATTTTCGATAAAACGTATATTTTTGGAGATATTTGCAAATAACCGATGAAAAACGTGACAAAATTGCGAAATTTCAATTGCCAATAACTTGAAAAGTATTGGATTGTTTGAAAAACTTTATAGATTATTTTTGCTTAAAATTAGGCCTTATATCGATATTCGAGGTTATTTTGAAAAAAAGAAAAATAAATTCACCCCCGAGAAGGGGTGGCAGCCACCCCCAGTGTGGTTGCGGAGTTCAAATCATGTGTGCGTTCGCGCAGCGGAATGTTGTTGAATTTAAAGATTTTAAATATGCAGATATTTAGTGTATGACGTCGTGTAATTGTGTATGGTAAAAAAAAATTTGTGCATGCAGCCATTGTGGAGAAATTCACCAAAAACTGATTCCGCTGGGCGAACGTTGTCCTGGCGGAACTTTTTTTAATCCAGAAAGAACAAGGAACGGCCCTCGCCCAGAACTAGATGGCGTATGATAGAAAAAGAGGAATATGCTAGTTTGTTTAAGAGCCAAGTGGTAGATAAGATGATTGAAATGGGGGATATGGAAGGAAAATCTGTGAATGAATGTTGGAAAGAGATGGCGGACTATATAAGGAGAGTAGCTAAAGATGTGTTTGGAGAATCCAAAGGGAAAGGTGTGATAGAAAAGGATACATGGTGGTGGAATGAAGATGTGCAAAAGATACTCAAAGAAAAGAAAATAGCTTTTAAAGAATGGCAAGGTGTAGAAAACAGGAATGATAGTTTAAAAGAAGACAAGAAGAAGATTTATAATGAATGGAAGAGGAAGGCAAAAAGGCGGTAGCAGTTTCGAGGGCTAAGGCGCAGGAGAAGTTGTATGACTCACTGGACAGCCCTAGAGGCCAGAAGGAGCTCTACCGGATTACAAAAGCAAGAGAGAGGAGAACGAGAGATATAAGTAATATCAAATGTATGAAAGACGATGCTGGTAAGGTTCTGTCCAGGGATGACGAAATAAAAGAGCGATGGAAGGTTTATTTTGAAAAGCTAATGAACGAAGAGAATAAATGGAGTGGCGCGCTCAAAGAGGTACAAGAGAATATGGGTTTAGTAAGAGAAATTAGCATGGATGAAGTAAGAATAGCAGTTCAAGGTATGAAAAATGGAAAAGCTATGGGCCCAGATGATATACCAGTAGAAGTATGGAAGTGTTTAAAAGGAGATGGATGTATGTGACTGACTTTATTCTTCAATAAGTTGTTGCATGAAGGAGAGATCCCACAAGAATGGTGCAATAGTTCACTAGTGCCCATCTTTAAGAATAAAGGTGATGTACAGGACTGTAACAGCTATCGAGGGATAAAGCTCATGTCACATAGTATGAAGGTATGGGAGAAAGTGATTGAGAAAAGATTGCGAGAGGAGAGTGAGATTACCCCAAACCAGTTTGGGTTTATGCCAGGTCGAGGAACAATGGACGCCACTTTTGCACTCCGCCAAGAGTGCGAGAAGTACAGACATGCACACAAGAACTTGCACATGGTGTTCATTGATCTGGAGAAAGCGTATGATAGGGTACCTCGTGATGTGCTGTGGTGGGCCCTGAAAGAGAAAGGTTTGCCTGGGAAGTATGTAGAGTTAATTCGTGCTATGTACAGTCGATCTCGTACCTACGTCCGGTCGGCTGCTGGCAATACCGACGAGTTCAGTGTGGCGGTAAGCTTGCACCAGGGATCGGCTTTAAGTCCGTACCTCTTCCTGTTGATTATGGATGCTCTTACGTCGGACATCCAGGAGGAGGCACCCTGGTGCATGCTGTTCGCCGATGACATTGTTCTTGTCGGTGAAGATGGACCTGAGATCCAGAGCAGATTGGAGAAATGGCAACAGAAGCTGGAGAATGTTGGCTTGAAAATCAGCAGAACCAAAACCGAATATATGTTCTGCTATTTCGGCGGTCTCTCCACTTCTGGAGCCATAGCCCTTGATGGCGCACTCCTACCAATCTGCTCCGACTTTCGGTATCTCGGTTCACTCGTGCAAAACGATGGCGAAATAGATCGGACGGTTAAGCACAGAATTAACACTGGGTGGATGAAATGGCGGCAGGTCACGGGAACTATTTGCGACTCCCGCATTCCCCTTAAACTTAAGGGGAAAATATATAAAACCATGATCCGACCTGCTGTTTTGTATGGATCAGAATGCTGGGCTACGAAAGGGATGAATGAAAGGCAATTGCATGCAGCCGAGATGAGAATGCTAAGAGGGATGTGTGGTGTTACACGAATGGATAGAATAAGAAATGAGTACATAAGAGAAAGTCTGAAAGTGGCACCGGTAGCTGAAAAGTTGTGTGGAAATCGGTTGTCATGGTACGGGCATGTGTTACGGAGAACTGAGGAGAATGTCGAGAGGAGAGTCTTAATTATGAATGTTGATGGCTATAAGAGTAGGGGAAGACCAAAGAAACGATGGATGGAATGTGTGAAGGATGATATGGCTAAGAAGGGGGTGACTGCCGAGATGGTTTCTGATAGGGATGCATGGAAGAAAAAGACATGTTGCGCCGACCCCAAATAAATTGGGATAAGGGCAGGAGAATGATGACTTTAGAAAAAAGAGATGTGTCCAAAAATTAGTGTGTATTTGTGTGTAATTGTGTATGTATGAATAAAATTTGTGCATGCATAGACTTCGGAGAAATTCAAGTTTCCGCTGCGCGAACGTTTGACCATTAGCTAGTTTTCATATAAAGCGCTTACATAGAGAGCTGTAGATTTTTACATACGTTGTTTTGAATTTGTGCATATTTGTGTACAAAACAGATTTAGAAAAATCGTAGGGCTAAAAAGATAAAAATATAAACGTAAAACACGCTTTTTAGGTCATAGTTCTTAAAGTATGCACTTTGGGGTCTAGATTTTTACGTTTATACAAACCTTGTAAGTGTCTGCAACATATTGCCAAATATCAATGATGTTCCTTTAGTAATTAAAGAGATATAGGACAATTTACCATGACAAAATCACTGTTTACAAAGCAGTCAAGTATCACGACATTCTAAAGGAATTGCATGGTAAAATGTGTGCCAATAATTAGTGTATTCATTCATTTATTCATATGCAAAATTTCATGTCATTACATTCAGTAATTAAAGAAAAACAATTAAAATACTGACGAAGCATCGAAAACCTACATAACCCGACCAAGTTCGGATAGCTACAAAAAAGCGGCCGTGCCATATATCCTAAGAACGTTCTTAACCTTCCAATATAATATTTATTAATATGGCACAGTTGCGTACACAAGCGTTAGGAAAAAATAAAACAATTGCATATATTGAATGAAAAATGTTTTTTTTTATAATAACGCCATTATCTACGACAAAAATAAATCTTCAATTAACAAGTACTTCTCTATTTAAATATCCGTGTACAAAAATATTTTTAATTACATATAATGCTTAATTATGTAATTATAATAACGAGTTTGAGAGTCTGCCTAATATAAAAATAAATCAACATTTAAAAACAGTAGTATTTACTTGTGGTAATTATTTAATTTCTCTGAGGGGTCCATAGTAAGAATCCGGATCCGTGAAATATTCAATAGAAATTAGCTGTATGAATTTTATTTGCCTAAATTAATGTATTTAGCTTATATCTCAAGTCTCAAGCGCATACCTATATAAAGTAACTACGTAAATAGTATCTACTTTGTCATAGTCAAATACATTTAAAAAAGTAGGTGTACAAAAATAAATGACCTTTATATTATATCGAAACAATTCTGTTATCACCTATACCAATTCAATACCGGTATTATACTGTAAATTTTGGGATGTTACCTAAATATATTGCACGGCCGCTTTTTTATAGCTATCCGAACTTGGTCGGGTTATGTAGGTTTTCGATGCTTCGTCAGTATTTTAATTGTTTTTCTTTAATTACTGAATTTAATGACATGAAATTTTGCATATGAATAGTTGAATGAATACACTAATTATTGGCATACATTTTACCATGCAATTCCTTTAGAATGTCGTGATATTTGACTGCTTTGTAAACAGTGATTTTGTCATGGTAAATTGTCCTATATCTCTTTAATTACTAAAGGAACATCATTGATATTTGGCAATATGTTGCAGATACTTACAAGGTTTGTATAAACGTGAAAATCTAGACCCCAAAGTGCATACTTTAAGAACTATGACCTAAAAAGCGTGTTTCACGTTTATATTTTTATCTTTTTAGCCCTACGATTTTTTCTAAATCTGTTTTGTGCACAAATATGCACAAATTCAAAACAACGTATGTAAAAATCTACAGCTCTCTATGTAAGCGCTTTATATGAAAACTAGCTAATGGCCAAACGTTCGCGCAGCGGAGACTTGAATTTCTCCGAAGTCTATGCATGCACAAATTTTATTCATACATACACAATTACACACAAATACACACTAATTTTTGGACACATCTCTTTTTTCTATAGTCAATGGATTAAAAAAGTTCCGCCAGGACAACGTTCGCCCAGCGGAATCAGTTTTTGGTGAATTTCTCCACAATGGCTGCATGCACAAATTTTTTTTTACCATACACAATTACACGACGTCATACACTAAATATCTGCATATTTAAAATCTTTAAATTCAACAACATTCCGCTGCGCGAACGCACACTCAAATCATATTCACTTTTGAAGTTAAGGGTAAGATGAACCTAAATCCAAAGGACAAACCCAAACTTCATAGAAACTTGGGCCTGGGCCTTACAGAGCTGGAATTTGGCCATAAAATAGAGCATTGAGGAAAGTTTCATTGGCCCAATTTTCACGACTACCAGAAATGGGCAAAATGGTAAAATCAGACATCGGAATCAATTTTTTAGGTTATTTTCAATGTTGGTTAAGTATTAAAATATATGAATATATAATATATTTGAGGCTTCTAACATGCTAAGAAATAGATCCAAAAGGTTCTCGTTGTCGATTACCATATAGCTGGATCGCACATGCGCCCTACTGCAGCGCCTGCAACCTATCACAGTGAGGTTTAGGTAGGTACGTTAAAACACTTAGGGTTTCAGTTTCATGAGTTTTCCAGTTAAATCCAAAAGCACTTCAGATTTTGAAAAACATGTTTATTAGACAAGGTCCACTTACATCACTACTTGTCTTTGTTAATAGGTAGGTATTACTATTGTATCTATCTATGTAAGTACTAGGGGATATGATGACATCTCAAAACATAATTATGGTAATTGGTTGTATTATTCACTTTCTTCATTAGGATGTTCTATGTTATTGGTTTGGTTTCCGCACTCAGTCCCTCCAGCGGACCATTGTGCGTGGGCTTCTTCATTAGGATTATCATAATATAATAATACAGAACCTAGGAATTGTGCTGGTGGCAATTGATTACCCTGGTGCCGTGCCCAACCAAGATACCATATTATGCTCATGGTGTGGGCACAGCAACCAACCGTTCTTTTTCCAACAATGCACATACAATAATATTGGATTATAGCATCCCTTCCACTTAAAATGCTGTCAACTAATATATAGACAAAATACATCCTACTACTTCTATGTCTGGATTTTATTCTTCCTCTTAACATCCAGGTTGAGTCCGATGTTAAGAGCTCTTGTTGTAGGGAACCGTCCAACTCTCTACACACTTCTATGACATATGAGCCATTTTCTCTCACATGCTCTCCATAATAAGAACGGGCCTATTTAATGTGGTATGTACCCAAAGAGACCAGAATAAGCTCGTTGTATGTTAGTTCAGGAAACTCATTAATATTATCTCTTTCTACATCAATCGCTTGGAACTGCGCCCTACGTCGGTTTATATTGTTACTAATAATTTCCCTTATTCTGCGTTCTTGTACTGTACCAGATCGAAGTTGATGGCAACGAACTTTTCGAAGAAGAGAACGACCGCAGTGAATACACACTCGTCGATGTCCTACAGGTTTAGCATGTTTAGCATTAGCATGATTCCAGCAAGCTTGGCAGACAAAGTAGTTTTCATTTACCTGAAGCAAACATTTTTATCTTTAGACTATTAGGGGCATTTAGCATCGGAGTGACACATTTTGCTAAATATAAGCTGCCTAATTATATTCCTATTATACTGACACAAGCCTTCAGCCTTCCCTGACAGAGAACAGGCCATAATGAACCACACAGATTCAGTCTGGATTGATGGTGTCACACATTTCAAATAATTGTGATGCACATTTTGGTATCATTTAATGATCTGTGATCATATATAGCCTATGCTACTCATTTATAATGTAGCATTCTAATGGGGAAAGAATTATCGAAATCCGTCGTCTTTTTGAGTTTACATGTAACATACTAAAATACAAATCTCTTCTCTTTATAATATTAGTGTAAATGTAGAAGGTGTAGACATAGACTATCAACAGACACCAACATAAACATTTTAGTTTGATGAAAATGTAGTGATAAAGAAAAATCAGATACTAACCGTCTGAGGCGCGCGACCCAGTCCTGTACAATTGAAAGAATTATTTTATTTTCCAATCTTCGTCTTCCTATTGCATTGCTGCGGTCTGTTGCTATTCCACAATTAATACACAGACCATGTACCAGTAGCTAAAAGTTCACTAAACAAATACGGTTCTCCAGCAAAGGTCAGCAGGGGTGGTAGGGTACAGTGTCCAATGTTCACGCGAAGGTCAGTCGGAAGGAAATCAATTTCGGAGTCCAGTATTCGGGCACAGGTCGTGTGAAATAATTCAAATAATAATTCAAGAGAAATACGAAAAACACTTTCACTTGCGCAAAAATACGAAAAGCGGATGATATGACATTTGACAGCCGTGACATTGACATTTGGACTAGTGCGACAATGGTACCATCGATTTTATCGATTTATTATTGATTTTATGGCGCTTACATTAAAAATCCAATAGAATCCAGGTAAAATATCCAGAATCTAATTTATTTTAAATTGATTTGAATATATAAAATGCAATTGTTTAAAATGGAGTGTTCTTTTAATTAATTATAACAGTATCGATTACCATTAAATCGATTAAATTGTTAAGGTAAGCTCTATTGAAACAATGATAGCGTTTATGAAGTTAGTGACGTATAGTATAATAATGTACTGCATCGATTTAAAAAGCTTGGTTAAAATAAAAAAATAGAAATCAATCTATTTTCCACACTTGGGCATTGCTGTGGGGGCTAAGATTTAAATGGGTTAATTAAGAAAAATAGACGATTTTTTTGGTACATATCTGATTCCTGGAACAGTTTGGCCCAAAATGGATGCAATTCGGTTCACAGTAAAAAAATTCGGAGCAATAATGCTTCAATGACTGCACTATAACTAAATATAAACAAAAAACCACAACACACAATAAAACCATATGACTGATGACTTACTATGTACTTGATTTAAGTGTCGATTTGTTGTAATTATTTTTGTATAACCATAGAACGAATGGGATTGCACCACGGCCCTTAATACTAGTTATTTTGTAATTTAGTAAGGCTGCTGGTTGCAACACTTACTGTACGTACAGATGTTGTTATTTAGTTAAATTAATTATTACTATTATTATAACGCTGAATTTCAGGCGAAAAACCGTACGTGTGCGCGGTGTGTCCACACGCATTCAACCAACGCGTGCTTCTGCGTGAACATGTGCGCTCGCACCACTCCGCTCCCAACCGGCGCGCTAACGGTATACCATCCATTACTTGCTTCTATCGGTTTGGTGATAATTCATAATCGGGCCTATTAGCTAATAACTAATTTAATATAGCTTAAATTCATAACTGACTTTCAAATTACAATTATACAGTATGTTAACTAACAGAGGGCGTTCCCGTTAACCCGAAATAGTATAGCATACATACATGCTAAAAAAAATATTTCCATTCGAAAACATTTTTTTTTTTAAATTTTTCCAATAAGAAAATACCTATTCAATAAAAATTTTAAATTGACATGTAAAAGAAACACACTGTACACGCGAACTTGAAACACGGCAAGGTCGCAATTTGTTTATGATACTACGCTACTATTTTGATTTAAAACAGGAGGTTTCAAATTTATTTCCAACTAGCTTTCGCCCGCGGCTCCGCCCGCGTGGACTAATATTTTTCGTATCCCACGGGAACTGCATATTTTTCCGGGATAAAAAGTAGCCTATGTGTTATTCCAGACTATTATCTACCCCTGTACCAAATTTCAACCAAATCCATTCAGTAGTTTTTACGTGAAAGAGTAACAAACATCCATACATCCATACTTACAAACTTTCGCTTTTATAATACACACATCAAAAGTGTCTAGGGATCAAGCATTTTTATGCGGATTTCTTGAGATTGAGATGTGGCTTTGTAATAAATTTATGATTTTATAAATTTATATGGATCCTTTTTGGTGCATTTCATAATTTGAATCAGGAACTGTGAATCAAATTCGAGTAAAAGGTGAAAATCAGCTGTCAATATTTTCCCTATAAAAACATACAACGCATTGAAGACATTATTAGTGCTACTGTTTCCCTACTACTGATTAAAACCAACGTTATTATGGAGCGGCGACGTCATTTAAGCAGGGAAGAAATGCTCAGAGCCGTGGGAATGATAGAAGCTGGTTCCCGGCAACGTACTGTGGCTTTAGCTCTGAATACAAGTCAGAGTGTTATCAGTCGACTTTGGACACGTTACCGAAGCACTGGTACCGTGGCTGAGCGCCATGGAGGACGGTATCGCTGCACCACACGGAGACAAGACCGATACATTCAAATCTTAACTCGAAGAGCTCCAACAATAACCGCCATGATGTTAGCCGTGAGGCTTCATCACTCTTCAGGGAACTTAATTAGCGACCAAACAGTCAGAAACCGCTTGCATGAAGTGAACCTTCATTCCCGAAGACCGCTACGGGTACCACCTATAGCAATGCACAATCGTAGGATTCGATATCAATGGGCTCTTGAACACAGAAATTGGGCAGAAGAACAATGGCGTTTCGTGTGCTTTTCTGATGAGTCTCGTTTTGGTATGAGACCGGATACAAGACGTATACGACACTGGAGAACCCCTGGACGCCAACAGCGATTAAAATCCTGCCAGGAAGTCCATCCTTATAGTGGTGGAACCATCATGGTATGGGCGGGTATTTGGATCGGCGGAAGAACTGAGTTGATTTGGATCAGAGGCAACCTCAACGCTCAAATTTATGCTGAAACGATTGTATCAGACGTCATCGTTCCTCTACAAGTGCAAATCGGTCCCTTATTTCAGTTAATGCATGATAATGCACGACCGCACACCGCAAGAGTTGTAAGACAGACTCTCGCCGCAGCTAACATCAATGTCCTGCCCTGGCCTGCTCAGTCGCCAGACTTGAACCCGATTGAGCATGCATGGGATATGCTACAGAGAAGAGCTCTGCCGAATATGGAGGGTATCCAGTCGCAAGAAGACCTTTTTTTGTTGTTGCAACGAACATGGGCGGCCATTCCACAGCGTGATTTGGATGAACTCATTTTGAGTATGCCAAACCGATGTTCTTGTGTTGTTAGTGTTCGCGGTAGAAACACGGATTATTAATTGTTTAAGTTACCCAATAAAATTTTAGAGAAAACTGTTATTTCAGTCTTTTTTTCGAACTTTTGTGTTAGTGGTTCAAATGTCAAATATCCCTTTATTAGGAAAATGGCAAATTTCTTTATTAATGCAAAGGTGACTTGGTTTATCGTTACTGTGACAAACGAAAACACTTTATTTGATGAATCCTTAAAGAAAATTTTAATTAATATCAATCAGGAGAAAAGTTATTGCAAAAATATATGTTGATCCCTAGACACTTTTGATGTGTGTATTAGTAGGATTAGAATTTTTTTTTTCGGATTTTTTTATGCTTATTTTTCTATGCTGATATTTTTATTTTAATCTATTAATGATATATATTAACGAGTTTAAGGGAACGCCCTCTGTTATTTAACATACTGTATAATAATGTATTTCTTATCCAATTTATGTTGCAATGAAACCACTTGATCTGCAATTTCATCTACTATTACCTAGGTTCTGCAAACCTTACGGCGCTGGTTAAGGCCATGCCCTGGGCAAATGACCTTGAGCATTAGCTCCCTCTTCACCGCGCACCACCTCTACAATACTTCGTTAAATATTACTAGCGCCGTCTGGCGAACGAAGTACTTACAAATACAAGTTAATTTATTTATTTACTAGCTTTCCGCCCGCGGCTTCGCCCGCGTAGAGTTCGGTTATATCGCGCTTTTTAGATTTCCCTCGGGAACATCAATTTTTTCCGGGATAAAAGGTAGCCTGTGTCCTTTCTCAGGCTCTAGACTATCTGCCTTTATAATATTAGTATGGATGAAAACTCTTACCTCCAACTACCCTTACAGATCTGCGATCCAATACGATAGCGGGGCCTTACATACTAATCCTTAATTTAAATCTATACTAATATATAAAGCTGAAGAGTTTGTTTGTTTGTTTGTGCGCGCTAATCTCAGAAACTACTGGTCCGTTTTGAAAAATTCTTTTTGCTTTGGATAGCCCATTAATCCAGGAAGGCTTTAGGCTATATAACATCACGCTGCGAGCAATAGGAGCGGAGCATAATTAATTACACGCGAACGAAGTCGCTGGCGGCTGCTAGTGTTATATAAAATTGTACACTTTAACTGAAAACTTATTAACCTACATTGGAGTTACATATGATATGTATTGTAACCTTTGCAAATTCACTAAAGTTGCACCACAGTACATCAACTCTCTCATGAACTTTGTTCACTACGCGCATGGCTCTAATAAGAGGGCATTTCGCCAGCAGATTGGTTCTGGCCGCAGGCACAGCAAGCAAGGGCAGGCGTCGCCGCCTCCATAAGTACCGATCTGGCACGTAGAGTTCCAGGTGCCGCAGCACAATACCGGTTTATGCGCTTCTCCACGCAGTCGCTTCACTACGATAAGCTGCGAGCGCAAAATCCCGTTGCACCTTTAACGTGTTGTACCCTACCATACCCAGTACAAATAGTGTAGGGTACATCAGTGGGTAAAATGAATATACCCCATTGAGATTAAAATACAAGTGTCTTGTGAACTTATTTGAACACGTTCCAACATGACACTGTATTTAGCCTCATGGGGAGACCATATAACTGCATTATGTTCGAGGCGACTCCTGACCAGTGAATCATACAGGACCTTAAGTGTCGTGATGATGGCATACCCCTGTGTCTGCCTGAGTACAAAACCTAGGTTATTGTATACCTTCTTACATAATTATGTTGTTGATATGCTCATAAAATGTCAGTCCTTGAGTGAAGGCTACCCCTAAGTCTCGTACCTGACACGACACTCTTTGTATCGGCACATCATCAACCCTGTATTGAAAATACATAGGAGTTCGGGAACGAGTGAATGACATCACTGAGCTTTTGGCTACAATAAAATGTAGTTTGTTGCCGTTGCTCCACTCTACCACTCGGTTGATGTCATCCTGGAGGCGTTCACAGTCCGCGTGGTTTTTAACCTCGAGCAGCAATTTCAAGTCATCTGCAAGCAATAAACTAGTCCCATGTCTGACGAGTTCCGGTAAGTCATTTGTCATAATAATAAACTCAAGAGGTCCTACGTTGCTGCCTAAGTTAAATTCATAGACCATAGAATATTTATGTTTATTGGTGCGCCCAAATACTTTTGGTTATTATGAACTCAAAGAAATGTTAACGATACTTCGTAATAAAAATTCTGCGGTGTTTATTTTTTTACCGACTTCCCAAAAAGGTGGTTCTCAATTCGTTTTATGTGTGGTCGCTGATAACTTTATCATTTATGATCCGAATTTTGACCATTTTTTTTTTATATGAAATGTTATGCTGCCGAGGTAATCCCATTGCTACCACGTCAGTATCGATGATGGAAATTCTGAGAATTTTAGGACAATTCTCGAAAATTGTAGGCACGCTTCGGGTGAAAACTTGATACTCGTGTGTATATCGGGTGAAAATAAAAAACCGTGAAGGTTTGGGTCTGACCTGATGTTTGACACCCACCGCACGCTCCACATCGGAAGCAACTGCCACGTCTTTGGGCTTATTTAATTTGTATTGATTAGACCTTTACAACTAAATATGTTATGACTTCAGGGTTGGACTAACTTCCAACCCTGAAGTCATAACATATTTTGTAGATTGAAAGTTAGCTAAGTCAGATGGTCAAGGTTAGGTAAGTGGATGGTGGATAGAAAAATAATATAATAAAGCGAGGAAATCCCGTCCTAATAACGACGGCCCTCCTCCGCGTACAATGTTAACATTGAGTACCCGAGACCGGCCGCCCCACTCCACGGTCATATGTACGCACCCTATATATATATAACTGAAACGTCAGCAGCAGGTTACTGATGATGTAAATAGCGCGATCTCCAAAGTAGTCCATTGGTTTAATGTTAATAATTTACTCTTAAACGAGAAAAAACCAAATGCATTAAGTTTACTCTACCTCACGTTAGGCAGGTGGAAACTAAAGTGTTGATAAAGGGCGAAGAATTGAAATCTGAAGACAGCACAGTATTCTTGGGTATAACTCTGGATGCTAAGCTTCAATGGGGTCCACATATAGAAAAATTGTCAAAAAAACTAAGTTCTGCTGCATACGCAGTTAGAACAATTCGTAATTTGACTGATGTTGAGACGGCCCGTTTAGTGTACTTTGGCTATTTCCATAGCGTAATGTCGCACGGCATTCTGTTGTGTGGAAATGCTGGCGATATTCAAACAATATTTGTTTTGCAGAAACGAGTAAATTAAGTCCGAGACACTCTCTCAGAGAAAAATTTAAAGAGATTAATGTACTGACCGTGCCGTCTCAATATATTTATGAAAATCTTTTGTATGCTCATAAAAATATAAATTTGTTTAAAAAATACAGTGATGTCCATGATATAAATACTAGGAACAGGCACAAATTTATTGTACCTACAACAAGGCTCAAGAAAATAGGTGGCTCTTTCAGATGCCAATGTATACATTTTTACAATGGACTTCCAGAGGTGGTTCAAGATCTGAGCCTGAATAAATTCAAATCCTTCATTAAACGTAAGTTGTGTCAGAAAGCATTTTATAGTGTGAAGGGTTATATTGAGGACAAAAAGGCTTGGGCTTGAGCTGCGTCCGATTTCTATACACTGATTGTTCTCTGATTTTTCCTCTTGTAGTTTTAATATGTAATTGTTTATGTTATTAATTCAAAGCCTGTATTACACACCATGTAGCCAAGCATATTGTACGTTACGGAATTGTATCGCTGACAGAGGTGTTCGGCACTTGTACAGCTACACAGGAGCTAAACTTAGTATTCGGGAACACTGTTGGAGCTGCTGAACCTTGGACAAAACTATCTTAGCATTGTGTAGATTCAATTTCTTAGTGTTGTATAATTGCATGGCAAACGTGTGAGCACAATGTACGAATGTGCTGTAAGGCATTTTTTTGTTGGGTTAGTCTTTTTTATTGACTTGATAGTGCTCTGGCTGTTGAGAGTATGTCATGCTCACTCAAATGTCTCGCTGATGGTGGCGTGTGTGTTGGGTCATTGGGTTCCCCTAGAATATGGTTGAGCTGAATGATGCTGATCCATTCGTCATGTTCGTGAACGGACGCCGTCGGAGGGGACTGGTCATCTCTTAGCTGCCACGGCGTATTTTAATTTCTGAATTGATTTTTGTGTGTTTTCATAATGGACGCTCTCGGCGTACAATTTATTTCTGCATCGTTCTCACACGGTTGATTTCAACATGAATGATGTAATCAAATATTTGTAACAATAGCTTGAAAATTTAAAAGAGTGTCCATGGAGTTTCTTGCCCGTTCTTCTCCATAGGTACCTACTCTTTGGAATGGGCGACTAGCTTCATCTTATTGACTGACCGACCTTCTGACAATTCAAAAGTGCCTGTAACTGGTTTATTTGAAATAAATGCTATGATTTTGATTTTATACTACCCAGTACTTCACCTGTGTAACTAATTAATTTTTTGTTACTTTTTACTAACGGTAAATTACCCCTCCGCTATTCTTTTCTGATTAATTTCGTTGCGGGACCCAAGACAGTTGAATCGTTTCTCCGGGACTCGTCGAGCTTTATTGCTCGGCGTTTTTCTGGAGGTCTCCACTGTTGATTCTGGCTTTCAGGAGTTGCAGTGGGTGGGAAATGTGTGGCGGGTTTTTTTTTAACGGTAAATTATTTAAGTGTAACTACAGAGACTACCTACAGGTAGTCTGCGGGTAGGCTGCGGCGGCGCGCGCGCTGCGCAGCCCCTCTGCCAGCTCCACGGCCTTACTCAGCGTGAGGCCCGCCAACATTTCAAAATATCATAAAATTGATGTCGGCTATCTTGGATTTTTAAAAGTGACATCATATTCGTGATTTGCACCCTCGAAAACCCATGTCACGACACCCATGTCGAAATATCAGAAACTGGTGTCGGCCATCTTGGATTTAAAAAATGACGTCATTTTTGTGATCTCCACCCCCGAAAACCCCTGTCACGACACCCATGTCGAAATACCCGAAATTCATTAACTTCAGAACCTTGCGCCCAACTTGCTAGCGACATGGCAAGTATCACCTCCTTTAGTGACGAAAATGTGACGCACATTTTAATATTCGCTATAATTTATGACGGTCTGATATTGCTTGTAGAAGCAATCATGGCTGTTTACACCTTGCGCCCACCAGTTTTCTTATGATTATTAAGTAATTACTTAGTTTCGGTTTCTCGTTTCTTGTTACGATCGCTAAACGCATTCGTCACTGATATAAAATTCAGGTTTCAACCCTGTAAGATCTCTAGTTGTCGAAATATGAGGAGGGCACAAGGTTCATAATTATGAACGTTGCGCCCACCGTGTATCTCGACAATGGCTGGACGTTACGGACAAAATAGTTAAATTTTATTATAGCGGCATCTATCGGCATTCCATGGGTACCAATGTTTAGGTACGCTGTTCTAGTTCATAGATGTCATTAGTCTTTTTGCTTCAGTTGCTGATGTTCTAAATATACCCCCCACCCTGACACTGAATTTCAATACCCCAACCCCGGGCAAAAGAAATGTTGGCGAATACGCTCAGATTGTTGAATAAAATTTTTATTTTGGTAGTTTTAAAAAAATAGTTCTACAATGATGTTCATGATGAAATTGCCTATGTGTTAGTGTAAGAACACTATCTAAATAATACTTACTTTTCGAGGATATGCACATTTATGATAATTATTTCTCTTGTCTGCGGTTTCGTTGTTGAAAGAATTATTTAAACACTAGCTTTCCGCCCGCAGCTTCGCCCGCGTGTAGTTCGGTTATATCGCGCTTTTTAGATTTCCCTCGGAAACATCTAATTTTTCCGGGATAAAATGTAGCCTATGTTCTTTCTCAGGGCCTAAAGATTGTCTGTGCCAAATTTCATCAAAATCGGTTGAGAGGTTTAAGCGGGAAAGCGTCACAGACAGACAGATCGACAGACAGACAGACAGACAGAGTTACTTTCGCATTTATAATATTAGTATGGATTATACCTGTTAAAAAAAAAAACTACAATTTTGCCAAGATATGGAGATAGTTTATGCAATAATAAGCCAAGATTATGGAGAAAGTTTATGTATTTTTCATAAGTTGATATTTCTTTTGGATAAAGAGTAGATAGCTCTGAAAAACTACATAAAATCGGGTTGCGCTGTGTTTGGCTCAGGGCATAGCCTTAACATGCTTTCACTATAAATCTCGTGTAAAACACCATGGAGAAACTACATATTATATTTTTTTTTATTGTTGCTAGATGGCCGTGCCTACCGCTGTGTAGTTTGTGGACGCACTCTGCATTCGAGCGCGGATTTAGTGCAGCACCTCATACAGCACTGTGACGCCAAAACGGCGCTCAACAGGTGCTCCACAGGTAAGGACAGCGAATAAGATTTTTAGGGCTTTTGTAGGCAGAAAGATGCTGAACCAATTGACAAGATGTCAACCATGTCTTTCAAACCAGATGGCAAGTGGGATATACTTCCTAAACTAAATTCTATATGCGATAATATGCTTGCAGATCGGGCCACGAAAGTACAAGTGACGACGAAAACTTAGACGGAGCAATCTCCGGCGACGCCGCAAGACTGGGAACGTGCTCCCGCCTCACGCTCCCCGTCGCCCAAGTCGTGCGCCTCCGACACGCCGCAGCTGTCAGTTGTCACCCGCCTTGCCACCCTCGTCAGCGTCGCAAGTCTCGCATGTGCGACGCCGCTGCCGCCGTCGCCTCGCTGCTTCGCCCGCACCGCGCCCGCCCATGATCCACACTGAGGACTGAGGAGCCACGGACGCCGGCGCCGTGCCCCCCGCCCTCGCCGCCGTCCCGCGTGCCTCCTACCCCCGGGCGCAGCGCACGCCGCCGTGGGCTTATGGCGCAATTTCATTGGTCGTTAACTCGTTCGGTATACAGCATACGGGGAGTCCCCGCAGGCGAGATAACAACCAATGAAAGTTACAAGTCGATATCGAAACACCACATGCGGGGATTCCCGGCTTGCTTTATACCGATCGCCTATATATCGATCGATATATAGATCGGATACAGCTTGCGGGTTGTGACTCGTGAGTCAAATACGTGAGATAGTGAGTCGTGAGTGCTTGTTGGATTAGAAAGACGCTACGCAAAATGGAAGTATGAATGTAAGAATCTCCAGTAGCTAAATAACGTTATGTGACCTCAAGTTTGAATTTTGGAGATAATGCCTCACGAAATGCAGTGCCTTTTTCTGAAGTCGTGTTTCTATTTTATGTAACAAATCTTCAAATAAGTTATTTTTAGTAAAGTTCGCATCCAAAATCTTTTTCTTTTTCTTCAGTGAGTCAAAATTGCTCCACATAATATTAATTATTGATCTATGACAAGAACGGCTGTTTCAGTGCCACTCTTGTTAATAACTAGCGACGAACATGAAGGTTCTCCTACACCCCGCACGTGGACCCTATCGACCAAATGAAAACGTTTCCCCGAATTCGGGCCCCGTGGCACGCGTTCCAGAAATCTCTCGCACTTGGCATGCGGGCCCTATCTACTAATGAAAACGGTTCCCCGAATGCGAGCCCTGTGACATGCGTTCCAGAAGATTCTCGCACCCAGCATGCGGGCCCTATCGACTAATGAAATTGCGCCATTAGGGTTCCTGCACACGACGCTGCCGCCGCTAAATTACACTGTACATACGAGTCGCGCGAAGGCGCACGGTGGGGCCGTGCGGATTACCTTCCCTGTCTGCTTGATTCATTCCATTACCGGCCGCGTACCAACGTGTTCGCCGCGACATCATATGTAACGCAATCATGTCTAATATAACAAAAATAAAGTGTGTTTTTAGAACTTACTACATAATATGTAAAGAAAACCCTGTCCGATCCGTGAAGGTATTGTTAGGTATCGATAACTGATTCCACTAATGCCTACAAAGCCGGGCTAATATAAAGTTAAAGTGTAAAAAAAATCCCCTAAAAAATAAATATTAGTTCGCATAAGGCGGTAACTTAATAAACTGGATAACAAGAGATCATAAGAAATTGTTATCAGAAAGGGACAGACTATTTGCAATATGGAGTGGAGAACCAAAGAATATGATTAAACGTTTAGAATACACTAAATGTAGTAATAAATGCAATAAAATCTACATCTACACTTAATATTATAAAGAGGAAAGATTTGTATTTTTGTATGTAACAAATAAACTCAAAAAGTACTGGACCGATTTTAATAATTCTTATTTCATTAGAAAGCTACATTATCACTGAGTAACATAGGCTGTATTTAGTACTAGATTACTATAGAAATCTTTAGAAATTCTTATTAAAACCAACTGAATGTGTAAAAAAATTGCCATAAATAATACAGAATATTACAATATTATAGAATATATCAATATCTGCAAAAAAACTTCGCGAGACCATATATCTAACTATTGTAGTTACGTCACTATAACTACTTTTTACATTTAATAAATTGATAGAAATGCCGATCAAAATCCGACCGGTTATAAATTTTTATCCAAATAAATAATTTAGTATTCAAGACCGTCTCAATACCTGATGATTACTTTTTGAAATATTATATAATTATTAAGAAATCGGACATTCCATTCAAAAGATAATCATCAGGTATTGAGACGCCGGCCCTGAGCCAATGACCTTGAGCATTTGTTCCCTCTTCACCGCGCTCCACCTCTACAATTATACTTCGTAAAATATTACTAGCGCCGTCTGGCGAACGAAGTACTTACAAATACAAGTTAAATTCATAGACCATAGAAGTAACAGACATGGCAGTTTTATTTTTGTTTATTGGTGCGCAAAAATTCTTTTGGTTATTATAGACTCAAACAAATGTTGACGATACTACATAATAAAAAATTTGCGATTTTTATTTTTTAACCGACTTCCCAAAAAACATGTTTCTCAATTCGATTTACGTGTGCTCGCTGATAACTTTATCGTTAATGAACCGATTTTGACCAGTCTTTTTTTTATATGAATGGGTTTGCTGCCTATCGCTGAAAGGGGCGTTCGGCACTGGTACAGCTACACAGGAGCTAAACTTAGTATTCGGGAACACTGTTGGAGCTGCTGAACCTTGCACAAAACTATCTTTGCATTGTGTAGGGTAAGGTGGTATACAGTGGTTAACTTTTTTTTCTGATCCTTTTAATTCGTGTTCAGCTTGTGTTAGAATATTGTATTTGATACCAAATTATAGCGAGTTTATCATGGTTTAAGAGTATATGATATTTTTTTTAAATAGTGTGATAATAATTTACATACAAGAGTTTAAAAAAAGAATGAAAATTGATCCACTGTGTACCGTGAGGTTTCTACAGTGGCTCATCCTAAAGTACACAATGGATCATGTAGTACACAGTGAATAATTAGGTGTAAACCTCAAAAATTAAACAAACGATGTACTTCACAAATCAGTTTTATGCGATCATGAAAAAAAAACAAACAAAATATAGTATCTTCTGCTAAATATAACATCAATAAAATTGAACACAACAACAGCATCGTAATAAAAAATAGTCTTCTTTGGTATTCGAATCATCCTAAATTTAGGAAAAACGACCAAAAATATAATTAATTAAATTCAACCACCTCGGTTAGGTTTTAACTATTACATAATATTGAAATCGCCAAACACGCGGAGTAGAGTCTAGAATGAAATGACAAGCTGAAGTTTTTGGACGGTCATAATAGAAGTCTCATCGAGATTATAAATTCATGTCCTATCTACAAATTTTGGGTTTCTTTCGTACAATCGTTCGAGGTTGTCATAAAATGTTTTTGTAAAATGTTTGGAAGGTGGTAGCTTTGCCAAAAGCAGTCGCTCTGGCAAGACTTCATGGTTCTGGTTTTCGAAGACGGACATCTCTGTGTCTACGCTTAAAGTTCTACAGTCATTCCTTCCCAGCCATTTCATTTTCTATCCAGTTTTGAGGCATCTTTACATTGTTTGATTTCGCCATTTGGTATGCGACTCGTCGTGAACCCTTCTCAGTCAAACCATAAAATTATCAAAGAACATTACCTAGAAGTATTTATTCATTGAGTTCTTTTTCTTGCTCTTTATTGAAGACCTTGTTGACTGACATAATTTGGCACCAGACGCACTGACTCCAAATTTTCAACATTTTTCGCCCTTAAGTAGTACCTTCTCAAAGTAGTAAATGGAATTTTATATGTTATTGATGCCTTCATATGGTCATACCATGATACTTATATGTCGCAAAGCTTCCAACATGCCTTCTTGGGTGTGGTCTCCAATAGACCGAGGGTTTTTAGGGCCGAGGCATTCTGTTACTATAAGATTAAATTATAAAAATAAGTGACATAACCTTAAATAACATACAAGCTACACAGTGGCTCATGATTCACTGTGAACCATAGTGGAATGATCCACTGTTAACGCGGTCGCCATTTGAAATTAAACATCACACTCACGTTACTATAATCTGCAAATTCAGAGACATTTTCATGCAAAAACATTCTTGAATATGCCTACTATAGGAATACTTTACAGAAAAAAGAAATTTAAGTATATAAGAAAAAATAGAACAGTGCATATCTTACCTTCAAACTGACTTTTTTTCCGGCAAAAACTGAAAATAGTGCGTCACTTAAACAATTCGTGTCGCAGACACCACGCAACTGGATTGAACTCATTCGGGCTGCGAGACCTACCAACGAGTGGAAGAGACGTGTGTATATCTCTGTTAGTTTGGCGTAGATAGCTGGTGCGCCACTGTTCCTGCTATAACCACTGTGTACCACCTTACCCTAGATTAAATTTTTTTGTATTGTATAATTGCATGGCACACGTGTGAGCACAATGTACTTGCTGTAAAGCATCTATTTGTTGGGTTAGTCTTTTTTATTGACTTGATTATGCTCTGGCTGTTGAGAGTATGTCATGCTCACTCAAATGTCTCCCTGGTGGTGGCGTGTGTGTGAGGTCATTAGGTTCCCTTCAATCTCTTAGTTGCCACGGCGTATTTTAATTTCTGAATTGTTGTTTTTTTTTTCATAATGGACGCTCTCAGCGTAAAATATATTTCTGCATCGTTCTCACACGGTTGATTTTAACATGACTGATGTAATCAAATATTTGTAACAATAGCTTGAAAATTTAAAAGAGTGTCCATAGAGTTTCTTGCCTGTTCTTCTCCATAGGTACCTACTCTTTGGAATGGGCGACTAGCTTCATCTTACTGACTGACCGACCTTCTGACAATTCAAAAGTGCCTGTAACTGGTTTATTTGAAATAAATGCTTTGATTTTGATTTTTCGCAATGCATATTTATTAAGCACAGACACGAGGCAGCTGATGTGAATCGTTAAGGAGTTCCCTCGGCTGTCTCACGGCTCCGTCATCAACTCTGAACTTTACTAAATTGAAGTGCGTTAAAACACTTAATGAAAAAACTTAGAAATGCCCTAGGCCCCACTATGATTTTTTAAATTTCTCCTAGATTTTCCTAGTCTTCCATCATTAGACCCTAATTTCCTTAACATGAGACTACCTTGAACATATTATCTTTCTAATAAAAAAAAAAATAACGTGTGGCACTCAGGGGCTGCCGCGGTAAAGCTAATAGCATTTTTTATCAACTTTTGCAATTACAATTATTTATATTTTATACTAGCGGCTCCAGCGACTTCGTTCGCGTGGAGTTAGTTATGCTCCACTCTTTTTAGTCGCAGCGTGATGTTATAAGCCTTTCTGGATTAATGGGCTATCCAACGCAAAAAAATTCTTGAGATTAGCGCGTTCAAACAAACAAACAAACTCTTCAGCTTTATATATTAGTATAGATGTTCGCAAGTACCAAATTTTGTATGGAAAAACGCATAGTACTCAACATCCCGTCACCATCACCCATACATACATTGAATCTGCGCTCACGCGCAGGCCTGCAGATCTGCATGATAATGCAGATGAAAAACGCAATCCTGCGCGTGGCTGAGGGGTAAATCGCAAAGGTTAAAATTTTTTATTAGTTATTTATGAAATAGTATTTTTTTTATCCTGCCTATTAACGTATACATTTGTATAAGTATGTATTTTCGTTTTTGTCGTTTATTTATTTTTTACCAGTGACGTCATCGAAAGAGTGCGAAAAACAGTGTCCATTTAGCGACTAAACTATATTTAATGTTTTATTTTTGACTTTGATAAAGAAATAGAAGCTATGCTATAGCTTATAATTGACATCATTTTCATGATTAGCACCCCCAAAAACCCCCATCACGACACCCATGGCAAAATATCATAAAATTGGTGTCGGCCATCTTGGATTTAAAAAATGACGTCATTTTCGTGATCTGCACTACCGAAAACCCGTATCACGACACCCATGTCGAAATACCCAAAATTCATCGAAATACCAAATTTTTAGCCCGGGCTATTGAGATTCAGTATGCCACAAGCTCTCGAAGGTGGGACCCGTGTCGTTCGTCAACGCGCGGTCCGCTCGCATAGGCAGGCGGCGCGTGAGCGAGAAAGCATCTACTTGCTCGCTCACGCACCGCATGTCGCATAGAGCATAATACTGTAGCGGTTACGTATTGCAGTGTAAGCTAACCCCGCCGCTTGAGCCAGTTGCGTCCCGTCCGCGCGCTGGAGTTGTATCGCGCACATTTGTTACTGAAATTATATATTCGTGTTTTTGTGATACTGACTTTCATTCCGATAAGCAAATAAACCTTCTGACACTTCAGTGATTAGTGACACCTTTAATTCGAGTAAACATATTCACACAAGACAGATACGTGAAAGTGGTGACCCCGATAAAACAGCAATCTTGCGAAGAGAAATAAGGACGCAACTCCCTTCCGACGGGGACGGAAGGACGACAGGCGCACACGGTACTCCAAAATGTTTTCAACATTACCTTCAGCGAAGCAGGGCGCCGGACCGGTGTTAGAGTCGCAAACAAATAATAGTGAAACCGAAGAAGCATCGACCAAGGAAAGACAGGAAATGTCGGCTATCACCGTATCATCGAGGATACCTGAGTTTTGGACGCATATGCCTCGCCTGTGGTTCGTCCAACTGGAGGGCATCATTAGGTCCCAAAAATTGGGCGACGCAGCAAAGGCAGATTTGATAGTCACCAAATTGAATTGCGAAGCGTTGCAGCAAGTAAGCGACATACTTTTTTCGCCGCCAGAGCAAAATAAGTATGAGGCACTCAAGGAACGGCTAATGCAAGTATATGAGGAAAGCGCCGACAGGCAGTTTCAGAAACTTGTGAGCGAGATAGAACTAGGGTCGCAGAAACCATCCTTTCTCTTGCGACGGATGCGAGAACTCGGGAGAAATACGCAAGTATCCGAGAAAACCTTGCACAGTTTGTGGCTAGCTAGATTGCCATCAAATGTACGAGCAGTACTTACGGTCAGCCAAAACCAAGACCTAGAAAACCTAGCGAACATAGCAGATAAGATAATGGAAACGATAAAAACCAGCGAGATCGCAGCAGTAAGCGTTTCCAGCAGCAACAATCAGTCCCCAGTCACTGACTTAATGGCGCAGATGAACAAGATGAGCATTGAAATCGCAGCACTACGCGCGGAGGTGAAAGACCAACAGCAGCAGCGTCGACAAGACATGTTCAGAGGACGTGACCGTGGACGTGGATATAGGAGTCGCTCGAGATCGCCGTCCAGACCCAGAATGACACCAGCAGATCCGAATTGGTTGTGCAGACATCACTTTCGTTATCGAGGGAACGCGCAATCGTGTGAGAAGCCGTGCGCCTGGAAGACGGAAAACTAGCCACGGTACATTTGGCAGCGGTGAACTTTGTGCCGGGATCTAACCACCGCCTCAGCGTAATGGACAGAGGAAGCGGTATGACATTTCTAGTTGACACAGGTGCCAACATATCAGTTATTCCACCTACAAGTAAACAAAAACTTTCTGGTGAGTGTTCAGACTATAGATTATTCGCGGCTAACGATAGTGAGATTAAAACCTATGGTGTGCGAACTCTAGATTTAAATCTGAATTTACGACGTCCTTATCGATGGACATTCGTTATTGCGGACGTTAATCAACCCATTTTAGGTGCAGATTTTTTAGAATATCATAGTTTGTTAGTAGATTTAAGGAGCAGGAAAATTGTAGATCGCTTAACTGACCTGAATGTTGTAGGATCAATCGTAGAATATAATGAACAATCAATATACACTATCGTCGACACACACCCTATGTACGACCTGTTAAAAAAATATCCAGACATTACGAAACCAGTTTCATTCACTAAAAGCTCTGCTCATACCGTCTACCATCACATAGAAACGACAGGTCCTCCGGTATATGTGCGGTCAAGGCCATTACCGCCGGATAGGTATAAGAAAGTCAAGGCAGAATTTCAGATCATGCAAGATATGGGCATATGCAGACCATCAAAGAGTCCGTGGGCAAGCCCATTACACATTGTACCTAAAAGAACGGCGAGTTGAGGCCAGTAGGCGACTATCGCCGACTCAACGCCATCACCAAACCAGACAGGTACCCCGTTCCTCGTTTACAAGATTTCACCTACGTGCTAGGAGGAAAGAAAATATTTAGCAAAATTGACATTAACCGCGCATATCATTGTATAGAGGTCGCTCCAGACGATGTAGAAAAAACCGCGATTATTACACCCTTCGGATTATTCGAATTTCCCCGTATGAGCTTCGGTTTACGCAATGCAGCTCAAACCTTTCAGCGTTTTATGAATACGACAGTATTACAAGGTTTAGATTTCTTGTTTTCATATATCGATGACGTCATAGTAGCTAGTAACAACGAAACGGAGCATAAGGAACATTTAGAAATAATTTTTCAACGGTTCAATAAATATGGTATTACTATAAACTTAAGTAAATGTGATTTTTGCAAAACAGAAATAGAATTTTTAGGATATAAAGTTACTACTGAAGGTATACATACGTTGGACGACAAGGTCAAGGTAATCGAAAATCTACCGAAACCAGAAACAGTAGAGCAATTAAGAAGATTTTTAGGGATGATCAATTTTTATAGGGCGCACATACCTAAAGCGGCAGAAAATCAGGCAGTATTACATTCATATATACATGACTCTAAGAAACGTGACAAAACTAAAATAGTGTGGACAGAATCAGCAGAAAAAGCATTCGTAGAATGTAAGCGTCAATTGCAACAGGCTGTAACCTTATCACATCCGTTGCCAGAATGTCAGCTTGCACTTTTTACGGACGCGTCAGACACGTGTGTGGGCGCTGTTTTGCAGCAATTTGTACGCAATAAATGGCAACCATTAGGTTATTTTTCAAAAAAATTATCAGATGCCCAAATAAAATATAGTACCTATGATCGTGAACTATTAGCCGTGTATATGGCAATACAACATTTTCAAAATTTTATAGAAGGTAGAGAACTAGTTATATTTACAGATCACAAACCATTGACATACGCTTTTAGTAAGAAAAAAAGTGAAAACGAAATAGCAAGGAGAACCCGTCAATTATTATACATTAGTGAATTTACAACCGATATACGACATGTATCAGGCGAGCAAAACGTAGTCGCAGATTGTTTATCGCGAATAGAAAGTATAAATTGTCAAGGTTTAATCGATTATAGAGAATTAGCGGAAGAACAGAGTAAAGATAAGTTATTACAGGAAATACTCAAAGACGAAACACAGTTTAGGGAAATTGCAGTACCGACCTGCGATAAGTCTATCGTATGTAATATAGAAGGAAGTAAAGTTCGACCTTATTTAACAGAAAAGTTTAGAAAAATAGCATTCAATATGATACACAACTTAAGTCACGCTGGCATTCGTACAACCAAAAAAATGATTGCAAACAAATATTATTGGCCGTGTATGAACAAAGAGGTAGGACAGTGGGCCAAAGCTTGTATTAGGTGCCAACGCGCAAAGGTACACCGTCATGGCAAGTCAGAATTAGGTACTTTTCCATTATGTGATCGGTTCGAACACATACATGTGGACATAGTAGGACCCTTGCCGACCACACCTGAAGGGTATAGGTATTTAGTAACGGTAATAGATCGGAAAACCAGGTGGCCAGAAGCTTTCCCAATAAAGGAAATTCATGCAGAAACAGTGGCAAAAGCAATTTATGACGGATGGATAGTCAGATTTGGATGCCCGACTAGACTAACTAGTGATCAGGGAACTCAGTTCGAAAGTAATCTATTTCAACAAATGATGAAACTATTAGGTATAAACAAAATTAGAACTACTAGTTTTCATCCTCAAAGCAACGGTAAGGTAGAACGGTGGCATAGGTCGCTTAAAGCAGCATTAATGGCTAGAATGAATCACACGAATTGGTTACAGGAATTAGGTACAGTAATGTTTGGTTTACGAGTAGCTCCATGCGAAGACACTAGTATTAGCGCGTCACAAATGGTGTATGGTACAAACATAAGACTTCCAGGTGAGTTTTTCGAAGATACACAAGAAGTTTTTCGTGACGAACACGAATACGTTAGGCAGCTCAGGAAAGTAATTGGTAATTTAAGGTCAAGGCCAACGCGGCACCATGATAGTAGATCTATTTTCCTTCACCCAGATTTGAAGACATGCGATCAGGTATTCGTTAGAAATGACACGGTTAGGAAAGCATTACAACCCCCCTATGACGGCCCCTACAGCGTCATAAGTCGTGGTGACAAACATTTTTTGTTAAAAATGCCAAATAGAAAAGCGCGTGTTTCAATAGATAGGTTGAAACCAGCATATACACTTCGTGATCCTCAAATTACAGGTCAGGAATCAACAGAGAATAAACAATGTGTAGAACAGAAAATGAAAAATGTAAAAAAAACATTAGAGACTAAGAAGAAAGTTGTATTTTGTGAACCGGCCGCAGCGCCTAAAACTTGGACCACACGTAGTGGCCGAGTTATTAAAACGCCAACTAGGTATGTTTAGTATAAATAAGTAATTTTTGCAAGTAAGTAATAATAACGTGTTTAAGAAATTAGAAATAAGCATCCTATCATATTTTGTAAACCATCAAGAGTAGACAAATATAAACGAAAAATATATTTTGTTAATGATATTCAAAATGGGCAAAACTTACAGTAAGCAAGAGGAAATAATAATTGCCCAAAATGGAGCTAACAATTCGGATTGGACTAACGTAGAAAGTCATATTAAAATTTCAAGTATAATGCTATTGGTTATATTAATGATCATAGTATGTGTTATTTTCTATGTGTCGTGTAGAAAATGTAAAAGAGGAATACAAAGTGGTCTTCGGAAAGAAATAGGAACAGTCATTCAGCAACAAGTCCAGGCCCAAACAGTGTAATGAATGTACCAACAACAGAAAGAATAAAAAAACCTATCGAATAATTACGAGTATTCAGTCATGCTCATGGCTCTGATAACGTGGACATATGTATGCATATATTATATATAAGAAAAAAAAAAAAATGTATAACAGAGGTAAGCTAAAGTGAAATTGTATTGCATAAGTATTATAATAACATTTTGTCAACTAAAATGTATTGGGTAAAGTGTGTTGTAATAAAAAAATGTCTTTTTCAAAAATGTAACCGTAATGTGCACAAATTAAAATAGGTCAAGACACCTCGTGGAATGACGAATCACCTACCGGTTTAAGGGCGGCGATTCGGAAATGACACGTGGATTAGTGCGTCATAATGTGATCATGGTGTTAAATAAAAAATATGTGCGTTAATTGTATACTTAGAGTTAAGTTAAGTAGAGCTTGACTGTAGCCCGATTAATTGAGGATATAATATTGTAGTGTATTGTTTGTATCTAATTTGAGCAGAGTTTGGCTATTGCCTGAGTAATTTTATATAATGTATGTGTTATTTCAAATGTAGTAAGTAATGTATCGTATTATTGATAACTAAGTATGTGTAAAACAGCGTTCAATTGTAAGCCATGGAGTCAGTTTCCGTTGTCGAAGTCAAAACAAGGCCCGAGACTTACGCGATTCAGCTGAACACGCTTATCGCGTAATGCAATACGGGCATGGAAACATAGAACGACAGCAAGTAATGAGACCACCACAGCACACACACGAGCAAGTAGCTGAATAAGCAAATAGCAACGGTGTCGTGTGCAGTGGCAGGTATTGTGGGAGAAGTACAATGTATGTACCGCGGCTCCACTCGTAGAATATTTTTAAATTTTTAGATTGTCATGTGTCAAAAATTTTTTTTTTTTTTGTAAAAGGGGGAATGTTGTAGCGGTTACGTATTGCAGTGTAAGCTAACCCCGCCGCTTGAGCCAGTTGCGTCCCGTCCGCGCGCTGGAGTTGTATCGCGCACATTTGTTACTGAAATTATATATTCGTGTTTTTGTGATACTGACTTTCATTCCGATAAGCAAATAAACCTTCTGACACTTCAGTGATTAGTGACACCTTTAATTCGAGTAAACATATTCACACAAGACAGATACGTGAAAATACTATCATAAAGTGTGTTTGTTATTGATGCTTATTTTGGTGTTCGTTTTTTAAGCAATTTTAAAAAGGACGAGGTTGCTCAATTATATGTTTTTTATGTTCATTTTTTTTGTTTGTTTGCGGATAACTTCGCCTACAATTTGGTATTTCGATGAATTTTGGGTATTTCGACATGGGTGTCGTGATTGGAGTTTTTGGGGGTGCTGCTCACGAAAAAGACATCATTTTTTAAATCCAAAATGGCCGACACCAATTTTATGATATTTTGACATGGGTGTCGTGAAGGGGGTTTTTGGGAGTGCAGGGCCGCGCCGTCCCTGTGTGCGAAGTGTGCGGCGCACACAGGCGCCAAGACAATAGGGGCGCCGCGCCGCCACTGCCACCTAAATTATTTTTGTTACCTATTTATTGTGTTTTTTGTAGTGGAGTATCGATGAGTAAGTAGGTACAATAGGCGTTTGCCCTACAGGCAACATAGGCCTTGTAAACATCAAAACATATATTACACTTATTGAACAAGTCTCTCAATATTTATATTTATTAATATTCACATTTATAGTTTCATTTTACGCTTAGGGTACAAAAAAAATACCACAAATCGCACCAAATATCATTAAAAATCTTCCAAAAAACGCTAAAACACCTGAGAACACATAGAACGACAACAAGTGTTTATGAGCGTATGACGTCATCGTGACATTAGCCAATCCGGACCGTTTCACAGTAATTGGCGCGAGAAACAAAATGCCAAACATGTTTTTGTATTTTTGAATATATTGTTATTATTTTCATTAAAACTCATGTAAATGACATAAAGAACTCTCATTTTATGCATTTAAAGCAAATAATCACAAAAATATTCATACTGTCAAATAGCCTATTATAATGCAATTTTATTGTTTTTTTCTATAAAGTAAAAGGAAACTGCTTATTTATTTATAGACGTATAATTTATTAATCTTCATGGTTTGGGTAGTTCTGTGGTCTCCCGCGTCAGATTTTTTCTGCACCTGTATCTTACTAATGTTTTGGTTCAAACCCCAGCTCTACGTTGTATGCTTTTTGTTGGTTTTCTTATTTAAAATAAATGTTTTTAAATTATTATTAATTTAGCCGATTTTCTGTATTTTTTGTAGTTGTTTTTTCTGTACATAACACAAAAATATTAAGCACAAAATATTAAGGACCGAGTCCATTACAAAAAGAAAACGCAATGAAAAATGTAAATATGCATAAAATATACATTTTCGAAAATCGCAACGTAAAGTAAACGATCAAAAAACGAAAACAACTTCGCTGGCAAATTGTTCCAGTCCTTCGATGTACGCGGTGTAAAAGAGGAAGCGAAACACTTCGTCCGGATCGCAGAGATGTCAACAACGTAAGAGTGTGAGTGAGAGAGAGACGGCTCGTCAGATGGTGAAATTAAATCATGCAATTCCCTTCCTTGCACACTCACCAAAATGCATCCTATAAAAGACCGAAAGGCTGGCTACTCTACACCTGTGCTCCAGGCTTTGGAGACCGTTTCGAGTTAAGTCTGGGTCGCCAATCAGCCCCTTAGCACGCCTCTCCACTGAATCCAAAGTAGCCAGGTGACATTTCGCAGCACCAGCCCAAATGTGGTACTTAACACACAAGCGGACCTGTGCTTTGTACAACATTAGAAGGTGCCTTGGTGTGAAGTACCGCCGGATCTTTGCGATGACGCCAAAGTTTTCTGGCAGCCACCTTGGCCTTGGACTCAATGATCCGCCCAAAGTTAAGGTTCGAGGAAATCTCAACTGCCAAAAGCTGAAGGCGGTCGGTGTAATCCAAGGATACATTCTGAAAAGTAGGAGCCAAGGTGAACGGGCTCCTTTTGGCGGTGAAAAGACACGCCTGTGTCTTGGCGGCATTAAATGCTCCAAGATTGGCTTCGCCCCATTCGGAGACTGCCTGTAGTGCAGCACTCGTGCGCTCTACCATAGCCTCTCTTTTAGACCGGAATGATTCCTTACTAGCCCGAGCTTCCGGTAGGTCATCATCATCATCATCAGCCTCTACTCGTCCACTGCTGGACATAGGCCTCCTCCATGGCACGCCAACAAGGCCGACGCTGTTTTCAGCTATTTTGATCGTTTTTTACCTCCCTGTAACGTTCCCACTAGGGATAATTGACATTTTCGCGGAAATAGAGCTAAGTACTTAGCAAAACTCCATATAAAAAACACACAAATTTTTATTCAAAATTTCCGACTAAACCTAACCTAAACCAAACTCTCTAATAATTATAAATTATACCTACCTACCTTACCTGTGTTCCTGTATGCGTTCCGCGTACTGGAGTCCCGTTCGGTATGTGTTTTTCAAGGTTTTTACGCACATTTCGGTCAAATTTAAGGGTTTTTCAGTATAGTTTCCGTTTTTTGTTCAGCGTAAAATCCAAAACCCTCA
This sequence comes from Sesamia nonagrioides, assembly GCA_017933935.1. Lineage (NCBI taxonomy): Eukaryota > Metazoa > Arthropoda > Insecta > Lepidoptera > Noctuidae > Sesamia > Sesamia nonagrioides. The sequence goes on along the minus strand of JADWQK010001955.1, from coordinate 962,667 downwards.
TAGTTAGCTGGCCCGCGCGGAGACGCGTCTCTGGACACCTCGTTCGTGCGCCTAGCTCACATAGAACTTCAAAAAATCATCCTCCCACCCACCCTTTCTTCACACGGCAGGCAAGCTTTTCAAATTTTGACGGAAATTTTCAATATAGTTATAGCTCTTCTAGCTTTATATACGTCCGCTGACTGTGGAATTAAACGATATTTAAGTGTGTCTAGTGTTTTTATTGACTTGACATTTGTCTAATCACAAGACGACCGTTTTATCTGATTCGTCTCTCTCTGTCTTTACAGGAATAAAGAAGAGACACCAGTGTCCCCTGACATATTCCGCACTCCAGCTATGCGCGGCGGGAACCTGGAGCCGCCGAAACTCAACCAAAGAGACTGGAGCTAAAGTGCCCCAGTCTCACAGCGGAGGCGAGAGTTTGCCTGAATAAGGTCAAGCTGCATTTGGGCAACTCTCGCAATCTCAAAACTGAGATAAAGACTGGGGTTACCGTAGCCATAAACCTGCAGCTGCACCCGCGGCCGCCCCTGTCTTCGCACCGGTCCGTCACTCCACCACACCCAACCACATATCCGACAGAGCTGATGGAGACCCTTGTGGCAGGCCTCAAGGAGCACAGTAAGGTGCTGCAAAAATGCCAGCAGCACACCCAGGCTCTGTCGGAGCAAATACAGCAGGCTCCTCGCTGCGCCCCAAGCCAACGCCCGACTTTCGCGCGATCGACGCCAGAAATGAGGGCACTAGGGTGGAGCGGCTGCGCAAGGCGAGGGACCAGAAAGTGGTGGTAGGTTTCAGGACCAAGGAGGAGTTGAGAGGGACGGAGAGGATCCGAAGGGCGGGCAACCTGGTGGTGGAAGAGGTGAAGAACAAGGATCCCCTTAATCATCATCAGGGACGTCCTCTCCTGTCACACGGATGCGGAGTTGTTGCAGTGCCTGCAGCGGCAAAACACCCACCTGGTTGGGGATACATACCTGCAGGGGATCTGAGTTTGGGGGTGAAGTACCGTCGCAAGACGAAGAACCCCCATATGTGCCACGTGATCCTGCAGGTGCCTCCTCCTGTGTGGCAGAGGCTAACGACGGCAGGTCGCGTGCACATTGACCTTCAGCAAGTGCGAGTGCTGGACCAGTCACCACTGGTGCAGTGCACTCGCTGTCTGTGTTTCGGCCACAGCCGCAAACTGTGCACGCAGCCTGCCGACCTCTGCGTTCGCTGCGGTGACCCCCACTTGCAGGTCGACGGAGGCGCCGCGGTGCCACAACTGTCAGATAACGTAGATGGAGAAGATTGACCACGATACCTTCGACAGCGTGTACCCGGTACGCATTAAATGGGATGCACTGACGCGCCTGTCGGTGGCATACTGCTAAGGTGGAGCTTGCTTTTCCGGGCATTGCGAACCACAACGGTACCAATAGAAAACTACCAAATTGGAGTCAATTTCATGAAAAATTGGCCCAAATAAAATCGGTAAGTATATGTATTATAACAGATACACTATGAATAGATATAGAAATAAGGACAAGATTTATATATATATAAGGAATTTGGAAATATTTTAGGTGTGGTAGACTCAATAAATGGAAAGAAACGAAGAAGAAATGGAAACAGTAGTAGTATGTGTAGTATGTGTAGTATAAGTATGATAAATGATTTTCTTTGTTTATTTTTGTAGTTTGGAGTTGATAGAGTGTGGCAACTGCTACCAGGAATCCTCCATCTCCTTTGAAAGTACTTCCGTTCTTCTCGTTACAGCTGTCGCAGTAGGTCTTCTCAAAGATCGCTTCTTTACTGTCGCTTGTTTTCGTATCGCTAGTCGAATGCAGACTGACTGCCTACTGGCGTCACGGCGCTTTATACAACGTGTAACATAAAGGGTATATACATAACAAAGGCATGGCATCTTTACATGATATCAAACGATATTGAAAGGGTTTTCAAATCCTATTTCTTTATGTTAGGAAGTTATGAGGAAAAACACCGCCTGTGATAGGCTACTATCATACTAGTCGCACAGAGATATTGAAGACATTTATCGGATTTTGGCAAGTAACGTGACGGGTAACGAGTACTTATTAACATAAGTAGTGTGCTGCCACGTTTTTTATGATTTGATTTTAAGAAACACACGAAACCGAAAATTTGGTACCAATTTTTTGAGTATTTTATTTTGAGTTGAAACCCTTCCGGTATCGTTTGATATCATCTAAAGATGCCATGCCCTGGGTATGGATATACCCTTTATGTTACACGTTGTATAGGTCAGCGGATAGAACATTCTAGATTCGTCTAGACGTAATAACAATAGCGCATAACTTCGAGTACATTCAGTAGGTACCTACGGTAATTCACCGGAGACGAGTTCCTGGAAATTTCGATGATGACGATGTCAGCAAAGTGACAAAATTGTTGAGACCTGTACCATTCGATAGGTCTAGCAATGCGTTTTTATACGGCACTTCAACAATGTCTAGGTTTCGAGTTATAGGGCTTAAAAGTTATGCACTGCATGTCACGCGATATTGAACCTTATGCCATCGACATAAGGTGCATTCATAACAGTATCTTCTCCAAGTGAGCGTAAGACTCGCTGTCGTTCCACTTCATTCAAAGTTCTACGACACTCTCCAACAGATATACCTGCAGTTTTCACTTTGTTAAATGCGCTGTAGTGTGTATCTATAATATATGACTGTTTTCCATTCCTGTTTGTCAATATTTGAATGGTTATAGTGCAATTCTGGTTTGTGGTTTCCAAGCCATCGATGATCCTTCTCGGTTCACCTTTTAAAGTTGATTTAAGATAAAGTAGTTTGTCTACGTCCGGCAGTGATCTCTCATGAATATTGGATTTATAGATGTCCCAGTATTCACTCCAAGTAAGCATATTACCACTGAATTCTGGTAAGATTAGTGTTGGTAGATTAGCACAGAATATACGGTTCTGATCGCTATCATCATGACTGTGTGGTTGGGCTTCGTTTGATCTATTCGCCAGTATGTATCTTAATTCAGTCAGGACCTCTTCACTATCCGGTTGGATGTTACTCATGTTCAAAGAATGATATTCCGCATCCAGGCTATGACTCACTATTTCAGTCATTAATGGCACCCTTTTTCACCATCAAGGTTCAATTCACACGTACCACAACGACGCAATGTGGTCGAGCGTATATTTTGTATTGAAAATGAATATTACAATTTACACGTACTACATTTTTTCGTTGTTATCGAACACTTGTGTAATACGACCACATCGCAAGCACATTGCGACGGCAACGCCACCACTGGCGGCGGCACCGACGCACCGTCGCCACGACATGACTTCATCAACACGCCTACCTGGCGCGCGTTGGCGACAGCGACAACGCAACCACATCGAGATTTTGTCGATACCACAACGCAAGTGCAAAAAGCCGCTGCGACACTATTCACATGTAACCACAGCTTGACCACATTTTGACACTGCGACGTGGTGTGGTTGTGGTACGTGTGAATTGACCCAAACTTCTTCATTTTACCTAGAAAAAAAAATACGTAGGTCTTCGAATTTTTAATAAGTCATTTTTACCAAATCTGCGTAATTTTCTCATCCGATCTACGCCTTTTTCAAAATTCGAGTTGGCAACACTGCAAACAAACAAAAAAAAAAGGAAAGTTTTGGCGGGAAGCTGAGATGAGTGCCACGCTCATTTTTCATTGGAATTTTAAATTATTTATAGTGTCGTTTACTAAAAAAAACGCGTGATTTATGTATTAAAAAGTGCATTCAGGGAATAATTCATTAAAAAATGGTGAAATAACATAGTAGCCACATCATGACTTTGTACCAAATCTTCCTCCTAGTGTCGGTTCACGTGGGATGAATATAAGTTTTACATAATCATTAGAGCTATGTTTTAAAAAATACTTTAAGATTTCGATTGAAGGACTTGTATCCATGGTCATGAAAAAATTTAAAACAATTTAGATAATATGTCAACTGTCAAGTTTTGTTGAGAATTGGGGTTTTTGGCGGGAATGTCAAGATGAGTGTCACGCTCATTTTTCATTGGACTTTTAAAATTATTCATAGTGTTGTTTACTAAATAAAAGCGCGTGATTTATGTAGTAAAAAGTGCATTCAGTGAATAATTCATTAAGAAAAGTGAAATATCGCAGCATAGTGGCCACATCAAGACTTTTTCCCAAACCTCACTCGTAAGACGGGTCACGCGGCCGTGTTTTTCGCCATGAATACCTAATAATTCATAATTACGTGACATTGGCTAAATGCACAAACCGTGCGAAGCCAAAAAATAAAGAAATAAAGAAAGAAGTTTTGTTGAGGATTTGGAAAAAAAGCGCGGGAAATTCATAGAGAGGGCGCCTTTTTTGAAAATAAATTTTCAAATTATTAATTTTATTAGTTCAAAAGTTTATAATTGTATAAAATGGGTGCGAAAGGGAACCCCAAGAAAAGGAAAAAAAAGGAGGATAACTCATCTTCTCCTCCATCATTGGGCTCTGAAGACGAAGGTGGAGACTCATGTTCTTCAGAAAGTTCTGTAGCCGACGAAAAACAAAACAAGTATCGTGAATACAGGATACCAGAATATATTCGTTCATACCCTGAGAACGGAGGAAACTTTGAATATGTGGTATTTTTAGAAAGTATAGATGCAATCCCGATTGGTGATAGAGACATGATGTCTCTATCAACAAACATTAAAAAATACAACAAGGGTGTCAAACAACTACTACGCATGAACCGTTATAAAATTGGTGTCATTTTCGAACGGCCTGGTTTAGCCAATGCAGCTTTAATGAACCGAAAATTTCTAGACAGTTTTAAATTAAAAGCCAGTATTCCTGCAGCTGCCACAGAAAATACAGGTGTTATTATGCATGTCCCCATTGACTTGAGCAACGAACACATCTATAAAGCAATTTCCAGTACCAAAAATATTATCTCAATTAGAAGATTCATGCGTCGCACTGTTTCAGAAGGTGGGGGGGTGTCCTTTCAGCCTACAAAGACGGTGTCCATCACATTCTCGTGTGCAGCTTTACCCGATAGTGTCGACTTGAACAGCTGGCGATTTGAAGTACGTCCATATATTCCGCCAGTAAAACAATGCCTGAAGTGTCTAAGGTATGGCCATATAGCTAAATTTTGTAAAAACACTCAAAGATGTTCCATATGTTCTAAGGACCATAATTATAAAAATTGCATAATACCATCAACTGAAGCGATATGTTGCCACTGCCAAGGTAAGCATGTAGCTATTTCAGCACTGTGCCCAGTCAAGAAACAAAAAGTAGAAGAAAACAAAAATAAAATTAATAAAAAAGCATATGCAGATTTGTTTAATGAAAAGTCATTCCCATCTCTTTCAAAATTCAGTCCTGCTAAACAATTACAGTCACTTATTGAAACAGAACCAATTTTAAATATTTTAGTACAGACAATAGTAACATTAATTTCTCAAAATAAAAATAATGAGAAGAGTATTTGCACTCAAAGCATAAAAGAAGTTTTATTATCAAAATTACAGAATAATATAAGTAAACCTTAATTTTATGGATCAGCTAAATATTGTACAGTGGAATGCTCAGAGCATCAATAGTAACAAACTTGCTTTTACTCATTTTCTATATGAGAATAACATACATGTAGCTCTATTGTGTGAGACTTGGCTCAAGCCTCACATGAGATTTAGTATTAAAGGATATAACATAGTTAGATTAGATTCAGGTAATGCACACAATGGTGTAGCCATTTTGATACATAACAGTTTACAATTTAGTAAATTAGATACTTTATTTGATGATTCCATACAAAATATAGCAATTCGTGTAAAATATAGCAACAATAAAGAAATTTCATTAGTCAGTTTTTATAGTCCTGGAAATAGTTCATTTACAAAGTCTAAGTTTGATAATTTAATTCGTAGTATTCCTGTTCCTCTCTTGTTGGGTGGAGACTTCAATGCATATCATTCGGCTTGGGGATGTAACAGTGTGAACATCCGAGGTCGTGAGGTGCTTGAAGTCATTAATGACTATAATTTGGTTTTATTAAATGATGGAGAAATGACTACTGTAGGTTCTGATAGGTGGCAGAGAAATGCACTTGATTTAACTATAGTATCTCCTTCAATTTCATTATCTTGTAATTGGACTGTTTATAATGATCCTTTAGGTAGTTACCATTTACCTGTAATTACAAGATTACTTATTAATAACAATTACAATAATTCACATAATATAATAACTTCAAATTTACCCCAAAATTTTAATTTTAACTTGGTTGATTGGAAAATATATAAGAAGAGTGTTGATAATTTGTTAATAAATTTTGTAATTAATCTGGAGAACCCATTGCAGTCATATAGTGACTTAATAAAGCTATTAAATTTAGCTGTTAGTAAATCGCTACCATCAACTATAAGACCTGCTACATCATTTGGTACAGTATTAATAAATAATAATCGTAAAAAACGCATCCCTCTACCATGGTGGAATTTAAATTGCACTAAAGCAGTAGAAGACTCTAGGAATGCCTATATAGAATTCAAGCACAATCCCACATTAGAAAAATATATAGAGTTTAAAAAATTACAAGCACTTAAAAAGTTAGTGTTAAAAAGAGAAAGATATTTAAGTTGGATTTCACTATGTGAGTCATTTAATAGAACTACTTCATTATCTAGAGTTTGGCAAATCTCAAAAAGATTTAATAAAACTTTTACACCTCCTAGTAATAATATTTCTTGTTGGGCATTTGATTTCCTTAAAAAATATACTCCAGATACAGTAGAGAGGCCAAATCAATCAATTCCTCATGAAGTACTTACTTCAGCGCATTATGAATATTTGATTTATCCATTTTCTCTCCAGGAATTAAAATCTGCAATATCTTCTAGGCGTGATTCAGCTTTTGGCCTTGATGGAATACCTTATAAAATGTTGAAAAATGTATCAAATGAGGCACTTTCTAACATACTAAGAGTATTTAATCTACTTTGGCAGAAAATGATCATCCCTAATGAATGGAAAACAGATTGCCTCATTCCAGTACTTAAACCTAACAAAGTGAGAAACAAAGCAGAATCATATAGGCCAGTAGCATTAACTTCATGCATGGGGAAAACCTTCGAACAATTAATTAAACAAAGGCTAGAATTTTACATAGAAAGTAATAGTCTATTACCGTCCAATCAATTTGGCTTTCGACGTGGTTGCTCAACTCGTGATAGCATTTCTCATTTGCAATTAGATATATACAATTCTAATAAAATGAACAATTATTTTGTTGGTGTCTTCTTTGATGTAGTGGGTGCATTTAACAACATCAACCTACATGTTTTGTGTGGTGAACTTTCTGCCCTTGGTATTCCTGAAAAAGTTATAATATGGATCTTTAATTTTTTACATGGCAGGGAAGTATATGTTAAAGTAAATAAATGCTTAATAGGGCCACGTTTTTCATTTAAGGGGGTATGTCAAGGTGGCATCCTTAGTCCATTGATTTATCTACTTTATTTACATAGATTAAACATTGTATTGGGTCCAGAAGTTACAAATTTACAGTTTGCAGATGATTTGGTTATTTATGCTTCAGGTTCAGATATAAATTTGGTTGAAACTATTCTAAACAAAGCTTTGATTAAGTTAAACAACTATTTTCATTATCTTAATTTAGATATTAGTCCTGAAAAATCTAAAGTTATAGTGTTTGGAGAGTCTGAAATAGACTTACATATTTATTACAATAATAAAGTTCTTCCCATAGTGAATGAAGTAAAGTTCCTGGGTATAATTTTTACAAGCAATCTCTCATGGAATAAATACATTGATTATATGCTAGGTAGAGCTAATAGAGCATTTAATTTTATAAAGTCACTGTCAATTGCAGCTGATCCTAAAATTTTGCTAATGTTGTATAAATCTTTAGTTCGTAGTCACTTCGAATATGGTTTTTTGTGCTTTGGGTCTGATCAGAGATTGGTACGCAAATTGGAGATTCTTCAGAATCACAATCTTCGATGTATAACTGGTGCAATGAAGACTAGTCCAATTAATTCACTCCAAATTGAGTGTAACACTTCTCCTTTGAATATAAGATTTGAGTTTTTAAAGTCAAAATATCTTCTCAAGCTTTTATCTTTTGAAAATCATCCTTTATTAAAAAAAATAATATTTTATCATAGAGTGTACAGTCCCTCTAATTCTGTAAATGTCCCCTTTATACTTCATGACTTTTCCAATTTAATTAGTATTGATGATCATTATCAAATAGAAAAATGTAAAGGCAAATGGCCATGTTATTCTGGTAATTATATAAGCAAATTCTGGCCTATGGATATTTACATTAACCGTGACATTAAGAGTAAAGAAGATGTGTACGAGCTAATTGCACAGTTCCCTGGGCACAGGCATATATTTACTGATGGTTCTAAGAACAACAGAAATGTTTCATTAGCTATATATCTACCTCATCTTGCTGTTGGACATGGAGTTCGGTTGTCTGGAGTCATGACTATATTTACAGCAGAATCACTAGCAATTCTATCAGCTCTGCAGTATATATCTGAAAAGAATCTTAAGCACACCAGTTGGCTCATAATATCAGACAGCATGAGTGTTCTTATGGCCTTACAAAATCCGAAACTGGACGCCAATACAAGGAATACTATTTACGAGATTCGGACTTTATATGCTGATCTTTGTTCTGGAGGATTTAATATTAGTTTAATTTGGACTCCCTCTCACATAGGAGTTGCAGGAAATGAAAACGCAGACTACTTCGCCAAAGTTATTGTTGACATTGACAATGACATTGCTGTACCAAAACATGTTGCCATCCCAAGTTCTGACTTACTTGGCAAACTTACTGAAAAATACACCTGTATTTGGCATGAGAACTGGCAAGAGACATTGAAAACTAAAGGGAAATGGTATTATAAAATTAATCAAACAGTCGGTTCTGCGGCCTGGTTCACGAAATCTGGTGTTCCGAAGAGCAGGAAATTTTTTACCACTATAAACCGCCTTAGAATTGGTCATGGCAGATTTAATGCACATTTAGCCAGGATGAATATAATAGCATCGCCTACTTGCACCAGTTGTAACTCGGGAAGTGATGAGACCCTTGATCACATAATTTTTAATTGCCCTGCATATGCTTTGGAAAGAATTCCCCTAATTGGTGAATTACTGGAAATATATAATACGCCAGCAAGCATCCCGCGCAACACTCATGGTTTGCTGGAAAATCAGAATACGTATACAGCACTCTATAAATTTATTAACAGCATTGGATGGTCCATTTAACAGTTTGGGCCATCTTGTTACAAGGATATGATTACCCTGACTTAACATTACTACACGGATTATGACGGATACACGAATATGACACCATATTATTTTGAATTAGAATATTAATTGAATATGAACACTCAAGACGTGGCTTTGGCCTTACAACAAGATGGATGTTACTGAAGACGAGGCTTCTGCCTTGCTTATTTTTGGACAAGAAAGAATCAACCGAAGACGAGGCTTCTGCCTTACTTATTTTTGGACAAGAAAGAAGCAACCGAAGAAGTGGCTAAGGCCTTACTTACTTTTGGACAAGAAGGATGAAGACAAGGCTTTGGTCTTACTTTTATGCAAAAGGATTACTGATGACGAGGCGGTATGGTCTATGATCTTAGCCTGCCCAAAGAGGGCGAAGACAAAAAAAAAAAAAAAAAAAAAAGTTGAGGATTTGTAATAATTCATGAAATTGTTTTCCGTTCATGCGAATAAAACGTACGATCTGCTTAAATAATAGAAAACAATCTACTTTTTATAACATTTATTCATTTTGAACATATCTAACACTCAGTTTTAATTGGATTTCAGTATTATAGAGGAGGTCCCACAAGATCAGCCAATATTTTAAATGAATAGTGATCTACCAGAGGGGGTAAGATGATTGTTTTTTTCCAGGTTACGATAAGATTGACTGTACTGATCTTCTACATAGATTGCTTTTCAAATATCCCCAGAGATCAGCTAGATTTAATCCACCAATCTCCATATTATGTGCATAGTGCTTATTATAATATGTATACTTTTTAGCATGCTTATTAGTTATTCTAAGTATTTTTCTGGTGTTACCCCATGAGAACCTCTAAAGTCTCAAATACAATTGTTATCCTTCTGTCATAGCTGTTGGTTCCCCTTAAAATATTTATAAATTGGATTTCAAAGCCAAATAAACCCTTATTTGGCTTTGAAGTCTTATAATCAACTCTAACTAACCAGAATTAAACCATCATTGTAATCAATGACATTATAATTTCCAGAAAGGGGGGGTTCCTTATCATCCATCAGCACGAAGGTCCATTCATAGTAATAAAGCTGAAAGTTCCATATTAAGGGAGAGAATGGCAAGGTATGGACTAAATAAACCTAAGAACCGGGCTGAACAGGATACCGACGACCAGAGCAAGCAGCAAGAAATAGATGAAGTGGACAATGTAATGAGGTAAAGAGCTACTATTGTCTATGCTAGACGCTAAAAATATGTGCAGACACACAGGTTGAACAAATAGGTTACAATATGCGGTTAATGTTTGACCATCAGATACTGAGACCAGTTCATGCCTCAAAAGACATATTGGTATAGACATAAGGTGTTAGTCCTGGCTGTCATTTCTGAATCTTTGACAGTTATTATGCATCTTTAAAAGCCTGAAAAACTGATGTCAGTCACCCCACATAAGATATACTACTCGTGCGAGTTAACCGAGTGATTTTTTACAAATGGTACCATCCGAATGACGTCACAGAGCTAGGTGCACAGTAAACTCGCATGAGTTATAAGGTATTCAGCTTTATATGGATGATTATTTTGGAAGCTAATCCCAAATGTTAGGTAAAAGATACAACCAAGTTGAGATCAGAAGCAAAACTGTTTTATTATTCATTCACCCTCATTACCAAAAGTCATAGTTGACAACTTATGAAAACAATCATTGAGGTTCAAACATAACATACCTTTCCCTCATAATCATTGGTCAAAACATACATTATAAATTGAAACATTAAAACAAAACCATTAACTTCAAATATAGCAATCACTGAAGTCATTCATTAGGAATCCCTATAATATCCGGCCATAATTCAGGTGGCAGAATCACAATCGGCGGGTCCTGTGATAATTCAGACTCTGTATCATTGGCTGGCTGATTTCCAATGACAGGTGACCCGTTAACAGCTGTGTCTGGCGGTCTAGCTATTATTTGGTCTGCATGTCGCCGATACAGCTCATCTTCCGACCTCACAACATAAGTGGCTGGCCCCTCCACGTTTTGCACGGTGCCTCGACTCCACTTTTTCCCAGGCCCGTACATGCGTATGGGCACGGGCTGCAGCAGCGTAAAAGTTCGTGCGGCCGAGTGCTGCGCCGCCGCCTCCATTTGCTGCTCCGCACGACTCGGAGTCGAGTCGGGGTGTAAGCTCGACACTGCAGTCCTGTATCTTCGCCCATTCAGTAGCTCAGCAGGTGTCTTATTAGTAGAGCTATTGGGCACAGTCCGTAAATAGTATAGAACTTTACAAAGTTTCTCCTGCCACTGCATGTCCAGATTCTCTAGTTTCTTTATTTTATTTTTAAATGTTTGTATTGTGCGTTCAATCTGCCCGTTAGTCTCTGGGTGGTAGGGCGGCGAATACAAATGTTTAATCCCATTCTTTTTAAGAAAATTATTAAATTCATTAGAAGTGAAAGCACGTCCATTATCGGACACCAACACGTCGGGCAGCCCTTGTGAAGTGAAAATCCTTCTTATAACCGATATCACCGTACCACTGTTCATTGCTGGTATGATTTCAGCCTCAACCCACTTGCTGTAGCTATCTACTAGGACTAGAAATGTTCTTTCCTGAAAGGGCCCCGCAAAATCCACATGCACGCGGCTCCACGGCTTCTCTGGAACAATCCAAGTCTGCGGGTCCTTTGGTGGGTTATTTCTCACTAGCTGACACTGCTGACACGCGGCCACCACACTCTCAATCTGCCGATCCATATTGACCCACCACACGTAGCCTCTTGCATACGCTTTTGTCTGGACAATCCCCGCATGAGGGGCATGTAACAACTTTAACACTTTGTCCTGTAAGGACAAAGGTATTATGACTCTGTTGCTCCACAATAAACAACCTTTATTATGTGAAAGAGCCTCTCTCCGTGTCCAATACTCTTGTAGGTTCGGGTCTATGTTCTTTCGTGGCCATCCGTGCAACACATGAAACATAACTTTTTGTAAAACCACATCTCTGTTGGTCTCCGTGGCTATCTTGGCAGTGTCAAGCTCCCATCCGCTCGGCTGTTCCTCCAGCAAAAGCACGTCGTGCAGCACCTCTTCCTGAACACTCGACGTGTCCGGCGCGGTCCACCTGCTTAAAGCGTCCGCGTTGCTGATTAATTTACCAGGCCTGTATTGTATACTGTAATTATAACTGGAAAGTTTCAATGACCAGCGCAACATTCTTGGTGATATCTGGTTTGGAATTGGTTTTGCGGGATTGAATAAACCAACCAATGGTTTATGATCAGTCACAATACAAAACTTCCGACCCGCCAAGAATTCGTGAAATTTTGTCAATCCAAATATAATAGCCAGGGCCTCCTTGTCAATCTGCCCATATCGTCTCTCGTGCGCCTGTAGTGCCCGTGAGGCCATCATCACTGGCCGTTCTGACCCGTCCTCCATGATGTGTGCAATAATCGCTCCAAGACCGTATTCCGATGAATCACAAATGAGAAGTAGTTCTTTCTGCAAGTCATAGCCCACCAACGTTCGATCTGATGACAGTAATCGCTTCGCCTCTACAAACGCTTCCTGTTCCTTTTCACCCCAGCTCCAAGGTCTTTTTGAATCCAACAGTCGATAAAGTGGCTCCAACACAGTGCTCTTGTCAGGCAAGAATTTTTCATAAAAATTATATAAGCCCAGGAAGGCACGCAAGGTTTCTCTATTGGTTGGGGCTGACTTTTCCTGAATTTCTTTGATCTTCGCAGGTGCTGGTTGAAGTCCCTCAGCATCAATCATGTGTCCTAGGAACGTGATGCTGTTCGCAGCGAATACACATTTCTTTACGTTGAGGCGGAGTCCCATTTGTTGCAGTTTCCTCAGTACTTCTCTCAGTCTACGATTATGTTCTTCAGTCGTGGCTCCGGTGACAGCAATATCATCTAATAGACACGCCACTCCTTCCATACCCGCTAATGCTGTCGACATCAAACGCTGAAAAATTGCTGGCGCCGCACTGACACCGAACGGCAGACGATTAACTTTCATTAGACCGATAGGAGTGTTCAGCGTGAGCAGCATAGCTGTCGCGTCGTCTACTTTTAACTGTGTATATGCGTTTTTCAAGTCCAGTTTACTAAATATTCTGCCGCCACTTAATTTCACAAACGCTTCCACAGACGTCGGCAGCGAATAGATATCAGTACCTATTGATAGCGTTGTTCACCGTGGCACGATAATCACCACAGATTCGTACTGTTCCGTCTTCTTTCATCACTGGCGTCACCGGTGTCCCCCACTGAGAATAACGGACAGGTGTCAGTACACCCGCTTCCACCATCTCGTTCAAAAGTCTAAGGACTTTTTCTTGAAGAGGGTAGGGTACCGTACGCGCCTTTAAGAAACGAGGCGTAGCCTCCGGCCGCACGTGAAGTGACACTTTAGGACCGTTGTACTCGCCGAGTCCTTTTTTAAATAGTTCAGGAAATTCTTTTCTATACTGGTCTATCTCCTCTTCCGCCCAGCACAATCCTGATACTTGAAGGCCTAGTTTATGGAACCAGTTCCTGCCCAGCAGATTTGGTCCGTTCCCCGCCACCACAACCAGTTCACATTGTGCTTCTTTATTACCTAGTATTACACGCACGTCTGCTAGTCCTAATACTTTCAAGGGGTCTTGAGTCCATGTCACGAGTTTCAGATTAGTAGCTCGTAGAGGTGGAGGCTCCAACCTCAGCTTCTTGTATGTCTCTTCCGACATAATGGTACGCGCTGCACCCGAGTCTACTTCCATAGATAGCTGAACGTCGTCTATCATAACGTCTGTGGTAATAGGTGGTGAATAATTATCCACGCAGACGTATACGCCCATCATCTTCTCAGCTGAACTGCCCGCATCTATATTGGCTCCGCACGTGTCGTCGACCTGATGTACACGGCGCAGGCCGCCGCAATGTGCCCAAACTTTTTGCAATAGAAACACTTTGCCTTAACAAACGGGCAGCGCTCGGCCCGACTGTGTGCGCGTGCACACCGTCGACACTCGTTCGAGTTAACATTACCAATATCCATAGGTTCAGTCCCCGTCACACTGGACGGAGATTGCTTAGACTCACTAGCCACACACGCAGGGTACAAATCAGGGAACGTCACTTGATAGTCCAGACACATCTGTAGCGCGACCTCGTATGTCAAGTCTTTCTTTTTCAATAAGTCGCGTCTCAAGCGATCGTCCCGCACCCCCAGTACTAGTCGGGCTCTCAACTGGCGTTTCAAGTCCATGAAATTGCATTTTGCACCCAGCATACTTATAGCCGCCACAAAGTCTTGCACGCTTTCACCTTGATCTTGTTGACGTTTGTAAAATTTACCCGCTTGCAAAATTTCGTTAACCTCAGGTTCATAGAACTTATCCAAAACTCTAAAAATGTCCAACAACTGTACTTCCGTAGGACGTTTTGGAACTAAAAGTGATGCAATTAATGCAAAGGTGTCTTTGCCGCACTGAGAAAGAAACAGCGATCTTCCCTTGTCGAGGTTAGTTTTGTCACAACCTGCCGCATCAAGCGCGCACATTAATTGTTCTTTATAATCACACCACTTATCAGTCTTTGGGTTAAATTGTCCGGGAAACACTATATTTGTTACATTTGACGTCATTTTCGCCGAAATTCACTTTATTTTCCGTAGTCGCCAATAAAAGATATAACCAAGTTGAGATCAGAAGCAAAACTGTTTTATTATTCATTCACCCTCATTACCAAAAATCATAGTTGACAACTTATGAAAACAATCATTGAGGTTCAAACATAACATCAGGAAAACATTAGGCAGATGGTGAGTATTACTTTTAATTACCCGACTACGGCAAAGCAAAAGGAGGGTTATGATTTTGACAGGCTATGTATGTATGTATGTTCATCTGTTCCCTCGTAACTTCTAAACTACTTATTCGAATTCGATAAATGACATATCATTAGAAGCGTCTTAATTGTCCGCTAGTTATAGGCTATATAGAGTTTCACAAAATCTAATGTGGCGCCCTCTAGCGGACAAAATATACAGAGTAAAAAAATAAAGTTAAGATAAATATGCCGTGTTTGGTATCATTTGAAAGGGCTTAACTTGTACATTTTGAATATATATATATTATTAGCTTTTGCTTGTGACTTTACCTGTATTCATGGGCTGATTGCATATAATTCACATCTTTTCGTTCATAGATAGCTTCTTTACTACTTATCAGAATAAGACCACTGCAGAACTATTAGAAGGGCCTTGATATTCTGTTGGTTATGAGCTATAAAGCTTGTCACCAAATTTAGTATTACGCCCTCTAGCGGACAAAAAGTTCTATGTTAATATAAAATTAAAATAAATATGCCGTATTTGGTATCATCTGAAAGAGCTTCACGAGTAGGTACTTTATGTTTGTACATAATCCCTAGTAATGCTTCGTAGAAATTTGAATGTAAACCAGGGTTTGGTAAACGGAGCGATGGGAGTGGTGAAGGCCTTCGAATGGCCTGCTCTTCAGCGCGATCAGTTGGAACAGGAGAACAGCCAAGCGCTGTTCTCATACAATTTGACGACGCATCCATAAAAGCAAATATTAACGGACTTATCAAAATCGAGCCTTGCCTCACTGAATTTGACGGCTTGAGGGGTTCTGGGCAAATTCAGCGTAAAATGCTCCCGCTGATTCTTTCTTGGGGTTGTACTGTATATAAATTACAAGGTTGTACTCTAGATAAAAAAGTTACAGATCTAGGAAAGTCATTGTTTGCTAAAGGACAGGCCTATGTCGCTCTCAGTAGAGTTAAAACCATAGAGGCATTATTTATAAGTGCATTGGATCATAATAAATTACTTAAAAATCCACATGACAGTCGATCGTTAGCAGAATTAGATAGATTAAGAAATCTTCCCAGGTCCTCTTAATATATGTTTTTTTAATAATTATAAACTAGCGCTTGACTGCAATCCCGCCTGATGGTAAGCAGTGACGCAATCGTTGATGGTAAAGCGCACTAGTTTATTAAGCCTAATCACTTAAAAAAACTTAGGAATAGCAAGGATGACGGCAGTTGAGCCAGGTGATGCAATGTTAAACCCAAGACCAACACGACCAACGATGCTGCGCCAGAGGGAGATTGATCTGGAGCCTCTCCACGACCAAACTCCCGACACAACAATATTTGGCGCATCGTACTCGCCACACAACGCAACACAACTGGTCAGACGCGTCCTCCCTACAGCTTCACCAGACATCATGCTAGAACACGACGAATCGCTTAGCGGCAAGACTTCGTCTGGTGGGTGGTAACTTCTGCCGGCAGCCGATGTTTTGGCCTACCACCGTTAGAAAACCATCCAATCTATTTATACTAACGACCTCATCTACTAATTCATGACCCATTCGGTGCCATCGACGCCAATGTGCGTCGCTACTACGAAAAACCGGGAGCTTCATACGCGGAAACCGTTGCTATACGCGCTACGATCCAAAAGCTACGAAATAGTAAAATAGGACATCTAGATATTACTATACGCCGATACATAAGTCAAAAGAGATGTCGTATGTTAACTACCTAGTTTTTAGTTCGTCAATTTAACTTTTGTTAATATTATGCGCCACAAATACACTTTAACACCAAAATAGTACAAATAATAAAAACTAAAAAAACTAAAACCCAACTACGACAAAAAACGACGCTGAAAAAGTATAAAACAAGATTTTCAGAATACTGAACTGAACAAAGTTGCTAATGTAGTTGCAGGTAAATGGACACAATAGACTCTACCAAGATGCCTTCGTTGTAAATTGACAATAATGTCTTACAATACTATTCTGAAGTATGCAATATTCACTATGTAGAGATAAATTTTTATGTTTGGAAAGGCGTAGTCACACGTTACATATACCTACCTACCGTAGCACTTTGATAACGTGTGACTGCGGTTTTCCAAACATGAAAATTTATCTCTTAATAGTGAATATTGCATACTTCAGAATAGTATTGTAAGACATTATTGTCAATTTACAACGAAGGCATGTTGGTAGAGTCTACTGTGTCCATTTACTTGCAACTACATTAGCAACTTTGTTCAGTTCAGTATTCTGAAAATCTTGTTTTATACTTTTTCAGCGTCGTTTTTGTCGTAGTTGGGTTTTAGTTTTTTTTGGTTAAAGATTTATGAGAAACTAGCTGCGCCCCGCGTTTTCACCCGCGTAAGTTTCGATACCGCGGAAATATCGTGATAAAAAAGTATCCTACGTATTATAAACTACTGTGTGCCAAATTTCATCTAAATCCGTACAGTCGTTTTTGAGTGAAAAAGTAACAAACTTCCATCCATACATACTAACGAACTTTCGTATTTATAATATTAGCAGGATAAAATATATTTTCAAACGTTAGGAAAACACTTGGCAGATGACTAGAAATACTTCTAATTATTATACTTAAAGATTTATGACAAATAAATATATATATTTTCAGCAAAATGTCTCGTCAAACTAGTCCACTATCAATACGAAAGAAAAGACTACAAAGAACTAACTCATATTCACAGGATGAGGATAATACTGATGAGAGGTGAGTCATTATTATTATATGCTGCTATTATGCTTTGTGTTGCTTGTATCACTTTCAAACACATAAATATTGTAAACATTATAATATAGGTATTCTGATTTAACATTAATTCAAATAAAAAGTGGTGGTGGCCTAATGGTTAAAACACCAGCCTCCAAAGTATGAGTGTGCGGGTTCGATTCCAGATCAGCCAAGTACCAATGTAGCTTTTCTGAAGTTAAATGTCCTTTCTAAGTATATCTTGGACACCAATGACTGAAGCTGAAGGAAAACATCTTGAGGAAACCTGGAGTTTGGGTCTGAAATTGCCAACCCGCATTGAGCAAGCGTGGTGATTACGCTCAATCCTTCTCTGTATGTACCTGTGCCCAACAGTGGGACGATAAAAAGGTTGATGATGATGAACCATAATTATTTCCATAAAGAATTTTTCATTAATTTCATCAGAATCCTCAGAAAGCCCATGTGATAATGCGTTGCTTACATTATTTCTGTGCCATCCACAATAAGGATGTTTATGTGTTGCGGCCATTGTGAACAAATAGTCTTCGGGTATGAGTTGCCCACTTTTCACTAAATTACCAGTTTCTGTACTTCAAAGATCATCATCATCATCATCCCAGCGTTAATGCCAGTCGCATCCGAAGCCTTTTTCAGCTTTTGGTGTCTGGGGTCCGCTTTACCAGTCCAACTGCTGATATGGCTAAACTTCGACATTTTCCGTGAAGCGACTGCCGTCTGACCTCCACAACCGGAAGGCGACATCGAAGCATTGCAGTTAGACCAATTGTTGAACTTTTGAGGGCTCCAACAAACCGTAACGACTGCCACTAGATGTTCGTATGGCAACCGGGACCAACGGCTTAACGTGCTTTCCGAGGCACGACCAGACCAGTACAAATATTCGAACCCGCGCCACCTTGCGCAGCGGGCGCGTCCGCTACCGATACGCCACGGAGGCTGTCATTTCTGTACTTCAAAGATATCCTACTCTAAACCTTTTGAACATTTAACTTACCCAGCTAGCTATATATGTGTAACGCTAGGGTTTTTAAAATCGCATTACTGTGGTTGTGACTAAATCATTATAAGCTATAATTTGTTCAAGTGTCACACTATCTTGTTTTTCAATTATATTGTGGCATCTACTCATAAGCTTTTTCAAAACACATTGCTGCACTCATAACATAATAACGTCTTAAGCTTTTAGCAATCATCCAATTTTTGTTGATTATGTGACTAAGCTTTTGTGAAAAGTTTGTGTGTTTCATTGCAGTAATGTGCTTTCTAAATCTTTACCTGCAACTCTCCCGTCATATTTGCCTTCCAGTGATAATTCTGAATTTGAGGAAAACGACTCACTAATAAAATCAAGAATTGGAGAGGAAAGTTATTATGATATGGTGAATAGAAGTAATACGAGTAATACGAGTACTAGGAGTAATAGGAGCACAGAACGCATCCAAGCGTCACCTTTTCAACGTAAATTGTCCATTTCATCAAGAGAGAACAGCCATCCCCAGTCCAGCAACACAATACGAAAAATTCTTCTCACACTATTATTGGGCATTGTAGCTGTGATGCTACGCTGGATGTTCCCCGATATGATAACAAACAACAGTCAAGATAAATCTACCCAAACTGAAAACCTAGATAAAATTATTTTCGAAAACAATATGAATATCCTACAGGAAAGATATGATATAGATGATAATTCTATTCTAAAGCTAAAAACTGGTGAGTAATTTGATAAATACAATGCTTTTATTATACAACGTCATTTTTTGTTTATGCGAAACCCGAAACACGTGCCCAGTATTTTTAAGTAAAGAATCTATGTACAAAATTTCAAAAGATATCATGTAAAATCACAAAGTTATGATCATTTCACCGTTCGCACGGCACGAGCCGGCGGCGGCGCGGTGCGGGAGGTATGTCCCACTGATCTACCGCCAGCTGTGTTGTAATGTAACCACACTACAACAATTTATAAATGTATTTGGGAAAAAAATATAACATGGTGTAAAAATCGATTCAGTTGCTTATACTGAACAAACTATATTCATAATGAAAAAATAACGTTGTATATATTAAGAAGGCTCCTTCGACCGCATTACTCATATTGGCACCAAGCTCTGTGCAGCCGTCCGGTAGCAGTTCTTTCTGGTCCCTTGCCAAAGTATATTTTTTATTAAATCTTTAGTGTTGAGAAAAGATCAATGCTATATATATATATGGTCATATACATATAGTCCAAAAGTAAAAAATATCATGTTACCACTGTATTGCAATTATAACTTAATTTAGAGCTATAAAGTTAACATAGTGGTTTGAGACGCCTTTGATAATGTTACACCCTTAAATGATGATATACTTTTACAACAGAAGCTCTTGATCTTGTTGTATAAGGCCAGTCTTTATTATAAGATTGTTTTTTGAGTAGACAACTTTAGTATTGTATGTTCTATCCTGTCATTGTATCATGTCCAAATCTGTGTTCTCCAAGGTTGTATACTGTCACCCCTTCTGTTTAAGTCAATCAGCTATAGACAGAAAGATGATGATTAAGCTAAATTAGACCTCAAAGAATGTGATTTTTGTTAAAGAAGCCAGCATTTTGTCCTCTATCAATGTCCAAACCGTGACTGACTGACACATTCAATACCTGTATAAATAGTTTTGCTCTATTGTTTCAGGTATATCAACAATATTCTCGAGAATGGATACCGGCTCCTTCATCTTTGTTTACAATAGTAAAACAAACAATTTCAATCCAGTAAGATTCGAAAAATTCACAGATGAAGTTGCGTTTACTGCTGCAAGGTTTTTACGTAAAGGTGCGTACGGATAGCGCGTTCCTGTGTTACGCGTAGTTGGGAAACACTGTCCACGCGTACATTGGATACGCGTACAGCTCCTGTACGGACCGCCGCGAACCTGTACGCGAGGTCAATCGATACAGAGCGCTCCGCGAGCCCCAGTCATTCGCCATGACTCCGACCAACTTAGCGGTTGCGTGCAGCACCACTGCTGCGGCGTTAGTCATTATTAAACACATTTTAAATAAAAAAAAGAGAAACAAACGGAAACCTAGATGGTGGATGAAAAAATTGTTTCGTGAAAGATTACAGTGTGGAAATAGGCTAATGGAAGATATAAATTATGAAGAAAGTGGGGACAAAAATTTTGTGAGAATGAGTTTGCAAGATTTTGAAATAATTCTTGAAAAGGTTGAACCTGAAGTAAAAAAAATGAATACTAATTTTCGAGAAGCTATCACAGCCAGAGAAAGATAATATTATAAAAATAATATTTTCATTATTGAAACTCGAAGAACACGCGTGTTTATTCATTTTGACGTCCAAATATAGCGTAGCCGGCCGCGTGCGTCCTCTTTGACGCGCGACCAAAAACCGACTGACGGTGGCTCGCGCTGCGAGTTGGCTCGCGCGGTACGCGTACCCCAAGAGTGAACGCGTAGCTGCAGGTATGGACTAGGCGTTCCGGATACGCGTAAACTGAGTACGCGTACCAGGGTACGCGCAATCCGTACGCACCATAAGAATATAATATTATATTTTATTACTTAGTTTAAAATCTTAATAGCCAACCTGCATCAAAATTCTTTTAAAGTAATTTTACAAAGCAAGCTACTTTAAAACATTTTCGAATTTTAGTGCGTCAAGTAAAATAGCGTAATATTTCTGTGGCGTTTAGGAAAACTATTTAATACTAATATTAATAATAATAATAACATTTATTTATTTTCTCACCACAATATCCATATATAATAATAACAAAATAAAAAAAATAATTAATAACAAAATTAAAAAAATATTAATTCCACCTTACTCTTTTATTCAGGTAATGACATCACGTCGATAAAACACACAGTCATTGAAAGCTCTGACCTCGATATGCAAGAACACGGTGAGCTGATCACTCGGTACCGAGAAGATGTCGATAAATCCGGTGTGATGCTTGTCAAAGAGATCGACGCAGTGCCCTCAGATCTCGCAATGGCCTTCCATTACTATTGCGATGAATATGATCCGCTCGTCAAAAGAAGTGCTATATTTTTTACACTAAATATGGCAAATTGTTCTAATACATCAGGTAAAAATATAATTATTGAGACAAGCACAGCATAGTAGTAATTGTATAATAGGAGAAAGTTGTTTTGAAAAAATACTATTGTCGCGGGTTATTATTATGCCGCGGTTTGGTTGTTGGAAGGAGAGATACCATTGCTTCATTTGCCTTGGCACACAGGCAAATGAAGGAACATGGGTGGGTTTTTGTCAGTAAAAGTCTGACACGCCCCTCCGCTCTGCCCGAAGCACGAAAGGTTATTTGATGATTTCCCATTCAAAAAGGGGGTTATTATTATCATATAGAGAAAACTAGCTTTCCGCCCGCGGCTCCGCCCGCGTGGAGTTCGGTTATATCGCGCTTTTTAGATTTCCCTCGGGAACATCAAATTTTTCCGGGATAAAAGCCTATGTTCTTTCTCAGGGTCTAAAGATTGTCTGTGCCAAATTTCATCAAAATCGGTTGAGAGGTTTAAGCGGGAAAGCGTAACAGACAGACAGACAGACAGACAGAGTTACTTTCGCATTTATAATATTAGTATGGATTGGTTGGGTTGGTGACATAGTAACGTAGGCGTGCCAATGATGAATTGGCCTAACTACGAAGAAATTGATTTGGATTGCAATTTCATTTTGCAATATAATCACTATGAATATTAACACACTCCTAACATCTGTGAATCAACATCTCTAAACCTTTACAAAAATAATCTCAATTTTTATCTTCATAATGACTGAAGACGACCGCCTGCAACTCTTCATGGTTTTAAAATTTTCTTCCTTATAAGTCCCGCTTTAAATTTGGAATTTTATTAAATAATAGTCGGTCGGGGCCATGTTTGGACTGTAAGGTGGATGTTCCACCTCTGTGAACCCGCCTTAACGAACTGCATCCTTCGAAACACAAGCTGTATGAACAGGGGCGTTGTCATGAAGCTACAGCTACCTTTAGACAGCTTGCCTCTTGTTGGAGTTTACTCCTTAAGAATCGATTTTCAGATATAAGGCGCCCGGTATGAGAAAAATCCGAGGGGTAAAACCTACTAACGAGTAACGAATTTTAAGCGTTACTATTTTAGTGCGCAGCTTTGGCGCGCAACTTTCTAATCTAAAAAAGTGGCATAATTATCTTTTTACAACTATATTTTGTTAGTTATTAAGATAATTTTATATTTAAAAAAAAAATATTATAATAATTAAAAAAAAATGTTTATAAAATTTTTTTTATTATCAACTTTCTTAAAATTGGTTAAAATTTTCATAAATATGCATTTATAAAATTTTTATGATTTATTTTATAAATAATTTTTAAAATAATAATATCATCTTTTTTATTTTTTTTTAATAACTTTTTTTCTTTTTTTTTCTCGTACTTAAGGAGTAAACTCCAGTCGTGCGTCGGAGCTGACACACACACTTTTTGTTTCCTTTACCTTGTTTCGTAATTTATATACAGTATGTTAAATAACAAAGGGCGTTCCCTTAAACTCGTTAATATATATCATTAATAGATTAAAATAAAAATATCAGCATAGAAAAATAAGCATAAAAAAATCCGAATAAAAAACAAATTCTAATTGGAAATAAATTTGAAACCTCCTGTTTTAAATCAAAATAGTAGCGTAGTATCATAAACAAATTACAACCTTGCCGTCTTTCAAGTTCGCGTGTACAGTGTGTTTCTTTTACATGTCAATTTAAAATTTTTATTGAATATTTTCTTATTGGAAAAATTTAAAAAAAAAATTGTTTTCGAATGGAAATATTTTTTTTAGCATGTATGTATGCTATACTATTTCGGGTTAACGGGAACGCCCTCTGTTAGTTAACATACTGTATTATAGAGGCATAATATTCGCCGCTCACGAAGGGTGACACAATGGGCGGTCTTATCGCTAAGAGCGATCTTTTACAGACAACCTTTGGATGGAATATTAAGGGGAAGGAAATAGACATAATGTAGATAGTCTACAGTGTACATAGATTAATACAATGAACATCATACAAGAGCAAATAAAATATAATGACATGTTTAACCTTTTGAACGCCAATCACTTCTATACAAGTACGAGATTTTCGTGCCCTCAGCGCCACTACTTGATTAGAAGTAATCACGGTTTAAAATAAATTTACGACTTTTACAAGACCTTTTATTTTGTTTTTATGGAAATTTGCCCTGTTATCAACCATATTTTTAACTTTTTCACGCATAATAAGTCCTTATTTGTTTAATTTTCAATAGAAACAAAAACGCCAGAAAATATTTTAATGCCCCCAGCGCCAATTACTTGATATCAAGTAAGCCAGTGATGGGACACGACGAAGACCTCGCTATATTTCATATCGTCGAAATGATCATAAATACTATTATTGCAAGAAAATGACGTAAATATATAATATTTTATAAATATTGTACACTTTAAACTAGGTTTTATTCACCTTAATCAAAAATTAATAGGTTTTCTAATCATTGTCGATAGTGAAACCCCGTTTGAAAAACCCATCCCTACAAAGTTAGTTAGTTATCGGTCCGTACGCGCCACCGACTTGTATAGAAGGAAATCTGTGACGTCATAAGCGGACGGGTTTCAAGGTCATAGTGCCTTTGTGCATTTTAGTGTAGTGCAATGTTTACATCTTGAGTTGGCGCACGTGTCCTTATAAAAAAATTGTGACTGTGAATATGACGAATTATTGCGAGTTGTTCAAGTCTGAATCAGAATTTTGAAATAGTTCGTCGTCTTGACATTCCGTTAAGTCGTCAACTTCCGTTTCAAGAATTTTCTTCAGTTTTCTATTAGTTTCTACAAACCAGAAAAATGATTGCGAGTATTTAGCGACACCATTAAAAAAAAGGTCTTGTGTAAAACAGACACTTACCCTCCATTTTATTTTATTTTTTAAAACGTAGAAAACCACGTATTTTGCTTCTATTAATTGTATTTGTTGTAAGTAAACGAAATAAATTATGCAGGAATCGGTTGAGTTTATGCACGTGTTAACTTGACCACAGTGAATATAAAATATATACCATAGAAATCAAGACATCCCTAGAACAGAAAGGATTTTGACGTGCCTCGAGCACCAACTACTTGATATGAAGTAGAAGGATTACATTTGGAGACAAATAGGGATGTGCCTTGTAGAACACACGTCTAATAAATTTAAAATTCTTTTCTTTATTATGGGGAATATATCCAGGTTTTCATATTGTTTTTTTTTTATGAAATAAAATAAATTATGAAATTACGATTACAGTTTTTATTTAGCCTCGTAAATTGGTGAATAAACATTATTTTAAATGTATAATATTATTTGTCGATAGGACACTAATCCCATCCCTACGTTTTACTATAGATACGTTATACATTTGTAGTGTGGCGCAGGAGGACACATCGCGTATTATATAGATGGGCGTTCAAAAGGTTAAAGAGAGAGGAAGTGCTTTTTAGTTTTAAAAGTGGACAGAGTTTGAGCACGCCTTACGGACAAAGATCCAAAAAACTCCGAAGCGCAGCACTGCAAGATGGGCACCGATACTTCTTTCAGCGGTACAGAGACAGGATGATAGTTCCTGTCTCTGTACCGCTGAAAGAAGTTTCGGTACCCATCTTGCATTTACTTTTTTATGTGAAGATGTTCATTGATCGCACGAAGAACGGTATTTTTAGAAAGCCCAAGCCTAGCGGCAATTTCTCTCATCTTCAACGGCGGTCACTCAGAACATCCTCTTCGATAAGAGCAATCATTTCGGAATAACCTGTGGAAGTGCTCACTGCAATTCCACATGTCGACCGTCGTCGTGGCTAATGTATTCGACGGTGTCACTCCTGAAACGAAACTCTTCCACCCAATTTTTCGCTATAGGAGGGTGCAGACTACTTAGGTAATACACGTCATCCAATCTTTCTTTTATTTGGGTCGGAGACAAATCTTTAAACAGAAACTTTATGACACTTCGATACTCGGTTTTCGACATTTTGAAAAAAATACGCGATTCTCGTTATTCAAACGCCTGCTAAACTAAGACAGCATTTCATGTCGATGCGTGCTTCTTATATTAAGAACACGGTAAACGTACTATTTAATGCAACACAACAACGTAGCGAAATGTCACGTAGAACTATAACAGGCCAGGTCATTATGGAATCGACTACATACAAGCCACAAGAGATACCTTGATGAGGGTTGCACAGAATCAAGACGAATGGCAGAAAAACGGAGAGGCCTGGCAGCAGTCGGTGATTCCGGGCTGAAATTATGTTATTTAAGCTTAGAATTTCATAAAATATTCCTGCTTTACATGCAATTTGACTAATCCTTGAAAATATTTTTTTTCAGTTCCAAAATCAACACATGATTTCATTGAGAAATGCCTTGCGAGGAAATGGAAGACTGTACCCCCTGAAAACATGAGACCTTTACTAACCAGAGTGGTAGATGTAATAATAGATGTCTCCAGTGTGTTTTAAATCAGTATTTATAAAATAATGTATGAATTTTAATTTGTTATCATATTACGAGTTTTTATTTATTTATAAGTTTTAAATAACATTTTTGAGAAAATTATGACTTTCATTTATTGTCAGCAGCATTAAGCCACCTTGATTTCAAATATCTGGCGTCTGGTTAAGAATCCAAACTTACACAAAACGTGTCACTAATTCAAAACTAGTGGAGATATTACGTGATCGTCCAAGTAAATTGAATCAGGAAGATGAAAATGCCGCGGTATGCTGTTACCAAAGGTTCTAAGATTTTTCAAATGTCGGCAAAGAAGTGATATTATCCTATGGTCTGATTACATCTATTCCTTGCGGCTTTAGTCTCCAATTTACATCAGTACGATCACTTTTAAATTGACTCAACGGTGTTCTACGTTACATTGCCGATTCAGTCTCCACCACAAAGTACATTATACTATAGGGTAGTACAAGTCTATGACCGGATTATTGTGAATCTCCACATAATAGACACGGATTCAATCCCACGGACTCCAAGCGAACGGGCTATTCTTTTTTGGCTCGAATTGCCGTGAGTGCCCAAGTGTCGATTCCGTGTGACATACGTACTACGTTAGTCTTCACTAAGGGTTTCAATCAGTGGGAAGACCTCATCTCAAAGCAGTTCTTCCCAAACTGCAGTTTACCGGAGGTAAACGTATTCTCGGACAACGTTGAGAGCATGATCATTGACGGCTATTCGAGTTGTCGATCCCGAGATAACGTGTTTGTTGAACATAACCTGGGTTTTCCCAAGTACATCCGAAGAACGATGCGTACAAAGGCATCAACTAGGCCGTTTAGCATATGCTGCAGTCTTGCAGTGATTCCGCAAGCCGTTGATGATATTGCCGCCTCGTTCTAAGTTAAGCGTCTTAAACACATCCTCCAAAACGTTAGAAAACAATTCACGGAAAATTACGCTGACACTATGTTCATTAGGATCGCGTTTTTAAAAAGAATATGACACAATAGAATCAAAATAACTTCTCAGATGAAGTATATTTCTTTAAAATTTAGTTTAACTAACACGAAACCAACAAATGAATAAACACACAACAGCAATATATAATCTTATTTATTTGTGATCTTGGTTATCAAATAACAGAAATGTTAACAAAAAAATAGTCAAGAAATCTTAATTACTTATCATACATTATTGGCATTTTTACTTTCTAGAATTATCTAATCACTACTGTATAGGCCAAAGTGCACTTAGGTCAGAGGTGTTAAGTTCTGGCCCATCGTTCAGGTCATCTAAACTGTCGGGCTCAAGCTCATTGTTGTTGCGGGCAGGAGAGTACGAAGCGGGAACATCCTCCTCCTCGTCTTCATCATGGGACTCCTCAGATTCATCTGATTCATCATTACCTGGAACAAAAAAAATATCACATTGGGGTAATATACAAACCATCAAGACATTCAACATCATTGATGCTCAAACTCAAAGAAAAATTCTCCATTGATTATAATTATAGAACTCATTTTTCACTGGTTATCAAAAGAAATTTGCTTTGAAAAGTGCAATACCTACGTGATTCCTAACCTAACCTAACCCTGATAGGGTTCTGGCGAGGGCAAGCGCGGCGAAGCAAAGAAAACTTTGATATGAACTTCACGTCATTGTGCGGGAGCGGCAGCTCTGGTTGCTTTCAGGCTCCACTTATCAAGAACTCTGAGATGGCAGTGGTTCCCTTCTATGTTCTATGTTATTAGTTTGGTTTCCGCACTCAGTCCCTCCAGCGGACCATTGTGCGTGGACCATGGCGGTCTTTGGCGGTTATTCCAACCAGCCCACCTCCCTCCAAAAGCCCATCAGGTCTCCTAGCCTGTTGAGAACATCTGTGTAAGATCTTGGTGCTCCTATGGTTTCGTTTCTAATTTGGGTAACGCCTGTACACTCGAAGAGTACATGCGCAACTGTCTCGTCAGCCTCTATGCAGGCTCTGCACAGAGGGCTGTCCGTTATGCCTATTGTGTGGAGATGCTTATTCAGCGAGCAGTGGCCCGTAATGATCCCCGTCATCAATCGTAGGTTCCTCCTATCCAGGCGCAGCGACCTTTTGGTTAGCTGTCATCCAGGGATGGCATAGCCTCCCTGGACTGCCTGCAGCCCGGTGACGAGGACCACCAAATCTCCGCTTGTTCGTAGGTATGCTTTTGTAGCCATCTGCGTATTTGAATAAAGGGGATAGGCACAATGGGCTCCGGTCCGCTGACCAACGCGCTGAATGCCTTTCTAGCCAGCTCGTCAGCTGCGTCATTACCCAGTGAACCGCTGTGACCCTTTATCCACTGTAGTGTCACAGTGTTGCGGTCTGGTACGGTTATCCGTTCCAATGCATCGTGGCACTCAAGTATTAGACTTGATGTGATGCATCCTTGCTTTAGGGATTGGAGGACGGAAGCACTGTCAGTGAGTATGCGGACACGCGTGTCCGCAACTCTTCTGGCTTTTATGGCTAGGGCCGCCAGAGTTATGCCCACACACTCTGCTTGATAGACTGTGTTGAGCATCCCTAGCGGTCTGGATATATTTATGTTGAGGTCTTGTGAGAACACTCCGACGCCCGTTCCTTGATCGGTTTTCGATCCGTCGGTGTATACTCTCAACTCCTTCGGACCTGAGTGGTCGCACTGCTCTTCTTCAAGTGCTATCTGATAGTGCTTTTGAAAGCAGTACTGTTTTGGTACCCTGTCATTGGGTGCTTGTGTAGTGGTTCCCTTTTGATCGCGTCTACTTCAGTTCCGGTATTGTCTCGGGGCTTTGGCGCAGGGTGCATCATGGATGCATCCAAAGCCCTGCAGCAATACTGGCTCCAAAAGCGGTGCGACGGAACTGAGAGTTTACACTGATAGATCAAAGACCGACCGTAGAACAGGGGTCGGAGTTTTTTCACATGGTCTCATATAAATATATTCAGACTACTAGGAATACTCTGCACCGTTTACCAAGTGGAATGTGTGGGCATAACGCTCATACCATAGCAGCCAGGAGAGTGGCGAACATCCATGTTCGCATACTCTCAGACAGCACTTAAGTCCTCCAATTTAAATTTTAACAAGGCACTCAAATGGGTAACCATATAAGACCGCAAAACAGTGATACTACAATGGATAAAAAGACAGCTAATCACTGGGTTATAATGATGCAGATGACGAGCTTGCCAGAAGGGCATCCATGAGTGTGTCGGACCAAAACTTTTCGTGGCCATGCCCTACATTAAACTATGTAGATGGCTACAGAAGCATACTCATACAAAATCAGAGAACTGGTGATCCTCATCACCAGCCTGCAGACAGTCCAAGGAATTCATGCTATCTCTTAGATGACAGGCTAACCAAACTACTGTTGCACCTAAACTGGTGACTTAACCATCCTGGGTCACTACTTGCTAAACAAACACTACCACACAATAAGCATAATGGTAAGCCTCCCCCTCCTAAGACTGTGCATGTGCACATGTGTCTTATTTGAGTGCACAGGCATAACCCAGATTAGGTCAGAAACCCTCAGGACAACCAGATCTTACACAGATGTTCTCAATAAACCAGGAGACTCTGGTCCACCCACTAGAGAAAGAAGGATTAACTGACGAAACCAAACCCTTAAGAATAACCATTCACTGATCAATGCAATGGTTCATTAGGCAACAAGGCTACTGATAAACTTATCAGAAGAAACCTGAACCTATCATCAAACTTTCCTAGTGCACTGATGCACTCTGATAAAGAAATGCATCAAGGACGAACCTTGCATACTAAGGTGGAATCAAGGTGAATGCTGGCAGGCTAAGGGAGCAACCCCCGCAATGGATGGTCGCCTCAAAGACATGTTCTGCAACTAAATATACAACCTTGATAATTTATATTAAAAACTTACCTTCTTCTTCATCAGTATCTGCTTCTTCTTCCATAGGCTCAGGGTCTGATTTGCCTAGTGGAGCACGTTTCATGTACTGCTGCCCAATCGAATTTAACTGTAAGTAAACCAACCTTTGTTTCAGCATTATAAAAAGGTTGATGATGAGGAAACCAACCTTACTTTAAATGTGAAAGCAAACAAGTGTTAACTATCAAAGTTAGTTATGTTAATAAGTGTTGTACCAAGCAGGGTTGCCAAAGCTAATTCATCCAAATCCCCAAAAATCCTGATCGAATTCCCCAAATTTGGGGATAAAAATCCGCTGATTCCCCACAAATTCCCCTCAAAAGTTTTTTTTATAAAATGCAACTTTTATAAATTCTTTTAATAATATTTATTGTTTATCTTTTATATTTTTTTCCAATCGAAAGCATTTTGTCCGAAGGGTTAAACTTGACACTGCCGCCCAGTTTTTTAATCCCTTCCCTTGTAGCCATTAATGATACTACAGTATCTGTATTCAATCTATTGCGGTTTTCAGTTTTTAATTTTTAAGGATCCACTAAATTTGCGCTCGACTGATGCATTTGAAAAAGGCAATATCAGCAATAATAATATAACAATTTTTATGTTTGAGAACAGGTATTCTCCCGCAGCGTTTTTTATGCAAAACACTTTACCCCAGTAACATTCAGCATCTACGTTATCTCCATGAACTTCAAGCCCGTGTTGATGAAAATCCAGCATAGCGTGAGCTCGCCAGTCATAGTCCAATTTTTGTGCTGTTACAAATTTATAAAGCAATGGAAATCGCTTCAGTACAGGCACCAGTGATTTAAGTTTAAACTGTTGAGCTTCTAATGGATTTAAAACAGATATAATAGAAAATAAAGGATCTCCGAAATCAAATTGCTTAATAATGTCCGACGTAAATTCCCTATAAAATTCTTGGCATGTCTTATAGAAATCTGCAATAGCTGCACGAGGTACATTTTCAACTTTTTTCAAATTTTCCATACTTTCTCCAGCCTGTAATCCAATATATATTTCGTCTAAACCTAGCAAGTGTGTTGAATTTCTGAAGTCAGCATTTAAAATATTACCACAGGACTTGATGTAGCTCATTTTCATGAACTTAGCAGACAGTGTTTGCCAAAGATTTTTCGTCACGAGACCATCATAAGTAATTAAGCCATACTTAATGATTCAAAAAAAATTTTGTTATCGTTAAAACGATGAAATATTTTCCGATGAGAATATGATGTCAAAATCCCCGCATTTTCCCCACATAATGCCAATCCCCAATAAATCCCCAACCAACTTGAGATTCCCCGCAGTTTGGGGAATTCCCCACAGATTGGCAACCCTGGTACCAAGCTTTCCTAAAAATAATTCTCAGACTAATGGTAGCAGCTCATGTAAAATTTACTCTGTAATTGTAATCCATCTAGTCTAGAATGTGGGGGCCAATATGATGACGGAAATGAAACTGCCATCATTGATCTAATTCAATGATGACTGTTGATAAGATAATTTAAAATATATTATTTAGCCGGATCCTTCAGTTTTCCGTGGTATTCCTAAAAACCAAATACTTGCCCGATGTTGATTCGCCTGTTCTAAGGCAGTTAATTCTGTTTCCTCATCGCACGGACTATCAGCGTTAAACCACAATGAGTCCACTAAACGAGGAGTTAAAAGTGGAAAAGGAATATTCATTGTTATTTATTAAATTCAGTAAAATTACAAATGTTTTCGACTTTTTATTTGGAACGTTAGTAAACAAAACAAATAAACGTCAAATGGAAAACCAATCATATTTTTTTTTGGTTCTTTTCTTTCCGTTCTACTGAACGGAAAAGGCAAAGGCATAGTATGCCATACAGCCTAGTCTTCAGTGATTTTTTTCTTGAGTAATTTTCTATCCTAACTTATCCCTTTTTTTGTTCGGGGTGGAAATCCTCTTAGGATGTCCGCCGCCCTGGGTTGGGCGATGGGGTCTGTCATTCTTCCACGGCCCCACACTCTCGTGCTGGCCCGGTCTGTCCGGGCCTCGTCACCTGCACGGGGTAGTGGGGTGTTAAACTACCCCGTGCATCGCCTCAGAGGCGCGCGCCGAAACTAGCGCGCACCTCCGCCTCGGGGTCCAACAAATAGGGGGCAGGGACTTCCCCATGTCTCTCGCCCCTGGACCCATTCATGGGGGGCGGAAGAGGGCGTTATCCGCCCTTCCTCGACGCCCGGTGCGTCTTCTGCGGCCCGGGAAGGGAGTTGAGATCTCCCTCTCCCGTCCCGCAGCTTCCTTCTGCGACATCATGTCCTCGCAGAAGGACACCACCGCGTCCCACGACACTGCGCTACCGACCATACTCCGCACTACTGCCGGCAGCGACAGGTCGCCTCCTACTTCGTTTGTCCTCCCCGCATTGGACGCAGTGGTGGCACCGAGCGTCCGGCTCCCTGCCTAAGCGACGCAGGTACTTGCCGAAGCAGCCGTGCCCCGACAGTACCTGCGTCACCCTGAACGACAGGGCTGGTACCTTCTCCCGAGCCAGTCGTCGAGTACTGGCCGGATCGCCTCGACGGTAGCGAGGCGGTAGGGCGCGTGAGCCTCTGCAGCCAGTCCGCCACCAGGACCTGACGGAGCTCCTCTCGGCGCAGCTCGATCTGTCGCTGCGCCGGACCTGATCCTAACTTATCCTAGGTTAACCTGACTCCTTTCGTTTCCCGCGTGTGGCCGATTAGGAGGGGTTTAGCGTAAAGACATGATGTGGCCACTATGCTACAATATTTCACTGTTCTTTATGAATTATTCACTGAATGCACTTTTTACTACATAAATCACGCGTTTTTATTTAGTAAAGGACACTATAAATAATTTAAAAGTCCAATGAAAAATGAGCATGGCACTCATCTTCGCTTTCCCGCCAAAACAGCAACCAATCATAATCCAATCGTGTTTTTTTTTTTGCTAGGAATATTTGTCTTTTTATCGTAATTTATAAAAAAATGGAAGGCCATTCTCAGTAAAACAACGCGAGATAAAAATCTGAACAAATTATTTTATTAGCCCTATAATAATATTGTTATAGTTATTGGATTAGCGGCTAATCCAATTACTATCATACATTACAAACAATAATCATTAGCCTA
Organism: Sesamia nonagrioides; assembly: GCA_017933935.1. NCBI lineage: Eukaryota > Metazoa > Arthropoda > Insecta > Lepidoptera > Noctuidae > Sesamia > Sesamia nonagrioides. The sequence continues at coordinate 929,163 of JADWQK010001955.1, read as the reverse complement.
TCTAACAACTGATTGAGACATTATGATGGAGTACTCAAATCTAAGCGAGAACGTAAAAAGAAGTTGACCTTGGCATGTTCTTCTTCTTTTTATGTACCTCGCTTAAAATTAAATCTTGAGGTAAACGTAAATTAGATACATTTTCGTGCTTTTTAGCAACATTTATTCCTTTTGTTTTGTGGGGATGGGAAATCATCAATTGACTTCTCCCGCTCTGGGCGGAGCGGAAGGGCATGTCAGATTTTTACTGACTAAAACCCACCCGTTTCCCTTCACTTGCCAGGCCAGAGCCACGGTCTCTTTTTTAACCAATCCGCAACCCTCACCCAGGAGGCATCGGTCTTCGTGGACCCCGTCACGATGTGCTGACATCTCTTTGAGGCGCGTGTGAAACACAACGCGCGTCTTTACCGGCGGCGAGCTGCCCACTGCTCACCGCCCGCAGGCCCGCGCCTGCGGTTGCTGGGAGTTCGATGTCGTCTCCCGATCAGGGCATCTCCTACGGCGCCTAGTGGCATGAGGGCGTTGGGATTCCCGCTGCCTCACGCGCTCCGCCTCCTCCTTTGTCAGCATCACTGCTTCGCAGAAGGAGGTGACGGGCTGCCATGCACTCTCACTCCGGAACATGGCCTGGACCAGAGTCGGACGCGAGAGATCGCCGCTACGAGAACACGGCGGTGCTTTATCCAAGCCGGGCAGACCTCCACTGTATACTCCACCGTATCCTCAGGGCGATCCACACAATGGTGACACCGTTGCGTTTCCTCCCGCCTTATACTGAACAGGAACCTCCCGAAACAACCGTGTCCGGTGAGAAGCTGCGTCAGGCGGCAGGTGAGGGCGCCATGGCTATTGTGGCGTGTCCAGCATTGGGTTGTGACAATCGCACTGTCAATGTCGCCATGAGATCGCGCCGCAGCTGAGTCCGCCATACCGCAATTTCTCGCGGTACCGGAGTTATGCCCCGGCATTTTGCCTCCTCTCGCCACTCCCACATGTGGGCTAGGGCTTTGACCCTCTGGGACGCGGTCAGGCATCGGGTTGGTCGCTTCTTTAGCGACTGCGCCCACACTGCACCGGTGCCGCGGGCCATAGACCGCACGGCCCCCTCGTAGCAAGATTTATTCCTAATCGTGAACCTCTAAAGCACTAGGGACTATTTCGATGTAGCAACATCAACATCTCACATATCTCGACATATAATTCCTTAGCGCACTGGGATTTTATTAAAATACGCTCATATTTTAGGCTACATGTACAGACGTACATTATGGTATACATGCATAGGCATATGTCCAATGCAACCCTATGACCATGAATCCATGATAATAATTTCACATTGAAAGCGCCTTTATATCATAGGTTTTCACAGTTCTAGTAACAGCAACCGTTGTGTTTGTTAATCAATAAGCGTAAGTGATCCTGGCAGGGGTGATAATGACACATATCACAATTGCAGATTGTTAGAAATGATGGATGAAATAAAATAAAATGTATGCTTATCCTTGACACGCTAAAAACAGCATTCTACACGACTCGACTGAATCTCCTTATCGGGATCGTAAATTTTTTAACGAGCGCTTGTTCATTGTTACTTTCGTAAACATTAACAAGATAGGCAACTACTTTTTTATGAGAAAGAAGCTATTGAGCGTTCAGCCGTTAAATTAAATTTGCACTGACCGCATAAGTATTCTTTCTTCGTAACAAACATGTATCCGTATTTTAGTGAATTTAGGATAATACTTTTCTCTTATTGGGTAAGGCAAATAAATTTTTAGAAGAAGTGGGTTGGTTGGTTGGCATGTTATTATTTCTTTCTATTACATGCAATTATTTCTTTTTATTTATTTATCTTATTACATCCTCTGTTGAATCGAAACTGTTAGCAAAATGTTGTCAGTCATACGCAGTAGGTACCGACCTAAATAAATAATTGTATCTTATTTATGTAAGTACATACCTACCTTATAAAAAATCAAATCTTCTAAATGATTAAGATTTCGTGATTATGAGATGAATATAAGAAATACTGTATAATACTTTCTGTCTCATTTCCTCCCACTTTAAATATTATTATTTGTGGGTCTGTCTCTTTTTCGTTTCATCGACTTTAAAATCGCAACCATGCTAAAGCTTAGTTTTCACTCCAATAAGAAAAAATCGTGCTTATCCAGTATATGGGACCCGCCAAAACAAATTATACCTGAAGACTGAGCGGATTTGAGGCTGTGCGATCGACTGCTGCGTTGCGAGTCGCGGCTTTGATCACCGTGCGGCACAAATATTTGTATTGCCTTCAGGTAGTTGTTTCGGTTCTGGCAGCTTGTGTAAGTTTGTAAAAGTACGTACGATACAGGATTCTTAGTATAGAGCAAAGTTTAAAAAAAGAGAGAGACTTACTATGAAGATTTCCATTATCCACCTCCTGGCTCCATCATCAAATTAACTGCAAAATACCAAAGTACGGTTTTCTCATCCGAACTACATATTATTATGTATGTACAAAGTTTCATTTTAATACTACAATCAGGAGGTTAAATACATCGTTTAGTTAGTTAGTAAGCACCCACAGCTTCCTCTCTTAACCTCATAAGCTCTCTCTCTCTAACTATACAGGGGAGGCTAATATTATCTACAAAAAGCGTATTAAAATACCTACCGAGTCTGACTGACTATATTTTTCTTACATCCGCACCGAAGATGAAATGAGTTAAGTATTTTGTTTAACTATATTTAATATATTATACTATTTGTCTAGATACATACAGCATTTTCGATGTCCATATTGAACAACAATCCAATATACTCCATCGGTAGTGAATCTGAAAATGATGTGTCGGATTATATAATCCACAAAGGCTATTTGCCAAAAGTGAAAGATTTGCCAAAGTCGTCGGTCTTAAAAAACATTGGTAAGCTATCCCTAATATTATAATGAGGTATAATTGTTTGTTAGAGGTAATCTCGGGAAGTAATGAAAAAAAAAGCTATTGATGCGTATCATAGCGGGCTCTTTTGTGGAAAATTTGACTTCCACGCAGAAAGGAGTTTCGTTTATGCCTGCGTCTTCCTCGCAGGCATAAACGCCCACGCTGCTCAGCCTGTATATCAACAAGCTTATCGGGGAGCTCAGCGGCACCGGCATTGGGTGTCATATAGATGGTGTCTGTGTCAATAACATCAGTTACGCCGACGATATGGTCCTGCTGAGCCCCTCGATTGGTGCCCTACGTAGGCTTCTGAATATTTGTGAGTCCTATGATCCGGTGACTCAGATACAACTGGCTCAAATACAACGCTGGAAAGAGTCAAATTATGATTTTCAGGCCGGACAAGAAGCGATACACATTCGTGCCGAATTTAACTATAAATGGTACTGCTTTAAACACGGTCAAGCAATTTAAGTGTTTGGGCTACTGGGTCACCGATGATCTTAAAGACACTTTAGACATTGAAAGGGAGCGCCGGCCGCTGTCTGTCCGAAGCAACATGTTAGCTCGCAGGTTTGCACGGTGTGGGGGGAATGTCAAGGTTGTGCTGTTTAAAGCGTACGGTCAGTCCTTCTACACGTGCAGTCTGTGGGTTAACTATACGCAGCGGACATACAGCGATCTGCGCATCCAATAGAACAACGCGTTCCGGGTGCTGATGGGACTGCCGCGCTACTGCAGTGCCTCCGCGATGTTCTCGGCGGCTGAGACCGATAGGATGCGGCAATCATGCGCAAACGTTGCTCTTCAATCCTGCGCCGAACGCGCGGTAGTCCCAACACCATCCTGGCCGCACTAGTGGACCGGTGGGATTCTCCGATGTTGGCACGTTGGATATGGCTGCACGCTGTTAATTAGCGAATGATAGCATCATCGGGGAGTCCTTCCAGTCTAAATAAAAACTATCTTTTATTTTATTTACTACTTAATACTATTTTTTATGTTATAACAAATTATATGGATTAAGAATCTGAAATAAATAAATATTATTATTATTATATTATTATTACAAACGAAACTCCATCATAGTTTGAACATTGATACAGTTTAATATTATATCAATGTCACCGATAGTAAAGAAACAGGTATTGATACAGCAGAGATTTACTTAATTTATTATATAATTTTCAGATGGCGATGTTACTTATATCCTTTCGAAGCTATCTGACGATGAGCTCATTAAACTGCTTAGCGAGCAACCCAATAAGAATGAATATAACTTAAAAGACATAGTAAAAATTGCTTCAGAATCAAAGTTTGCAAAAAATTACAAAGCATTAGTCAACTTACCAAGCAAACCCTTACCAGTACTTAATAATATCGTCGAAAATCATAAAAAGAAGAGATTTCAAAAAGTTTCAGGTAAACCTGAACCAAACGGAGCTTTCTTTCGGTTAGAACATAAAGAAGTGGATCCCTTTTCTCCTAACAGAGTAGGGGATCCTCAGTATGTTGCTATCCAAAAATTGAACAATCTACTGTATAACCGTCCCTCAGAAGTGAATGTAGATAGTAAGAGTGACGACGAAGATGAAAAAAAGGAACTATTATTTGATGTTCTTGTAGCCCAGTTAAAAACATTATGTTGTAAAAGAAATAAACCGACAAAGAAGAAGGATAAAACCAATTTCAAACTCAAAGCCTTATTAAGTGACATAATGCCGCAAGAAATAGTTCAAAAACCTGAAGTGCCAGAGCTTAAATATTCACTAACTACAATGCCCAACGAACATATGTTTTTAATTATAAACGACGAAATAAAGAGTAATGGAAGTGATGATGGGCTCATCTGGGTTGATCCAGATAGCCTTGGGTCAAATAGCACTGTCATGTTTTTAGGTCCAATAGCAACACCTCTTTCGGAAGCCCAATTAAAAATAGTGGTAAGTGTTATTATAATTCGTTTCGAACCATAACTAACGTAATTATCATAATAAAAACAGAAATAAAATAGAAAGTCCCGTTGACTACTATAAAGGTAGGTATTCAAAATAAAAAAATAATTTATTCAAATTAGGCTGAGACTCAGCACTTTTTGAACGTCAATATTACATGAGACAGTCCCCTTAAACGCCCGCCCTTCACCACTATTATATTAATACTTTACCTGCCTATCAGTGTATATGTACTTGTAAACAAGTATTGGTTTATTTTATTTTTTTAAATTTTCAGATGACACGTATTACGAATGAACTATCAAAACCAGAATACCTACCACTCTTGCAGCAAATATCCGACGGTACTCTTAGTGATGACAATATAAGACTTGTCAATAGCCTAGTATCCGGATCTCAAACACGAAGATATATTAAGCCTCATAGATGCAACCACCAGTCCAAATTAGCACGAATTTATGGTGGCCCTAAATGGCTGATCTGTACGGGCTACTTAAATTTAAATACACCTAGCTTGTATGATTAAACTTAGGTTTTGTTAACTCAGCTGTTATATTGCCTAAGTTTTTGGTTGATGGAGGACATACAGACAAAATTAAAGTATTCATCGCGGGGAAGAATACTTTAAACTTTGCTGCATTGCTATATAAAAAGATACGACCTAAGAAGACATTTAAGTTGGAGCAAAATGAATGCCAAAGCATAATATTATATGTAATTGTCGCAATCAACATATAAAACGCGTATTTAATTGTTTAACGAAATAAACTCAGCCTATTACTATCGTAAAACAAGTGAGTACTATCCGTACAAAAAAATTAGGGTAAGTTCATACTTGGTGTATTATTTTTTTTTTTTTTATTACTGGTACCTATACCTACGACATCATATAAAATTTATCTGAAAATTCTTTTTTAACTTAGGTGGTTACTTCTTGGCTTCATTGTGTCATAAAAAACGACTGTCTGAATACCAAGATAATCTATATCTTTATAATGATTGCAAGTTGTAACGGAGTGGCATCGATGTATGCCTTTAATTTAATTGGACGTGTCTACAGAAGTATGTACGGACGACAGCAGGTCAAGTTAACCGAAACTATCTAGTATTCCCAATCAACCTTGGGCTGCTTGCTTGGGCTTGGGGCTTTATGGATAAAGTTGAAAATCTATTTAAAAAATATGACAGATTTAGGTACGTATTACAGAATGTCACTCAAAACTCACACTCTACTTGAGTCTCGTTTGAAGCCATTTGATTGGTTGAAACTAGTTTTAAGTAATGTTTACGCATTACTTAAAACTAGTTTCAACCAATCACAGATCAATGCTTGAGTTTCCTTCTGGAATACGGACCTTAGTGTCTCGATATGCTGTCGTCTGTTCAATAAAACTACGAAAGTGATTCATTAATGTATAATGAACTGTGAATAACTTTCACAGAAAGTACTTAGCACACATTTTAAAAATAAATAAGTAATAAAATTAAAGTATTATTGATTTCCTTGTATATTGTAACACCTGCGACGCCATCTCTATACTTACTTACTTTACTCGAGTTTATAACTAAACGAAAATTACAGCGCAGCGCATCACGTTGATTAATACAAAAAGCTCGGTGCTGTGGTGTCAGCAGATTTTTTGCAATGTGCGTGTGTGTGTGTGTGTGGTTGTTTTTGTGTGTGCGTATGGTTGTATGTTGTTATTGTATCGCATTGACCTTTTTATGAGGTCAATGTTGTATCGGCTAGGAGTCGAAGTGGTCGCCGTGGCCGAAATCGGTCGGGAACATCATCATCATGCTTCTACACCACAGAGTACTTTTTTACACGTAAAATTCTACATTAAAGAATGCTTACTACTGGCACTAGATTTTATAATAATATATTGTTGTCCAAACATTAGGTACAGTGAAACATAAGTTCCCAAAAAAACAAGCGAATATTTTTAATCTGTGGTATGTAAGTAGTAATTGTAGAATTAGGTTAGAATATTTCGTCAATTGTTACATAAAATACGGCAAAGTAAAATCTACCTTTCACCATAGAACTATACTACCTACTAACTACTAAATCTACTTTTATTAACTACTTACTAAAGAATATGCCCTAAGGCCCTAAGTGATGAGTGAGATGATGGAGTTAAAGACAGAAAATGAAGTGCTCCGTTGTGGATGGTTAACAGAAGATCCCCTTTACATAAAGTATCATGATGAAGAATGGGGACAACCACAATATAACAACTATGCCTTGTTTGAAATGTTGTGTTTAGAAGGACAACAAGCCGGGCTTTCGTGGTTAACAATATTAAAAAAAAGAGAAAATTACCGAAAGAGATTTCACAACTTTAACCCTCGCAAAATATCAAAATTAACGGAAAAGGATGTGACCAACTGTTTGAAAGATTCGGGAATTGTCAGACATAAAGGAAAAATAGAAGCTATAATTAACAATTCTAAATGCTTTGTAAAAATGGAAAATGAAGGCGAGGATTTTACGAATTTTATTTGGAGTTTCGTGAACCAAAAACCTATTGTTAATGGGTGGAACCACTACAAAGAGGTCCCGTCTGAAACACCAATATCTAAAGCATTATCGAAAGCTTTGAAAAATAAAGGTTTTAAATATGTTGGTTCTAAAATTTGTTACGCTTTCATGCAAGCGTGTGGCCTTGTAAATGATCATGTTAAAAACTGTGTCTGTTATAATAAAAAGTAAAACCACTTTTTACAAAAATTTTGTTTACATACTTGCTAATGGTTATATAGATTTCCTATCTGCATTTTTGTTATTCTTTGGCAAACTTGTCATGATTGGTGCGGTGTTTCCATTTAGCCTAAGGCCGCACTACGGTTAACCGCTGCAGTTTTTTCCCGCGACTGATTTTTTCGTTATAAAATGCTCGCGGGAAAAAACCGCAGGTGCGGCCGCTTGCATTAGTCTTCTAGGGATACAAATTCACGCGATTAAAAACCGCCGCGGTTTAACCGTAGTGCGGCCTCAGTCTAAAGCTGAGGCCGCACTACGATTTTTTTCAGCTAGCGATTAACCGCAAAACCGCTTGAGACGCACACACCACGATTAAAAAACGCGAAACGAACCGCAGTCTGAGGATGGGTTTCGAGGTAGCAGTATGTGTTGTTGCTCTGATACTAAGAAATAGAAAAAAAAAGACGTCAATGCAAATTTCGTAAATATTGGATCCATCCACTTACTGGGCGTAGATTTGAGAAAGGTATCTTTCATAAGAAGTATCAAAGCTTATGAGAGCATCCTGATAATTTCCTTAATTACTATGATGTCAGTAGCCAGCTTCATTTCGACCTTATGAGTTCGACATCAATTTGAGTTCTTAAATATTTATATACATTATATAATCTTGAAATAAATAAACACTAATAAATTATTTTTTTTATCACCCCGCCTCCGACAGTGTCAGCTGGCTACTGACATCCTATAGTAATTAAAGGAATTATCAGGACCTCTACTATAAGGTGTTAAGACCGTCATTAAACCGTTGTGAGAAAGGGATACCGCTATTCATCCTGTATAGCTCCATCTTTGTCTGACACTGGAACTATGATGGTTTTAACAGATCATAGTAACCACCCGGATGGTCTCTTAAGCTTTGATACTTCTTATGAAAGAAATCTTTCCCAAATCTACGCAGTGTAAGTGGATGGATCCAATATTTACGAAATTTGCGTTGACGTCTTTTTTTCCACTTCTTAGTATCAGAGCAATAACACATACTGCTACCTCGAAATCCATCCTCAGACTGCGGGTCCGATTTTTAATCGTGGTGTGTGCGTCTCGCGCGGTTTCGCGATTGTAGCGGTTAACCGCTAGCTGAAAAGAAACGTAGTGCAGCCTTAGACCAACAAAACCGCCCGCGGTTAACGCAGGTGCGTGCGCGTCAACTAAGGTCCGTATTACAGAACGTCACTCAAACTCAAGTTCTACTTAAGTCTCGATTCAAGCCTTTTGATTGGTTGAAACTAGTTTTAAGTAATGCTTAAGCAGAGATCAATGCTTGAGTTTCCTTCTGTAATACGGACCTTAGTTCTTCAGATTACAAATTTTGGCGCGGTTTTTACCCGCGCACATTTTATAGCAAATCACGATTTTACAAAACAGTCGCGGGAAAATTCGCAGTTGCGGCTTCTTGCATTAGTCTTATAAGGGCACAAATTCACACGATTGAAAACCGCAGCGGTTTAACCGTAGTGTGTCCTAGGCCAAACCTCAGAACTTTCAGTAATTATTGAGATGGTCAGCAAAACTGTCGAGAATACACTGCCACCATGCAGATGTCATTCAACGAGGAAGGGACGTGGATCTATATAACATCTAGACTAACACGCGATAAGGCTTTAGGATGATAAATAACAGAAGATATTAAATATCAGTCTTTTGAAGTTTACTTATTTCAACAAGCTGAATTCATAGTATTAATTATTAAACAATGTTTAATCATTACTAAGCAATTTCATTTAATATAAACCTGCATTTTAACAAATATTACTAAAAATATCTATGCCCTGATCGCGTTTAACTACCTACACATATACTTAGCTATACGCAATCTGTGGGTGATTTTGTGACGCGAAACGATAACTTCCTTTTTCATATGATTGCCACTTTGCTGTACCTCTTAATCCACCTCAGACGCGCGGGCTGCACGTTCATAAAAGTCATAATGGCGGAACAACGTGAAAGAACTTTCCTCATGATTAAACCCGACGGCGTCCAACGTGGACTTGTCGGCACCATCATCGAGCGTTTTGAGAAGAAAGGATTCAAGTTGGTCGGCCTTAAATTCATGTGGCCCTCAGAAGAATTATTGCAGAAACACTACAATGATTTGGCTTCCAGGCCCTTCTTCCCTGGTCTAGTTAAATACATGAGCTCCGGACCTGTAGTTCCCATGGTGTGGGAAGGCCTTAACGCAGTGAAAACTGGCCGTCAAATGCTTGGTGCTACCAACCCTGCTGATTCACAACCCGGCACAATTCGTGGTGACCTCTGCATTCAAGTTGGCCGTAACATTATCCACGGTTCTGACAGTGTGGAGTCAGCCAAGAAAGAAATCGCGCTTTGGTTTGAGGAGAAGGAAGTTGTCGGATGGACACCAGCTGCCGAAAACTGGGTTTACGAATAAACTATAGCCACTTATTCCATTATAACCTTTTACCACGTGTAATAGGTTATGTATGTTTGTAATACTTTGTAAGTTAATCCGTGATATAAAATAAAATCTTAATTTTATATGTAACTTTATTGTTTCATTCTCTAATAATTTAGATACTTGTTCTTAAGTGCGTCTTTTTTTTTGCCAATATTAAAATCGTAATTACCTAGGTAGGTACCTAATGAGTGTTCGTCTAAATTGACCATGAGTGATACATTAAGTTTATACATTGGTGCCTACATACTTAATTCAGTTCTTTCTGTCAACATCACAAAGAAATAGAATAGATAGGTAGAGAATACTGTATGTAAAGTACAAAAATAATCGCATTCCTATTGGATATACAATATACGTTGGTATAAGCCCCGCACGATGATATTGCGATGGAACCTTGTCACAATAACAGCGTTGTGACGTCATCTGTCACACAAAAGGACAGCTAGCAAAAGAATGTTAAATGCAAAATTAATAATAGGGTTAAGGGTTTACTTGTATTATATAATTTTATTACACTCTTTATAAAGAGTGTATGTATAAATTAATATTAGGGTTAAGGGTTACCTACTCACCCAAGTTCTGACAAACAAACTTTCATTATTAAAAATTTTCAAGGAAATAATTTTTGTAGACGTAAGAAAAATATACTTATTCGTATATCTTTCTTACATGTATACTATTTTTTTCTAACTACATTTCTGTTAACTTGCGAGCGGGAATTGAACCAGAGTCCACTGTGTAGTAGTCATGTTTTAATTACTACCTACATCTATCAGCTTATAAATAAAACCAGGATAATATGTAAAAAAATGTATATAGTCTTCCGAATCAGAACTGCTTTCTGTGTCTGTCGTTTCCGATTCACTGTCGTCGCCGTATTTATGACAAATAACTCGTCAGTTATTCGATCTTTATTCCAATATTCCTCTTCAAGCCGTTTAACAAGTTTGACTTCCTTTCGTCAGTCATCTGGAGTTATTGACTCCGACGCCTCCAACGTCAGACCTTCAATGCGACTTTCCAACTGCTACACATTCTTTTCTGACACCCTCGTCTTTACCAGGTTCCAGATGTACTCAATGGGGTTGAAGTCGCAGTTGTAAGGTGGTAATCTAACGACTTCATGGCCATTGCCAGCTAATAAATTGTCAATTTTATAATTTTTCGGCAGTCTGTGCCGTTTAATTAATAAATACAGTTCAGGTTTTGTACTGTCGTTGGGAAAGTCGATGTTTTGATCTTGTAGCCACTCAACAATCAACTGTTTTTTATTGTTCATACTTGGTGGCCTATTCTCATCCCTACTGTGATAAGGGGCGTTGTCCATCACAATTTTGGAGTTGCGTGGTATGTTGGGTACTAATTTTTCTGTAAGCCACTTGGTGAAATTCTCAGCATTCATTTGATCATAGTAATCCCCCGTTTTGGTATCTGCTTTAAACATTAAAAGGGCATTGTCAACAAAACCGCTTTAACTTCTTTATCCATCGGCGGCCGGGGCTGTCGTTCCATCTCACTCCATCGGTTGCTGTTTGCCAACATTTTTCTATCGTGTAGTGTGCGTGTATCCACGTTTCGTCGAGATAAATAACGGGTCTTTTGTCTTTTATTTTTCACCAAGCGAGTAATTTTCTTTCATATGTCGTAAATATTTAGCATTCCACGCTTGAATTTGGGGTCTTTAAATTGGGGCCAGTCTTTTTTGGTAGCTTCTTTTAAATTGGTAGCCTAAATCACATTTAATTCTTTCTTTTGTAGTTTTGTTGTAATTCTTAATGTAGTTTCACTACCAGTATAATTAAGGATGTGGCTACTTTTGAAGCCGCCAAGATTTTGCGCATTGTGGGTATTTCTCTCCTCACCGTATACATTGAATCTATAATATTTCTTAAAGCTGTTAAGGAAAACCCGTCGAAATATTTCTTCTTTTGTCTTTTTCCTTTAGTAGGAGTTTTCATTTTGCTGCCACTGGCTGTTGCTGACTCATGCTCTCGTATCAATTTCGTCACAGTATTTTTTGCAACGCCTGTGGCACATGCCACACACTCCGTGACTTTGATAGAATTTTGTAAAATATTTTTAATAACTATAAGCAGTTGCTTCGGTATTAAAATGTCCGAAGCACTTTTTAAAGCACGGTTTATACTTTCAAGAACTAACTTACAGTCCCCTTTCTCTTTAACAAAATAATTGTCCACTTTTATTATAATTTCACGAGCACGACTATTAATTAATTTCTTACTCATTTTAACGAGTAACAGCTAACAAAACTAAACAACAAAACTCAAGAACAACAATAAAACAGGATAACAAAAACAAAAAGCTAACAAAAATATTCGATGTGCGTAAGTGGGTAAGCGCGGACTGAACTTGCGAACGGTACCGACGGTGCGAGTTTGACTACGTCACCAAGATGGCCGCCAATCGCAATATCATCGTGCGGGGCTAGTAGGTCCTGATAGGTACTCCCGATTTCGAACCAGTATCCCCCTCCCTGCTTGAGAAGTGTGAGCGCCAATGTCTAGGTCAATGACACTCGCCCAACGGACTAGCAATTTTTTCAAACTTTTACCTTATCAAGATACTCTACAATTGTTTATGCTAAATTACCATTGCCTTTGAAAGTTCTCAATGGACTACAAAGAAAACCACTACTATACTCCCACATACAATAAATACGTAGGTACTTACTTTGATAAGATTAGGTTTCCACAAGTTCCTACATAACTTTTAGCATTGGTGCGATTGCATAATATTATGCCCTTATGACCCAATAATTATGACGTTATTTTCCATTCTGCAAATGAATAATTGTCTCCAAAGTCATAACAATAATTGGACTAAAATGAAGTACCCTAAAATGGGGTAATTTGGAAGTGGCGAAATTAAAATTTTGATCAATTACCCATATTTTTTATGTATTGGTAGTAGAAAGTATATTACACCACATAGGAAGACATAGGTACCATTCAACGTCGACTTCACAGAAAAAAATAGAAGAATATCGGTGGCAAACTTTGTGAATTTTATTTTTGAACAAAATTTGAAATTTCGGTGTCTCTCGAGGTAGTAAAGCTTTTGCCGGAAACTAAAAATCTAGAGATATGTACCTATTAAGTAGTCTACGAAATAGTGTATTTCCTGCGCTTTTCAGATAACGTTTAGACATTTCTTTTCTATGTAGCTCAAAAATATATTTAAAAAAAAAGCAATGTATTCAGATTTCCTTACTATTACCAATTAGCCCCATTGTTGCGGTAATCAGAACGGAAAATTCAAAAAATATATCTCATCTAATAACAGGAGCCATATATTAAAACGGATTATTATGAGGAAATTTATAAAAGTAGGTACCAAAAAATATATATTCCAACGTACTAATTTAGTACCTTTATTTTTCGTAAGCATTCATTTAAGAAAAAAAGTGCTCCAATTAGCCCCACAAACGGTATATTACTAAATATAAATGTAAATTTGCTTGTCTATCTCGAAAAATACAAATGAAAACAAGGCCCCAGAAATAATAAAACAACAAATATAATCAAAATTTTACTATATATTCCATAATTAAAAAATCCTGGTTTAACTTACAAAACACATCACATCGATGTGGTGCTTCTGGATGAGTTGCACTTACTACAATTATATTAGATAATTAACATCTATAAATAAAATGAAATAAAGAGCAAGTAAATTGTATAGCAGCTAACCTTGATATTCTATTGCAGATAACCATTTACCTATAACAAAGTACTGCTTCTAATATTAGTAAGTTCACCCCATCCAAATTTTATTATAACAAAAATTCATTGACATCTCATTGGATATGCTAGAATAGTAAATCACATAGGTTTTGTGACAAACCTGAATACCTTTGATTCTTTGAAAAATAAAATAAAATGTAACATATGGAGCCTTTAAACAGAAAATATATTACAATCCACAGCCAAAAATTTAAGAAGGCTTGATTCTGGATTTTAAATGATAACTTAGTAAAACAAATTCCCTTCTATACATCTTTATCATATTAATAACCTGCGTTTTACATGAACACATAAATAAGTCATTAATGCCGCAGCACTTGCAATACTAAAAAGTGTATTCAGTCATCCTTCTCTTCTTCTTCTTCAGCTTATAGATGTCCACTGCTGGAGAAAGGCCTCCCCCAAGGCTTTCTACGATGACCGGTCTCGTACTGCCCGCATCCATCGGCTTTCCGCGACCTTCACCAGATCATCGGTCCACCTTGTTGGAGGCCTTCCTATGCTGCGTCTTCCAGTACGTGGCCGCCACTCCAGAACCTTACTGCCCCATCGGCCATCGGTTCTACGAGCAATGTGCCCTGCCCACTGCCACTTAAGTTTAGCGACTCGAAGAGCTATGTCGGTGGCTTTGGTTCTTCTGCGGATCTCCTCATTTCTGATTCAATCATGCAGAGAAACTCCGAGCATAGCTCTTTCCATTGCCCTTTGTGTGACTCTGAGCCTTTTAATGAGGCCCATTGTGAGCGACCACATTTCAGTCATCCTTATTGATGAGGAATATTGCATTTAATCACTAAAGAATGTAAGGTTGGGCGTCCTTTATCACAAAATTATGTTCCCGGCCTTCACATAAAATTAACTGACAGGGTGGGATTCTCTGAAACAAAACAGCCGTTCCACTCAAAGTGTTTGGTCTGCATGATGTTCAACTTCAACAGCAGGTGTGTTTTGTTGTTCACTATTCTGAGTTTGCTGTTGCTCTTGTTGATTCTGTTGTATTCTTGAAGGTAAAGGCGCGGTTTGACCTAGGAATAAAAAAAAACATTTATATCTTTATACTTTTGGGGATATGATGATCTGATACTAGCTTCGGTCAGCGGCTTCACTCGCATAAGATTTCGATCCCATAGGAATATTGGGATAAAAAGAATCCTATATGTTAATCCTGGTTATAAACCATCTCTGTGTTCAATCTCATCCATATCCGTTCAGTAGATTTTTCGTGAAAGGATAACAAGCATAGGTCCATACATTAAACTATTACATTTATAAAGGGTGTATCTGACATCGACGCACAAACGAGTACCATGGATCCAGTACATGATTCTGAACCCCCTAGTGGTGGAATTTTTCGTCGGCTTTTTCATGATTAAAAAAAAAAATGTAGTTCTTTTTCACTTCAGACCATTCACAATTGCTATACTTTTATAACCCAATAAGATTTTAATGTCAAAATTAAATTATCCGCTAATTACATAAAAAAGCGCAATGAAAACAAAACCCGAAAAACGATCTTATCAGCTGATTTAATAGAGATCACATCAGGGATCAACGTCATACCTACAAACTCGCACAGCGGCACGCTTGCAACGTTCAAAAGCCGAGCCGACACTTATTTTTTAAAAACTGTGTATTCTGTAACCGTTCATTAACGACATAAATGACTATCATAATTTTATTAGTGGCATGCGGTCTAGCCTTTTCGCGAAGTTTGCGTTACGATGTCAGATACACTCTGTAATATTACTTATCAGTACATGGTACATTTAAATTTCGTATATTTTGACAAGTACCATATTTGTCGTGAATCCCCCGATGCCTCTTCAGCGCGAACCTATCTGCAAAGGCAGCCGTGCAAATGTCACACTTGAATGGCTTCTCTCCGGAATGCACTTTAGCATGGTTCTTGAGGTGGGCTGCTTGACTGAATGCCGATCCGCACGTCTCACATCTGTATTGTACAACACAATTTAAATTGTAGTAATTCATGATTTATCAAGAAGCGCAAACAAAGACTTGAAACAAATTTCTTTACCATATTAACCAGAGAATTCCCTTTCAAATTATGCAAGCCTGACGCATTCAAATCAAATCATTTATTTCAAATAAACCAGTACAGACACTTTTGAATTGTCAGAAGGTCCATCAGTCAGTAAGATGAAGCTAGTCGCCCATTCCAAAGAGTAGGTACTTATTAAGAAGAACGGGTAAGAAACTCTATGGACACTGTTTTAAAATTATCAAGCTATTTGGTACAAATATTTCATTACATCATTACATACATTACATGTTGAAATCAACCGTGTGAGAACATTCTTCATTTATGCGTCTTGCCCAGTTAACAGGTTAATATTAGACATCTAATGTGAAATTAGTAACAGCCTTCTTACAGGAATATAAATGAAAGTTAAAATTCTAATTTCTTCTATAACCAGTGTGGTCATGCGCTCATAATCATAAATATTTGGTACCCAACTAACATTAACTTGTATAGTTATTCTCCCTTCTTCAAGCCAACCCCCTGCCAGTCCTGATTATTGTGTGATCACCCTGTACGAGTCACAATAAACTCATTTCATTTTTAATGGGTAATGAAAGACCAAAGCAATCCTTAATTCATATTGGTGCCTAGGACTTCTCAGGGTATACAACATTATTTTTCTACTTGGTTGTCCCAACAAAAAATGGTCAAAGCTCCGCTCGGGCGGGCGAGCGAGCGCGGAGCGTTGACCTCTGGCGTCAGCTGTTGCGCGCGTAAGTACTATGATCTATCGTAACCGCTCGGTATGCACACAGCACACTGCAACAATTTCTAAATGTATTTGGGAAAAAATATAACATGGTGTAAAAATGTTTGGAATCAATTCAGTTGCTTTTTCTGAACAAACTATACAATATGTAAAGAAAACCCTGTCCGATCCGTGAAGGTATTGTTAGGTATCGATAACTGATTCTAATAATGCGTACAAAGCCGGGCTAAACTTAAAAAAAATCCCCTTAAAAAAAGAATGATTTCGCAGAAAGAGGTTACTTAAAACATGTGCGGTATGCCATACAGGCGCGGGCAAAGAGGGGCAGGGAACGCGCCACGCGGCCGCATCGCTATTCGCTCAGAATTATACCGTCAAAAATAAGGTTGTCATCCCCTTAAAAAAAAAATATTTCGCAAAAAGAGGTTACTTAAAACATGTGCGGTATGCCATACAGGCGCGGGCGAAGAGGGGCAGGGAACGCGCCACGCGGCCGCATCGCTATTCGCTCAGAATTATACCGTCAAAAATAAGGTTGTCATTTTTTAAAAATTACCAAATTTTGGCGAAGTTGGAATTAATTCGCGGGAAAAAAGATTATTTCAAAATTCACTAGTATAGTTACTATGATGATTACGTAAAATTTCATATTTTATTTGGTCATGTGTTTACCTAACCTTTATTATCCTTATGGGTCGGACAGAGTTTTCTTAACATATTGTATAACTCGCGCAGATAAAGAAAAGATCTGCAAATGCCGTCCGCTTGCATGCGTCCTCACTCACTCTCTATCGCTGTCTATACTCACACAGTGAAGTAAGCGCTGCAAAAAAAAATCATCCATCAGGTATTCAGGATTCGCTTTCCAAGCTACTTTGATGCACTCATTGCGCTCGGAGTTATCGTTAATTTCGTTCCGTTAAAGTCTCTGTTATTTTGTTGTTTTTGTTGATATTATTGTTTTTGTTGAGTTTGAACAATCAAACTCAAGAAAAACAACAATAAAAACAAACATAACAACAAACAAGTGAAATGTCAAATTTACTTTGTAAATATCAATATTTACAACGTAAATTTGACATCTTAGCATTTTGTTTGTGATTAAACAATGGCATGTTTTGTCAACCGTACCGTAAGTATCCGCCGCCATTTTCAGATCTTTTCTTTATCTGCGCGAGTTATATACAGGTTTCGCATAACAAAATATAACGTTGTATATGAACTAGTTGCCTTCAGAAGGATGTTATAACAGTAATAGCTAATGGTATAAACATTTATGCTAAGGCATACGGTAACTACTTACTTGTATGGCTTCTCCCCGGTGTGTATACGTCGATGATTCCATAAAGTAGCGTGTCGTGCAAATCCCTTGTCACAGACCTGAATAAAAACAAGTTTTATTGTAAATGCTACTTCTATTTACATATTTATGTTCTGTTATTTATATGGTGAACATAATAAAAAGTATTTTATTTGTAGAATTTATACTTGCTATTTTTTTTAAATATGGCTAGTCCAGCAATTTAGAGCAGATTGCACTTTAGCGATGTTTGATGTATGTAGGTACATTATCATAGCGTATGGTATACAGGGTGTAACTGACATCGTAACGCAATCTTCGCGAAAAGGCTAGACCGCATGCCACTAATAAAATAATGACAGTCATTTATGTCGTTAATGAGCGGTTACAGAATTAACAGTGTTTAAAAAAAGTGTCGGCTCGGTTTTTGAACGTTGCAAGCGTGCCGCCGTGCGTGTTTGTAGGTATGACGTTGAACCCTGATGCGAACTTTATTAAATCAGCTAATAGGATAGTTTTTCTAACATACTTCACATTGCGCTGTTTTGTGTAATTAACGAAGTAATTAATTTTTACTTTAAAATGTTATTGGGTTATAAAAGTATAGTAATTATGAACGGTCTTAAGTGAAAAAAAAACTGCATATTATTTTTTTTAATTGGGAAAAAGCCGACGCAAAATTCCACCACTGGGGGGTTCAGAATCATGTACTGGATCCATGGTACTCGTTTGTGCGTCGCTGTCAGATACACCCTTTATAAAAAGATTGTTAAGAGTTCTAGTTTCTCTCTTCTCCCATTAGAAAAAGGCATGAATTTTTACACGTTGTCACCTAAACTGCTTTTATATAATGATGGAATGATGTACTTTCTGTAAGCAGTTTTATATAAACAGTTTTGCAACATATTTTTTTACTAATATATGTATAATAACATTGTAGGCCGAAAAGTTGTTGCTTTGTCATAATATGCCTTTGAGCTTGATCTTTACAAGGCTATGCCAGTACTGCAGTGTTGTTTATACGCGACTTGGTCTACTAGAGCCTGACTAGAGATATGTTTCTTGATCTTGAAGATTGTTTTATGGCACATATGTATTCGCAAAGTCGTTTTCACTGTGTACTTGCAATATTGTTTTTGTAAGACCATAATATAATGAGTAAAATTCTAACAATTTAAACTCTTACTTACTTCGCAAACATATGGCTTTTCCCCTGAATGTGTTCTTTCATGGTTCTTTAAGTGTGGTGATTGTGAAAACTGCATACCACAAGTATTACATCTGAAAATTTAATAAATTTTTATATTGTGAAATCTATGAGAGAATCTGTTAGCTAATCATCATGATCATCATCACAGCGTTAATCCCAGTCGCATCCGAAGCCTTTTCAGCTTTTGGAGTCTGGGGTCTGCTTTACCAGTCCAACTGCTGATATGGCTAAATTTCGACATTTTCCGTGAAGCGACTGCCGTCTGACCTCCACAACCCGAAGGCGACATCAAAGCATTGCAGTTAAGACCAATTGTTGGACTTTTGAGGTCTCTTAGCATCTGAGAATCAGTTAGCTAATATATGAAACAATGATACAGGTTCCCTGGTTTACAAAATAAACTAAAATTAAGTTTAGTAAATCAGTTAATTTTAATGAAGAAAGGGACAAAAGATAAATTTCGTATATCAAATAAATCAGGGCCTGACGTATTTTAAGTAGCCAATTTTTTTTATCACATAAATTGTTTAGTATATGGATTTGACTGGACTAAACTAATATTTATCCTATTTTTTTTTACAAAGAAAAAGATGCACTAAACTTAAATTTAGTTTATTAAATAAATTAAATTAAAAACGTTAAATTTAGTTTATTAAATAAATTAAATTAAAAACGTTAAATACCTATGTTAAATTTATATTGTGAACAAGGAAATCAGCGCCAATATTTACTACACACGGACACTTGAAGAGAAAAACTTTTTTTGATCTGCTCTTTACAAGAAACATCATAGAAAACACTTAAGTTTTTGTTATTGCGACTATTTGCAAGATAATCGCTTGCCCAAGATTCCATGCTGCTTGCTCAGTGTACATTCTTGTTTTCTTTTATTAAGTTAGTAAAATAAATATTATACAAACCTATATGGTTTTTCTCCTGTATGTATTCTTGAATGATTCTTAAGATAAACAGCCTTAGCGAATGCAATTCCACATATTCCACATTTAAAGTTCTTCTCACCAGAATGCAACTTTTTATGTGACCATAATGAGGAATATCTGGCAAAGGAACCTCCACAGATATTGCAATGGAATGGTTTGTCCAAATTTGCATTATTTAACTTATTCTTATTCCCACCTACGAAAATAATGCCCGAACCATTGCAGTTCTGACATTTTGTTACAGATGCTAGATTTCTCCTCTTCACAGGGTGGTGGCCAGGTACTGAAACAAAACAAATGTGTTATTATTACATCAAATGCATTTGCTTTATATCTAACGCCTGTATAGGTCATGAAGGCCCAAAAGCATAGAATCAGTCTTGTTTTTTTATAAAACGGAATCTACATTATATTATATATTATAATATTTCTAGCCTACATCTTGAGATTACGCATTCTTGATACCAAAAAAACCGAACAAGAGCGAGTCCGACTCGCACTTGATCGGGTTCCATACCATACCAAAAAAACCGAACAAGAGCGAGTCCGACTCGCACTTGATCGGGTTCCATACCATACCACAAAAACCGAACAAGAGCGAGTCCGACTCGCACTTTATCGGGTTCCATACCATACCAAAAAAACCGAACAAGAGCGAGTCCGACTCGCACTTGATCGGGTTCCATACCATCATCGTGTTTATTGTATGAGAGCCCTCTTAAATATTTATTATAAGAATTTTTTATTAGCAATGAATTGTTGTTCTAGCAAAAACAAAACCTAATCTGTGAAAATTTCAACTACACTGGTTATCACAAAAATCGGCCCACCTATATTTTACACGAAAACTCATAATTTCATATTTCGATTGAAACAAATTGTATAATTATTGATTTTTTTTACTAAATCACGTCAGTTTTTTGAATTAGTCAACAAATTGTTTATGTTAATTGTATTTTTTTTACAATTTTATAAAAAATAAATAAAAGAAAATCGCCATTTAACCATATTTTTAGCTTCAGGTTGAACATCTGTAACTTTTCATTCTTACATGTTATTGAAACAAAACTTTCACGTCAGTATTTGGTGTTTCCTCCTCTTGCTCTAAGCACTGCCTGCATTCGCCGTTTCATTGACCTTGTTAAAGTGGTGATGCTTCCTTGAGGAATTCGGTCTCATTCTTCTCTAATGGCGGTTTCCAAAGCTTCAAAGGTTGTAGAGGCGGGTTCTCGAGCTCTAACCTTCTGTTTTAGCGTGTCCCATATGCGCTCTATAGAATTTAAATCCGTACTTCCCTGCTGGCACCTCCATAACACGAATTCCAACCTCTTCCAAGTACAGTGTAACAATACGCGCTAGGTGTGACCGTGCATTATCATGCATTAACTGGAAATTTTCTCCGATGTAACCTGCATACGGCAACACATGATCTAAGATGTCCGTTATGTAACGTGGAGTAGTTAAAGAACGCCTTATTAAGAATCACCAACTCTGTCATCATTTCAGCCGAAAGACGTCCACTGCTGGACATAGGCCTTCCCCAAGGTTCTCCACGACGACCGGCCCTGCGCCTCCCGCATCCAGCGGGTTCCCGCGACTTTCAGCAGGTCGTCGGTCCACCTTGCCGGGGGCCTACCCACGCTACGTCTTCCGGTGCGTGGTCGCCACTCGAGATCCCGTCGGCCCCATCGGGCATCGGTCCTACGGGCAACATGTCCATTCCACTGCCACTTTAGTGTTGCAATTCTTCGGGCTATGTCGGTTACTCTCGTTCTTCTGCGGATCTCCTCATTCCTGATTCGATCGCGCAGTGAAACCCCTAGTATAGCCCTCTACATTGCCCTTTGAGTGACTTTGAGCCTTCTTCATTCATTGTTAGCGACCACGTCTCAGTTCCATAAGTCATCACTGGCAACACACACTGGTCGAAGACTTTTGTCTCGAGACTGCGGTATTTCGGACGAGAAGATTTTACGTAGCTTCCCGAAAGCAGCCCAGCCGAGTTGGATTCGACGATTGACCTCTTTCTCGAAGTTGGACCTTCCTAACTGGATAGTTTGTCCCAGGTACACGTAACTGTCAACAACTTCGAGAACAGAGTCTGCTCTATAATAGTCCATTCAAGATGTTCCCTCGCAAATTATAGTCTGGCTTGGCGATGAGCTGCAGTCTCCTGTGGTCTTGTTGCTGGCTTGTGAGGTCTTAAGTTCTGTTCACGAAGTCTTCTTCTCACCGTGCTGTCACGTATAGCCTCACCCCACACTTTTCGCAGCCGCCTCTGGAGACCTACACCAGAAAGGTGCCGATTTCTTAGAGCCGATGTCACAATAAAGCGTTCATCTCTTTGAGTGGTGACCCTTTGTCTTCCCGAACCTGATCTCCTACGATACTACTCAGTCTCTTGAAACCTCTGGTAAACTCTCCAAACAACCTCGAGAAACTACAACGGTTGGCGTGTGTGGCAATCACCAGTTGCATCAGAACAACGCCTACAGCCGCCCTGAAGGCGATGTTAGGACTGCCCCCCTCCACCTATAGGAAGCGACACTGGCTGCCTTCAGACTCCACCTATCAGGAACCCTGAGCAAAGACTCCAGGGTCAAACATACACGCCTAATGCTAGATGCAATTAAAAGGCAACCAATGATGCAAGCACCCAAACAGTACTGCTTCCATAAGCACTATCAGATAGCCCTTGAAGAAGAGCAGTGCGACCACTCAGGTCCGGAGGAGTTGAGAGTATACACCGACGGATCAAAAACCGACCAAGGAACGGGCGTCGGAGTGTTCTCACAAGACCTCAACATAAATATATCTAGACCGCTAGGGATGCTCAACACGGTTTATGAAGCAGAATGTGTGGGCATAACTCTGGCAGCCCTAGCCATAAAAGCCAGGAGAGTTGCGTGTCCGCATACTCACTGACAGTGCTTCCGTCCTCCAATCCCTAAAGCAGGGGTGTATCACATCAAGTTTAATACTTGAGTGCCACGACGCATTAGAGCAGGTAACCGCACCAGACAGCAACACTGTGACAATACAGTGGATAAAGGCGGTAGGTGGTTTGGTTTGGTTGTATTATTTTGTGTGTGCTATGTTTTTGTATTTATATTGTTTTAAGTACCTATTTATGTGTTGTAGAATTTAGTAAGCTAACATAGTAGTAAGTTTAAAATTGTTACTAACAAAATGAGTCACTGATACTCGAATAAATAAAAAAATCATTTTTATTTATTTTTTAAAGGGATACAGCGGTTCACTGGGTTATGACGCAGCTGACGAGCTGGCTAGAAGGGCATCCAGCGCGTTGGTCAGCGGACCGGAGCCCATTGTGCCTATCCCCTTCATTCAAATACGCAGATGGCTACAAAGGTATAGATTTGGTGGTCCTCGTCACCAGGCTGCAGGCAGTCCAGGGAGGCTATGCTATCCCTTGATGACAAGCTAACCAAAAGTCTGCTGCGCCTGGATAGGAAAGGCCTACGATCGATGACGGGGATCATTACGGGCCACTGCTCGCTGAATAAGCATCTCCACACAATTAACGGACAGCCCTCTGTGCAGAGCCTGCATAGAGGCAGACGAGACATTTGCGTATATACTCTTCGAGTGCACAGGCTTTACCCAAATTAGAAACAAAACCATAGGAGCACCAAGATCTTACACAGATGTTCTCAACAGGCTAAGAGTCCTGATGGGCTTCTGCAGGGAGGTGGGCTGGCTGGAATAACCGCCAAAGGCCGCCATGGCCCACGCACAATGGTCCACTGGAGGGACTGAGTGCGGAAACCAAACCAGTAACATAGAACATCATCATCATCTCTCCGCATAGCAGATCGACTGAGATGTCGAAGAGCGACAACACATTGACTGAAACCCGCTCGCAGCAACGCCACAACTTGAACCGCTTTAACTTCAGAGTTATCACGGTTCTTGAGAATACAGCCTGGTGACAGACAAAGGGTACCGTTTTTATAAAAAAAAAAGTAAGTAAGCTCCAAACTATCTTGTCATATTTAGAGGCTGAAAAATGGATCCGGCATCATTTAATCCGGTTACCGGATCTGGTGCCAGTATACAGGATCCGGAGCTAGCAGCAGTTTGTGGCAAATAGCTGTTAGCCATTCATTCGTTCGAGTCGTCTTCTTCGATTTATCAAATCTTGATGGTATCTGTCTTAAATAACTATAAGACTTGTTTGTTAGCATTCTCAGCGGACCCCGGACTCCAACGCGAAAGCCGCGGATGCAACCGATAAAACGCTAAGATGTGAGCATTCTCAAATACTTTAATAATGATTTTGATCTCATTTCAGTTAATTACGTAATGTTAATTGTATCTATTAGACAGTTACTTGATGCTTAATATTGTTACTTATAAATTGATCTATTTGTGGTTGACTTGTAGAGAATGCCGGCATTAAGTCCGCCTCTGTACTATTTATGTGCGAAAGAATAAATAAAGTGAAATTTATTTACATGGAGACAAATATACAACTTAAAACTAACATGGAACAGTAGACTCCCTCGCATACTTTCTTTCACAGAACACCAGACATACACGCATAATCTTATTCCATTCATCCGCTCACGTCACATTCAGTGTTGGCCGTCAGAAGGGCATTAAATGCATAATTATTTATATTTTATTTTTTGTTATAGCGGCAACAGAAATACATAATCTCTGAAAATTTCAACTGTCTAGCTATTACAGTTCATGACATACAACCTGGTGACGGACAGACATACGGACAGAGAAGTCTCATGAATAGGGTTTCGTTTTACCTTTTATGTACGGAACCCTAAAAACGATCGACTACAGATAAAACATTAGTGTATTACTGTGATTGTGACTACTTTTAGTGAACCGGCTTCTCACAAGCAAAGCAATCGAATGGTACCAATAAAACACCATATAACCATCGGCAGCCTCCGTGGCGTAGCGGTAGCGAAAGCGGTGGCTGCACATGGAGGCGCGGGTTCGATCCCCGGACAGTGCAAATATTTGTATGCATGAACATGATTATTTGCACTGGCTTAATCGTGCCTCGGAAAGCACGTTAATACTGGTTCAACCAGTATTTTGTATTACTATGATTTTTTTTCTAACCATATTTATATTCTGTTTGTTATGCTTAAATTTTAACTGTTAATTAATTTAGACAACAAAATTCAAGAACAATAATAAAACAGGATAACAAAAAGCTATAACAAGTATTAGATGCGCGTAAGCACGTAAGCGCGGGCTGTCCTTGCGAACGGTACTGATGGAGTGACTTCGACTACGTCACCAACATGGACGCCAATCGCAATATCAACTTGCGGGGCTTATAATTGACAGCCATGATAGACATGAAGCTGCAACACCAAATGGTATCCCCTTTTTTTTTTTGTTATCATTCGTTTCTTTTAGATTGCCTCCCTATGAAAGCAATTCCAAAGATGTACTCAAGTCAAAATCCTTGCTTGCTATGTTTGTGGGTCAAATAATGTTTCGTGATTTCAAATTAAAATAAGTATACTCACGAGGTTTCTGTTGTTGCTGATGTTGCTGTTGAGTTTGCTGATTGGTTTGTGCCGTCGACAGTGGGTCCGACGCCGGCTGCACCGCGCTTACTTCAAACTTAACATTGTCTTCCGCCGCCACGAATATTTGCGTTGCATTCACTGGCAAATATCACCAACAACTTTATTGATAAATAGCTAAATTTGTCTTGGTTAGTGATTAGCTGGTTGGTAAATTCTAAGTCCTAAGTTTGACACCCATGTTGAAATTAACTTCGTGTGCCTGGTGACAGGTGCCATAATCCACACACATGGTCTATCTGAAGGACTAAATCTAGAAACCCAACCATTGTAACCAGGTTGAGCAATATTAAAAGGTTTTTGTGCAAGTGTATTATTGTAAAGAAAACCGTCCGACCCATAAGGATAATAAAGGTTAAGTAAACACAGGGCCAAATAAATTTTATATAATCATCATAGTAACAATATTAATGAATTTTGAAATAACCTTATTTTTCCGCAAATTAATTATTTACACGGTATTATGTATTACGAATGAGCGATGACACCGCGTGCCCTGCCCCTTCGCCAGCGCATGTATTGGCTACCACACATGTTTTAGTTACCTTGTTTTGCGAAATAATATAATAAAAATATAATATTTTTGTATTTTTTTTTTTAAGTTTAGCCCTCCTTTGTAGGCATTAGTAGAATCAGTTATCGATACCTATCAATACCTTCACAGATCGGACAGGGTTTTCTTTACATATTGTATTTAGTTTAATTTCAGTTGTACCCATTTGCCAACTGCTTCAGTCAACAAAATGTGTTTCACATTTTGTAATGTTACATTTGTAATATAAAATTTGGAATAAAATAATATACTCACATTGACTATTTCTCTGATCTACAGAATCTTGTGCAATGCAGTTTTCACAGCGAATTAGCTTGGGTCCCTTTCTCTTAGGATTATTAGGAATAGGCCCTCCACAAGTAATACACTTCTGGACCTTTTCTATTATAACTGGTTTAGCTGAAATAGACATAACAAAAAATTATAAAGGCTGTATCAGAAGGCTTCATAAAAATGAATGTGCTAAAGTATCATGCAGAACTAGGGAACAACAGAAGCATAGGTTTATTTTCATCTATTGAACAGCTATAAGCATATCAAAAAAGTAAAAGGACGCAGTATTTGCATATTTTCTGTTTGGCCAGAGTCTTACTATATAGCATAGTGGTCAAATAAATAGTCATGATTAAATCAATATTATTCTAAAGTTAAAACTTTATGTAGAGAAGAAGAAGTGAATAAGCAGAACAGAGTAGATTTTGGCTTTGCAGTGTAATGCCTGCACTATACTACTCACAAAGTTGCATCAGATTCTAGTTTAAATTGACTGAATTATGATACAATACAATCCAGCTATGAACTACAAGACGCTTCAAAGTCCTTTGACTTGGGTGCCAAAACAACAACTGAAGTTGCTTAAGACAACTTCCAGTAGCTGTGTTGTTGTTTTAACTTCAATCAACTACCAAAGTAGTGTAGTGTTGTTTTAAGTTACACAACTGTTGATTAATAATGATAGTATAGAAAATACAAACAGATGACCATCATTATACCATAAATAGGGGCAGGGTGAAAAAAAAAAGTAAATAACTAACTTTCTTGAACTTGTATGTGATGTTGTTGCTGCTCATTGGGATCAGAGGAGAGGATTTGAATATGTGGAGGCATGGCAACATCATTTCCAGTACTTACTCCTGTCGCTACCACCGTTATATTGTTTTCTGTAATCAAAGAATTCAGTGAACATTTAGTTAATGTTGAAGGATTTCTTTCAAACTTTCAAGCGGAAACATTCAATATTAATTTTTGATTTTTTTTATTATTAATGCACCAAGGTTTTGTTATACTAGAAAATTAGTTCA
The DNA here is from genome assembly GCA_017933935.1 of Sesamia nonagrioides. Taxonomy (NCBI): domain Eukaryota; kingdom Metazoa; phylum Arthropoda; class Insecta; order Lepidoptera; family Noctuidae; genus Sesamia; species Sesamia nonagrioides. The sequence goes on along the minus strand of JADWQK010001955.1, from coordinate 901,685 downwards.
ATAAAGTGTTTTAACAAAATAATTGATTTCATTTTGATCTATTATGAAATCTAAATTGCTTGAGTACTTTTCAGATCTTACAAATTGTCTAAACCTGGTTATCAGCTGGCTTACTTTATTTGTACATTAATTATTTTCTATTGCATAGATATAATCTTAGCACAATGTATTTGTATCATGCAAAAAAAAATACAAAGAAAAATTACCTGTATCTTGAGCATGAATTCTTTTATGAGCATTCAGAAGAGTAAGATGCCCAAACATTAGACCGCAAACATCACATTTAAAACTAATATTTGATATTGTATTCTGAAGTCCATTTGGAGCAATTTGCATTTGATTCACTAATGCATAGTTGTAGGAAAAAGGTTGGGCTATATAACAAGTCTTGTCATCACTGGTGGTCAGTTGTGTTATATTTACACCACTGGTCACATTACCAGCTCCACTAGTGGTACCAGTGCCTAGTTTGCCAATCATGTTCACATTGGTAGTATAACAAAATGTAGGAAACTCCTGAAATAAAAATAAAGTTGTTAAAAAGTTACAAACATTATAAACCTTACTTTAAAAAGTATTATTAAACAATTACATTGTAAATAACAATGAGTGCAATGGCGAAAACTTCACATTTAAATATGTACAGTTAATCATCAATCACTAAAAAAAAAAAAAAATTTGAACTATTAGAAATTGTTATGACAACAATAACACAGTATAATAACACTTTGATATATTTATGATAGATAGTAAGTTTACCTTTGATTAATTTTAATATTGCTTAGGTTTTTAATCAGTCTGTACCTATAAACAACTTATCTGTTTTATTGTAGGTACTATTTTTCTAGACTATTTTATTGTAGGTTTTGTGTAACCTTAGGTATGACTGTGTACAAAACTTGTCTAATTAATTACCTGTTGTTGTTGAGTCTGCTGAGCATTCTTTTGCTGAACGTTTTCAATGTTTTTGCCTTGAGACTTTTGTGTAGGATGCTCTTGGTATTGCAGCGTCGGCACTGTGCCGGTTTGAACGGTGTTCGTAGTGAACATATCGACACATAAATTAATTTATCACACAATTTCAATCAGCGGCACATTGAATATATCTGTTATAATATAAAATACACACTGTACATATGTTTAAAAACATCTTTGCGCGTTCAACAAAAGCGCGGCTAATTGTACGAGAAAGAGAAACTCAAACATAAAGTGCGAAGGTAACGGGGAATATTTCTTATCAGTCTACTCTACTCGTAAAAATATCATTCGTTAGAAAGGCAGTGTCTCCTGAATAGTCGATATATGCAAGAAAAGGATGACGGAATATCCATACGCGCTAGGAGTGAGCGGACGCCATTGTACTCGAACAGGAGGTGAGAGTTGAGACGCGATCACAATAAAATTAAAAAAGTTTATCAGGAACTGATTTGTAATAATTCACTATTTCTAACCTGGTTTTAATTTTCCTAAATACTTAGAATAGATTTTTAATACCTAGAGGATTCAGATTATTTTATTTCTGTCTCACTTTCTTGACCAATTCTCCATCTCACGAGAGAAACGAAATGGCGATACAATACAAGTAAAATGGCGGCTTTGAGGAGGGGCGGGTGCAACTCTACAATCATTGCCAGCGGAAAAATATGATTTTATCGAGGCGAATAGTGAAAAACCTTATTATTCAACCAAAAAGATAGAAATATATTAATTTATTGAATATTTTTCCATTATAATAAAAAAAAAATATTCAAGGGATATATTGTACGATATCGTATAATTATTTCTACCAGATCCTACTAGAGGACAGAATGCTCAGTGTACTTTGCAGAGCTCAGCAGACGACGACAGCGACAGCGCTGCTTGTAATAACTATTGCGCTTGTAATATGAGTATGACTGCATATCTACATTAAAATACATAGAATATAATGACAACCCTACAATACGTAACTAAAAAGTATTTTGATTCAGTTTTAAATTCTAGATTTGCAATTAGCAAAGTTAAGCTATGCTTATTTTTTTAAACACGGTGATATATCATCTATTGATCATAGATCACACTTTTTATAAGTGTATTTATATAACCATGATTAGAACACTATAAGTAAGATTACCAACTAAAGATAATTTATGTAACTTATTGAACAGAGACCCGTGGAGTCAGAGACGCCCTTATAAAACACCGCGCTGTCGACTCGGGCCTGACTGCCCGCAAGCCCGCGCCTACGGTAGCCGGGATTTCGATGTTGTCTCCCGACCAGGGCGTCTCCTGCGGCGAGTAGTGGCGTTAAGGCGCTGTGATCTCCGCGTCCTACTTGCCAGAATCATTGCTTCGCAGAAGGAAGTGACGGTCTGCCATGCACTCTCGCTCCGGACTCTCGTTTTCGGCCTGGACCAGGGCCGGAAACGAGCGATCGCCGCCACGAGGACACGGCGGTGCTCTACCCAAGTCGGGCAGACTTCCACCGTATTGGGTTTAGCAGGGTAATTGCCTAACACAATATCAGTTGCAATGGGTGTCATTTTAGCAGTTCAACAACATTCATTGCATTGTTTACATTGTTGAGTGGACACTATTTTCGAATGTATGAAGCAGTGCATTAGTAATTTGCTTAAAAATGATACAAATTAGTAGTAGGTATAGAGTAATACGTAATTAGGGTGCTGGCCTTAGCGATTCTCGGCCCCTTGACTAGTGGGGCTACTAAGCGCATACCTGGAGATGGGCCAGTTCCCACTTTTGCTGGAAGACGGGAAAACTGAGCCTCATAAAAAGCCAGGGTGCCCTGTGGACTCTCCATCCGGCCGGCTTACCGGCATCACGTTGCTCGACGAGGTGGGCTAGCTCTTTAGAAGTCGTTGATGCTCACCTCGTCGGGTGACTCATGACGGCGGGGCCGGTTTTGGCGAAAAACCATAATGTATAGACGATAGCACATCAAGCTACTACAATCTGTCAAATTATTTTATTAGATTTTCAACCTTATCTCTAAAGTATTAAGGCTCAAAATTGATTGCGAATATTTGACAGGAACGCATCACATACTGTTTGCTTTATCAGTCCATTTTTTAGAAAAACATTTAGAGGAAATTATGTTAATTGCTCCGATTAGGGTGCTGTTACGAAGAGCTCCTCACCGAGAGAAGGCCTGTGCCCCAACTGTGGGAACATTATAGGCTGATTATTACAAGTCCTCGACCAGTGCATGTTGCCAGTGATGACTTATAGAATTGAGACGTGGTCGCTAACAATGGGCCTTATAAGAAGGTTCAAGGTCACTCAAAGGGCAATGGAGAGGGCCATGCTTGGGGTTTCATTTCGCGATCGAATCAGGAAGGAGGAGATCCGCAGAATACTAGAGTAACTGACATAGCCCGAAGAATTGTAACAGTAAAGTGGCAGTGTGACGGGCACATTGCCCGTAGGGGCCGACGGGTTCTGGAGTGGCGACCACGCACCGGAAGACGCAGCGTGGGTAGGCCCCCAACAACGTGGACCGTCTACCTAGTGAAGGTCACGGGAAACTGCTGGATGAGGGAGGGGCAGGACCGGTCGTCGTGGAGATCCTTGGGGGTGGCCTATGTCCAGCAATGTCTTTCGGCTGAAATGATGATGGAAATAAAATAGGTTCGTGATTCACTTCATGCTTTGTTTTGAAACCCCTGCACTCGTGTTTACCAAGGCATCATGGAAATTTGCTTGGACCTTGTAGCATTCAATGCCGCCAAAACACAGGCGTGTCTTTTCAACGCCATAAGGAGCCCGTTCACCTTGGCTCGTATTTTTCGGAATGTATCTTTGGATAGCTCCGACCGCCTTCAGCTTTTGGGAGTTGAGATTTCCTCGAACCTAAACTTTGGGGGATTCATTGGGTCCAAGGCCAAGGTGGCTGCCAGGAAACTTGGCGTTATCGCAAAGGTCCAGCGGTACTTCATACCAGGGCAGCTTCTAATGTTGTACAAAAGCACAGGTCCGTTCGTGTGTGGAGTACTGCAGCCACACATTTGGGCTGGTGCTGCAAAATGTCGCAACTCAAAACCGTCTCCAAAGCCTGGAGCACAGGCGTAGAGTAGCCAGCCTTTCGGTGTTCTATAGGATGCATTTTGGTGAGCGTGCGAGGGAACTGAATGATTTAATTCCCTCATCAGACGACATGTCGTACGGCGAGTTTCCACCCTTGCGTTGTTAACACCACTACGACACGGACGAAGCATTTCGCTTCCTCTTTTATACCGCGTACATCGAGAGACTGGAACAATTTGCCAGCGGCGGTGCTTCCGTCGCACTACAATTAGAGTGTCTTCAAGGCTAGAGGGCTAGAGTGAATAGGCTCATAATAAAGTAGCGCGCTTTACTATCAACGATCGCATCACTGCTTACCATCAGGCGAGATTGCGGTCAAGCGCTAGGTTATAAATTAAGTATAGAAAAAAGACCTCTGTAAGAGCTGTAGAAGTCCATTCCCACCTTAAAGACTACTGTCGCCTGCGCTAAACCGGCCACGCACACTACCGCATTATTTTTTTATCGGAGTCTTCGTCTTTCTTTAAAGTAATGCAAAATTTCGTTACTTCATTTGAAGTTAAGTTAGCGGCCGCACTTAACAATGGTGCTATCATAAGCGAGCGATTGTGGGTTCGATCCTTATTATAGGCAACTCTTTTTGTTGTTTCATATAATTTAAAATTATGATAATTGATTTGTATTTTAAAGTAAAAATGTTTGCAAATAATATTTAAACAAATAGGAAAATTTATCCCAAAAAAGGGTTTTATTATATGTTTTAGTTTACTATAGGGGTAATATAATTAAAAACATATAAAAATAAAACAATAAGCATATTATAATGCAATATATTATAAAGATATAAAGGCGGACTTGGAGGTAGCAACTGAGTTTGAGAATTTTTTTACTAGTATTCCAATAATGACAACAAAAACTTTGTCTTCTTCCTCCACTGCTGCTTATGCCATACTAAAAGAATGTGTTCCAGATTGTGACAATCACTTTGAATTTGCATTTGTGACCAGTAAAGACATTATAGAATCTTTTAAGGATCTTGATGTAAAAAAAACTGCCGATCATTGGGGTTTGTCAGTATACACTGTACCTTCAATAATAGATGTTATCGCACCTTTCTTAGCAATTGTTTTTAATTCTTGTGTCACATCTGGCGTATTTCCTGATTTGATGAAACTAAGCAAAGTAATTCCACTGTTCAAATCTGGTAGTACAACTGATCCCACGAATTTTCGGCCAATATCGATATTACCAACTTTGAGCAAAATTTTTGAAAAATTAATTTTGAAACAGTTGTTGAGGCACTTTAACTTACACAATTTATTGCACGTGAAACAATTTGGTTTTACAAAGGGTCATTCAACTACAGATGCGGGCGTGGCGTTGCTAAAGAACATATTTGGGGCCTGGGAGGAATCGCAAGATGCTCTTGGTATTTTTGTGATTTGTCCAAGGCCTTTGATTGCGTACATCATGATACTCTTATCAGGAAATTGTACCATTATGGTTTGAGGGACAGAGCTCTCGACCTTCTGACTTCTTATCTGAATAATCGAATTCAGAGGGTTGATGTTAATGGCAAGAGATCTGCAGGATCTGTGGTCACCATGGGCGTTCCGCAGGGCTCAATTCTAGGTCCATTCTTGTTTTTAATTTATATTAATGACTTACCTCATCACGTGAGGGATAATCACAACATAGTATTGTTCGCGGATGACACTTCTCTTATTTTTAAAGTCAAGCGTCAGCTAACAAATTTTGACGAAGTTAACAATGCACTCTCTAAAGTTGTCCATTGGTTTAATGTAAATAACCTCTTTTTAAATGAAAAAAAAAACTAAACTCATTAAATTTTCTACGCCAAATGTCAGGCAGCTAAGTACCAATGTTCAACTGAATGGAGTAGAGTTGATCCCTGTCGAGTCGACAGTTTTTCTTGGATTAACTATTGACGCCAAGTTACAATGGGGTCCTCACATTGAGAAGCTGTCGGGTAGACTCAGTTCTGCCGCCTTTGCTGTTAAGAAAATTAGACAGATAACTGATGTGGATACAGCCAGAATTGTTTATTTTAGTTATTTTCATAGTCTTATGACTTATGGGATTCTTCTCTGGGGAACTTGTGCGGACATCAATACCATCTTTGTTTTACAGAAGAGGGCTGTTCGAGCCATTTACAACCTTGGTCCTAGAGAATCTCTTAGAGAAAAGTTCAAAGAGGTGAACATTCTGACTGTAGCTTCACAATATATATTTGAAAATCTTATGTATGTTCATAAAAATATCTCGAATTTTAAGAAAATAAGCGATATTCATAATATAAATACCAGGAACAAACACAATCTTGCTGTACATCACACTCGTCTCCACAGAGTAGGCAACTCGTTCATGGGTCAATATATACACTTTTACAACAAGCTTCCCATGGACGTTCGAAACTTACCCATTAAACGATTTAAGAACCATATAAAGGCCAAACTTTGCAAAAAGGGGTATTATAAAATCACAGATTATTTAGAAGACAAAAAAGCTTGGGACTGAGCTGCTCGCTCTGTTAAGCATTGTTAATTGTTATTAAGCAATATGCGTAATTATAAGGTAAATTATTGTAAACATTTTCATTTTTAATGTCTGGACTTGAAAAAAGACGATGATCCCTGAGTTTGTTTCGGCTATTTCGTCTCAGAGGTAGTCAGTTAGGAAATGCCGGCTTCATCTAGTTAAAAAAATAAAATTAAAAAATAAACATGACGTGTAAAAGTGATCAGTGATCCTACTTGCTTAATAAACGATTTCATTTCATTTCATTTCAGTTATATATTATTCGGTATAGATATACTTATATTAACAAATGAAACAAACGTTGAAACGGCAGCATTGTAATATTTTATATAAAAGTAATCCTTGACAAACTTATGATATTGTTATGGTAAAAAATACAAAAAACATTTTTGGTTGTTAGATATGAAAAATATAATATTATACATATATTATGATTAAAGAGGTTATAGCTTAATTATTCATTTTCTTAAAGAAAAGAGGATTGAAGCTTAACTTGAATATTATTGCAATCATAAAATAATCTATACTTAGAACACATAATAGTGCTTATTACATTTACATTTTTTTTTGCGTGTATAGCATGGTACTAATGCTGCCATCCTGTAGTGACTTTTTTCGGAGTTTGATGGCATGAGATTATAATCTTCAAGCGCTTTCTTAGTTCAAAAGTAAACGAACTTATTTCTTATCGAATTCCGAAATTATAGTTTTTATAATTTACCAAAAGTAATTTGTATTGAAATTGCAAAAGGCGACATCTGTTAGCCATTAAGCCAACCGAACATATTACTGTCACTTAGCTAAATTACTTTAGAGATGGTTTAGAGTCCGTTATTAAGATATTTATTGGTATATATTTAAAACACTCTGTAGGACACTTCTGCACTGTTTTTGTTATAAATAGTTTTTTTTTTGTTTAGCTCGATAAGACTCCACCAGCCTCGCCAATTTATTTTTAAACCACAAATGCAACCTATCTTCTTCGCACGATTTAAAAGTTTATTCAACGGTAAATATTGTCGTTTCGTTTCACTTGTCTCGACAGCTACCTTCGTCCTCCAACCTCTTGACCTTGACCTCCAACGGCTTAGAGTATTTCTCTAAAACAATAACAATTTTATTACACACTTGCTACAAGCGATTGGTTTGCACCTTACATAAATAATAATAAAAACAACTTACACAAAAGCCGGTTTCATATGATATTTGAGATATATTGCTGCATATGCCTGCATATTGATTAAAAAGTAAAACTAATAACACAAACTGGTAACTATATGTTCACCAACCAACAACAACTAAGTAATATTATTTGAGTTATTGTAGCTAATAATAGTTATTGTAGGTAGCGGAAGACTACCGTCATCTTTTTATAATGACTCTAATATAGAAAAAATCTTAAAAGAAAGTATCATCTTTAAGTTGCAGATAGGTATTTTTAGATATTTTTGTTGTCAGCATTCATAACTCACCAATAAACATTTAAAAAAAAATTTTTGTAAGTTATTAGATTTGAACTCCAACCACCTTGAACGCCTATCAAGGCGAAAACCTTTAGGCTATTGAAACACTTACTGTAGATGTTGAAATTAGTAAGTAGTACCTAACAATTTTATTAACAAACTTTATTATAGAAGAAGGTCGTAACTACAACTAGTATTGCTTGGCCAACTCGACTTTTGGTCTTGACTGTACATATCTTCAAACCAAAATTTTTGTAGGTTTCTCCTACCAGATGTAAATTGCACACATGTTTTTCTGTATAAGCCCCGCACGATGATATTGCGATTGGCGGCCATCTTGGTGACGTAGTCGAATTCGCACGGTCGGTACCGTTCGCAAGTTCAGTCCGCGCTTACCCACTTACGCACATCGAATATTTTTGTTAGCTTTTTGTTTTTGTTATCCTGTTTTATTGTTGTTCTTGAGTTTTGTTGTTTAGTTTTGTTAACTGTTACTCGTTAAAATGAGTAAGAAATTAATTAATAGTCGTGCTCGTGAAATTATAATTAAAATGGACAATTATTTTGTTAAAGAGAAAGAGGATTGTAAGTTAGTTCTTGAAAGTATAAACCGTGCTTTAAAAAGTGCTTCGGACATTTTAATACCGAAGCAACTGCTTACTTATTAAAAATATTTTGCAAAATTCTATCAAAGTCAAGGAGTGTGTGGCATGTGCCACAGGCGTTGCAAAAAATACTGTGACGAAATTGAGACGAGAGCATGAGTCAGCAACAGCCAGTGGCAGCAAAATGAGAACTTCTTCTAAAGGAAAAAGACAAAAAAAGAAATATTTCGACGGGTTTTCCTTAACAGCTTTAAGAAATATTATAGATTCAATGTGTACGGTGAGGAGAGAAATACCCACAATCCGCAAAATTTTGGCGGCTTCAAAAGTAGACCTTAATTATACTGGTAGTGAAACTACATTAAGAAAAATAATTAAATGTGATTTAGGCTACCAATTTAAATGATGCTACCAAAAAAGACTGGCCCTAATTCAAAGACCCCAAATTCAAGCGTGGAGGGCTAAATATTTACGACGTATGAAAGAAAATGACTCGCTTGTTAATAACAAAATATCCGTTATTTATCTCGACGAAACGTGGATACATGCACACTACACGGTAGAAAAATGTTGGCAAACAGCAACCGACGGAGTGAGACGGAACGACAGCCCCGGCCGCCGATGGATAATAGTTCACGCGGGAAGTTAAAGCGGTTTTGTTGACAATGCCCTTTTAATGTTTAAAGCAGATACCAAAACGGGGGATTACTATGATCAAATGAATGCTGAGAATTTCACCAAGTGGCTTACAGAAAAAATAGTACCCAACATACCACGCAACTCCAAAATTGTGACGGACAACGCCCCTTATCACAGTTATAGGGATGAGAATAGGCCACCAAGTACGAACAATAAAAAACAGTTGATTGCTGAGACCTTCCCAACGACAGTACAAAACCTGAACTGTATTTATTAATTAAACGGCACAGACCGCCGAAAAATTATAAAATTGACAATTTATTAGCTGGCTATGGCCATGAAGTCGTTAGATTACCACCTTACAACTGCAACCTCAACCCCATTGAGTACATCTGGAACCTGGTAAAGATGAGGGTCTCAGAAAAGAATGTGGAGCAGTTGGAAAGTCACATTGAAGCTCTGACGTTGGAGTCGTTGGCGTCAATAACTCCAGATGACTGGCGAAAGGAAGTCAATCATGTTAAACGGCTTGAAGAGGAATACCTATTGGAATAAAGATCGAATAATTGACGAGTTATTTGTCATAAATACGGCGACGACAGTGAATCGGAAACGACAGACACAGAAAACAGTTATGATTCGGAAGACTATATACATTTTTTACATATTATCCTGGTTTTATTTATAAACTGATAGATGTAGGTAGTAATTAAAACATGACTACTACACAGTGGACTCTGGTTCAATTCCCGCTCGCAAATTAACAGAAATGTAGTTAGAAAAACATAGTATACATGTAAGAAAGATATACGAATAAGTATATTTTTCTTACGTCTACAAAAATTATTTCCTTGAAATTTTTAATAATGAAAGTTTATTTGTCAGAATATGGGTGAGTAGGTATACCTAAGAAAGAATGTTAATTATTTAATTAATATTAATTTTATTATACATACACTCTTTATAAAGGGTGTAATAAAATTATAAAATACAAATAAACCCTTAACCCTAATATTAATTTATACATACACTCTTTATAAAGAGTGTAATAAAATTATAAAATACAAATAAACCCTTAACCCTAATATTAATTTTGCATTTAACATTCTTTTGCTAGCTGTCCTTTTGTGTGACAGATGACGTCACAACGCTGTTATTGTGACAAGGTTCCATCGCAATATCATCGTGCGGGGCTAGTAAACAGGCTGATTAAGGTGCGTATTACAGAACGTCACTCAAAACTCAAGCCCTACTTAAGCCATTTGATTGGTTGAAACTAGTTTTAAGTGCTTAAGCAGAGATCAATGCTTGAGTAACGTTCTGTAATACGGACCTTAATATGTAAATCAATGTGTGTGAGCTGTGGGGGTGAGGTCTGCCTTCTTGTCCCGCTGACAGCTGGCATTCTCTTTTGCCAAACTTGGATGTTCGACATTAACGTGAGTTTATAAAATGAATAACATTTTTCAATTAACAGATCATTTTTATTTGTGGAAAAAAAATTGGCGCTCTGCAAATTTCGTATTAAAGAATTGTCTAAAATTCTAAATTATTAATTATCAGCTCATAAAGATATTTTGTACAGACGACAGCACATTGAGCTACTACAATCTGTCATATTTCTTTATTAGATTTTCAACTTTATCTCAAAGACTTTATGGCTCAAGGTTGGGAACATTTGACAGTTTCGGGTAGCTACCCGAAACTGTCAAATATTCCTCGTCTGTACATATTTACAAACCTAACATAAACTAGTTACCCTTATAAAATAATAGTGACAATATTGCGATTTGGATCCATTATAAATCAACTTAATATTATTATATGTATAAGAAATAATAAGCATTATAAATATAAGTCTCACTTTAGGTTACAAAAACAACTTTATAAACAAGTTATATATGTAAGCATATTCCTGATTTGTGTAATCATTGTTACATTATACAGAACCTAGCAATATCAAGCTACTAAAATCTGACAAATTTCTTTGATGGATTTTCAACTTTATAGGTAAAACATTAAGGTTTAAAGTTGATTATGAAGATTTCGCAGTCACGGATAGCTTGAACTGTTCACGTCAGTACAACAATGATGCGTTGAATTCTTTACCAACACAACCATTTTAGTTTTTTTTTGAAGAATCTTTATTTACAAAATATTTTAATACAATATGTGGATTTTTCAGTTTATTCCGTTCTATGTCATTGATTATATTAGATGTTCGATGACTCCAATGAATACACGTTTCCCTTTTGATTTTCTCCAGAAGATTGTGTTCGGAGCACCAAAAATTCTTTATAGTCGCAATAGCCAAACAATCTCTTAACTTTTTTAACATATAAAATACTAAAAATGTCAAAGAATTTTTTGACCAAAATATATCGTCGTTTTCTATAATTTCCCATAAAAATAATGTTTTTATAAAATAGCTAGCCAATTTTTTAAATCCTTGAATATCACGGAATAGCTTTAAAAGTTTTACAGCGCTTTTTAAATTATTTCTATTGTCCGTATAATAACGTTCTTGATACGGAAAAGCTAATCTCCAACTAAAATCATTATCACTAGGTTTTGGTACTGCAAAATAATTAGTAATTTTAGTCTCTCTAACTTTCTCAAAATCAATTTTTGAATTACATGGCTTTTTTGGTAGCTCAAACGCTAAAGTTGGAACCAAATCAATATCAATAACGTTATCATTGTCAATACATATTGTTATGGTCATAGCAGGACCCGACATCTTATTTAGGATTTTGTAAGATTTATTTTTCACTTTTAAAATTCGTTTACCATCTTCTAAGACTAATGTATTTAGAGCAACATCTACGACCCCTTGCATCCATGATCGAAATTCAGTTACTAAGAGGCGGTAAGATTGGTCGCACCAATATTCAGTCTTATTGAAACCTTTCTTGGCGGTGGCAGGAGTTTTAGACAGTCTACGGAATTCTTCTGGCATTATAATACTTGTGTAGCCATTCAGGTTATCACGGGAATCGAGACTAATTTTATCATAATTAACGTGTATGGTTAGAATAACATTAATATCATATTCATTTGGTTGACCCACACGCATGCCATCGAAGTAGCTACCTAAATATTCTAATTTGGGGTTCATAATGTCGAATAAAGTGTCACATTCACGCATTATCTTCAGAAGTTTTTCAAGCACCTGGTAAAGAATAGAGTTATTGTCTGTTCTGTCTTTTCTTTTGATTCGCACATGTCTTCTGTTCACCTCTTGGAAAATTTCTTCCATAGTTTTCAGATGTCGACCTCGCTGCCGACGGCCCGAGTTTGTCATATTGCTGAAACAATAATTACTTACATAAGAATATATTTTTGAAGTGAAAAGTTCTTTAAGTTGCGTTGTGCTATTTTTTGGGGATGGGTAAAAAATGTAAGTCGCGTCAGAGGCACCTAAACTGTGTGGCTACCATGAGTTTTCATTACGAAGACTCAATCATCGATATCGACCGCGTTTGACTCATCGATTCGCCTGCGGTTGTAAGAACTCTCAACCAATGAGTGTCAAACGCGGTCGATGCGTATGATCGAGTCTCGTGAAAAGTCATGGTAGCCACACTGATCGAAAATTCACAAAACCAAGGGAGAGTACATCGCCATCGCGGCGAAGAAGAGGAAGTAATATCCCCCTGTCTTTCTACCGCGCGGCCAAAATGTACACATATATGCGCGAGTGTGCGTTTGTATTACAGCCTGCTACACTGAAATACAGATGAAAGGTGATTTTTCTGATATGTATTTTTTTTAAGTAAAATAATTGTAATAGCTCTCAAATGTTAATTTTTTTTGTGTAATATAAATGGACATGGTGGTGTAGGTACAATAGGGTAAGTAATACATGAACATTGTATTTTACCATATAAACGTTAGTACTTTTACACTGGTAAATAAAGCAATTCGTGCGAAATTATTCCCTAACAGACAGTTACATTCACTTTTTTAATATTAGTGTGGATTCACATTTCCATACAAACTTTCATCCCCTATTTCTTACTATTTTCTCCCATAATTTTTTTACAAACTTTATTTAAATCCACTACTAGCTTCGTCCCACGACTTCGTCCGCTTCGTCCAATTTCTGCCGCGCGATATAAAAGTTTATGTATATTGTATATTTTTGGGTAACTTAAACCGTTTACGCAGTGCACGCAACGGAAGCTCTCAAAGATAAGTAATTTGTGTTTTTTTCCACTGATGCTTCACTCCTTTTGGTGACAGCGTGATTTTATAAAGCCTAAAGATATAAGACTATTCAAAACAAAAATCATTTTTCATTCAGAAACAGTAGTTCCTGAGATATGCTCATGTTCAAACACAAACTCTTGAGCTTTCTAATATGTAACAGTATAGATGTACCTACAGACGACAACACATCAAGCTACTACAATCTGTCAGATTTCCAACTTTATATCTAAAGTATTAATTAAGGATAATCGGGAGGATTGGGAATATCTGACAGTTTGGGGTAGCTTGATCTGCTGTCGGTCGTGCATCGAATCAAACGTCAATATAAAAAGTTTCAATGAATGTTCTAGCTTTAAAAATAACAAATTTTCATATAAAATATCCCCTATGTTTATTATACACCCTTGAGGGTAATATTTTTACAAACTTTGATGGCTATTTTTATTTATATCTTTCAGCAGCCTATAACTTTTATGCTTCTTCTAGCTTTGAAAATGACAAAAGTTTTATACAACCTTTCATCTCTTTCAACAACTCTTTTTTGGAAATAAAATGTAACCTATGTCCTTTCTCAGGCTCTAGAATCTAGAGCCTACTGAACAGCCGGTGTCAACTTTGTATGGAAGCCTTGAGAATACCTACAAGGGCTGAATTTTGGGCGATGTTGCCATATAAATTAATATTTCAATTTATTTGTATGGCAACACTCTTGAATCACGTGACCGATCATGGCGTCCGCATAAACAATATGGCGTCCGCATAAACAATATGGCGTCACCCGATGTAAACACAATTCCATATTTCATCGATTTGCTTGTAATTAAGTGCTATAATATAACAGTTGAGTCGAGCTCTGCTCCTCCGTTTTATGTGTTACAAAGTTCCGCGAATCGTGGTTAGTGTTAGCGCATTGTGAGATAGTGATTAGTGACTAACATTACTGTTGTTTTTCGTGAGACATTGACTCTGAACCAATGATCCTGAACCTATTTATTTTGTGGCTGTTGTGACAAGTGTTTGTGAACCTCAGTTCTGCCATGGCAGATGCGATGATGATGATACGAAATTTATAAAATTTATCATGTAATATATAAAATATTGGCTAAACAATACTTTTATTTCCAATCTATATTCCCAGATAAAATAAAGGGACTAGAATTGAATCTAGCACGTTGATAACGTTTTACAATTTATGTTATATTGTTATTTCATATGACCGGCCGCACATTGCATTCTGTATGAATGTAATTTGTATGGACGGCGCCCGTTAGATTTTTTTCTATTACAAAGTTTTTTTCTCTATGCTAGATTCATTCTATTTTCCGTTTCTGATACATTCAGATCGGGAGGGTGGTCTCGAGAGGAGGAAAATATCTTGAGGCTGCACTCCTGGTCTGGATGTGTATTAAAATGTTAAAACTTAAAATACAATAGTCATCATGAAGTGGTTTAAATTTCCCGCCCTACTACGCCGACATAGTTTACTTGGGCTAAAGTAAGATGGCAGCACTTCCAAACTAAAATCGTTCCTACTTTTTTTGTATGAAGTTGACCTTCTTCTCCGATAGGAGTAATTGTGTTCTGTGCTACTGAATTACAGATGATCTAGAGTCTAGATCATCTGTAATTCAGTAGTTTTGATGTGAAAGCAGGAGAGAGACAGACAGTTTTATACAACCTTTCATCTCTTTCTACAACTCTTTTTTGGAAATAAAATGTAACCTATGTCCTTTCTCAGGCTCTAGAATCTAGAGCCTACTGAATTACAGATGATCTAGAGTCTAGATTATCTGTAATTCATTAGTTTTGATGTGAAGCAGGAGAGAGACAGACAGTTACTTTCTCATTTATAATATCAATAAATAAGGATTAGATGGTTAGTACTCCCGAACTCATGGTATGGAACTCTTCGTGGGGGAGTCCGACTCGCACTTGACCCGTCTTTTTTCTTTGCTTTACAAAGTAGTTCCGAAGAAAGTAACATTAACCACCGAATATAATAAAATAAGTAATAAACATAATATAGTTATAAAAAAAAAATTGAATAAACCTGTATATCAAGTGTTTCTAAAGTACGTAACTGAAATATAAAACTGTTGACACTGATGAAGTTAACGCACCTAGTTCCACGATCAAAACGAACACACAAACTTCTTACTAGAAGCAAGTTCTATGAAACTATGTAATGAAATACTGTTTTGTATTTTCGAGGTTACAAGTTACAAACATTGGTCAGTAAATTGCCAATGCGAAAGCACTACGTGTCTGCCGTCTGCGTTATTCTCAAAACACGCCGCACGACTGAATGCGCCGCGGAGGCGCGGAAAAAAGATTACCGGAATTCGCATCACACAGATCACACTACCGCCACTATTTTCGTGGCTTTACACTAAGGTTTTTCCCCCTTAGTGATGTAGCGGATTAGTTCATTGCCCTGCCTATTACATGACGTATAGACTTATCTATTGATAATTGATATACCTAACATATTGATGTAACAGGGGAAATACCCTTAGCAAAGATATAAATAATATGGGGATTAACGGGAATGTAAAAACAAATGAACAACACAGGATGAGGACTCATAACAGTTGTGTCTGTATTCTTTGTTCATTTTTAGTTTGATAATTTGATTTGATTCCTCAACTAATACCTAGTTACATATTTACATATGTAAAAATTACTATCTGGTTCTGTTACAAGTGATAATTTGAATCATTCTGAATTATTTCAAAAAAGACCCTGTCTCGTTCATCGTACAAGCACATCAAAACAAATTCAAGATTTTTAGATAATGTGTACAAACAACAAGTTAAATAATAGGTTACATTTCGATTCTATATAGGCCCTATAAATTAAAGGTAAGATTTGCTGTCTTGTACAACTGTTAGATCACATAAGAGATGCATGAGTCAATTGCATGCAACTGACATATTTCGATCCAGCCGTCTCTTGCTGCTCTGTCCAGCAACACCCTAAGCCAAGGTTTGTACCCCACAGGGGGGTGCCCTTAGTGTGAAGTAGCCCTGGCTGGATGCTATAAATTCATTTAAGGCAGCCACAGGATAGGTCCTGTTAAGTAGTCACAACCTCCCAAGGTCAACTACAAGATGCCATATTAAGAAACAAATGCAACTGACGTGAGAACACTGAGAGTGATTTGTGGTGTTCCAAGAATGTATAGACTATGAAATGAGTATATGTATAAGTCTAAAAATAGCATTGGTGACTCAAAAGATGTGTAGAAAAAGGTTGCCTTAGTATGGGCTTTTTATGTGAAGAAATGATGGATGGAAGTTTGGAATATTAATGTGAATACATTCATATTCAAAATTTTCATAATTTCTATTTTTTTGAGTTTGGAACACCTACGATACAAAGGGTTTGGTTAAAAGATATTATGCCTAGAAATGGGGGTGAGTAGTAAGATGATAACTAATAAAGAAACATTACTTTATTGGCTATCATCTAAAAACAATACATGTTAAACCCACTACAGATAAATAGAGATAATGGCAAGAGACTAATGACCTTTTTTTTAGGTTTTCTTTAGTCTGTAGTAGATTTTTGTTGAGAACTAGTTATGTTAATGGTAGGTACTTACTTCATGGGTCTATGATTTCAGTGACTGACTCAGTTTCAAAATGATTTTTAAACTTCTCAATAGCCTCTTGTAATGTCTTAAAATTGGCAGGTTCTATGTTGTCTTCCACTTCAAGTTTCATATGTTGAAGATCATGCCCTGTGAAAATAGTTTATAAAAAATTATACAGACTAAAATTTCACTGTGTTTTTATAGAGATTGTGGGATCCAAAAAAGCGTGTCAAGTCTACATATTTATGATAGAAAGTTTTTTTTTAAGCAATGTTAAAAAAAAAACCTGCAAATACATTACATGTCACAATGACAATGGTGCAGTGGTGCTGTGCTGTGTGTTGCGGGTTCAATCCCAAACGGACTAAATATTTGTATGACCTACAAGAAGTTGTTCCGGGTCTGAGTATTTGTGTATGTGAGTTTATATGTTTGCAAACGCACCCACGAAACAGGATAATTAAGTAATGGTACAATATTTACAATAAAATAGACTGAATAATCTTAACAAAATTACTACAAACAGTTTAGCAGGGCCTTTACCACCTCAGAGTTCCATTTTATTTATAACTAGCTTTCCGCCCCCGTGTAATTCGCTTATATCGCGCTTTTTAGATTTACCTCGGGAACATCAATTTTTTTTTAATAAAAGGTAGCCTTATGACCTTTCACAGGATCTAAAGATTGTCTGTGCCAAATTTCATCAAAATTGGTTGAGAGGTTTAAGCAGGGAAGTGTAACAGACAGACAGACAGAGTTACTTTAACATTTATAATATTACTAGCTTTCCGCCCGCGGCTTCGCCCGCGTGGAGTTCGGTTATATCGCGCTTTTTAGATTTCCCTCGGGAACATCAAATTTTTCCGGGATAAAAGTTAGCCTATGTTCTTTCTCAGGGTGTAAAGATTGTCTGTGCCAAATTTCATCAAAATCGGTTGAGAGGTTTAAGCGGGAAAGCGTAACAGACAGACAGACAGATAGACAGACAGACAGACAGACAGACAGACAGACAGACAGACAGAGTTACTTTCGCATTTATAATATCAGTATGGATTATGGATGGATTTGGGCATTGTTAAATTTGGCCCTTCACAATTGTTATATTACCTTCTTTAGGAGTAACATATGCATGTTCCATATTCAATATCTTTTTGGTCTTGCAGAGGTACTTCAAATTCTTTTCTGGCAATTTGTCAAATAACGGATCTTCCGATTTTGGTTCTGGATCTTCTTCAAAAAACATGTATGTTCCAAGAGCATTCTCATATTTACCTATTTGAATGTAATTCAATTTAATTGTTAATGGTGAAATTTTATTAATCATAAAGTTATATTAATCTAATAACAAACTTGAGAACAGCGGCATTCTAATGATATCAGCTATGACCCCATCAGGCACTATACTTTGAAATTTCTTCAACACCACTACTCTCACAGTGAAGGAAAACACCATAAAGAAACTGGCAAGACCTAGAGCCAAAACTTAAAAGACATCTGCCAACCCGCACTGGGCCTACATGGTATATTACGGCACACCCTTTCGTGGAGGGGAGGCCTGTATCCCGGAAGTGGGACATTATAGGCTGATTCTGTAATCTAATAACTAAAAATACCTTGGTTACTAATAAACAAATAGGAAAAACACAGTAATTTAGTTTCATAATCTATGTAGTAATAGAACAACAACCTGTGAAAAACGTATCATCCATTTGAATGATAGGATTTTTTCCATTAACTCCCAGTACATGAATTGCTCGATACTTTTCAATATTTACAGTGTCTTCAAACTCAGCGTACACTAATAGCTCCTCTTCTGAATCAGTAAGTTCTTGATTCATTCTAAATAAATGTGTTTCAATGTTTCGTTATTTCGCTAGGTTGTTGATAACTTACACAATATCAAATAGTTTAACAATCTTTAATCAGAGATTTTTTGTGTAATCACAACATCAATGCACGTGTTTAACAAATTATCAACAACTGACAGAATCAGATAAAAACCACAGATCACAAAAGTCACACAGAGTGTAGTTTGGTACGATACATCACTACAATGCAGTCGTGTCCATTTTATAGTGTATCGATAATGATATCTAAATCGAGTTAGTCTAAATTCAATAGTGGATATGTAGCGCAAAAGCAAACTTAAGACAAAACCGCGATAACATTTTTCTCGCCGTACCTTTTATGTACGTGAAAAAGCTAAAAACTTGCACATAAGTTTTTAACCAATATAGTTTTTTGCTGATATTACACTACATACATTACAATATTATTTTAATAAAAAGTATTAAAAATATATTGCTTGTTATGCCGTCATTCTAATGCATGATAATATATTAACGGCTATTAGTAAAATAATGTTATGATAACTTGTAAAAACACAGGATATCTTACTTAACTATACATATTAATTTTTATTAAGCGCTTACCCATTAGAAGAAACCTTTAATTCATATTTCTCCGTTTAAGTTATTCTTATCAATTATTATAATCACAAATCTCATTATTATATAATTAGGTTGAAAAGTGGAAAACTTTTGTCCAGCAGTGGACCTCTATAGGCTGAAGAGGAAGAAGATATGATTAGGACCAGGTATAACTAAAACTTACTAAATTATCAAAAAAAAACCAACGAATTTCGATATTAATATCGATGTCGATGACATGGACATCATTGACATCCTTATTTATTATTGAATAAGCTGCCCTAGTGAGTACAGCACGGCACGTACGAAATAACCAGAAAAATTTTCGTAATCAGTAATTTTGTTGTGAAACCGGTGGTATCAACTGCGTAAAAATGTCCGACTGGGATACAGTTACGATTCTCCGTAAAAAACCACCAAAGGCATCAGCTTTGAAGACTGAACAAGCAGTAAATGCAGCACGCCGTCAAGGCTTACCAGTTGATACTCAACAAAAATATGGAGCTGGAACCAATAAACAACACGTTACTACTAAAAACACTGCTAAACTAGACAGAGAGACTGAAGAATTGCGTCATGAAAAAGTAACTCTTGACCTGGGAAAACTTATAATGCAAGGAAGACAAGCGAAAGGCATGAGTCAAAAAGATTTGGCAACCAAAATATGCGAGAAACCTCAAATTGTCAATGACTATGAGGCCGGTCGTGGCATTCCAAATAACATTGTTCTTGGTAAGATAGAAAGGGCAATTGGATTAAAACTTCGAGGAAAAGAACGTGGCCAGCCACTACAGCCTCCTGGAGTGAAGAAATAACGGATTCTCTGGGAGGCGTAGACCTAACTCCGATTTGTTTATTGCATAATTATAATTCTATCTCATTTTTGCTGTTGAATGTGTTCTCTATTAATGTATTCATATGAATTAACAAAGTAAAATGATCTATGCAAATTTTATTTTCCTCTGGAATGTTCCATACATCTGTGATGTGCAATGTGTTACCACCAAGGAAAATTGTTCAGTTTACATTGAATTTGAAGATAGTGGTAAAGTGGTGATGTGATATGCAATAAAATAGCTACTTACGATTGATTTTAATTTTATTTGTATACAAAAATGAACGTGGTTTTTAGGTTAGGTGTTGCCTGTCGACTATTTATTATCTGAATTATTTCTGCAGCTGCAATCGCTATTACAAGTTTACGTAACTGTTTATCTTATTTAAAAATTATTATTCCAAATTACGTCAGTTCGTCTTCGTAGGCGTTTTTTTTTTGTCAGAAACTCTTAAACATGAGAATAGAAAAAACTATTTCAATAGATCGGAACTAATGTCAAATCACGTGTTTTTGCTGTTCTCATTGTACAGGAAATGTGGTTATTATTAATTTATATCATTTTCACCATGAAAGGCGTCGCAGCAATGGTTAAAAAAATTAACAATATTTTATTTTCTTAAACCACATAACTAGATATTAATGTATAAAGTACAGACGACAGCACGCCAAGCTACTACAATCAAGCAACCACAGTTTTCCTTATTAGATTTTCAACTTTATCTTTATAGCATTAAGGCTCAAGGTTGATTGGGAATATCTGACAGGTGTTGCTTGACCTGCTGTCGTCCGTACATGGTTCAAACATTGACCAATTCTATGAAATTGTTAGACGATTGATGTTCTTTTGATAATTAAATTAAAAGTAGTTATTTAACTCTAGAAAGCGTCGCATCTGGCTTGCTCCTTTCGTGAGAGGGACTTTTTTTTTTTTGATATGGCATATCGTAGGTGGCCATTAGAGGCCGTAACTACTTAACCGGACTTTCCTGTGGATGCCTTAATTAAAAATTAAAGCTCCAGCCAGGGGCACTTAAAACTAACTTAAAATTAGGCGACTACGCACTAAGGGCACCCCCTGTGGGGTACGAACCTCGGCTTAGGGTGTCGCTAGAGAGGATATCAGGGGACGACTAGATCGAAAGTTATACTTAATGGTTTGATGACCGCGGCATTTCCTAGTACCTACTAGCTCTGAGAAGAAACGCCGAAACAAACTCAGAGGTTATTGTTTGGACATTATGATATTACTGGCTCAGCTGCGGCGCGGGCTGGCCTTCATCGGACAAGGGACCCGTCCCTTGATTACTCCGGAGGAGATTACTACGTGGAGCGCGTCGCGGTGGACCTCGGCGGCGAGGTCGGTCTGTGTTTGTGTAATGTGCTGGTGGTCCTATTGGCCTCTTGGAGGAGGGTAATGGCATAGAATAAAGAGAAGGAAGTACGTTATCTTCATACAAACGGACCGCGCGCGGCTTGTATGTGTGCGCCATAGTATCTATGCGTCGCCGCACGCACACGTAAACACAATATTAGAGTGCCTATGACTGCGCTAGTCGCGGCTAGCACGGAACGAGGTTCGCGCGTCACGGTTTTTCGGCACATTAGCTTTTAAAAAATGATCACATAAACTGCAAAGTTGGTATGTCTATTTATGAACAAATAAAAGACTTATATTTTTCTAATTATATTTCTAAAAGTTATTTACAAGGATACGGATATATTACACATTAAAGTTTAATAACAACGCGTTTCGTAATAGTCGAAACCGAAGAAAGTAGTATTTTTCTGTAGCTAATTTGTAATTTTGTATTAAATGTGTGATTCAATAGATGTTATGTTTGTATTATTTATATTTGTATTAATTAAAAATAAAAATAAATATGGTTCTTTATGTGTACAAAACTAAAAATAAAAATTACAAAAAAAAAAACTGACTAGTATATGTAAACTAAATACTAAGCAAATAATTTAAACATAAGCTCTTAGTGTATAAAGATTTGTTAGCGGTTTGGGCGACAACCGTAACCGACGAAGCGCGGACAGTTGTCAACCCTAAGACAGTAGGCAATTAAATCGCGGATTGGGTCGCAGATAACCTACTTCCCCTCTTTATTCTATGGTAATGGGGTTTATGAGAGCATGCCGAGGGCGGCGAAGTCGGGAGAAGGTGGAGGGAGTGTAATTGGCGGCCGCTGCTTTATGAGGATTGCGGTGCTTGGCAGCAGTGTCAAAGAAACGCTTGGAAAGGCGTTTCATGAACTGCTGGATGGTGGGCATTTTGAGATCAAGATGGAGGATCTCATTTTGGACGAACCAAGGGGCGTTTGTGGCTTTACGGAGGAATCGGTTTTGGACTACTTGCATCCTATGGATATGACGTGGCTTGGCATGTGCGAAGACTGGACAAGCGTAGGTCATAATCGGGCGTATGCAAGCTGTGTACAAGCGCATTTTGCACCTGAGCGATAGCTTGCTACGCGGGTTGAGGACGGGGTGGAGTCGACCTAGAGCGAAGGCGGCGCGAGCACGGACCGTCTCAATGTGCTCTGAGAAGTTGAGGTTTTGATCGAGAATCACACCTAGGTACTTGGCTTGTTTCTCCCAAGGGATCGGCTTGCCGTCCAAGGTGATGGGTCGTGGAAGGGTGACACTGACCCGCGGTTTCCTGTAGAGTACCGCTTGGCTTTTTAGGGGGTTGACTTCAATCCTCCATTTCATAAACCAGTCAGCGAGCTTGTTGACTGCGGATTGAAGATGGAGGCGAATCCAGTCTGGACTGCGTCCCGAGCAGTAGATGGCTGTGTCGTCTGCGAACAGAGCGAGTTGAGCCTTACTGCTTTTCGGGATATCGCTGGTGAAAAGCGTGAAAATGAGGGGGGCTAATACAGAGCCCTGGGGAACACCTGCACGGATGGGGCGGGGTGAGGAGAGCGCTCCTTCAATTTTATAGCGAAAGGTGCGGTTTGATAGAAAGTCCCGTAAGATGAGGACGAGACGATCAGGCACACCGAGTTGTACAGCTTATAGATTAAGCCGTTGTGCCAGACTTTGTCAAACACCTTCGCAATATCGAAGTAAACTACGCCTGTGTACATACCACGCAGGAACCCTGTGTGAATATGTTCAGTGATGCGTAGGATCTGTTGCGGACAGGAGTGTTGGGTACGGAACCCGAATTGTTCTAATGGGATAAGGCCCTTGTTCTCGGCGTAGGCTCTGAGATGCTTATATATAAGCCTCTCATAGATCTTACCGAGAACTTTGAGTAAGCTGATGGGACGGTAACTGGACGGTTCGGCTTTAGGCTTACCGGGCTTGGGAATGCCTATGACTGTGGCTTCTTTCCACGTTTGTGGGAAAATGTTATTCCCCAGTGCACCATTGAGGATGGTGGTCAAGAGGATGATTAGGTGGGCAGGGAAGAGGCGGATCACTCTGTTGGTGATGCCGTCAGAGCCGGGCGCTTTCCTGGGTTGTAGTCATTTGACGATGTCCTGCACTTCATCAGGGGTGATGGGAGGCAGGGGATCCTCAGGGTCGCCAACGGGTGGGAGGGAGGTTCTACGTTCGACTTCAGCGTCAACCTCAAGGACATGAGCTTGGTCTACTGGTAGGAGGCTGGGGGTGAACTGGGCTTCCAGGCAGGAGGCGAGGCATTCAGCCTTGTCATCGTCATCGAAGGCGATGGAATTGTCAGGACGAACTAGGGGAGGCATGGTCACAACTTCATTGGATTTTAGTTTCCTCTGAAGGTTCCAGAAGGCTTGATGGGTGGGCTCTAACTCATCCAGCATCTTATCCCAGCCAGCCTCACGCCACTCCGATTTGCGTCTTTTTACAGTTCTCTGTAAATAGCGCATATGGGTTTTGTTAGCCGCGCAGGGGAAGTTGCTGTAGGCACGGACCGCCGCGTTCTTCTCGGTCAAAAGTTCACGCAAGTCAGCAGGGAGTTTCCAGCGACAGTCTTCTGTCACTGTAACCTCCCTTGAACATTCGTTCAGGACTGACTGTACGTGATCCGTGAACGAGTCGATCGCGGCTGTCGTGTCAGCGATAGAGTCGAGGCGTGCAGGTATGGAGTCCAAGTGGGGGGATGTGGTGGATTTCAGCCGATCGCTTACTTTTCTCCAGTCCGTTACCACTTTCGTCTGGGGTGCTTGACCTGGGTCAGAGAGGCCAGTACGGGGAACCAGTCGAATGATGACTGGGCGATGGTCAGACGAAAGCTCTGATAGCGCTTCTATAGAGTCTAACCGTAGGTTGACGTTCTTTAGGAGCGCTACGTCGAGGACGTCTGGGGTGTGGTCGGGTTCATAGGGGAAGTGAGTGGGGGTCATGGGGCCCACGACATCGAAGTTTAAGTGGGTGGAGAGGTGAAACAGGAGTCTGCCTCTGGAATTGATCCTGGTGCTATTCCAGGCAGTGTGTTTGGCATTGAGGTCGCCCGCTATTATAACGGAGTCACTCAACCCAAGAAGTAGGGCAATGTCGTCTGCTAAGAGTTGATGATTCTCTGCAGCGGGGATGGGTGGGAGATAGGCCGACACTATAGTAATAGGTCGGTGGCCTGTCATGCCGAGACGGCATATTGAAACTTCGAGTCGTGAGAGGGGTGGGGGGTCCATTGGGATGCAATGAAGAGCCCTTTTGAAATAAATAAGGGTACCGCCTTTGTGACACCGCAGCCTGTCGTTGCGAACTACACGGTAGTTAGCAATTAGGGGTGTGCGGTGACTAGGCTTGAGAAAGGTCTCTTGAGCGAGGAAGATGTCTATCTGGTGCTCTCGAAGGAAGGTTGAGATCTCGAACTTCTGATCTCTAATACCGTCGGCATTGAAGTGAGCCAGCTTGAGGGATCGGGGCTTGGTTCTCTGTGTGGCCGTATCATCCATAAATTACTTATTGGATGCAAGGGAGGAAAGGGCGTGCGTAATTTCTGGGTACGCATTGTAAATGTTAATAATGGCTTGCAGATTGCCAGCTGCCCTAGCGACTTTTAAGTCGTTTGCCATCTTTCTGGCGCGAGGCGACATAAAAATAAGAAAGGTCCCTGAGATGATATTAAAAGCATCTGTGGGACCGTTTCCTGACATTGGGGTCGAGGGAGGGGGTGAGGGGGTTGTTGCTGCAGCCATAGGTGCAGGGGCAGGAGGGGACGGGGCCGCCTTTTGGGCCGTGGTAGGACGGATACGAGGATCCTTGTCATGCCAGGCGGGGGTGGTTGGGGGGGTCTGGGGAGCGGACGCCACGAGGGCCGGGAAGGCCCTCTGGTGGTTTTGTTGATTCCAGGGACTGGGCCCTTGAGGGCTCAGTCGCTCTGGGATCGGACTCCCTGGGGATTCACGCTTTTGGCGTGCGTTAGTCCGGTTGGCTAGCTTGGAGGAGGAGGATTTGGGGGCCTTGGGGCACCCGCGATAATTGGCCGTGTGGCCGGTCGCGCCGCAGAGGACGCAACTAGGTGGCTCTTTGCAGAGCGCACGGTCCTTGGGGCGGGGGCACTCTGCCGTGCCATGATCGCCCAGGCACTTAACGCACCTGGGTTTGGCGTGGCAGTGTGTCTGGGAGTGTCCATAGTGTTGGCACCTGTGGCATTGGCCAACAGTGCCGCTCTTATGGGGCTTCTCAATGGAAATCCCTGTGAGAGAGCAGATACTCTTCACTAGGAAGATAGGGTGGTGGGCGGATCCTTCTGCTGGGTGGCAGGTTACAAGGACCATGTCGTAGGGTACCTTACCGCGTGCCTTGTGCATACGGTGGACCTCCTTCACAGGGATTTCCTGTGAGAGGAGGTCCGCCTTTATGTCTTCGGAGGATAACTCCTTTGGCACGCGGCGGATGACTACTCAGGTGAGGCGGTCCTCCGGGAGGGAGTAGGTGTGGAAGGCCACACCTCTATGTCGGAGGAGCTTGGTTAGCTCCCGGTAGTCCTTAGAGGACGGAACGGTCACCTTTCGACCCTCGAGCCGCTAGCGGAGGCAGCGGCCGCTAACTTCGGGGCCTGGTTTGAGGAGGATTTCTTCCTCCTCATCTTTCCCGAGGCAACGATGAAGCCGTCAGCTTCATCGTCCGGGGACGAGGGTGAAGACTCCTCGGAGGAATCCAAGGAGTCAGGGATAGGCTTTTTTGCTGAGAATACCTCCATAGACACCTCGGTTTCAGCGGGGACGGGCTGGGGTACGGGAGCTAGCTGCTGAATAGCAGCTAGTTTATCGCCATACTTGACGCGAACATGGGGGTCCTTTAATAGGACATCGTAAACCTTTCTGTCGATCGGACAGGGAGGTGTGTACCTAATGCCTACTGACCTGATGATCAGCCGCAGCGCAGCTACAGCACACCACACGACACGACACTACACGACACACACACACACACCCCCACACACACACACGCACACACACACACACCCCCACACACAGGAGGACCGGGCAGGAGATCCGACGCCACACAGGTTTGTTGGCACCGTTAGGTTTCGCTGGGGCGCTTTGATGCGGAGTTCGTTGACACCTGTTAGGTTTCAGCCGAGGACCACGAAACTGTGGTTTTAACCCCGAAGGGGCCTAGTGACTCTAAAAACGAAACGCGGCTGTTACTGGAATAGGATAGTCTTGAAAAAGACTGTTGGTAAAATAAGTCAACCAGTGGTCGGGTAAACTATAGAGTCTACGGGCGACCGAGGCGATGCGGCACGAGCGGGCACGGCGGAGCGGCTCAGATGAGCGCGGCGATGCGGCACGAGCAAGCGCGGCGGAGCGGCACAAAAGAGCGCGGCGATGCGGCACAAAAGAGCGCGGCGATGCGGCAAGAGCGAGCGCGGCGGAGCGGCACAGAGGAGCGCGGCGATGCGGCACGAGCGAGCGCGGCGGTCGTGGCACGAGCAGCAGGGCGCCGAGAGCGGCGCTGCGGCAGGCACGACACGTAGCGGAGCGGGGGAAGACGTGCGCTCTGGGCGAGCGCCAGGCGTCGAATGTGGCCGTACGCTGGAAGCTTACTCAAAAGGCCAGCGTGCCATACCTGGTCGAAGGCCTTCGAGATATCAAGGGAGACGACAATCGCTTCCCCATTTTTCTCGAGGGCCTCGCCCCACAGGTGAGTGGCATACACTAGTAGGTCCCCAGTTGACCAATTGACCAACCACTATAATAAATAACCTTATACACGTCCAGACGACACAATACTCTCAGAACCTCCTTGTTCCTATTACGAACCTCCGGCATTGAGGTTCCGCAATGAGGTAATTTAGGTGGAGTAGCACTGTTAGTGTCAAGACGCGAATTATGGGCAAAGAGAGATGCAAAGAGACCTGTTTTCTCTCTCGCCGTATGGGCCAGTGCTCCATCGGGACTAACCAGCGGAGGCAGTGTGGGCCGACAGAAGTTCGCCTCGACCGATTTGGCTAGGGACCAGAAAGATCTGCTACCAGGTGGTTGCGCAGAGAGCTTGTTGCCAAAATGAGTAATGCGGTCGAAGCGAGCCTTCTTAAGCGCCTTTTTGTAGGACTTGGCAGCGCGGTTAATGGCTCTCTTCTGCGCTTAGATCCGGAGCTCTGCGGTCACGAGCGTCAACCCAGGTAAGAAATGCCGTATGCTTACGCTGTTCAGCTAGCACACAGTCGGCGTTGAACCATGGGCGAGCCGAGCCACCGACGGGCACGTCACTAGAGGGTATAAAATACTCCATAGCTTGACGCACCACATCGGATATAGCGTCCGCACAGCTCGACGGATTGTCAGAAGAGAAGCAGACCTGCTGCCAAGGATAAGACGCGAAGAAGTGGCGCATCTCATCCCAATCTGCTGACTTGTATCGCCACATTCGCCGCTCACCACGCGAGCCGCAATCAGGTGGGGAGAAGGACGACACAGAGTTCACCAGACAGTGGTCTGAAGTTCCTAACGGTGAGGAAACTGTAACAACACAACTGTCCGGATCAGTGGTCAGCAGAAGGTCCAGACAATTGGCGGTATGACCGGCTACATCAGGCACCCTAGTCGCTTCCACTAGCTGGGAAAGGCCCATTGATAGCGCAAAGTTTGCGCTTCTCTCCTAGCTTGGTCGGTCCTCTGGTATGGGAAAGCCAGTCTTGGTGACAGGCATTGAAGTCCCCCAGAGCGACGAACTGTGCATCAGGGTGCCGATGCAGCGCATTGTCAGCAGCTTGATTGTCAACTGAGGTGGTCAAACAGTCGAGTTGTCTCCTGGTCACCGCTGTGCGATCGGTAGACACAGGTGTAGACAATTTTGTCCACACCAGTGTCAACCAACAGCCATAAGGACGAATAATGAGGGTCTTCGAGGTGACGGAGACGCCGGCAACAGATGTCATTGCGAACATACACACAGACCCCGGCACGCTGCTGGAAATGATGCTCCAAAGAGTATCCCGGGTAGCTGAGGTATGCCGCATCAAACGGACATCTGATCTGGGTCTCCGTCAAGAAAAGTAGATGGGGCTTCTCAGTCTCAAGGTGGTGGTGTAATGCTATGAGATTGGAGTGCAGACCTCGTATATTAGAGAAGTGGACTTTGAATGAGAGGACGCCCGCTTTAAACATCTTAGGAATTTTGTTCAAAAATACGCTTAGGAATTAATTACTTTTTGTAGGCAACAAAGTCACGAAACGCAATCACAATCATATTATTATACTCTTTGGTCACAATGAAACGAAACATTACAGTAATGTCGGGTTTTGGCGGGAAAGTCAAGCGGAGTGTAAAACGTACTGATTACTTGCTCTGTGCTGAGTGTCACGCTCATTTTTCATTGGACTCTTAAAATTATTTATAGTGTTGTTTACTAAATAAAAGCGAGTGATTTATGTAGTAAAAAGTGCATTCAGTGAATAATTTATAAAGAACAGTGAAATATTGTAGCAAAGTGGCCACATCATGACTTTACCCCGAACTGCTCCTTGTCGGCCCCACACGGGAAAGGAACGAGATAGGTTAGGTTAAGTTAAGCTAGCATAAGTTAGGATAGAAACTTACTCAAGAAAAAACTTACTGAAGTTTAGGCTGTGTGGCGTACTATGCCTTTGCCTTTTCCGTTCAGAAGAACGAAAAGAAATGAACCAAAAAAAAAAATATACAGTAATGTCACATTGTGTGTCAAACGAAAGTGTCAAATGTATTGAATGTTTACTTGTAACAGCACAAAAATAACCTCACAGTCACAGTTGTTAATTTTTATTTACTATATATTCCAGGGTTGTAGTACAATTATAAATAAAGTGTTTGGAACATAATCCTTGCGTAATGCGTTAAGGCTCTTCTTCCATTTGCATAAAGATACAAATAACAGAATGGCTTTTTCATTTGGAACTTCAAGTACTCAAAGTTCAGCCTTCGGGGCTGCTGCAAAACGTAAGTTTATTGTAGTTAATTTTTAAAATGATAATTGCGTATCAGAAATTGTGATTCCAGTGCTTATAAATGTATTAATTTACTGAAGTTATAAATGCAAGTTGTACTTACATGAGAAATGACACTACCATCTGCCACTATGAATTATTATTTGTGTACCTCACCCGGACTGTTAAGAGTTAGCATTTATGTCTAACACACGCAACCACACCTGCATTTATGTCGGTACTTATGTCTCAAATGAGGTACAATCCAGCCCGTAGTATGGGTATCAACAAATGCTACATTAATAAGTTTAAAATTGTACACAGTTATTTATCTAATATTTCAGCTACTTTTTCTTTTGGGGGAGGAGCAACAACAACAACTACTACTGGTTTTGGGGGATTTGGAGCCCCAGCCACATCTACAGGTTTTGGTACATTTGGTGCACCAGCAACTAGTACAGGTAACCAAATCAAGACACAATTGTGACTCTGAAGACACATTTTACATTACATTCAGATACACAACATCAACTTACCATCTACCTACCTACAGCAGTAGGTAGGTAGATGGTAAGTTGATGTAAAAATATGCTTAGCCATGTTTTAGCCTGACACTGAAGAATAGGTATCCAGAATTTGATAATTTAGACTTAAGAGTATTTGAACCAGGTTCTCATTTTCAAAAAATGATCATGGAGGCCTGTAATAAATTATGTTTAAATTCAAATAAACTATACTGTCAAATTTTGAATTCTAGCTGTTTAAACACAGACAAAATTTTGATTAAATCTTGAGGAACTCTCTTATTTAGTCTCCTTGCACTTGGAAGTATATTGTCCATAAGGTGGTGTGCCAATTTATTAAGAGTGCTGCTGCAGTCTGTCTTTGTATGTTAAGACCCTCTCCTTTTTTTCGAAAACGAAATTAATTGTGTTGTTTTATCCACAGCTGCACCATTTGGAGCACTAGGCACTGCTCCTGCTTCTACAGCACCTTCTTTATTTGGTGGGACTGGCTTTGGTACTACTGCTAAACCTACAACAGGTAGTATTTAATGCACAACTTCCACTTGCAAGTTTTATTGTGCAAGAAAAACTTGATATTTATCATCTAATTTTCAGGTTTTGGAAATACCTCATTTGGCACTAACACCTTTGGTGCTGCGCCAGCATTTGGCGCACCAACATTTGGCAGTGCTGCACCAACATTTGGTACCAACACTCTTGGGGCCAATACATTTAGCAGTCCATTTGGTGCTACTGGCACTTTTGGACAGTCATTTGGAACCAAACCTAACACTGGATTTACAGGTTTTGGCAATGCTCTTGGATCAGCACCACAGTTTGGACAGGTATGTATTTTAATAATAACATTTACCCAAGTCTATTTCCATTAAGGTGGTGAAAGCACCAGGGTAGCCTGTTGTATGTTGATTAAAATATGATTAGTGACCGCAATCCCGCCTGATGGTAAGCAGTGATGCAATTGTTGATGGTAAAGCGTGCTAGTTTATTAAGAGCCTATTCACTCTAGCCTTGAAGACACTTAAAATTGTAGTCATACAAGAAACACCGCCGGTGGCAAACCGTTCCAGTCCCTCGATATACGCGGCATAAAAGACGAGGCGAAACGCTTAGTCCTGATCGTACCTAGTGGTGTTAACAACATGTGGGTGGATACTGGCCGTACGACGCCGTACGGGCCGTCTGATGTTAGAAAAATCAGAGGCAGTTTTGGATTGTCAACTCGGTCAGAAAGATGAAGCTAGTAGCCTATTCTTCAGCGTTATAGGTACCTATAGAGAACAACCGACAAGAAATTCCACTGCCAATCAAAATAATATGACATCAAATAATATCGTAAATATATGAAATTAATAAATTAATATAATCCCATTGCTGAAATACGTTTACGTTTTTATTTTTATTCTACTACCGTTTCGGTGTCACTTGTAATTGTTTGATGCACCGGGTGACGTCATACGTCGACGCCGGTGTCGCTGAAAACCAGTGCTGGGCTCTGTTTTGCATAGAGTCGCAGCATAATGCTGAGCGACAGCCGTTTTGCGTGGATGTGACGCATGTTTCCTTTTTTTTGTGTTGTAATTTTCTATTTTTTGTGTTTTTGTAAACTTTTGCGTCATGTTTACCACAAATAAACGTTTTTTTTTTATTCTTCTTTGAAATAATTTAATGAAAAATTGTTGCCCGTATGTAATATTTTAGCTTATGAGCTCAAGAGTTGAACGGACTCTCCAATGGAATAATGCTCTGTTCACAGCAACAACAACAACAACAGCAGCAGCAACAACAGCCGCAGGGCCCATCTTCTGCTCACGAGGCACTGGTGGCAGCGGTGTTCAACTGTTGTGTCTTTGGAGACGAGAGGGACCAAGTCCTTGCCAAGTGGAACCTCATTCAAGCACAGTGGGGCACCGGTGAGTCTACTTGTTTACTGATTTGGTAATAACGAGGCATTCTCAAAGTATAGCAATCAGATGTGAATCACTGAATATGCCACATCAGTTTTAGAAGAATTTCGGGGTTGTACCTGTGTAAGAGACTCGTTCTAAAACTCGAACTACCTTATTATTGCTGCTATTACAAGTTCCTATTTACTGGTCTGGTCGTGCCTCGGAAAGCACGTTAAGCTGTTGGTCCCGGTTGCCATATGAACATATGAGGGCAGTCGTTACGGGTTGTTGGAGCCCTCAAAAGTCCAACTGCAATGCTTCGATATCGCCTTCGGGTTGTGGAGGTCAGACGGCAGTCGCTTCACGGAAAATATCGAAGTTTAGCCAAAACAGCAGTTGGACTGGTAAAGCGGACCCCAGCCACCAAAACTGGAAAAGCTTCGGATGCGACTGGGATTAACTCTGAGATGATAATGATGATGACAAGTTTCTGTATTTATCATTGTGGTCTCCATTGTTGTGGAGTAGAACCCTTCTTTTTTTTTTTGTTGGAAAGTCACTGACTTTTCGCGCTCTGGGTGAAACTGAAAGAAGAGTCAGCCTTTTACTGACTAAATACGACCTATGTTCCATCATTTTCCCCTTGTCAGGGGCTGAGAACAACCCGCGGCCCTGGCAGATGGTGTACATTACTTAGTGTACTCATGAATTTGTGGAATATTCTAATAATTACACCATAATACACTGACCAATAACTGTGTATCTGAAGATATTACAATTAATAACGGCTTATCAGTGAACGGTGACCAAATGGTTTGAAAAAGTTTGAAAGGCTGTCAGGCTCTGGTAGTTTCAATTTTCTGGTTGGTTCATCAATTTTAATGTATTCTCAATTAATTTTTCAGGGCAAGCCTACTACAGTCGTAATGCACCTCCTTTGGAGCTGAACGAACAGAACCCGCTTTGCAGGTTCAAAGCGGTGGGCTACTCTCGGCTGGGAGGGCGCGAGGACAAAGACGGACATGTCGCCATGATGTTCAACAAGGCTGAGCAGGATATTAAGTAAGTGGTTACAGGCAGCTTATATTTTTAATTTTTGTTGCCACTGTAACAACAAAGGTTCTGGAGTGGCGGCCACGTACTGGAAGACGCAGCGTAGGGAGGCCTCCAACAAGGTGGACCGATGACCTGGTGAAGGTCGCGGGAAGCCGATGGATGCGGGCAGCACAAGACCGGTTGGCGTGGAAAGCCTTGGGGGAGGCCATTGTCCAGCAGTGGACATCTATAGGCTGCAGAAGAAGATAACAACAAATGCTAAAAACAGAACTTGAAAAATGTTATTGAAGAGGCATACTCAGGGTCGCACTTGACAAGAAAAATATAAAGATTTTGCAAAGGGTGACACAATGGCCATCGCTAAGAGCGATCTTTTGTTTATGGGAACAAATTGAAGGTATGCGTGGTATGAACATTGTTAAAGATGACTCGATTACGCAACTTAAATTCAGTCACTAAATTTTTATAGGTTGACGCATCAGCATGACGAGTAGGTAGGGGTTGTCCTATGTTAAACTTCAATGCTGGAAATCGTTGAGTGATTCTTTCGAATTTCTATTGTCCTCACCTTCAGATCTGCATCAGACCTTTATTTTAAGCAATATGGGTAAAAAGTTCTCACCAATATGAATGAATTAAGTCCAAACATAAGGTAGTTACTGTAAGCCGTTATGGAGTTCCCTGAACTGTCCTTCGTCTTCATCATTGGACCCGGAATGACAGTCACAACCCATGCAAACACAAGGTAGCTGCTGTGAATCGTTGAGTAATTCTCTCGGTCCCAGCATCAGAGCTACTGTAGACCTTTAATAAATTGTAGTGCTTTAAAATATTTAATGAACAAACTTACAAACGCCCTAGTCGCTCCTACGATTTTTGAATGTTGCCCTTTATTTCTCTGGTCTGCCATCATCAAACCCTGATATATCTTTTTTCCAACAAAATCATCAAAATCTGTTCATAAACGACGACGTTATCTGCAAACAAACAAAAAACATTGGATTTGGGTCCACCTGGGAAGTATTATAAAGCCACCTTCTTTTGAAGTTGGTTTAAAAATAACCTGTATTTACCTATTTTTTTTTCTAGAACCAACCAGCAAGCTTTGACGACGTCTCTGCATAGTTTGTTAGGAAATAAACCTAACTTGGCCGTCAATATAGAATGTGTTAAAGCTGTCTCCGACAACAAGACGCAGGTGGGTACTAATATAAAGCCTATTACTCAATATTTGACAGTCTCTCTGCACACATCAACGTAAACCTTCAATATAGTGTTACAAAAATAAATTGCCCATCAAGTAATTTAAACTAATATTTAAACTAATGATTGAGAGTGTTCATATTTGGTGTATGTAAAGGGTGTATCTGACATCGACGCACAAACGAGTACCATGGATCCAGTACATGATTCTGAACCCCCCAGTGGTGGAATTTTTCGTCGGCTTTTTCATGATAAAAAAAAAATAAATGTAGTTCTTTTTCACTTCAGACTATTCACAATTGCTATACTTTTATAACCCAATAAGATTTTAAAGTCAAAATGAAATTATTCGCTAATTACATAAAAAAGCGCAATGAAAACAAAACCCCAAAAACGATCTTATCAGCTGATTTAATAGAGTTCACATCAGGGATCAACGTCATACCTACAAACTCGCACGGCGGCACGCTTGCAACGTTCAAAAGCCGAGCCGACACTTTTTTTTAAACACTGTGTATTCTGTAACCGTTCATTAACGACATAAATGACTATCATAATTTTATTAGTGGCATGCGGTCTAGCCTTTTCGCGAAGTTTGCGTTACGATGTCAGATACACCCTGTATAATCTTCGGAACCACAGCTCCATTTTCAAAGTCCTTTCATCATATTTTGAAAGATATATTGTTCCAGATGGAGTTAGACTATATAATATTATCTAAATATAAACAAAAGAAAGTACTTATTTCACAATACTTATAAACCTTGAATTCATTCAAGCCTAAAATTGTCTATTAGACCCAGAACTTGTGCACAATGAGTCGTGAATGACTAATACTTGAAACTATATCTAGCAAATAAAGAGACTATTCGTCCATCTCAAGAGACATGTGCTTAAAAAAAACCACAAAACCCAGGGGTAATTCTACTAATTTTAAGAACGGCCGCAGTCTGATCGTATTCTCAATCTGTCAACAACACGCCTAATTTCTCCACATTTTGAAAAATTTTTGAAATTTCTTTGTCGCTGAGATGAGACTGCGACTAGATTCTGAACGTTTTGAATTAAGAGGACTTTACCATCAACGATTGCATCACTGCTTACCATCAGGCGGGATCGGTCAAGCACTAATTTATAATTATTAAAAAAAACCTCTCCCACTAAGTACAAACCATTAAAATAAAGTTGATATATTTGTATAAAAAGAAAAAACGTATAAATGAAACAATAAATAAAATTTTAATATACACAGGTGGTGATATACGTGGTGGACAAAGGCGCGGGCGGCACGCACATCTCAGCGTCTGAGTTGGGCGCGTTCCTGAACTCCGGCAACGCACGCAACGCATTGGTTGGTGCGGGCTGTACTTCCGTATCGGCCGTCACAGCTCCCTCACCGCAGATGTTGGCGCAGTACTTGCAGACTGCACCGCCCGGTACTTAAAAACCAACTTTAATAGGCTAAATAAAAAGTCCTAAATCTAATGTACAATATGTACCTAAGGAAAACCCTCTCCGATCCGTGAAGATGTTGTTAGGTATCGATAACTGATTCTACTAATGCCTACAAAGCCGGGCTAAACTAAAAAAAAATCACCCTAAGAAAATAAATATTATTTCGCAGAAAAAGGCAACTTAATACATGTGCGGTAGGCAAAACATGCGCGGGCGAAGGGGGGCAGGGCACGCGGTACTCGGTCGCATCGCTATTCGCTCATAATAATACCGTCAAAAACGGTGTTTTCACTTTTAAGAAATTACCAAATTTTGGGGAAGTTTGAATTACTTCGCGGAAAAAAAAAGATTATTTAAAAATTCATTACTATTGTTACTATGATGATTATGTAAAATTTCATATTTTATTTGGTCACGTGTTTACTTAACCTTTATTATCCTTATGGATCGGACGGGGTTTTCTTTACATATTGTATAAACATAACTGGCGAAATGTGGGTGTATTGTAGGTAGAAAGTACACATAAAATCATCTATCCAACCTTTTCCCAACTATGTTGGGCTCGGCTTCCAGTCTAACCAGAGGCAGCTGAGTAACAATATCTTTTATGGAGCAATCGGACTGCTCACCTGACTTCCACAATCCAGTTACTGGGATTTTACCTCTTGGTGAGATTGCTTGTCAGACTTTCGAGCTTCTGACTACCCATAACGATTGTCTATAATCCACGAATGACAGGTGGGGCCTACAGCTTAGCGAGCTTTCCGAGGCACGGAGGGGTTAAGGTATGTACAAGCCCCGCACGTTGATATTGCGATGGAACCTTGACACAATAACAGCTGCGTGACGGCTTCCGTCGTACAAAAGGACAGCTAGCAAAAATTTTTTTAATACAAAGTTAATAAGCTAGGGGTTTATTTGTATTTTATAATTTTATTATGCATACACTCTTTATACCTACTCATTCATATTCTGACAAATAAACTTTCATTTAATTATCGAATTTCAAGGGAACACGTATCTTTTTATTACTATCTATAAGATTTTTTTTTAACCAGTTAATTTCTAATTCTAATTAATTTCTACGGGTAACAGGTAACAAAACTCAAGAAAAACAATAAAACAGCATAACAAAAACAAAAAGCTGTACCAAGTATTCGATGCGCGTAAGCACGTAAGCGCGGGATGATCTTGCGAACGGTACTGACGGTGCGAGTTCGACTACGTCACCAAGATGGCCGCCAATCGCAATATCAACGTGCGGGGCTTATTAGTATGATATTGCGATATTTGAGTTACGGGCTTGATTTTATATTTATAAATCTTGTTTTAAGCACAACTTTAATACTGTTACGAATGGACCTTATGTCGATGGCATAAGGTTCAATATCGCGTGACATGCAGTGTGTCACTTTTAAGTCCTATTTCGCCAGATCTAGACATTTTCTAGGTACAATAATAAAACGCATTACTAGACTTAGGACGGCCTATCGAATGGTACAGGTCTCAACAGTTTTGTCAACAAAGTGTCAACATCGAAATTTCTGGAAACCCGTTTCCGGGAATTACCATAGGTACTTACATGGCCGGTGACCTCGAAGTTATGCAGTATTATTATTACGTCTAGAGGATTCCGGAATGTTCGATCAGCTGGCCTATATATAGGCGGCGCGACGCCGGCGCACAGTCAGTCTACACTCGACTAGCGATACGAAAACAGCGACAGTTAAGAAGCGATCTTAAAGAAGACCTACTGCGACAACTGCAACGAGAACTGTGAGTACTACGTGGAGTAACATCTATACTGTTATTGTGTGTTTACAACACGGACTTCGTGGACATAAGGGAAGACTTCGGTGCAACGTCAGCGACATTCTAGTACCCCTAGCCCGTAACAATTGGTGTCAGAAGCGGCATGCCGGTCACGCCAAGGGAAGACGAAAGAGTTCACACGCGACGACAAGCAGCGATGGATTTGGCGCGTCAAGAGGAAGAATCGCTTGGTGTCCCTGCACCCGTAGAAGATGCGGCCGTCGTAACACCGACGAATGTGAGTGCGCCTAGTACCAGCACTATTCCCGGCAGCAGCGGATCCGATTTATCGGTGTTACTGGCTCACTTGACGGCGCAAATAAAGCTGAGTATAGCAGAATCCCAGGCGCAAATAAAAGGCATAGTAGCAGAATCCCAGGCAAAATCCCAGGCAGAAATCCAGGCAAAAATAGATAGATCCCAGGCAGAAACCCAGGCTCAAATAAAACAATCCCAGGCAGAAACCCAGGCACAAATTAAAAATGTAGCAGAATCCCAGGCAAAATCCCAGCAACTAGTATTGGAACTAAACGGAAAGTGGGAAAAAACTAAAGAAGAGGTCAACGAGCTTAAAACAAAAGCAACACAACAAGATGCACGTATGGACCAGCAAGATACGCGCATAGACAAACAAGAAGCGCGTATGGACCACCAAGATACGCGTATAGACAAACAGGATGCTCGTATAGACAAACATGATGCGCGTTTCGAGACACTAGACAGCACCATCATGGAGTGTGAGAAAGAAATAAAATTCCTCCATGATAAGGTACAGAAAGGAGGCATCAAAGGGGTGATACCTAGTGCTTTGCCGACGTTCCAAGTACCTCATTTTGATGGAACAACGTCATGGGTGGCCTTCCGTCTACAGTTTGAAAAAGTCGCAAAAGGCAACAATTGGGACGACGATCAAGCTCTAACGGCCCTTATGCTTGCTTTGCGTGGTGATGCCGTACGAATCCTCGAGAATATTTCCGGCGATTGCAATACCCTAGCCTGTCTGTTAGAAGCGTTGGAGACTAGATATGGAGAGAAACACCTGGAACATGTCTACAGGGCTCAACTCCGCGAACGCACACAGAAGAGCGGCGAGGGTTTGCAACAATGGGCCACGGAAATAGAACGTATGGTTCGGAAGGCATATGCATCAACACCGGGATTGATTGGCGCTACTACTCTACGATTCTTTACTGATGGGATTCGAGATGCAGAAGTCAGGGCCGCAGTACGTCTGGGTCACCATCAGACCCTGAAGGCAGCTTTGACGCATGCTCTGGAGGTGGAAGCAGTACGTCAAGATGGCCCACAACACGACCGTATTCGAGAAGTGACAGCACTTATAAAAGCTCGACGAGGACCAACTTGCTATGAGTGCGGCGAAAAGGGGCACATTCGAATTGATTGTCCCAGGAAGGCTAAGGGAAGAAGAACTCCTTGGTCACGTGAGGAGGCCGCGGTGATGACGTGGCGGCGCAAGCGCGATGCGAAGGTCGAGCCCGAGCGCCCGTGCGAGCGAGTCGAGTGGCGCGAGCGGAGCGATCGGAGCGGGCACCGCGTGCGACCCGCTGAACAAGAGCGGGAACGCGTCAAGGACCGGGAGCGAGACCGAGACCGGGAACGCGAACGTCCCGGCAAGCAAGAACACGAGCGCGAGCGGTCGCGCGGAAGGTCGTGGAGTGACGCAGACGCAAGGCGGGACAAAGAAGTCGAGGACGAGGCGCGTAAGAAGAAGCGCCTCGAGAAGAAGGCAAGACAAAAGGACCGCCGTCGACAGGTTACTTCAGGAAGTAGCGGCCGACATCGTGACAAACAGGAAGAGAATGTACGGATTATCCAGGTAAACGCTTTGGATGAAGGCTGGGATAATCAATCATTGGAAGGCGCACAAAAGGAAGATAGTGACTTGAAGACAGTAATCGAATGGAAGAAACATGGCCAGAAGCCCGCTTGGAGTGAAATATCAGCGCTTAGCCCAACAGCAAAAACTTACTGGGCTCAGTGGGACAGCCTGATAATTGATAATGGAGTTCTCAAGAGGAAATGGGAATCACCCAGTGGACAGGAGGTCACCTTACAGATAGTTGTCCCCTGTGATAAAGTCGCGCCAGTGCTAAGACAGGTGCACGACGGAGTATCCGGAGGACATCTAGGAGTAAAGAAAACCCTGGAGAAGGTGAGAAAAAGATTCTATTGGGTGCATTGCCGCGAAGACGTAGAGGACTGGTGTAGAAAATGTGCAGCCTGCTCCTCAGTAAAGGGACCGCAAACGAGAGCCAGAGGTCGGCTAAAAGTGTACAATGTTGGTGCACCATGGGAAAGAGTCGCTGTCGATATAGCTGGGCCATTCCCTGTTACTGAAGAAGGGAATAGGTATATCATCGTCCTGCAAGACTATTTCAGCAAATGGCCAGAAGCTTTTGCAGTACCTAACCAAGAAGCTCATACAGTCGCCAAAAAGCTAGTTCACGAGGTGTTCTGTCGATTTGGCGTTCCTTTGGAGTTACACTCTGATCAGGGTAGAAATTTCGAGTCTTCACTGTTCCAAGAGGTTTGCCAACTACTCGGGATCCATAAGACCCGTACAACACCATATCACCCACAGTCAGATGGAATGGTCGAACGATTCAACCAGACGCTAGAGAATCATTTGGCCAAAGTAGTGGAAGAACACCAGAGGGATTGGGACCAATACATTCCACTCTTCTTAATGTCATACCGCTCTGCAACACATGATAGCACAAATTGCACACCGGCGAAAGTCAACTTCGGCCGAGAAATTAGACTACCCATAGATGCACTAACTGGAACACCTCCCGATACTCCTACCCTAGCCGTCGACTATGTGGCCGACCTGCGGCGTAAATTAGATGGAATACATGAGCTAGTGAGAGAGAATGGTCTGAAAACCAGTGAGAAAATGAAGATCCGATACGACCGCAAAGCTCACGTGCCCGGATTTGAAGAAGGAACTTTGGTATGGTTACACAATCCCATAAGGAGAAAAGGAAAGAGTCCAAAGTTCCAAGCCAAATGGGAGAGTCCGTACACGATAGTAACCAGAATAAACGATGTCACCTACAGGATTAAGAAAGGGCCTAGAGGGAAGCTGAAGGTCGTACACGTTGACCGCCTAGCTCGCTATTATGGATCAAATCATGCTCGGGACGAGCATGACTAAGAAGGGGGCAATGTTACGAATGGACCTTATGTCGATGGCATAAGGTTCAATATCGCGTGACAGCAGTGTGTCACTTTTAAGCCCTATTTCGCCAGATCTAGACATTTTCTAGGTACAATAATAAAACGCATTACTAGACTTAGGACGGCCTATCGAATGGTACAGGTCTCAACAGTTTTGTCAACAAAGTGTCGACATCGAAATTTCTGGAAACCCGTTTCCGGGAATTACCATAGGTACTACATGGCCGGTGACCTCGAAGTTATGCAGTATTATTATTACGTCTAGAGGATTCCGGAATGTTCGATCAGCTGGCCTATATATAGGCGGCGCGACGCCGGCGCACAGTCAGTCTACACTCGACTAGCGATACGAAAACAGCGACAGTTAAGAAGCAATCTTAAAGAAGACCTACTGCGACAATTATAAAGAGAACCGTAAGTACTACGTGAAGAAACATCTGTAGCGTTATTGTGTGTTTACAACACGAACTTCGTGGACCTAAGGGAAGACTTCGGTGCAACGTCAGCGACATTCTACTTGTCATTGCCTACGATCGACTGTACTTTCGTTGCTAATAAACTTCGTAACCCTTAACCGGCGTTTAAGTACCCCTAGCCCGTAACAATACATTTATAGAATTTCCTACCAAAAAAACACCTTCGCCTTAATCTAAATAAAGTTCGAAATACAAATACTGACACAAAGGTTAAGACTGGAACTAGAGTTAAATTTCGTTTTGTAATGTAAGATGGTATGAGTGTGAAGTTGATATTTGCTTCTCTTCTCAACCTTTATAGGTCAAAGCTTTGATTTCATTGGGGGGAATTACCGCAATCCCCATGCTTGGCAGGCGGATTGGGGATCGCAGTAATTTGTTATTCCACAGAAGAAGCGCTGCTGCCCGTTTCCCTGGTGAGAGTTTCCTTAGTCGCTTCTTACGACATCCACCGGAGGACATGATTGGTACTATTCTATGCCCGGTACCAAACGGGACAACGGGAATATTTGCTTGAAGTGGAAATAATGTTAATTGGAACATGTCTTTGGGTCATTGTGTTTTCTTTGGCGATCGCTGTTTTTCATTATTACTTTTGTTTTAGGTATGGACATGCGACTATGGAAGCAAGCACAGGCTGACAATCCAGACCCTGAAAACTACATACCTGTACCTATTATTGGATTTTCCGAGGTAAGTTATTGATGAAAAACTTTCTTCTATTATTATAATAAAAGTGAAAGTTTGGTTGCATGTTTGTTACTCTTACACTCAAAAACTTTTGAACGTGTTTAAATGTTCGGCACACAGATAGCTTTTTTTTCGTTTAAAAACCGTTTCCCCACACTAGGAATTTCTCCTGTATCGTGGATGCGTTTACTAACATATGTATAAACTCTAACTTTATAACTAGTATTTCTCGGGGTCATGAGCCGAGACAGAGTGCACAGTGTTATTCGCGTTAGAAGGAAACACAAATACTTGAGATATTAACAGATATAATTATATAGATAGATTACAAACATATTTCAAATATATAAAAATACATGTACTGTTTACAGCCAGACTTTGTATATGAAACCGCAACAGTATTAATATATAGGATATAATATAAATTATATTGTCTTCTATCTGGTTATTCCCACAGGATTGAAACTTAAAGCAGAGCTGAGCTTGCGATATTTAATAAATAAATATTTTGTGGCAATAATTCTAAAGCCTGCAATACATGTTGGCCGAGCGTTGCCGAGTGAAGGCCAATACCAACATCTAGACATTTTATTTGCCTTGTCTTGCTATTGCTCGGTGTCGCTCGCCTAGTTGGCTGAGTAAAGACAAGCGCCAACGTGTATAGACCTCATTTGACGTAACTTGCCTCCAGTGGCAGTCGCTCGCGATCACTTGCCTCACTTCGGAGCGGTGTCGGTTTTTCAGCACAAATCAAAGGCGCGCTCGGCCAACATGTGGGCGTCTTCTCAAAGCTCGTCTATGTTGGCCATTTGTATTGGTTTCCTTCAAACTTGCCAAACGTATAGACAGTAGCGCTTGCCTTGTATCAACTTGCCTAGGCTCGCGCTGGTCTAAGCTCGAACAACAGGCAGGCTTAAAATTTTGAATGGATTGGACGTTCCCATTTGTCCATGTCATGTGTTGCACGTAAAGAGTGGATGATTGCGGATTCAATTTAAACTACTGTTGCTGAAAACGAGTCACGTCGTGTGATGTGATCATAGGTGGGCACAGTTAATCCAAAAGTTAACTTCGTTAATTCCCTAGTTAGAAACTAAGTTAATCCTTAATTGTTCAAAGGAGAAGTAAACACACATTTCTTTATTTCGATAAGACTAT
Source organism: Sesamia nonagrioides (assembly GCA_017933935.1). Lineage (NCBI taxonomy): Eukaryota > Metazoa > Arthropoda > Insecta > Lepidoptera > Noctuidae > Sesamia > Sesamia nonagrioides. The sequence continues at coordinate 858,508 of JADWQK010001955.1, read as the reverse complement.
ATGTAGATAGAAATAAGGCTATTATTATAACTATGTGTCGGCAATGTTTCTGGAACTCTTTGCAATCTCAGAAGCACTTACTTACATTCTAAAGATCACCAAAAATAAAGTAGTAATCTGTGTTGCAATGGGTTCCATCGCACATAGGCTTAACAGATAATGAGGAGGGGATCGTTTGGAAAAAGTAGGGATAGATGAGGGAAAGGAAATACACATTGAAACTGATTATTTGGGAATATTACCTAAATATAAAAAAAAGTGTTATCTATGGACCCTGGAAAGAATATTTTCTCGAAAGATCGAAGTCGAAAGGAATTTAGTATAGATCTATGGTATCGAAGCCTCCTCATATACCATGGTTTTATACACTTCTGGACACATCTATTGGCCCACCTTGCATTTTCAGTTTCGTTTGGTCCTAGCTAAAATTTTATATTAGGTCGAGCAAAAAGTTTTTAAGCAGTTTTGAACCTGGCACATTCACAATTTCATTCAATAGTCTTCGAACACAGAATTTAAAGAAACAAAAGACAATTTGGAGCCTGTTTGTTGATATCAAACAATCGAATACTAAGAAAACTTGATTTTATTGATTTACTTCGATTTAATTCTTGAAAAAGTGATTGATATCTTTGGTTTTGCAACAAACATTACTTATTCTTAACATTAAGTTGAGGTTCTATCAATAATCTATGGATACTTCACCTGAAGTCGCCGCCCAAGCTGTGGCACTTATTCAGGCCGGACACAGCCAAAGAAATGTGAGTGCTCAACTTAATTTAAGTCGATCTGCGGTCCGAAATGTGTATCGGAGGTACCTAAAGACTGGCGGCTTTGTTTGTCGCCAAGGAAGGCCACGACCTCGGGTCACAACTGAAAGGCAGGATCGATTCATCGTGACGACCAGCTTGAGAAATCGTCACCTTACCTACATTGAGATAAAAAACCAATTTCGCGACTTCCACGGAGTATCTGTGAGCGCTCGAACTGTTCGGAGAAGGTAAAAAGAACGCGATATGGTACCACACAAGCCAGTTAATGGGCCCAAACTAACGCGAGACCACCGAACAGCGCGCCTTCATTTCGCAGCACTCATTTAAATTGGACACAGCAAGATTGGAGCCGTGTACGCCTTTCTGATGAGTCTAAAATTGTGTTACATGGAAATGATGGAAGGAAGAAGGTCTACCGACGTAAGGGAGAGCGTTTCGCACAATGCTGCTTTGAAGAGAGGGTTGCTTATGGCGGTGGCTCATGGACTGTCTGAGGCGGTATATCCGCGAGCGGCAAAACTCAACTTAAGGTTGTTACAGGACCACGGCTGCCAAAATGAAATGCTGAGAGGTACATTCGTGAGTGCTTAGAACCTCACGTGATACCATACGCGGACTATGTGGGCCCAAATTTCATTTTTATGCATGATAATGCAAGAGCCCATACGGCCGGCATCGTCAGGGAATATCTTTGGAATGTCAACATTACAGTTATGGACGGGCCAGCCAGAAGCCCAGACATGAACCCCATTGAGCACATGTGGGACGAGCTAAAAAGACGTGTTAGGCCTCGTCAGCCAGTTGCCCAGACGATGCAGGAGTTGAAAACTGCCATAGAAGAGGAATGGGAGAAGATCCCTCAAAATTTCATAGAGCGGTTGATAAACTCTATGCCTAATCGTATGAGAGCTGTGGTAGATGCCATTGGAGGCAACACGCGTTATTAAATTAAACCTTTACTTGATAACCACATGTTTTTTATTCAAAAATCAATTGTCTTTAACAAGGCGCATTTCCGACTTGCTATTCTTAGCTCCATGTCGTATGGTATTCTGAATTCAAATTTAAAACAATACGATCGAAAAAGATGGTAAAATGTATCAGGTTTGCAACTGCATCAATAGTTTTTGTTCAATCTAGCATCATATTTCGTTAGGGGCCATCGAAACCTAAACTCTAAGGTGGGCCAATAGATGTGTCCAGAAGTGTACCTATATTAAAACAACAATGTATTTAACGTATTAAATTTGTTAGGATTAATGCTGTATTGATAAAAATCGCTTCGAAAATTAGCCGGTATTTGTCGTAAAAAGTAAATGACAAAAAAATGTTATTGTAGGATATCTATAAGAGATAGACATATACCATCGCGGACTTTGTATTGCCCAATAACTGGGTTTTGGGTGTCAGATAGGTAGTCGCTCTATGCAAAATTCTGGTATTCAGTCAAAATCAAAAGTCATTTATTCAAATTAGGCTGCAAGTCAGCACTTTTTGAACGTCAATATTACATAAGACAGTCCCCCAAAACGCTCACCCATCGACACTTCCTAAGTGCTTTCGCTGGGAAGAAGAAGTGGCGGAATAAACTACCCAGCAGCACAGCTGTCTGTTCATTAAAAAAAACACATGACTTTATACAATACTATGTATAGTGATGAACACAAGAAACTACAATAACAATGAAATTATTGACCATATGCCAGCTACCACGCCAAAATACCAGCAAAGCAAAACAAAACATGTATACATATTTAAATGAAAATGTAAATAACTAAAAACTTATGACTTCAATAAAAGACCCAGGCACAAAGTGCGTGACAGCTTATATATCTAGGTATTGTAAAAAAAAAGTGAATTATATTAGCTCATATAACATGCCAGTAAGCTAATTCCGGAGAAAGAACACAAACATTGTCCTGAGTTAATCAAAACGACCAGCTATTCTTATCATTTAAATAATCATTTACGGAATAATATGCCTTTGAACAAAGCTTGGATTTGATTTGTGTCAGTATTCTATTTACACTGAAAGCCGACCCCAACTTAGTTCAAAAAGGCTAGGAAGATAATGATGACATTAGTTTTTGAGTTAGCTTCAATAATAGAGTTTTAATCCCATGCTCTCTGTAGATAAAGTTCCGCAGCCGCTGCCAGTCGGAGCAGGGCAAGCTGCAGGCGCAGTGGCTGCAGCGCGCGGCGGGCGAGCTGGCCGAGCTGCGCACGCGCCGCGCCGCCGCCAGCGCGCGTCTCGCTCAACTTGCCGCGCGCCTTCATGCGCGTCGCCACACGTTGCTGCAGGTACATGTGAAAGATTGCGCTTCTGGAATCATCGTCTATCTTCGGAAAAATTAACGCATTATGTTGGCCTAGTGCTGTTACAATCACAATGGGTCCAGGGGAGACAGACTCAGGGACGTCTGTCACCCCTAAGCATCAGGACTCGAGGTGGTGGCGCGTAGTGTTTCACGTGCGCCACTCTTAGATGTCACGGGGGAGTCAAACACCTCACTCCCCCTGACCCGAGGATGCCCACAGTGGCGGGCCAGCACCAATCGGGGGCTGCGGAAGCAATATTTGCACTCGCAACACCCGGCGTAGGTGTGATTAGAAACACCGGTGTGGTTTTTATTCAATAAGAGTCTGACAGACACCGCCGCCCACCCCGAGACGGCGGACATCTATGAGCATTTTCCACCCCGAAAAAAAAGTGCTGTTGCAATCATGGAAATACTTCCCTATTTTGTATTAACATGATTACAGACTTATAGAGAATTTCAATGCAATTCTAAAATACTTCAATAGCTCAAAATGCTTTTCTCTGTGGGACAGCGCAACTTTTATGCGAATTCATAGCTCTCTGGCTTATCTGTATTTGATTGTATAATGTTGGGAAATTCAGATGTATTGCTACTTTAACATCATCTAGTTTAAATAGATTTTCAATCGTCATTTTGTAAAAATGGTCTAACATTCTTGATTACATTGTAAATTGTACTTTCGGATACCTATGTATGTATAGATGAAAGGCATAAAAAGTACCGGAGGAACTGTAAGTAAGATGTTTATCAATTTAGTCAAGAAACTCAGTTATTGAACAGTTAGATATTTCAATTTACGGACGACAGCAGGTCAAGCTACCCCAAACTGTCAGATATTCCCAATCAACCTTAAGCCTTAATGCTATAGAGATAAAATTGAAAATCTGGTAAGGAAATCTAACAGATTGTAGCAACAACACAATGAACGAACAAAAGTCAGCAACGAAACGCATGAACTACAGTTGTAATTAACAACTTTGGAACAATTGCGAATCAAGTTCTTTCTCTTTAAAGTAGTAACATTTGTATCTGTAGGTGATAGCCCGGCGTGAGGTTGTGGGTCGTGTGGGAGCCGCTCTGGGTCCCGAGGAGGAAGCCGCCCGAGCACGTCTGCACGAGCTGACGTCACAGCTCGCCGCGCCGCCACTTTACAATGTAAGTACAAAATACCCGCCTCACGAAAATGATAATCACTTTCGTACTTTATCACATTAAGACTCTGTATTTTCCAATTGACGTAGGCAATAGCAGTACACATTCAAATGGTTGCTATGACATCTCTGATTCTCTTGTTTTAGCCGTATAATACTGCGGCCATCCTTGCAAGCGATTCGTCACCGTCAACGTCAAAAAGTAAAATTATGTCAACGTCAGTTAATTACGAGCTATCTGTTGTTGTTTGAATCTGCTGTTTTAAAATTAAGTTATTTATTTAATTTTCGTATCTTACACCTACTCTCAACTAAACCTACCCTACCCCTATGTATGCGTTATTCTGGGTCTTCAGCTACCTACATACCTACCAAAATTTCATCGTAATCTGTTCAGTAGCTTTTGCGAGAAAGAGGTAACAAACATCCATCCATCCACACACACTCACAAACTTTCGCATTTATACCTAACTAGCTTTCCGCCCGCGGCTTCGCCCGCGTGGAGTTCGGTTATATCGCGCTTTTTAGATTTCCCTCGGGAATATCAATTTTTTCCGGGATAAAAGGCAGCCTATGTTCTTTCCCAGGGTCTAAAGATTGTCTGTGCCAAATTTCATCAAAATCGGTTGAGAGGTTTAAGCGGGAAAGCGTAACAGACAGACAGACAGACAGACAGACAGAGTTACTTTCGCATTTATAATATTAGTATGGATGTATGAAAAAATCAATTCAGTCTAGGATTTTCTCAACCTGCCCCCCCCCTGTACAAAATCCTGGCTACGCCCTTGGGCAATAGTTATCATGCATTTTCACAGACCTGCTCGAGAATCCATACTAATATTATAAATGCGAAAGTAACTCTGTCTGTCTGTCTGTCTGTCTTCTTTCCTGCTTAAACCTCTCAACCGATTTTGATGAAATTTGGCACAGACAATCTTTAGACCCTGAGAAAGAACATAGGCTACCTTTTATCCCGGAAAAATTTGATGTTCCCGAGGGAAATCTAAAAAGCGCGATATAACCGATCTCCACGCGGGCGAAGCCGCGGGCGGAAAGCTAGTGTGTTATATTTCATGCAAATCTAATCTACAGTAGTACTACATAACATGGTTTACTCTGTGGACGAATGGTTAAAGGAATTATTAATTTAATTTTTTATCTGTAACCTGGCGCCAATTCTCTTGTTTACAAACAAAACTAATTTTAAGTTAAGTGCATCTTTTTTTAACCGACTTCAAAAAGGAGGAGGTTACTCAATTCGACCGTATATATGCTTTTTTTTATGTTAATTCGCGCATAATTTTGTCGTTTATGAACCGATTTTGATAATTCTTTTTCTGTTGGAAAGAAGACGTTCACAAGGTGGTCACATGATAAGGATATCAGGGTTTGATGATGGAAGACCAGAGAAAACAAGGGGAACTTTCAAAAATTGCAGGGGCGACTAGTGCATTTCTTAGCATTTTCATTAAGTATTTTAAAGCACTACAATTTAATAAAGGTCTGGAGTAGATTTGATGATGGAGCCGGGAGACAATCGAAGGAATTCTTCAACAATTCACAGCCTTGTGTTTGGGCTCGATTAATTTGTATTGATAAGAACTTTACACCTAGATGGGTTGTGACGGTCATAAGAGCTCTGATGATGAAGACAAAGGCCAGTTCCGGGAACTCCTCAACGGTTTACAGTAGCTACTTTGTGGTTGGAATTCATTCATTTATACTGATGAGACCTTTGCACCTATTGGGTTAAAATAATGGTCTGCAGTAAATTTGATGATGAAGACCATAGGCAGTTGAGGGAATACTTACGAGTAAAAATTAAAGTAAACAAAATTAAGTCGTTTCCTAACTATATTTGTGTCAGCTTCCAGTGTGACCGGATGCAACTGAATACATAGTACTTTTAACAACTAAAAAGTGTAAAATAAAAACTTTTTTTACAAAAAAACAACCGACTTCCAAAAACCACTACAAAGTGAAAAATAACTAATTTCGGAAGTCGGTGTCAAAAAACGAATATACAAAACCAAAGACACTGACTTCCGAAATTAGTTATTTTTCACTTTGTAGTGGTTTTTGGAAGTCGGTTGTTTTTTTGTAAAAAAGTTTTTTTTCTATTTCATTAAGAAAAGGATAGAAGATAATAAAAGTTAATTTCTGATTCTGATTTCTTTTGAAGCAAATAATTATTCTTATTCATAATGAACCTGGGGGATAGCCAGTTAATATAGCTATAAAAATAGTATTGTACTCGTTTCCCAGGAGAATAATGACAATTTCTACCTCTGAAATCATTTTTTTTTTTATTTATTATAAACTAGCGCTTGACCGCAATCCTGCCTGATGGTAAGCAGTGACGCAATCGTTGATGGTAAAGCGCACTAGTTTATTAAGAGCCTATTCACTCTAGCCTTGAAGACACTCAAATTGTAGTCCGACGGAAACACCGCCGCTGGCAAATTGTTCCAATCCCTCGATGTACGCGGTATAAACGAGGAGGCGAAACGCTTCGTCCGGATCGTAGTGGTGTTAACAACGTAAGGACGGCAACCAGCCGTACGACGGGTCATCCGCTGGTGGAACGGAGATGGGGGAATTAAATCATGCAATTATACCTCTGAAATCATTTTCATACATCTTCCGAGAATATGACTTAGGCATTTGAAATACTGTGTGAAAAGTCCAGTTAATCTGTGTCATTTATCCGTATATATTTATTATTATTTATTTATATATTTATATTTGTTTTCCTGGGCTATCAGGGATAAGTGTCGTCTCCGCCGAGCTTGAATCTTCGCTCAACTCTGAAATCCCTCGTTTCGATCAGGAGTTATCTCTGAACTCTTTCGCTGCGCTCGGGAGCGCCAGAATCCTTCGTTCGCTCGGATTTCAATGTCTTTTCACACTAAAACACGTACAAAAATGGTCTTAATGTCTGATGCATTCTCTACCATTCTTTATCTCATACCATTATTAATTAATCTACATACTATCCAATTTATACAACGTGTAACATAAAGGGTATATACATACCAAGGGCATGGCATCTTTACATGATATCAAACGATATCGGAAGGGTTTCAACTCGAAATAAAATACTCAAAAAATTGATACCAAATTTTCAGTTTCGTGTGTTTCTTAAAATAAAATCATAACAAACGTGGCACCACACTACATACGTTAATAACTACTCGTTACACGTCACGTTACTTGCCAAAATCCGATAAATGTCTTCAATAACTCTGTGCGCCTAGTGTGGTAGTAGCCTATCACAGGCGGTGTTTTTCCTCATAACTTCCTAACATAAATAAATAGGATCAAAAAACCCTTCCAATATCGTTTGATATCATGTAAAGATGCCATGACCTTGTTATGTATATACCCTTTATGTTCCACGTTGTATAAATTGGATTTTAAATTGTTGACGTGACTTTTGAATTGACGTAAATCGTTACAACTGAGTATGCATACCAAGTAGAATATGCCTACTTTTTCTTCTAATATTTGTTCACCGTTAGCAGCAAAACATAGAGATCACCATAGTTATTATAACACCTATTTTTATACTTACCTACGTTGATCGAAGTCAAAGTTTTTAATTTTGTTAGGCCAAACTAACATAAGCTCACCCGTTCTCTGAGGTTACTTGTGTAGTAAGCTTAACAGATTTGTTATTCATATAGACGAGGTCGTCTCGAACTCTGAAATACTTTGATGAGAGTAATAAATAAAGCTATTAAAATTTGTATGTGTAAATTTACATAAAATGGCCAACAGGAGTTGATAAAGCTAAGCCGCGTCGGATGTCACCTTGTCTTCTATGCTATAGAGATAAAAATATTTCCTCACTCTTAGTTTCCTCACCCTTACATTATACAGGCTGGTGGCTCTAAGGCGGGTGGTTCTATGTTTTGTGGTTCTAGAATCATATCTTGAATACATGATTACGCACGCTCTATGAATATAAATTCTAGTGGATTTTAATCATAAGGAAAATTCTAGTAATTTAAAACGTACACTATCACGCAAACATCGCTGTCATCTCAGTGACAACCTGATGTTAAAAACTTGTCAAAATGTAGGGAAGATAGAGAGAAGAAGAGGTATTTTTACTACTTGTTTTTTTTTTTTTGACGGGAAAGCTAAGATGAGTGTCACGCGCATTATTCATTGGACTTTTAAAATTATTTATAGTGTCGTTTAGTAAATAAAAGCGCTTGATTTATATAGTAAAAATTGCATTCAGTAAATAATTCATAAAGAACATTGAAATATCGCAGCATAGTGGCCACATCATGACTTTGCCTCAAACCGGGAGCATAGACGGTTCACGCGGCCGTCTTTTTCAACTATCATTGGCGATATCCACCATTATTGTGAAATAAAATTTTCAAAGAATTTCTATAATTTGTTACAGTGTGTGTGATTGGCAAAATTGTGGTATCTATTCCACAGAGGCCTTTGATCACGAGTTGAGTTGAATCTCACTTTGAAAAAAGAAGAAGAAGAGGTATTTTTGACAGATAGAGAGGTTAAACTGTAAGTTTTTTTAACTTACGAGTATTGCTTCTCTGATGTTGACAAGTCTCTAGTTTTTTGACAAATTCTACTTGATTGGTATGTTTGTTACGTGGTACCACATTACATAAGTATCGTTTTATTTCCATCTGATTATCTATATATCGCTTCATCTATAGGTACGGTACAAAGCCAACATAAGTAACTTATCACATGGGATCAGACTATTCTGATAAACCGCCGGTGCAAAGTTAATTTTAGTAGGTACCTATATAACTATAGAACGACCTTGTCTGGCCAAATGTTTGAAGCACTCGCCCAACCCATGGCAGCTTATCGCTCTTTATCAGTGACTATCCCCTTATCTCCAGACACCAGACAGAGTTATTATAACACGAGTAGATATATCGGTGTTACGCTGTTGTTGGTAAACTAATATTTAACACCAGCAAAGAACAACAATGAGGTTGCTGCGTTCTTATGTTGTTACCTGCCGTGTTATTTTGGCTATGAGTCGTGTTTGTTCCAAATTCAATTGTTGTAATAAAGCAAAAGCATTCATACTAATGGAAATATTTATTTGTGTAGGTACTATAAAATGACAATTAATTCTCCTATCTTTGAGTCATTTAGTATCTATAAAAGTCTTATGGAATGCCTTTAGTATCAGATATAACTGGTTTAGAATGTAACTTTAGATGAAAAGTAAATGTTTTGATTATCATGCTGGAAACGAGTGTAACCAAGATATGGATACTATCTTTAGGTATTAAGGATGCCAAATCTTTTTATTACATTAGGCAGGTAAAAATTGTGGATTTTCCCGCTTTATTATTAGTAGAGTGTTTTGTATCGCCATTGGGGGTTTCGAAATATCGAAATTAAATACTAATGGTGATCTTTATCAGTACTTAGAATTAGATAATGACGTTTATAGTTTTCCTCAGATGGATGAAAATTTACAAAGCTTACCGTCTCCCTTGATGTCTCGAAGGCCTTCAACCGGATATAGCACGCTGGTCTTTTAAATAAGCTTCCGGCGTACGGCATTTCCGCTGGCCTGACTACTTGGGTAAAAGACTTCCTGACTAAACGGCCCCTCCGAGTTGTTGTCGACGGATGCTCATCGGCGCCCATGTCGACTAATGCCGGTGTTCCTCAGGGGTCTGTTCTCTGTGCAACTCTGTTCCTGCTGCATATTATCGATCTGCTGATGCCCGGTATCTATGGGTAAGCAGATGACAGCACAGTTGTGGAGAGATACGATAGGATATCTAGCTATGGTAGAGCGTGTGTTGCACTACTGGCTGTCTCTGATTGGGAAAAAGCCAATTTTGTAGCATTTAATGCCGCCAATACACACGCGTGTTTATTCACCGCCAAAAAAAGCCAGTTCACCTTGGTTACATACCGAAAGAAAGGTGAACTGGCTTTCTCCGGATTGTTCTTGGATTGCACTGACCGTCTTCAGCTTTTGGAAGTTGAAATTTCGTAGAACCTTAACTTTGGGCGGTTCATTGGGTCCAAGGCCAAGGTGGCTGCCAGGAAACTTGGCGTTATTGCAAAGGTCCGGCGATACTTCACACCAGGACAGCATCTAATGTTATACAAAGCATAAGTCCGTTCGTGTGTGAGAGTACTGCAGCTACATTAGGGCTGGTGCTGCCAAATGCCACCTGGCTACTTTGGATTCGGTGGAGAGGACGAAGAGGCTAATTGGTGACTGTCGGTGTTCTATACTACTATATCTAAATATATGTATCTGATACATTTTAGAAAGTGTTCGAGAGAATTGCATGATTTAATTCCCCCATCTCCGTTCCATCATCAGACGACCCGTCGTACGGCGAGTTTCTATCCTTACGTTGTTGACACCACAGCGATCCGAACGAAGCGTTTCGCCTCGTCTTTTATACCGCGTACATCGAGGAACTGGAACAGCCTCCGTGGCGTAGCGGTAGCGAACCCGGCCGCTGCGCAAGGAGGCGCGGTTTCGATCTCCGCGCAGTGCAAATATTTGTATTTTTTTTTTGGACAAAACCCACCACACTGTTCCGAACCCACTGCAACTCCTGAAAGCCAGAATCAACAGTGGAGACCGCCAGAAAAACACCGAGCAATGAAGCTCGACGAGCCCCGGAGAAACGATTCAACTGTCTTGGGTCCCGCAACGAAATTAATCAGAAAAGAATAGCGGAGGAGTAAGAAAAAAGATATTTTTTCCACTTGCAAATATTTGTATACATGAACATCAATATTTGTACTGGTCTGGTTGTGCCCCAGAACGCACGTTAAGCCGTTGGTCCCGGTTGCCACACGAACATCTAATGGCAGTCGTTATGGGTTGTTGGAACCCTCAAAAGTCCAACAATTAGTCTAACTGCAATGCTTCGATATCGCCCTCTGGTTGTGGAGGTCAGGCGGCAATCGCTTCACGAAAAAATATGGAAGTTTGGCCAAAATCAGCCGTTAGACTGGTAAAGCGGACCCCAGACTTCAAAAGCTGAAATAGCTTCGAATGCGACTGGGATTAACGCTGAGATGATAATTAATCGATGATGATCGAGGGACTGGAACCATTTGCCTGTTGTTGTTTGTGTTGAGGAACTCACTCGACTGTCTATGGTCTTCAGCATCACATCTACTGCGGACCTTCATTTTAACCCATATGGGTGCAGATTACTCATTAATATAAATGAATTAAGCCCAAACACATAGTAGCTACTGTAAACCATTGAAGAGTTCCCTTTACTGTTCTTCATCTTCATCATAAGACCCTAATGACAATCACAATCCATCTATGTGTAAAACTCTTATCAATACAAATTAATCAAGCACCATCGCAAGGTGGCTGCTGTGAATCGTTGAGGAGTTTCCCCGGCTGTCTCTCAGCTCCATCATCAGATCTACAGCAGACCTTCATTATAACCCATATGGGTGCAAAATTTTCATCAATACAAACGAATTAAGTCCAAACACAAGGTAACCACTCGATCGTTGGGGAGTTCCCTGAGCTAGACTTTGTCTTCATCATCAGAGCCCTGATGACAGTCACAACTCATTTAGGTGTAAAATTCTTATTAATCCAAATTAATCAAGCACAAACACAAGGTAGCTGCTGTGAATTGTGGTGGAGTTCCATCGGCTGTCTCCCAGCTGCATCATCAGATCTGCATCAGACCTTTATTAAATTATAGAGTAAAATACTTAATGAAAAACTTAAAAAATGCACTAGTCGTCCCTACGATTTTTGAAAGTTCCCCTTGATTTCCCTGGCCTTCCATCGACTCTGATTTCCTTACCATGGGATCACCTTGAACATATCTTCTTTCGAACAAAAAAAAAAGAATCATCAAAATCGGTTCATAAACGACGAAGTTATCCGTGAATAAACATAAAAAAGCATATACTATACGGTCGAATTGAGTAACCTCCTCCTTTTTGAAGTCGGTTAAAAACACGAAACTCAATTTTATTCATATTACATTATCGTATTCAAAGGAAACTTCCCACTAATACGGTGCATAAAATATACCTTTTCTTTTAAGGAAATTCTTAGTAGCAAACGGTAAGACGATAAGCCAACTTTTACTCAGTATAAAGATTAAATACATATATATCATTGTGAACTTGTTTAATGACTTTTCATGGTAGTGTATGCTATGACGCTGATCTGATAGAATCTATGTATGTTTGTCAAACAGTGCTGACAAAACAATAAATTTTCATTTATCATTTTGTACATTTACAAAGATTATGGAAAGAAATGATACTTTATTTGCATGTTTAGAAAGAGTGACTTTGGTTATGGAGTACGTTTGAATTACATAATTTCTTTAAGAAAGGTCTTTGCCCTGTGGAAAAACAGACTTATTATTTTTTCTTGTTGCCAAGAACATTTGACGACGGCTCGTATCAGCTTAAGCTACTTGAGACAGCCAACTCAACAACGATGCTGTAAGTGGAGCAGACAGATTGCCTGGGCAGTATTATACTTTCCGCTTCCCTGTCTGGAGAGAGAATGATAGGAAAATGCTATATACCGTATGTGTAAGGGTGTTACCAAACCAATCGAGCGATCATCGATCGATGATAGAATGGATTAGTCGACGTCGATCGATAGTTTCTACCACACCAATCGATCGATGGAAGAATGTATTGGTCGACGTCGATCGATAGTTTCTACTAGACTAATCGATCGATTGCCGATCGACAATCGATCGATGGTAGAATGGATAAGTCGACGTTTGCGTCTCCGTACGAGCTACATCGTACTGGCCAACAACAACGCGTCCTCTTGTCAATACATTTCGAAAGAAACTAATGGAATATAGCCGGGGTTAATCGATCTACGTCGACCGATGCCGTCGACCGATGCCATTGACCGGCAATCGATCGATTGGTTAGTCGACCGGTATCCGTCGATCAATTAAAGCTACCACACCAATCGATCAACGTCGACCGATGTCCATCGATGGCATCGATCGACTATCGATCGATTGGTGTGGTAACACCCTTACTTAGCCGAAAACACTTTATCACTACATAGTATAAAACAAAGTCCATGTCCGTATATATGATTAAATCTTTAAAACTTCGCAACGGACTTTGATGCGGTTTTTTTAATAGATAGAGTGATTAAAGAGGAAGGTTTATATGTATAATAACATCCATTAAATAGTGGAGAAATACTATAATTTTTGAGGTTTCTAATGTGATACTTACAGTTTTTCCGCGTTTGCAGTGAAACGCAGGCTGAACCCTACGAGATTTGTCAAAAAAATGTACTAAACATTGTACATATTGAAAAGGTCCATGGAAAAATCCGCGATAGTATATGTCTATCTCTTATGGATATCCCACAAACATTTTATTATCATTTACTTTTTTCGACAAATATTGGCTAATTTTTGAAGCGATTTTAACCAATACAGCATTAATCCTTATCCAATTTAATGCCTTAAATACATTGTTGATTTAAAATAGATCTGTATCGCCCTTTACAGCATATGATTTAAATGAATATTTTCGAAGATATTACAGATTTAAAAATTGTAGGGCGTCGCGATTGCGGCGGTACCGACCGGCTACAGAGCGGCGTTGGGACCGGCGACGGGGCGATATGCTTTTTATACATCTTTCACAGCTATTCTGTAGTGTATTTAGTATCAGCATTACCCCGGGCGGGTAGCTAGTATTTTAAAATACTTAACAAGCGCTGGTAATTATTAATTGATTTCTAATACCTATTGTTGGAAAACACCCAGATATCAATAACCTGTTTAATCGACAAGCTGTCTAAAACATAAAATAACTGGTTACAATCAGATATTTTATTTGATTAATTGCGAACGTGCGGGGAGAACCACAAGAACCGCATGATTCATTTATCATTAAATAATCGCTACTTAGTTCTGCATGGTCGGACGCAGACAAGCAGGTGTCGATATGCCGATACTATCACACCCCTATCACGCACTGCAAATTTTTTTTATCTATACAAATCATGTGTGATCCTCATGTGTCTGTGGTCGAGAAAGATACATAGTGACATTATACGTCAGCCATTTTGGCGCGTAAAACTTAGGTGCGACAGATCTTTTCAACAAGATAAAAAATTTACACACAGCGGCGCCGATTCCCCTGTTCAGAAACAGAATTTAAGTTCTTCGTTAGTGTCTTCTTCTTCAGCCTATAGAGGTCTACTGGTGGACAAAGGCCTTCCCCAAGGCTTTCGTTGCATTACCCTCATGCCAAGCGCAGGGATAATGGCAACCCCCCGTAGCCAAACCTACCCACGCTTGGCAGGCGGGTTGGGGATCGCAGTAATTTGATATTCCACAGGCTGCTGCTTCTATATGTTTTCTAATACAACAAAATGGAAAGATCTGTTTGTTTATTTACATTGAATAGGCTCCGAACGACTGGACTTTGAAAAGGTCTCTCATCATCAAAATCCTACATCTGGACATAGGCTTTAGAATATTATCAACAAAAAAATAGGAATCTGTAGGTGAAGTTCCATAATGTAACCCAACGTTTGAAAGAAATACCAAAAAAAAAAAATCCTTATATGGCGTGCGTTGCAGAAATTATTGGCAATAGAGAAAAGTGATGTACTACAATTTTTTTAAGGACAAGATATTGATATCTACAAAAAGTCCACGATAGCTTAATAGGGTATTTGACCAAAAAAACTAATTAGTCCGTCAGTCAGGTTTCTAAAAAATACTAGACACATATTTTTTCTTTTTTCATATAAACAAAAAATGAAGACTACACAGCCCGTTGAAAACTCGTGTGACGTCACTGCACGCTACACTTTTTAGCGGCCAGTGACGTCACCAGCCGCCACTCTGATGCTTGTCAATTTTTATTGATTTGATAAAACAAAATATACGTATCCAATATTTTTCTATAATCTGAATGACGGACTAAATATTTTTTTTACCCAGGATACATCCCTATTATGTCTAACTGTCATAACCATAGCTGATGTACTTTTTTTAAATTGAATTCAACTTTCTTTTAATCTAAAAATTGAATTCAACGTTCATTGCCTCAGAAACGCACACTGCACTATATACGGCACGGCATAAATATATAGATTTTACAAAGGATGACACAATGGGCGGTCTTGTCGCTAAGAGCGATCTTCTACAGACAACCTTTAGATGGAATATTAGGGGGAAGGATAGAGAAGTAATGTAGGTAGTCTACAGTGTACTATTTACATAGATTATACAATAAATATATACGTTCAGTCTATCATACTACGGAAAAACTTTTTTTATCATAGTTTTAAAAGTGGACAGAGTTTGAGCACGCCTTACAGACACGGGCAAGTCATTTCATAGCCGAACTGCTCTGACAATAAAGGATTTATTATAGAAACTAGTGGAATGCATCGGCATCTCTAATATCAGGTTTTCCGATTACCTCAGATATCCATTATGTGTGTCTTGAAGGAACTTGAAACGTTCTTTAATATAAGAGAGGGTTTTAGGATTAAACAAAATGCTGTAGAGCTGAAATGATTCTCTCGTCCTAGAGAGAATTAGACTAAAGTAGGACTGTGAAAGTGTTTAAAATTGCTTGGATTCTCCTCTCTAATATGATAATAAATCTATACTTAATATATAAAGCCAAAAAGTTTGTTTCTTTGTTTGTTTGAATGCGCTGATCTCAGGAACTGCTGGTACTATCGCTGGCTGCCGCTAGTCCTTTTATACAGTATTATATAGCGGCCGCCAGCGGCTTCGTTCGCGTGGAGTTAGTTAGGCTCCGCTCCTGTTGGTCGCAACGTGATGTTTTATAGCCTGACGCCTTCATGGATGAATGGGCTATCCAAAGCAAAAATAATTTTTCAAAACGGCCCAGTAGTTCCTGAGATTACTGCGTTCAAACAATCAAACAAACTCTTCAGCTTTATATATTAGAATAGATAATAGGTGAAGTGACCAACTTATTCCTACCTTATTATTTACCTTTCTTTTTAAAATCTAAAGTATAATTTAACTGTCATCTTTGTTTAGGGTCGTCTGAACGAGCTGTTATGTGCGGTGCGACTGCAACGTAGCGCTAGTGCCGGCGCGTCGCATGAACGTTATCACCTGGATCCTGGTAAGATACTTGATACTACATCTTCAATTATTAACACATTGTTAGACGTACAAAATGTAAAATATTTACTAAACCGGCAAATCAAATCACTTTAATTGAATGGTCGATGAAGCCAGGATAACCAATACAATTTTATTTTTTGTATATGCGGAACTCGAAACACGTGTCCAACATTTTTAAGTAAAGAACATTGATAAAATATTAAACAGATACGATATATTCTAACAAACTGACCAAAAAAAAAAATGTGCCGAACACAGCAGCAGCACACATGCATATTTTTATTCGGCATACATTGGTACAGTGTGAGTGAGATGGGGCGCAATCTAAAGCATAGAGAAGAAAAAGATGGCTAGTGTTTGTCGTTTGCGCTGTTAGTGTTTGTCGTTTGTTTTTACGAGTGTATCGAGAGTGACTAAAGCGAGATACAGGACTTACTTCCTTTTGTACGCTTCATTTTTAGTGCGCTAGTGACATATTTAAAGAATCTATGTATGAAATTTCAAAAAGATATAGGTAATGAAAAACCACAAAGTTATGGGCTTGTTATCTTACTTGGTGGTCCCAACAAAAATATGGTCAACGTGCGCTCGCCCGCCCGCGCCGGCAACGGCGTGTCGCGGGGAGGCCCTGTCTCACGCGCCTAGTACTATGATCTACCGTCAGCTATGTTGGGCGCTCGGTAACCACACTGCAACAATGTCTAAATGTATTGGGAAAAAATATAACATGGTGTAAAATTGATTGGAATCGATTCAGTTGCTTTTTCTGAATAAACTGTATTTAAGTTTCGTATAAAGAAAAAAAAATACGTCTATTATGTATCTAAGCATCAACGATGGTGTTGTATAATTTCTGCCTACGCCCAAGGGAAAAGGTGTAAATCTATGTAGGTATACAAGCTATACAGGGTGTATCTGACATCGTAACGCAAACTTGACGAAAAGGCTAGACCGCATGCCATTAATAAAATTATGATAGTCATTTATGTCGTTAATGAACGTTTACAGAATACACAGTGTTTTAAAAAAAAGTATCGGCTCGGCTTTTGAACGTTGCAAGCGTGCCGCCGTGCGGGTTTGTAGGTATGACGTTGATCCCTGATGGGAACTCTATTAAATCAGCTGATAAGACAGTTTTTCGGGTTTTATTTTCATTGCGCTTTTTTGTGGTTATTAAAGTATAGCAATTATGAACGGTCTAAAGTGAAAAAATAATAATATATATTTTTTTAAGTCACGAAAAAGCCGATGAATAATTCCACCACTGGGGGGTTCAGAATCATGTACTGCATCCATGGTACTCGTTTGTGCGTCGATGTCAGATACACCCCTTTATACAGCGTATAGACAAGAGTTATCATATTTTTGGGTGTGATACAAACAATCGAATTGAAAAACTTTCGCCATAGGACTAATATCGTTAAATATCAACTGACCCATACATTTGGTTCGTGGTGTTGAGATGTTGTAGTTATTGGATAACTGATTGTTTGTACCACACGGTTAAATATGGCGACACATTTTTGGTTGATCTAGAGATGATTGATATAAAGGGATCTACGTATCACTTGAAGTAAGACTTCAAACATGCGTAACCTTTTTGGCAGGGATGTTAACTAAAAAAATAAATCAGGTGTATTTTATATTATATTATCATCAAATGAAACATGTGCTGTCTGTCACTAGATTCTTACATTTAGGTACCACATTACTGAACTTATTTTTTATTACTTTTATCTTTAGACAATTCGAAAAAATCTGGTTGTATTTTGGTTCTGCCCGTACCCCTAGGGTTACACGTACCATTAATTAGAAAAAGTTTTTCTCAATTAGTGGTAAATAATACGGATGCTCTATGACAGTGGTCATAGAGCATCCGTATTATAGAATATATGCGATATGATGTTATGAGGTTTTATATCACCAGCTATTAAATATACGGAGATTTATACTTCTTTCAATCAACACTAAGTCGGTAACAAATTTAGTACACTAGCTGCGCCTTGTGGTTTCACCCGCGTAAGTTTCGATATGTTTTTCTTTATATACTCTGCTGCTATTGGTCAGAGCGTGATGTTATATAGCCTAAAGTTGTTCCTGGATTAATGGGCTATCTAACGCAAAAAGAATTTTTCTAATCGGACCATTAGTTCCTGAGATTAGCGCGTTCAAACAAACCTCTCAGCTTTATATATTAGAAGTATAGATAGTCCGGGGAAGAACATACATCATCATCATCATCCCAGCGTTAATCCCAGTCGCATCCGAAGCCTTTTCAGCTTTGGAGTCTGGGGTCCGCTTTATCAGTCCAACTGCTGATATGGCCAAACTTCGACATTTTCCGTGAAGCGACTGCCGTCTGACCTCCACAACCCGAAGGCGACATCGAAGCATTGCAGTTAGACCAATTGTTGGATTTTTGAGGGCTCCAACAACCCGTGACTACTGCCACTAGATGTTCTTATGGCAACCGGGACCAACGGCTTAACGTGCTTTCCGAGGCACGACCAGACCAGTGCAAATATTCATATTCATGCATACAAATACTTGCACTGTGCGGGGATCGAACCCGCGCCACCTTGCGCAGCGGCCGCGTCCGCTACCGCTACGCCACGGAGGCTGTCAAAAGTAGAACATACATTTTACCTATTTCTGCCGTCTAGCAGCGTTGTGTTGTCTCTTATCCCGGTTTGATGGATATGGGAGCCCAACTGATTACAGACATATAAGACATTTTGGCTTTGCCTCTGGGATAGAAATTCATCTGCAATACCTCAGCACTCTAATTACGTAGCATACTGTTATTATCAGTTAGAACCATTTTAAACCATATTGCTAATTCATTGCTCCATATCTTTGAAAGATGTGTTTCTCAACAACGTAAATAACGCAATGAATGTTGTTGAACTGTGAAAATGAAAGCCACTGCTCCTGGTAGTAAGTTACGCAATTTAATTGCTGGTATTGTTTGCGTCGAGTGGAGATCGCATCTCGGCAAACGTAGCGTAGGACGCCCTTAGGCGAGTTGGAGCGACGACATCAAAATGGTTGCTGGTAGTGCTTGGCGGAGAACTGCTCAGGATCGAGCTTGTTGGCGTGCCATGAAGGAGGCCTATGTCCAGCAGTGGACGAGTAGAGGCTGATGATGATTGTTTACGTCAAACTTTTTGGTGGTTCTGAAGTGCGCTACTCGTTATGCAGTACCCCACTTCTCACCCCGGCTGACTCACAAATGAGTTATTGCCTCTCTCTTTACGTCGTATTCCTTGTTGTATTGCAAATGTCCATAAGCTACGGTGACTATAAACTATACGCTTTTTTTCCCTCACAACATAAAAAAGTGCTGCGTATAATTGTCCATCTATTGCTTCAATATCACTATTCCCAATTGACCTTGAGTTAGCCTTTTTAACGATAGAGTCGAAAATCTAATAAAGAAATTTGACAGATTGTACTAACTTGATGTTCTGTCGTCTGTACATGTTTCAATGTGGTATTGAGTTAACTCCATCAGAATTGCTGTGAAATAAGGGTGCCGCCTACCTATTACAATGTTGGTATTGGCACATACACTGTCACCTCTGCCTATACTATTTTTGAAAAATAATCGTGATGTTTGGGTTATTTGAGATTTCAAAGAAAATTTTCACGTTGCCTAGCCCTAGATTATAGGGCTCGCAATACTCGAATGACTACGAGCACCGTTGCAAATGGTACCACTTCCTTCCTCTGGAAATGAGACGTTATAGTGGGGAAATGGGTTTACTGTTGGGTATATCAAATGCAAATACAATGACAATCGATACGTATACGTACGTAGTGGGACGATAAAAAGGTAGATGATGGTGATAATTGGTCGTCCTCCGTGGCGCAGCGGTCAACACGCCTGCCTGCGACGTGGAGGCCCTGGGTTCGATCCCCGGCCAGGTCATGATGGAAAACGATTTTTTCCTGATTGGCCTGGGTCTTGGATGTTTATCTATATATGTATCTATTATAAATATTCTATCGTTGAGTTAGTATCCCACAACACAAGTCTCGAACTTACTTTGGGGCTAGCTCAGTCTGTGTGAATTGTCCGTATTTAAAAAAAATAATTATAGCAAATGGACACATTGACCGTCTCGTTGCTAATCCGTCATTACGCACAAATCTGATGGGATTACGTCAACGGCTAAAATTAATTGAACCTATCTCAATGACCAATAATTATAGGCGGAATGTTTTCTTAATAAGAAGTACACTTAGTTCCGATAGCCTTCCTAGAGACCTTAATATCGACTTATTTTGCACCAGTGTATCGAATCTCATAGGCTTTTGGCTCAGTCTATTTTCTTGGGTTACTACTTATAGCATCATCATTAACTGATCTACTCATAACTATGTAATTTAATACTTGTTTGTACTTTTTATCGACTTTATCTTCCTACCTACAATATGTAAAGAAAACCCTGTCCGATCCGTGAAGGTATTGTTAGGTATCGATAACTGATTCTACTAATGCCCACAAAGACAGCCTAAACTTAAAAAAAATCCCCCTAAAAAAACTAAATATTATTTCGCAAAAAGAGGTAACTTAATACATGTGCGATAAGCAACCCCTTCCGCGGGGGGGCGGGGGGCAGGGCACGCGGCACCTGTGACGTGGTCGCGACGCTATTCGCTCATAAAAATACCGGTGTTGTCACTTTTTAAAAATTACTAAATTTCGGGGAAATTGGAATTAATTCCCGGGAAAAAAAGAATATTTTAAAATTCATTAGTATTGTTACTATGGTGATTATGTAAAATTTTATATTGTATTTGGTCAAGTGTTTACCTAACCTTTATTATCCTTTTGGGTCGGACAGGGTTTTTTTTACATATTGTATATGTGGAGGATTGTTATTAGCTATTTGTTTTTCAGTATTATTGAATTTTATTTTATTGGATTGTAAGTCTGTAAGCCTTCTTTTAACCACACTTGATTACGCTCAAACCTTCTCTGTATGAGAGGAGACCTATGCCCAGCAGTGGGACGATAGAAGGTTGATTATGATGATGATGAATCCTTCTTTAAAGTAAAATAAATAAATGTTATTTAATTACTCAATACTTTATTTGCTTCCCACCGATGTGTGTTAGGTGGTGACTTAAAATGATAATCACTAGTAATTTTAAGTTATGGATATTAATAATTGTATTGCTTTCTTCGTGAATAGGTGCACAAGAAGACGTAAAGCAGTTCCTGTCGCTGCAGCAGAAAGGCATGGCTCACTTGTTGGACACCGCGCGTAAGGACCTCGCGGCACTTGGGACGATCGCTGAAGGCATGTCCCGGCTCGTCAGGGCTTAAGTATACAATGATAATTTGATACTCCATAATCAAGAGTTCATAATTAAATTCCTTTTTTTTCAATTAATTGTTTAATAAGTTCTCCAGTTCGACATTAGAATGCATGTTTTTATTATTGTATTGTAATATACTTGTACTGTACAATTATTTCCAAAATGAAACTTTCTGATTTGACTTCTTTGTTTTCAGTTATAAAAAAATATTTTTGTAATAGCTATTATTTTTGTAATTTTCTACCTATTCATTGGTTTCATCAATTGTATATTGAATAAAGCTGATTGCAAGTTATCTGGGTGTATTAATAGTGTACCTAAATCAGACCTATCTCAAAGAATACCAGATTAGTCACCGGCTGTCAAAAATATTCCACAGTTGATCGCCTCATTATGCACGTAGGAATCTATACGATCTGTACTATATATGTCTCGTTGTATTTTTAATGCATGAGTTTTATTTTATCATTTGATAAGGAATTAATCCGCTTGTATGTCTCGTCACGTAGGTACATTGTTTGCACTTTGATAAAGATGTGCTGAATATGATGAACAGTAAGTAACAAAACAGGTGCTAATATTTGTCATAGACTTCGCATCTTTGCACAACAGATAGTTGTCTATGGAAATGAATGAAAATCAAAAAGCAGTTATAAATAAGTTTAATAAAAATAAATTAACTCTTAGTACTTAAATCTAAAGGTAAGTCTGTGCGTCTGACTAGGTCTTCAATAGAAGTGTATTCACGTCGCTTTGAGCAAATAAGGTTCAAAGGCATATCTTCCACTTGTCTGTATATCTGGGGACTGTCCTCTACTTTTTTGGGGGAAAGTTCTTCCAATCGAGGTCTGTCCTCATATGTGAATACTTTGTCACTAATACTTGATCCCAGTGTTGGGTAATTAAGGGTACTGGAATAGTAGTTTCTGTATGCATGCTCATACATCTGCGTATACTCCATGTAAGACATTTCACTTGTTGGAATTCTTACAGGGTAAATCGGTTCAAGTGGCCTGATGTAGGTGACCTGATCCATAGGAGCATAGGATACTGATGTGGGGACGGATTCTGACAGCTTGGGCGCGTATGTATATGTCGGTAGTGTCGGTGATAAAGAGCTGACCGGTGGGTTGTACAATCTACTAGTGGGTACCGGTGATGTGGGTTCTATCACAGTGTACGAAGAGCTGTTTTCCTTTGAAGGTGAGAACGTGTCCGGACTGTATACTTCATCTGATGATTCACGCTTTGTGGCTTGCTCTGTGGTGAAATGTTTGTATGTTTTGACGTGTTTTCTCAAACTGGACGGATCTGTGTAGCGTTTGTTGCAGCCGGGGACTTTGCAGCAGTAGGGTTTCTCGACTGCATGTGTGCGTGTGTGCTTGAATCGGTCGCTTGAGTTTGAATACGCTTTGCCACAACCCTGGCAAGGAAAAAAAAAACATAAATTAAAACTTACTGTTATCAGACTAACTTGGCTTCTTTCGGTTTATTTATTTTGCGTAAAATATGAAGTTAAAAAAATATTTACCTCATAAGGACAAACGTAAGGTTTCTCTCCAGAATGTGATCTGAGATGAATTTTCAAGTTTTCAGCTCTGGAGAAACTTTTGTTGCACTGGGTGCAGGTGTGTGGACGTTCATTTGTGTGTGTTCGTACGTGGACTAGCATTTTGTATCTGTTGACAAAAACAAAAAAAAAAACATAAATAAACATACTACGAAAATATACCTAATAATAATTAAACAATAACAATTTTCAAGTTAATTTTCTTCTTTTATAAAGTCAACTAACCGTGCATTAAAGCCTCTTTGGGGCCTCGTGCATCCTTTCCATCCGCAATAGAAGAGTCCATCTCTATGTGCAAGCGCATGTGCGCGGGCGACGTGCGCTGACAGACGCGCTACGTTGGGGAATTGCGCACCGCAGCCGCGCCACTTGCACACTCCCTCAGCATTATCAGCTGTGTCAGATAAATTCCTTTCAGGGGACGAACCACCGGACGAATCTTCATCTTCCAACTGTAAAAAAAAAAATGAAATATAAAACATTTTCTTATAAACAATGTTAATGATTTTTTTTTCTTGTCAAAACAAACTTTATTTTAACGTTTGTCGAAAATGCTACTTAAAAATATCGCACCTGTGGTGGAAGAGGCGGCAAAGCCACAGGTCTCGCAAAATAGGGAGCGAATCTCTCGGCAGGCATCCACCGTGGTACCCTGCACCCATCCTGGGGTAAATCCGACCTCCAAGCCGGAAACACTAACATCGTAAACACTTGTTCACTAGGAAACCAATAAATAAGAACTAGTTGTGGTCACCGCGCGGTCGCTACGGACAATGATGGCGGGCGTTCGCGTCGCTTACTTATAAAACGTCTACGAGTGACAACGCGCTGATAAGAGGACGAGTCCCCCGCGAACACGATACGTTCATACATTTTTTAGAAATTTTTCCTTCAGAGTGTACAGCTGATTTGTTTTTTCATTTGGGCGAAAATTTAAGATTTTCGAAATATTTTTCGTACTGAAAGTCCGCTGTAGTAAGGGTTAGATTAGTTTGAGCGGGTTGTATCATTAAACTCACATAGCGACTTGTGTATGTGGGAGCGTTATCAGAAGCCGCCTGTCGCGGCTGCTGTCCAGTTATTACCGGTACCGATAGTCCGCGGTTCAATAGGTGACTGATATCGCAGTGTCGGTACGAAGCGACCTCTTACTAGTTCTTATTGACGATCTCATTACTAATCTCCTTCAGGACAGTAGTTTCAAGAACAAAGCGTTATGTGTCGAGGTGGCTATCAGGTATTTATAGACGGAACTCGGATCTCGGATACAAAAAGAATCGGATAGTAAAATAAAATCTTACTAAGTATGATAATATCTAAATATTGATGTGTTTTGTGAATAACACTTTATTGATTTGCGGTGTAAAGTGTATACAGAGTCTTAAGTAGGTACCTACACGGGAAAATGTCTATGAAAACTACCAGAAAACTAGTTACCTAATAATATAAGTACTTACTTAAAAATATGTCGCGATAGATACTCGTTAAAAGTCTGAGACTACCTATATATTTCTACAGACTAGGTAAACCGAATCTGTCAAATTTTCCCAATCAACCTTATACCTTTATACTTTAGCGATAAAGTTGAAGATCTATAAGAGAAATTTGACAGATTATAGTACCTTGATACGTGTCTATACGCTTATTATCAAACAGTATCTAGGCTTTTTTCTTCAGAATATTCGACTGTGATTCCAACGTGGTATAACAAGAGCCATGTATTAAAAGATAAAACCACTGTGGGTTTTATCTTAAGAGCACTTTACGATCAAGAAAGTCCGGAGCGAATTCCTTGTTCGGGAAGAGCAATTTTCTCTTCGAGTTAATCTAGGGTTTCATTCTTGGTAAGAATCAATGTAACCGCAGAAATATCGCAGTCGTATGTAACATTACATAATATTCATCCGTGAAATTAACATGATAGGTTTTAGTGACAAGGCGTGTCAAAGGCATATTTAAGTTAAGCGATATTGCAGCAGTAATTGCGTCGCAAAAATGAACTTGACACCTAAAAGTTAATACAGATATCACTTATCTTGTTCAAATCCGCCAGACAGATATATCAATTGTCTGATATAGATAATTATAATATCAGCTAGGTCATCGGAAAATTCGAGGTTCGTTATGACTTTCGTGGCTACGCGTGTCTCGACAGTGATGTTGCATCGTGGTAGGCTTATCTCTAATCACGTGTCTGGGTAACGGATTAAGCACATTTTTTATTGGGTGGGTACCTAATCATCGAATGACCTCTCTCTCTCTCTCTCTGGGCGGAGCGGAAGGGCCTGCCAGAGTTTTACTGACAAAAAACTCACCTGTGTTGCTACATTTGCCTGTGCGCCAGGGTCACGGTACCTCTTTCGAGCAATTCACGGCCCTGGCAGACAAAGGCCCTAACGGATTCCGTCATAATGTGCTGACATTACTTTGAGGAGCGCGTGGAAATAACGCGCCGTCGATCTGGAACTGGTCTTTACCGGGAGACAGGCTACTAATTGCGCGTATCTCCTGCGAGTAGGGGCGTGAGGATGCAGAAATTGCCCTTACCTTACGCGCTCCGCTTCCTTTGCGAGCATTACTGCTTCACAGAAGAAGGTAACGGCCTGCCATGCAATCTCGCTCCGGACCATGGCCTTAATCAGGACAGGTCATGGTCATGAGAGATCCCGCCACCGATCGCCGCCACGAGGACACGACCAGCCGGACAGACCTCCATCGTATGCTTCACCGTGTCCTTAGGGCGATCCATACAGTGGTGACACTTTGGGGTTTCTTTCAGCCTTATTCTAAAGAGGAACTTCCAGAAACAACCGTGTCCGGTAAGGACCTGCGTTAGGCGAAAGGTGAGATTGCCGTGGCGCCTCTCTAACCACTCCTTAAAGCGGGGACTTATCGCTGCTATTGTGGCATGCGCAACTGCACAGCTACTGATTTAGCACCTACCCACCAACTAACACATCTAATACAACCAGCAACTAATACATCTGCTGTAACCGCTTAGGTGAGGCAAAGATAGGGATTACAATATTCTAAGTAATTTCCTAAGTTTCTTTATAATGGGAATAACCCGAATAACCAACTTATTGTATGACTTGTATACTGTAAAAATGATAGTAGGTAATGACTTATCGTTTACAATTCATATGTTACGTTACAACTGACCTCGGACTGGGGCCGTTACAATTATTGAACCCTCCTTCCCTCCCCTCTCGTCAAGGCAAGTAAGCAAATCTCTTTCAATCCCCATCCTATACAATATGTAAAGAAAACCCTGTCCGACCCATAAGGATAATAAAGGTTAGGTAAACACTTGACCAAATATATTATAAAATTTTACATAATCATCACAGTAACAATAATAATGAATTTTGAAATAATCTTTTTTTCCCGGGTATTAATTCCAATTTCCCCGAAATTTAGTAATTTTTAAAAAACTGACAACACCATTTGTGGCGGAGCGAATAGCGATGCGACCACGTGCCGCATGCCCCGCCCCCTTTCACCCGCGCATGTATGCGCGGGTGAAGGGGGGCGGGGCTATCGGGTTGCCTACCGCACATGCATTAAGTTACCTCGCTTTTTCGAAATAATATTTTTTTTTTTTGGGGATTTTTTTTTAAGTTTAGCCCGGCTTTATAGGCATTATTAGAATCAGTTAACGATACCTAACAATACCTTCACGGATCGGACAGGGTTTTCTTTACATATTGTATATGTAGTATGTAGTTACTATGCTGTTTTCACTGTGTTCTAGTTCCTTTATTGATTCATGAGCAGCAGTGACGCTGAAAACCACCGCTGTGGCTATAACTCGCTTGGAGTCACATAATTATGCTGAGTGCCGGCCGTTAAGCGTGACGTACCTATATTTTCAACCAACTTGTTCTTTTTATGTTCGTGATTTAAGTCAAGGTGTGGGGGCATGAGGAACAGGGAGTAAAGTTCACCTATACTCCATAGAAAAGGGAGGATCCTCCGGCTAGACAGGTGTCGAATCTGGCGGACACTTGCCTAACGGTTGATTTTGGGAAGTCCCCAACAAGGTGGACCGATGACCTGGTGAAGGTCGTGGGAAGCCGATGGATGCGGGCAGCACAAGACCGGTCAGCTTGGAAAGCCTTGGGGGAGGCCTTGTCCAGCAGTGGATATCCATAGGCTGAAGAAGAAGAAGAAGATGTATGCTAGATGGACGGTAAACTCTACTTGCACGATGTAAAATTCGTGTGACGTCACTATGACGCGTTGTTCGCAAGTGGAGGTTGTAGTTGTAGATACCGCTGCATGGCTCCCCTCCGGAGACCGGAGGTCGATAGTGGGCTGCGTCATCTTGCGATGCTTGCCAGGCCAGCTGAGGTTCGAGTGATTCGAAACCGGTTGCCGTATAGTTCACGGTGACTAGTATTGTCTACGGACATTCCCCAGTGAGTCGGGGTGGTGGCGCTGCGTTATATTCCAGTGCGTCGGATATCGTATAGTGCCGGGTTGAGATTGACTGCTGCGTGGACCAGGAGATAAGGCTCTTCTTGTTGACCGACCGAAAGTGCAGTGTACTGTGCCGAGGTTGCTGATGAGGCTGAGGGTCATGACCAGGTATGAGCGGTCGCTGCATGTTTATGGTCAGGATACCCGTTGAAGCCGTGGGTGCTGGCTGGCTGGATGACACGCCGCTAAAGCTTGTGGGAGGTATGATGATGACGTCACGCTGAAGTTGTTGCACGAAGGTTGCGCTGATGTTCATGCTCGGGGTTACCAGTGTGGAGGTATGGGCAACAGGGAGTAAAATTCAGTCATACTCCATAGAAAAGGGAGGATCCTCCGACCAGACAGGTGTTGAGTCTGGCGGGCACTAAGCCCAACGGTTGATTTTCGGAAGTTGTATGTATGCTACTTGCACGGTAAACTCCGCTTGCGAGATGTAGATGACGTAATCATCATCCTTACCCCAACCCACATTTCATGAAAAATAAACAGACCCGCCTACCCTCCTATAGTGGTTACGTAATATTTGAATGGCCCCAATGGTGGATAAATTTACGTGTATCTGTACCCATGTTCTTCAGATGTCCAATTAAGGGTTGGTATTCAAGGTCAATTGTAACTTCAGTTTCCTGAAACTTTCTGGCACCATATTTTGTTGTGCAACATTAGCTTAGACATCCACTTCGTGTAGGTACATTAGGTTTAGTTAATAATGTTATATGTATTTAGAGTATTTTAAGTTTTTATGGTAATATAGTACTGTATATGTTTATATGGGCCTGAAATAAATGGATAAATAAATTAGCTAACGTGACGTCTCCATTGGCACCGTACTGTGAACAAATCCACTGCAAAAACTGTGTGTCATTGAATACTTGTTCAAACGAATGATAATGTTATCAGTGGTGGTGTATGCTTGTGTGCGTGTGC
Organism: Sesamia nonagrioides; assembly: GCA_017933935.1. NCBI lineage: Eukaryota > Metazoa > Arthropoda > Insecta > Lepidoptera > Noctuidae > Sesamia > Sesamia nonagrioides. Next base: position 829,810 of record JADWQK010001955.1, on the reverse strand, counting down.
TCAATAAGTGTATGCGTTCGTGACAGACGCGTGTGAGCGTGCTCGGCCCCCTGCGGCCGACGCGCGGCGCGTGCGCCGGTTACGGCCGGTTCGCTTATCACCACTGTCGTCTTCAACGCTAACTCAGTCTCAGTGCTAAAGTTTACAGGGCTTAATAGAAATATACCAAACATTTGCCATGATAGACTGCCGTATGCTTTGTGATTAATAGTTCATTAAATCTATAGGTATGGTTGATTTATGTACTTTTAGTTTTAGGTAGGGACATAATTACCTATCTATTTTATTGAGGGCAGATTGTATTTTATTATTATCATCGTATACTATTTAGGTGGTCGCTTTATATTCAGTTTATTTGTGTGTAAAGATGATATACATTGCGAGGTCATATTATTTGGAATATTAAGTATTCATATTAAATAATTGATAACATTTATTTTAAACGCTGCTGTCCAATGTTTCCAGTGTTTTGCACATAATATTGTTACCTATTTAATATTGTGCAATCTGTAATCTTGTGCGTTACAACAAGTTATAATAATTACCTATAAGTTATGATTCCAATAAACTCTTACAGAATAATACAGATTAATTGATTTGATTTGTCTACCAAGGAAAGAGCCTCACTATGAGGTTTTTTTTTTTGGCAGGGTCGCCATGTTAGGTGCGGTGTTGATGGTAAATGAAACTAGTGTAGGCTCGAATAAGACTGAAATATTTTTCGTAGAATAGTGTATATACCTAAATGGTTACAAAGATGCATAGATTATGTTTTTGTTTTTTTTTATAAATTGTAAACTAGTGCTTGACCGCAATCCTGCCTGATGGTAAGCAGTGATGCAATCGTTGATGGTAAAGCGCGCTAGTTTAATAAGAGTATATTCACTCTAGCCTTGAAGACACTTAAATTGTAGTCCGACGGAAACACCGCCGCTGGAAAGTTCCAGTCCCTCGATATAAATGCGCTATAAAAGAGGGGAAACCATAGACATCAGAAATTAATATCTCTGTGGGGGAAACACTTCGTTTGGTGTCAACAGTGTAAGTGTAGTAATTGGCCGCAATGTCCTCGCTCCCTCTCCAAAATGCATCATATAGAACGCCGATGTATAATAATATAGTCTTAAAGCGTGTAAAAATATGTTTACTTACTTGATTACCCATACAACTGCCGCAAGCGTTGCTTAACCTGCTGATCGACCGATACGCTTGTTATTACTTAGCCATCAGTCCCTCTACTACTGCAATTACTACTTACGTTATTTCTGTCCTAATTAATTAAAATGTATTAAAGGTCCATACCCCACATCTAATATTTAGTTGTAAATAATGAACTGCATTAATTGGATTACCTATTTCATATTATTGTAACCACCTTCCTACTCTTCGAGCAAATAAACGAATATTCTATCCTATTCCATCCGAAGATCTGTAGAAAGACGAAGTTTTGTGCCCACCAAATTATATTCACTCTTGAGCCATCGACACAAAAAGAGAACCTATCACTTTAAATGCACACGTGTTCTTTAGAGTTGTTGTTAAACCGGTGGACCAATACAATCACTCTGCAGAGGCATGAGAAACAGGGAGTAAAGTTCACTCATCCTCCATAAAAAAGGGAGGATAGAATTCGTAGGGGGTAGAATTCGTGTGACGTCAGTATGACGTTGTTTTATTTTTGGCGTTTTGTAGGTACCGCTACAACTCAATCAGGTGGTAGGCCACAACATCTGCCGGCAGAAGTTACTACCCACCAGACAAAGTCTTACCGCCAAGCGATTCGTCGTGTTCCGGCATGATGTCTGATGAAGCCGTACGGAGGACGGGTCTGAGCAGTTGTGTTGCGATGTGTGCCGGGTACGATGCGCCAAATGTTGTTGTGTCGGAAGTTTGGTCGTGGAGAGTCTCCAGATCAATCTCCCTGTTGCGCAACATCGTTGGTCGTGTTGTTGGGTTTAACATTGCATCACCTCGCTCAACTGTCGTCATCCTTCCTATACCTAAGTTTTTTTAGTGAATAGGCTTAATAAACTAGTGCGCTTTACCATCAACGATTGCATCACTGCTTACAATCAGGCGGGATTGCAGTCAAGCACTAGTTTATAATAATTAAAAAAAAAGGAAATTTTTGTCCATACAAGTACTGAAAAACGTGACTACTTTTCGTTGTACGGTAGGTATGCACCATCAATGGTGCAGAGGAGACTTATTAGTTTTGTTTGCTCCATTTTGGTAGGTATTTGGATTATGGGTTCCATTATGCCTTATTAGCATTGTAGAAAAATATATTGATGTGTTGGTTCATATTCTATCAAAGTAGACGTGTTTACTTGTCCGTATCGCAAAGTCCGCCGGGGGCAGGCGGCTAAGCCGCCGCGGCCGGTTTGCGCCGGTTTCCCCTTATCACACCCGCCACGTTCAGCTTAATGTATTTCATCATCATGCCAATGTAAGTAAACAGCTACATAATAAGTTAAAAATATATGCTTGTAATCTTGAGATGTATGAAGGTGATTGGTTCATAATCAAAAGTACCGGTAACCAACCGTATCATGGAGAATCGTTTGATAAGTTGCTTTCAGGGGGTTTTTTTTTTGTTCTGGCTTCTCTTAGTTGACCTTGAGAGGTCGTGACTACTTAACCTGACTATCCTGTGGCTGTCTTAAATGAATTTACAGCCTTCAGCCAGGGAAAACTAAGCGACAGCACGCTAAGGGCACCCCCTGTGGGGTACGAGCCTTGCTGGAGAAGCTTTCAGGGGGATAACCAGTGGCTGGTCTCTTAGAGCAAGATACACACACATCACACCACCACCATACTGAATACGTAGCAAGGCATATATATATATACCTGGGTGGTGCAAGCAGAAATACCTACACTTCTCTTTGTATTTGTGTTTCTGCTGCATATGTTGTAGGTATAGCTATTCTGTAGTATAACATTTGAAAGAGCTATTGTTTTGTGATTAATATATAAAAAAATCACAACTATCACGCTTACATAATATGTGAGACTAAAACAGTGCCGATGAGTTGTTGTAAAAGGTAGTAACAGTAGGTTCCGGGCTCTACCTACTTATTAATATACATAGTTGGCGTATTGTTAATTGCCATAATCTCCACGCTTGGCAGGCGGGTTGGGGATCGCAGTAATTTGTTATTCCACAGAAGAAGTGCTGCTGCCCGCTTCCCTGGTGACAGTTCACTTAGTCGCCTCTTACGACACCCACGGGAGGATATGGCTTGGTACTATTATACTTAACTAGTAACTGCTTTTTTACCACTTTTTTTTTTGTTCCGGGGTGGAATATCCTCAATCGATGTCCGCCGCTCTGGGGTGGGCTGCTACTGACTAAAAACCACCCCGATGTTTCTCCGGTCACGTGCGCACGGAGCCGCGGGAGTCCTTGATTCTGCCGCGGCCCCTCACTGTCGTGCCGGCCCGGTCTGTCCGGGCCTCGCCTCTTGCACGGGTAGTGAGGTGTTAAACTACCCCCTGCATCGCCTCTGAGGCGCACGCCGTCTCAGGCGCGCGCGTCTCTGTCTCGGGGTCCAATGAATAAAGGGGCGGGGACTTCCCCATGTCCCTCGCCCCTAGACCCATTCTTGGGGGCTGGAAGAGGGCGTTATCCGCCCTTCCTCGGCGCCCGGTGCGTCTTCTGCGGCCCGGACAGGGGGTTGAGATCTCCCTCTCCCGTTCCGCAGCTTCCTTCCGCGACATCACGTCCTCGCAGAAGGACACCACCGCGTCCCACGATTCTGCGCTACCGACCATCCTCCGCACTACTGCAGGCAGCGTCAGGTCGTCTCCTACTTCGTTTGTGAGGACACGGCGCTGCTCCTCCCAAGCCACACACTCGGAGAGCGTGTGCTGCGCTGTGTCCTCCCCGCATTGGACGCAGTGGTGGCACCGACCGTCCGGCTCCCTGTCTATGCGTCGCAGGTACTTGCCGAAGCAGCCGTGTCCCGACAGTACCTGCGCCACCCTGAGCGACAGGGAGCCGTGCCTCCTCCCAAGCCAGTTGTCGAGTACTGGAACTGCTTTTTTATCAGCGGCAACCTACTACCTACCACATCATTAAGAAAGGAAACAAAGTACTTATGTAGACGAGTCCACTGTTCCATGTAAATTTTAAATTGTATCTCATTTTTGTCATCATAATTATTATGTAACTAATTGGATTTGTGTTGTACCGATGTAATTATTTATAATTAAATACATTAATTTATGTTCCATAGAAAGCCAATTAGTGAATAAATAAATGATCATTATTATTTACTTAATTAAGAAGCGAAGATGTATTATTTTTTATTTCTTAATTAAGTCGGTATTAACTTTTACGTTTAGGTATCTGCGTCAAAGAGTCGCATGAATAAAGGGCAAAATATAATGAATATGTCATTTTTTGGATTAATGAGAGGCGAGTAACAAGTAATTTACAAGGCAGATGTGATTTGGGCACGCCACAATAGCGGCGGTACGTCCCCTCGTTGAGCAGTGGCTAGAGAGCCAATACGGCGCCCTCACCTTCCATCTGACACAGATTCTCACCGGACACGGCTGCAGCCGATAAGGGAGTCACCACTGCGGGGATCGCCCTGAGGACACGGTGGAGGTCTACCCGGCTTGGGCGGAACACCGCCGTATCCTCGTGGCGGCGGTAGGCGGCGATTTCTGGTCCGGCCCTGGTCTAGGCCATGGTCCGGAAAGACAGTGCTTGGCAGGCCGTCACCTCCTTCTACGAAGCAATGATGCCGGCAAAAGAGGAGGCGGAGCGCGTTAGGGAGCGGTGCCCTCGCCTCGCCTCTAGTCGCCACAGGAAACGACCTGGTCGGGTTTGGGAGACAGAATCGCACTCCCGGCCCCCGTAAGCTCGGGCTTGCGGGCGACGTGCAGTGGGTAGCTTGCCGCCCGGTAATAACCAGCACCCTAATTGTGTAATTATTCTAATTGCTAGTAATAGTGTATTATTATCAATTGGAATAATTTTGAAGCAAAAAAGTATGTACAAAAAATGTGGTTGCTCATCAACATAAATAAGGCAATGGAAAACCCATTGCTACTGATAGTGTGTTACGTAATTACCCTGCAGACCCGAGTCGACGACGGCGCGTCGTGTTTCACGCGCGCCTCAAAGAGAAGTCAGCACATCGTGACGGGGTCCACGAAGACCGATGCTTCTTTTATTGTTTTGTTTTCGGGGTTGCAAATCCTCATGGATGTCCGCCGCCCTGGGGCGGGCGACGGGGTCTGTCACACTCTAACTGACTATAAACCACCCCGGTGCTTCCGCAAACCCCGATTGGTGCTGGCCCGCCATTGTGGCCTCTCGGGTCAGGGGGGAGTGAGGTGTATGACTTCCCCGTGTCGTCTAAGAGTGGCGCTCGTGGAACATTTCGCCGCCACCTCGGGCCCTGATGTTTGGAGGGCGACAGATATCCCCGAGTCTGTCGCCCCTAGACCTATTCAGAGGGGCTGAAAGAGGACGTTATTCGCCCTCCGCCGACGCCCGGTGCGCCTGCTGCGGGCCGGGTGTGAGGACGAGATCTCCCTCTCCCTTTCGACTGTTTTACAGAAGGAAACCACCACGAAGACTGATGCCTGGGCCAGGGTAACGAGTTTTTTTTTTATTAATTGATGAGGGTCCATAATTGTTTCCAATATTATATTATTATATTTACCACCTGTAACTGTACATTATGGATTGCAATAAACGATTTGATTTGATTTGAGGGTGGTCCCGTCAATTAATAAAAAAAAACAAATCATCGCGGTTTCGTCTCCCATATTGAGGTGGGAGAATCTTTCTTGCTTTTCGTTTTTACTGAAGGTGACAGTAAACTTTCTTCTTATTATATCTTATTAATTATTATTCTTACAGGTAAATGTTACTCAATCTATATTTTTAAGCTTTATAGATTTCAGACCCATTACAGGTTGCATATTGCAATTTCACAATTGTTCTGTAATTCTACAATACTATGTAAGTGGCTGTTCCTACTTATAATTAATAATCTTATTTAACTTAATTAGTCTTATATGACGGCGACAATTATTTTTTTCTTTTTCTTCAATATGTATTTATGTATACACATATATACAATATGTAAAGAAAACCCTGTCCGACCCATAAGGATAATAAAGGTTAGGTAAACACTTGACCAAATATAATATAAAATTTTACATAATCATCATAGTAACAATACTAATGAATTTTGAAATAATCCTTTTTTCCCGGGAATTAATTCCAATTTCCCGGTGGTAATGGTGATAAAAAAAGTGACAACACCGGTATTATTATAAGGGAACAGCGACGCGACCACGTCACAGGTGCCGTGTGCCCGGCCCCCAGCCCCCCGCGGAAAGGTTCGCTTACCGCACATGTATTAAGTTACCTCTTTTTGCGAAATAATATTTATTTTTTTAGGGGGATTTTTTTTAAGTTTAGCCTGTCTTTGTGGGCATTATTAGAATCAGTTATCGATACCTAACAATACCTTCACGGATCGGACAGGGTTTTCTTTACATATTGCATATACATTAATACATCTTTCTATTTTTTTATTTTTCTTTTGCCTTTTCTTATGTCTATTGGCTTACATTTGAAATATAGTTACTATATTGAAATGTACAAAATCAAAATTGTTTATTTCAAATTAACCATCACTAGGTTGAATAGTCAATGTCGGTCAGTCCAAGAAAAGTGAAGCTAAATTGCACGTTTCAAAGCGTAGATCTCTATGGAGAAGAACGTGCAAGAAACTTCATGGACACTCTTTTAAAATCATAATATATGGGTTACATTTCTTCGTTACAGCCTATCATACTGTTTATTATTATTCACAACTTCCCAAATTTTCTTACAGTAACTTATAAATCTTTCGCGACACTTTTTATTTTTTTAAATTTCCGCCATTGTGTCGTTTCTTATATTAACCTCTAATTCATTTTCCACGTCATGTTTTAGTCTCAAGAACCTGAGGCAATCGGTCAGGAAATGCTCCACAGACTCTTCCTTATGATCGCGTGGACATGCTGGCGAATCTTTCTTTTTAAATTTGTGGAGATATTGACCAAACCCCCCATGTCCTGTAAATATTTGTGTCAGTGTTAGTGCTTCTAATTACCCGATAGGCAGTCACGGCACATGGGAAGAAGACTTTCGTGACACTGGCTGTTATTTCCTGCAGGTAACGTCTATTCCACTCCTCAACCGTACCCTGTCTTAGTGTTCGTTTCAGGAATACAGGGCACCCGTCATAGGCCGGCCTACTTTTAAGTTTCAGGGCCGCATCTTTAGCCAGGATATCTGCTCTCTCGTTTCCGATTATTCCCACGTGCTCCTTCACCCACTTCAGGTGGAACACTTTATTCTGTTCCTTTAAAATTGCCATATTTCTTTTTATGTTGACCCCAATTGGATGCTTTATATCCGAACCGCTTAGGAGTTGCAGTGCTGACTTGGAGTCACTGTATAATCAGAAGTCTTTTCCGCTATCCTCTATTGCCATTTCCGTGGCCCGATAGATCGCCTACAGCTCCGCCTGGAAGACAGTGCAGTACGACTCGAGCTTAAATTTCCGGGTTTTGGTTTTCACTCCGCCTTCCCACCAAGAGAGTGCTGGCCCTACCTTACCCTCAATTTTGCTTTCATCTGTATAGATGTGTACCGCTCTGTCATCCATTAGGATCGCCAGCCGCGACTCATCCGGCAGCTCCTCGTAGGTGAGACACACAGCATCGGCGGGGTGAATCTCTTCCTGGCTTGGCTCCGCTTCTATTTCCCTATCTCTCGCTATTTCTTTCGTCTTGCGCTTCTTCTCTTTATACAGCGATGCTGACTCCTTAATTCTCAGATCAAGGGGCAACATAGGGTTGCGGGTTCGTTGAAAGAGAAACCGTAGCCCTGGCGCGCAGTAAAGTGAACAAACACGGGTAAATTTTAGCAAGTAAAAGTCTGACACGCCCTTCCCCTCTGCCCAGGTCATTTGATGTTTTCCCATCCACATAAAAAAAAGACAGAAATGAGTGGGAACGTCGGATATGTATTGTAATATGTCCTTCTACGATGGAGACACCGTATTTTTGTGATATTCTTCAGAATGATTAGGTGCGCAGTACCTACCAAACAAAAGGACTCTTTTAAGGTCGTTGTAGGTGGTGTTCCGTTATTTCAACCGTGAGGATCCACGCGAACGTAAGTTTATATCTATATACATACATATAAATACATGAATACTCTTTTTTCTCTCTATTTAAAAGGCGATATGTCTAAAATGTTTATAAATATTTTTAATATAAATAAAAGTATCTAGGTATGGTAGAGTTTCTTAACTCCAAATATTGATAAAAGTAATATTTTTGGCTCTCGTCTTCATAAGGGACCATCATGCACTTTTGCATGGAAAAACAGCGTGTTTATTTTTACCAGTGATGATAAACATTTAGTTTTGTTTATTTGTAATTGTTTATTTATCATTTCACTAGAATTTATAAGCGACTTCGTAAAAAATTATAAGACTTATCAGCCGACCCGTAGACATGTATTTAAATTCGTGATTTTCTCAAAAACCATAAATTAGTTTTGGTAATTCTGTCTCTAACATAATGTAAAAAAAGCTTTCAAACATGTTTTTATATTTAACTAGCGACCCGCCCCGGCTTCGCACGTGGACAAATGATATAGGTACTTAAGCCTTCCTCAAGAAACGGTGGCCCTTCAATAAAAATAATGTCTACTGTGTATCAGTCAATCTGACTAAATGATCGAAGAATATATCGACCCTATTGTCCACGGATAGCCAGTTCCACCACCTTCAAACAGAACGAAAGCCTACCGGGGTAGCAAGTTTGTTCGAAATAATGGTCCCTCGCTCCGGCCCACTCACTCCGCGGTTTAGGCAGGGAAACATTCAAGTATCAGGCGGCCGGCAGGGGCGCGAGCGACATGAGGATTTTTTCTGGTGTTTAGTTTTAAATAAATCGTGATATCTCCTGAATGAAACAACCAATTCCAATAATTCAAAAAGAGATCTGCTGCTACTAAAATTACCTTTGATATGACGTAATTTATATGGATAAGGATTATTAATAAGGAACAAATAGTGGGCTCTGATTTTGATCTATCTCATAGGGTTCAGCCAGCGTTTGCAATGTAAGCTTAAAAAGAATGGGTTTATTTTGCGACATGTGTTAGAAACCTCAAAAATTATAATCAGTGTTCCTCTTATATATTATGCGTGTTATATACATAAAACTTTCCTCTTGAATCACTCTATCTAATAAAAGAAACCCTATCAAAATCAGTTGCGTAGTTTTAGAGACTGAATCATACAAAGCGACATAGGGAAAGTAAAAGTGACTTTGTTTTATAATATGTAGTGATAACATTAAGTTCTTGTTAATAAAAGTTATTGAATTATCTTGTTTCAAATTAAAGAGCACGGGGTGATTTTGCAACGAACGACAGCAGGTCAAGCTACCCGAAACTTGAGCCTTAATGCTTTAGCGATAAAGTTGAAAATCGAATAAAGAAATCTGACAGATTGTAGTAAGTAGCTTGATGTGCTGTCGTCTGTACCTATGCAAATTTTGAAAAAATTTATTAGTGACCGAGAATCCACGTTTCTAGGTTACTAAATTCAGTCAGTATATGTTATCCTAATTAACACAAGCAGGTCACACACTTGCACATCCTTGCAACCTACTAATCCTGCTTTCGACTATCCTACTAATATTATAAATTATGCGTAAGTTTGTGAGGATGTATAGCTGTTTGTTACTCTTTCACGCAAAAATTGGTGAATAGATTTGGATTAAATTTGGCACACTGATAGTTTATAATCAGAATTATATACGTGGGATAGTATCAACCACTTTAGATTCGGTGGAGAGGCGTGCGAAGAGGCTAATTGGCGACCCATATTTAGTTCAATACGGTCTCCAAAGCACAGGCGAAAAATAGCCAGCCTGTCGGTGTTGTGTATGATGCATTTTGGAGAGTGTGCGAGACACCGTTCCATCATCGGACGACCCGTCTAACGACCAGTATCCACCCTTACGTTGTTGACAGCACCACGACCCGGACGAATCGTTTCGCCTCGTCTTTTATACCGCGTACATCGAGGGACTGGAACAATTTTCCAGCGGCGGTGTTTCTGTCGGACTACAATTTGAGTGTCTTCAATGCTAGAGTGAATAGGCTCTTAATAAACCAGTGCGCTTTACCATCTACGATTGCGTCACTGCTTACCATGAGGCGGGATTGCGGTCAAGCAGTAGTTTATAATTAATTTTAAAAAAACTGCGGGGAGCAGGTAGGGATAAATATATACGTATATTTAAGTATTTTTAAGAAATGAATACTACCTAGTTAACATTAAGTATGATTGTAAATATGTATGAAATAGCTTAGTATGTCATACATTTTTTTTTTAATAGTTATAAACTAGTGCTTGACTGCAATCCCGCCTGATGGTAAGCAGTGATACAATCGTTGATGGTAAAGCGCACTAGTTTATTAAGCCTATTCACTCAAAAAAACTGAGTGAATAGGAAGGAAGACGGCAGTTGAGCGAGGTGATGCAATGTATAACCTAACAACACGACCGACGATGCTGCGCCACAGGATGATCTGGAGACCCTCCACGACCAAACTCCCGACACAACAACATTAGGCATATCGTACCCGGCACACATCGCAACACAACTGCTCAGACCCGTCCACCGTACGGCTTCACCAGACATCATGCCGGAACACGACGAATCGCTTGGCGGCAAGACTTTGTCTGGTGGGTGGTAACTTATGCCGGCGGCTGATGTTGTTGCCTACCACCATACATTACCAATAGCCAATTTTTATGTAGATATAAAAGCTGGCCAGGCTTATCTAATATAGCAAACTGTCGCCATGAATTCCGCACATGATTCGTGGCGCACCAAGTGATAAAAAATCAGACGTTTCATATATCTACATACAGCACTGATGTCGTTGTATGAAATGATTGCATTTTTAATTAGGTACCTACATAATTAAGTTGTGACCAAGATGATATAATTAGTTTCTGGTTCGCAATTCAAGATTTGTTTTCCAGTTTTTTCGACAGTTCCTAATTAGTTATCTCATTGCGGAATAAAAATAACATACGTTGTTACTGTTTATGATTGTATTGAATCAAATAGTTGTTCTGATGAAACAATACGATATAGTAGTTTTTTACATAAATAACCCTATTTATCCAAAAAAACTACATAACTAAAATATAAAGGAACAAGGGGTTCAGACTAGAATAAGCAAGTATGTAATTCGTTTAGATCTCTTTTGGTCAGCATGGGTTCCTGAAAACGTCCAAAGAAATCGCGTAAGACTTGGGAGAAGTTGGTAGGAAGAACTTGACGCTTATATCGTATGGGGCGAAGCCCTCGAGAAAAATGGGGAAGTGATTGCTGTCTCTCTAGATGTCTCGAAGGCCTTCGACCGGGTATGGCACGCTGGCCTTTTGAGTAAGCTTTCAACGTACGACATTTCCCCAGGCTTGACTGGCTAGATAAGAGATTTCCTGACTGAACGGTCCCTCAGAGATGTTGTCGACAGATGCTTTTCGGGCATGTATCCACTAATCGGCATTAGTCCGGTGGTAGGCGGCATAGTTAGGTGTTCCTCGGGGTCTGTTCTCTCTGCAACTCTGTTCCTGCTGCGTATTAATGATCTGCTGATGCTCAGTCTCTATGGGTATGCGCATGACAGCACAGTTGTAGAGCGATACCTCCTGGATGCTCGGGCTAGTAGGGAATCAATCCGGCCCGAAAAAGAGGCTACGGTAGAGCTTATGAATTTTGCACTACAGGCAGTCTCCGAATGGGACGAAGCCAATCTTGTAGCATTCAATGCCGCCGAATCACAAGCATGTCTATTCACCGCCAAAACAAGCCCGTTCATCTTCGATCTTACTTTTCGGAATGTATCCTTCGAGTGCACCGACCGCCTTCAGCTTTTCGGGGTTAAGATTTCCTCGAACCTAAACTTGGGCGGTTCAGGAAACTTGATGTTATTGCAAAGGTCCGGCGGTATTTCACTTCAGGACAGCTTCTAATCTATATACTAAATAAAGCTGAAGAGTTTGTTTGTTTGTTTGAATGCGCTAATCTCAGGAACTACCGGTCCCATTTGAAAAATTATTTTTGCGTTGGATAGCTCATTAATCCAGAAAGGCTCTAAGCTATATACCATCATGCTGCGACCAATAGGAGCGAAGCATATAACAAAAATATATCGAAACCTACACGGGTGAAAACACGAGGCGCAGCTAGTGTTATACAAAGCACAGGTCCGTTCGCGTGTGGAGTACAGTAGCCACAATTGGGCTGGTGCATCAAAATGCCACCAGGCAACTTTGAATTCGGTGGAGAGGCATGCGAAGAGGCTAATTGGTGATCCAGATTTAGTTCAAAACGGTCTCCAAAGCCTGGGGCATCGGAAAAGAGTAGCCTGCCTGTCAGTGTTCTATAGGATGCATTTTGGAGAATATGCGAGGGGATTGCGTGACTTAATTCCCCCATCTTCATTCCGCATCTCCGGTGTTTCCGTCTGACTATAATTTAAGAGTCTTCAAGGCTAGAGTGAATAGGCTTTTAATAAACTAGCGCGCTTTACCATCAACGATTGCATCACTGCTTGTCGTCAGGCGGGATTACGGTCAAGCACTAAGTAGTTTATAATTGTAAAAAAATACTGTAGCCTGCCTGTAAATTGGTCCTTATTGACACAGGATTAAGTTAAAATTAAAGATTCGCCTGTGCTACGAATACTGTGGAACAGTATTGTTCCACAGTATTCGTAGCACAGGCGAATCTTTAATATTATTGCTACAGTAATTATTGCTATTATTTTCATTGAAATGGAATATTCTTCTGTAGATTTTATTTTAAGGAATTAAGTTTGTATTTAGGTAGTCAAATAAGTTAAACTCTGCATGCGTAAACAGTAATTTAAAGTAGCTCTTGCTCAAAGGCCCTTGAGCTTTGATTAAATTATGTTCAGAAATATTAATACACGATATTTCTAGTACTCGAATTGTTTGCGTACTATATACACGAATCCGATAGGTGTATTAAATTAATCCATACTAATATTATAAATGATAATAATAATAATAATTTATTTGCATAGATAGTAGGTACAATGAAGATGTTCAATAAATACAATGATCCTTTACTATCTACATTAAATTAGGCGTGCAAAAATAGTATTAAGTACTTAATAATTATAAAATAATAGTAAGTATAAATTAGGAATGTCAAATATGAAAATACAATAATACAAGATAAAATATTAATAATAAGACAATGATACAAATTAATAAAGTCAGCTAAAGCATTACATTACATGGTCAAAAATACATTTAAACAAAAATAAAAATGTCTGTCGATGTGGTGAAGTATATTACAGCAGTCAAGTAAATGAAAATAAAAATTCATATTTTATCATCAAGAAATTCTTGAATGGAATAATATCCCTTCTTGATCAAAAATAGGAACAATTTCTTTTTAAATATATCAATGCCTTCCACCGACTTCATGTATTTTGGCACTTTGTTGTACAATTTCGGAGCCATTGCGAAAATGCTTTTCTGAAATAATACAGTCTTGTGTGGAACCGAATATAGCTTATCAGCTCTACGCAAGCTACTAACCTGCGAAAATTTAGACAGGTTGCGCCTGACGAAAAGGACAGTTTCGTATATATACAAGGACGGTAAAGTTAATATTTTTAAATTTATAAAATGAGGTTTACAACTGTCGGTCCTTTGTAAATTACACATGGCTCGGATGCAACGTTTTTGTGCAATAAAAGCAGTTTCCTTTCCAGTTGCATTACCCCAAAAAATTATGCCGTATCTTAAACACGATGCAACTAGTCCATGGTATGCTGTCAATAACGTGGGTTCATTTACAGTTTTCCTTAACATGGTCAAAGCATACGAATATTGGTTAAGTTTACCGCATACTTTCTCGATTTGAACGCGCCATTTCAATGTACTCTCTATATGTATTCCTAGAAATTTTGTGGTGTTTGTTTCAATAATACTAACGCCGTTATAGGTTACATTAAGGTTCAGTCTGTTAGTCATTCTTTATCCAAGTTTCATAAGTACGGTTTTACTTAAATTAATTTTTAAATTATAATACTCTAACCAATTAATTATAGATTCAATGTTTTTATTTATGTCAGATTCAAGATTATTAATATTGTCATTGTCAAAAATTATAGTACTGTCATCTGCAAACATTGTCATGGGGTAGTTAGTTGCTCTAGGCAAGTCATTAATATAGATGAGAAACAATAACGGTCCAAGCACACTCCCTTGAGGTACTCAATATGCAATATTTCTGACACTAGATTCATAACAAATTTCATTTTTACTCTTACCATCCACTCGTTTAAGAACTGTAAATTGTTTTCTATCTTTGAGATAAGATACTAAAAAACTCCAGACGTTACCTCTAATGCCATAAGAATTTAATTTTTGAAGCAGGATCTTATGGTCCACGCAGTCAAATGCCTTCGATATGTCCATGTATAAAGCGAACACTGGCAATTTTTTATCTACTCTAGATGTAATTATATTCAAAAAGTCATAAATGGCCATGTTAATGGACTTATTTTTCCTGAAACCTTTTTGATTGACAGTGAATAGATTTTTCTGTTCAAAATATTGATTTATGCCATTATAGATGACCTTCTCAAAAACCTTTGACAATATTGGTACTAATGCTATTGGTCTATAGCAAGCCATATTTTCAATGTCATCTTTCTTGAAGATAGGCTTTATGACCGTTATTTTCAATTTACTGGGAAACACGCCTTCTGTTATGCACATATTTATTACATGGCTTAGGACTGGTGCAATATAGGAAGAAGCACATTTTAATATTCTTGTACAAATGCTGTCATAGCCAGTACTAGAAGTATTTTTTAAGTTCATAATAATATTATGTACATCTTGCGAGTTAGTGGGACAAAAGAACATGGAGGAGCATTCACTAGGCAATGCTGATCGGTAACCGTTGTTTCTCAAGTGAGTAGGTTTAACTAGGTCAGCATAATAGTTATTAAAAGCTTGGGCAATTTTAACTGGATCTGTTAATATTTTGTTATATTTATTTGTATTAGATTATCATCTGGTATCCTATCCTTATTGTTGTTTATTATTTGCCACGTCGCTTTAGACTTGCTTTTTGCTAGTTGTATGTAATTACTATTTTGCGATTTCTGAGTAAGTTGAGTAATCTTTCTAAATCTAGAAGAAAAACTTTTAACATTATCTTTATTGTGCTTTGTCGGTGCCAACCTATACTTCCACAGTAATTCTCTTTTCCTTTTACTTTATTCCACGACTTATCCACCTAGGTCGCTTTTTAGTTGAAAATTTTATTTTTATATTTGGAAAGCACAATTCGTAAAACAGTTTAAACAAATCATAAAACATATGAAAAGCAGCAGCAGCATCATTCTGCTCGTAAACTTCCGAGAAGCTCATATTTTTGATGCAGTCAATGAATTTGGTTACATTTTCTTTCGAATAACATCGCCTTGTGCTGAACCAGTAAGTAGACAAACACGATTTCTTAATAGGGCATTTTAGCAGCTGTGCTGTATGGTCTGAAACTGCAAATTCTATGATATCACCCTGACATCCCCTTACATTATGTTCGATATTATCAATGCAGGTACCGCTACTTAAACGAGTGGAAACTTTGAATTGAAGTTAAGGTTAAATCCTGCTAGTAAGTGTTTAAATTGCTCTGAATGTTTTGTTCTTTTTAGGATATCTATGTTGAAATCCCCAGCCATAATGAGTTTTTTGTTTATATTAAATGAAAATTGTTGAAGTATGTTGTTCAAAATGCTAAAGCGTGTGTCGAATTTATTTTTTACTTCTGTACAGTTTGGAATTCTATATATGCATATGATTAAAATTTTATGTTCCGTCAACTCTACAGCACAGCACTCAATTATGTTTGATATACTGCACTTAGAAACTTCATCAATAGCTTTAAATTTTATTCCTTCCTTATTAAAATACATGTGCCGCCGTGTCTAGTTTTACGCGTGAAGTAAGCAGCAAAGCATAACACGTCAGCGTTTTTTCCACTCTTAGCAAGGTCGTCCAACGAAACCATAAAGATGTCTTGTTTGTTTAAGAGTCCGTTTATATTTTGATGTAGAATATAAATATTATTAAACACGAAAAAAGCGAGACGGTGTTGTTCTGCCAGTCAAGGCAACATTTGTGGCTACAACATTATCATTATGACTTACTACACCGTTACAGGCTTCCGTCTGACTACCCTTATCGTGCATTTCAGGTCGAATATTATGAGGTTTTATACGCTCTGAATCAGCATTATATTTGTCAAATTTAATTTTATAGTTAAGTTTTAGTATTTCTCTTAGTAAATGGCGACATTTATACTCTGCGCGATTATGTTTGTATGGCCGGAATGCAATATACACACATCAAAAGTGTCTAGGGATCAAGCATTTTTATGCGGATTTCTTGAGATTGAGATGTGGCTTTGTAATAAATTTATGATTTTATAAATTTATATGGATCCTTTTGGTGCATTTCATAATTTGAATCAGGAACTGTGAATCAAATTCGAGTAAAAGATGAAAATCAGCTGTCAATATTTTCCCTATAAAAACATACAACGCATTGAAGACATTATTAGTGCTACTGTTTCCCTACTACTGATTAAAACCAACGTTATTATGGAGCGGCGACGTCATTTAAGCAGGGAAGAAATGCTCAGAGCCGTGGGAATGATAGAAGCTGGTTCCCGGCAACGTACTGTGGCTTTAGCTCTGAATACAAGTCAGAGTGTTATCAGTCGACTTTGGACACGTTACCGAAGCACTGGTACCGTGGCTGAGCGCCATGGAGGACGGTATCGCTGCACCACACGGAGACAAGACCGATACATTCAAATCTTAACTCGAAGAGCTCCAACAATAACCGCCATGATGTTAGCCGTGAGGCTTCATCACTCTTCAGGGAACTTAATTAGCGACCAAACAGTCAGAAACCGCTTGCATGAAGTGAACCTTCATTCCCGAAGACCGCTACGGGTACCACCTATAGCAATGCACAATCGTAGGATTCGATATCAATGGGCTCTTGAATACAGAAATTGGGCAGAAGAACAATGGCGTTTCGTGTGCTTTTCTGATGAGTCTCGTTTTGGTATGAGACCGGATACAAGACGTATACGACACTGGAGAACCCCTGGACGCCAACAGCGATTAAAATCCTGCCAGGAAGTCCATCCTTATAGTGGTGGAACCATCATGGTATGGGCGGGTATTTGGATCGGCGGAAGAACTGAGTTGATTTGGATCAGAGGCAACCTCAACGCTCAAATTTATGCTGAAACGATTGTATCAGACGTCATCGTTCCTCTACAAGTGCAAATCGGTCCCTTATTTCAGTTAATGCATGATAATGCACGACCGCACACCGCAAGAGTTGTAAGACAGACTCTCGCCGCAGCTAACATCAATGTCCTGCCCTGGCCTGCTCAGTCGCCAGACTTGAACCCGATTGAGCATGCATGGGATATGCTACAGAGAAGAGCTCTGCCGAATATGGAGGGTATCCAGTCGCAAGAAGACCTTTTTTTGTTGTTGCAACGAACATGGGCGGCCATTCCACAGCGTGATTTGGATGAACTCATTTTGAGTATGCCAAACCGATGTTCTTGTGTTGTTAGTGTTCGCGGTAGAAACACGGATTATTAATTGTTTAAGTTACCCAATAAAATTTTAGAGAAAACTGTTATTTCAGTCTTTTTTTCGAACTTTTGTGTTAGTGGTTCAAATGTCAAATATCCCTTTATTAGGAAAATGGCAAATTTCTTTATTAATGCAAAGGTGACTTGGTTTATCGTTACTGTGACAAACGAAAACACTTTATTTGATGAATCCTTAAAGAAAATTTTAATTAATATCAATCAGGAGAAAAGTTATTGCAAAAATATATGTTGATCCCTAGACACTTTTGATGTGTGTAGTTCATATCCACATACGTAACATTATTAAATTTGCCAGAAACAAATCGCAGTAAATAATTTTATTTATATTCACTTAGTGATTTAGTGAACGGAACTTCACATGTACATTACGATATTAGTGCGTAATGATGGTTATAACATGCGAGGCGGAATTTCAGCCCGAGCCGAAGGCGAGGGTGTAATTGAGCCGAGCATGTTATAACCAATACGCACGTATATCGTACGACGTTTTTTAACACACTTGCGAGGAAACAGAAAAAAAAGTATTTTATATTTTGTTCATTTTAAATAAACTCAATCTGTGAATGCACACTGTTGCTTTCCCGCCATTAGTATTATTATTTGCCATTTCAAATATGGAACAGCGCGCAGCGCGAGTCGTGCGGCGGCGATCAGTTCCATATTTACTTGAAATGGAAAATAATGCTGTTATGGAATTTGTATGGACTATAACTTAACTATTTGCTTTGATAACACACGCGTTTGTTATGGCCCGCTTTACATATTTAAAACCGGTGGAATTACATCAGCTTTACGAGCAAGGGTGTTAAAAAGAAATTTGTACCCCTATGGGTCTCGATAAAATTATGTAGGGATGTTTGAAGTTTATACGAGCTTGTGTCATTGACTCCCCCCAATACAACTACAAAATCACTATCAGTTAGGTTTTCATACGATTCACCTGTTAAGGAAGTCAATACTTCTGACATTTGGGCATAAGGTTTAAAAACACAAAACACGGCATATTCTGGGCCAATTAAATTCTGAAGTACTTTCTGAAGTCCTTTTCCCTGTTGATCTGCAATTATTATTACCTTCTTTTTTAATCCTATTTGTTTTCCGGTAGATTGTTGTTTGGGATTGGATGGTTTTGAATAGAATTTAACGATTCTCTATTTATTGATGTTATAGGATTCCTATTACTATTGTGAGCTATTACTGGACAGGTGTTGACAGAAGTAAAGACTTTCTCTTTCAAGCTTCCGTATGAGATCCCTGATGATGTTTTAATTGTTGGTGTAGACTTAATCGGTGTGGATACATTGCTTAATGTATGCCTAAATTTGTTACTAATTTTCCTGCCAGACTGCGGAGTAGGACATTTATTTGAATCATAGGTATATTCCTATTTTCTTGTACAATTCGATCACCTTGTTTGACTTTTCTAGATCTGATTTTAATTATGTGTTTTCGCTGAGTAGATTTTCAATTTCTCCATTAGCGCTTTGCAGTTCGGCTGTTAGTCTATTAATTCGTTCATTCAACAGATTTTCGGTTTCACTATTATTTGGTAAGGAGGTATTTGGTAAACTCAACATTGTAGTATCAAATAGTGATGATGAGTTTATGTCAGTCAGTGAAGTAGACATTCTGCGTTTTCTGTACGTTATGTTGTCTTCTTCCATGTTGTAACGCGCTCACTTGGCAACACTACTCGTTCTTAATTGTTTATGGTATATAGAAAGCAAAAATTGCGTTCTATTTTTGACGTCCAGATAATTGACAAGAAAATGTGGGTAGGTGGTACTATTGTATTTTAGCGATGATTTATATTTATTAGAAAGGTATTTAGGCACTGTTTTGATTATATTGTTTACAACAACCCAGTAGGTAGTCACCTGCTGTTGTTGTTTTCAATGATATTCTTCGATGCCATGGTGTAGATTATCACAAATAATGTCACTTGTAGTCACAACTCATACATTCCACCTAACCACTTTTAAAACTAATTTGAAAACAAAAACCATTTTTTATAAATTATTAATACGCTGCTAATGTAAACAAAGCTAGTGTTGCCACTTTAAAAATGCGAAAGTATCTCTGTCTGACTTTCACGCCAAAACTTCTGAACCGATTGTAATGAAATTTGGTACACAGATAGTCTAGAGCCTGAGAAAGGACATAGGCTATATAACATCCCGCTAGGACCAATAGGAGCAGAGCAATATCAAAAAATGTTGGGGAAACGGGAGCTAACGCGGATGTACTATATATTGCTCCCATTATTTAAACAAGCGCTTATTTTATATCAACTGAGCTCTTTTTAATTTACGGGAACCACCGCGCGCTGTAAACTGAAGTCCACGGGGACGGAGTCGCGGGCAACAGCTAGTACAAAATATTTAAGTAATTTCTGTTTTTTTTTTACAAGAAAAACCCAATCATAAACATTGCAAATGATTATTGCTCTGGTATACCATTCGCTAGACGTTACCATGAATGATAATGTTGATTACATGCGACAGGTGGAATATTTCATAGATATCATGACGATACGAGCCAGACAGTCAATCTCGGTAGTAGTTGACGGTGGACGATAATATCAATACTAGATAAGGACAACCTAATCCTCCAGTCTTTGACCGCATCACTATGTTGCAGTGTATTCATGCTGCGTAAGCGTGATTTTTTAACTTTAGCACGCGTTTGAAACATTGATTATGTACTTACTTATGCGAACATTCTCAAATGATATGTACCACTACATACAAGACTTTGTAGGCAATACAACAAGTTAGCAAGATAACCAACTTAGACATTTGTGAACCTCTTGCAAAGTATAAAAAGTGTCTCAAAGAAATAACTACTTGATAGTTTTTGATCTTAATTATGGTTTTGAAGTTGTTCATGTACGTATTTAGTTTGTTTTATATATGTTACCGAATAGGTTTTATTTTAATTTTATTATTATCATTTTAAACTTTTAATTTTATTTGCTTAGTTACAATTTCTTTTATGCATGCTGCGGTCTCCTGTAAGTAAAGGAGTACACCTTCGTAATAATATTGTCGTCCATTTTTACTTTTTACATGATTTGTGTATATTCTTTGTTGGAGATCCTAAATAAAATAAATAAATAAATCCTTACACCGATATTATTGGTACCGAAATCTTAGGTGATCGAAGTTGAATGCGAGAATTTTTAACATGTACTTTTTTTAATTATAAACTAGCGCTTGACCACAATCCCGCCTGATGGTAAGCAGTGACGCAATCGTGAAGGTGGTAAAGCGCACTAGTTTATTAAGAACCTATTCACTTTAGCCATGAAGGCACTCAAATTGTAGTCCGACGGAAACACCGCCCCTGACAAATTGTTCCAGTACCTCGATGTACGCGGTATAAAGGAGGAGGCGAAACGCTTCGCCCGGATCGTAGTGGTGTTAACAACGTAAGGGTTGAAACTTGCCGTCCGATGGTGCAACGGAGATTGGGGAATTAAATCATGCAATTCCCTCGCACACCCCCCAAAATGCATCCTATAGAACACCGAAAGGCTGGAAACAAATATCGCGAGGAAAGTTTTGAGTACCTACTTATGAAATTTGATGGCTATAATAGTAGCATACGTATGAAAGAAACGATACATATTACATACCTTAAAAGATGTACAGACGACAGCACTTCAAGCTACTACAAACTGTCAAATCTCATTATAAAATCTTCAACCTTATTGCTAAAGCTCAAGGCTTATCAAGAGCTTGCGCGGGTTACGGGTTGGTTAAAAAAGGAACCGTGGCCCTGGCGCACAGGCAAGTGAAGAAAGAGTTGAGCGAGGAGACCATTAATCTTACCCTCAACGACCAAACTCCTGACTAAACAACATTTGGCGCATCGTACCCGACACACATCGCAACACAACTGCTCAGACTCGTCCTCCGTACCGCTTCACCAGACGTCATGCCGGAACAGGATGAAATGCTTGGCGGCAAGACTTTGTCTGCTGCGTGGTAACTTCTGCCGGCAGCCAATCACCGATTTTATGGCCTACCACTGAGAAAACGTCCGTACATATGTATATTAAACGATATATACGAACATATTTAGTCTTAAAAGACTGAAAATGGCTAACAAAATCACGAGTACCTAATAGAAGAGTGGGGGGAAAAAGACAGGAAGAGCTAGCCCCAAACTACTTTAGGATAGGGACATGAGATTAGTGACGACGATTTAGGACTGTAATAACTATTTTTCTGGTTCCATTTTTACTAAAGGCACAGAACAGATAAAAGACCTACTAAAGGCGAGGACTAAGTAAAAATTATTTGTATTAATTTAGGATATGGACATGAGATTGATGACGATGATTTAGGAATTTAAGCTGATTCCGTTTTGACTAAAGGCGAGGACTAAGTAAAAACTATTTGTAATAATTTAGGTTAGGGAAACGAGATTAATAACGATGATTTGGGAATGTAATAACTATTTAGCTGATTCCATTTTTACTAAAGGCACAGAACAGATAAAAGACATACTAAAGGCGAGGACTAAGTAAAAATTATTTGTATTAATTTAGGATAGGGACATGAGATTGATGAGGATGATTTAGGTCTGTAATAACTATTTTGCTGGTTCCATTTTTACTACAGAACAGATAAAAGACATACTAAAGGCAAGGACTAAGTAACAAATATGTGTTAATTTAGGATATGGACATGAGATTGATGACGATGATTTAGGAATTTAATAACTATTAAGCTGGTTCCATTTTTACTAAAGGCACAGAACAGATAAAAGACACACTAAAGGCGAGGATTAGTAAAAATTATTTGTATTAATTTAGGATAGGGACATGAGATTGATGACGGTGGTTTAGGAATGTAATAACTATTTTGCTGGTTCCATTTTTACTACAGAACAGATAAAAGACATACTAAAGGCGAGGACTAAGTAACAATTATATGTGTTAATTTAGGATATGGACATGAGATTGATGACGATGATTTAGGAATTTAATAAATATTAAGCTGGTTCCATTTTTACTAAAGGCACAGAACAGATAAAAGACATAATATAGCCGAGGACTAAGTAAAAATTATTTGTATTCATTTAGGATAGGGACATGAGATTGATGACGACGATTTAGGACTGTAATAACTATTTTGGTGGTTCCATTTTTACTACAGAACAGATAAAAGACATACTAAAGGCAAGGACTAAGTAACAATTGTATGTGTTAATTTAGGATATGGACATGAGATTGATGACGATGATTTAGGAATTTAATAACTATTAAGCTGGTTCCATTTTTACTAAAGGCACAGAACAGATAAATGACATACTAAAGGTGAGAACTAAGTAAAAATTATATCTATTAATGAACGAACTACATTATGATTCAAACTCAAACGCCAATAATTTATTTCAAATACTTATTTAAATTACAGACTGGTCTGTTCGTGCCTCAGAAAGCACGTTAAGCCGTTAGTCCCGGTTGCATAAGAACATCTCATGGCAGTCGTTACGGGTTGTTGAAGCCCTTAGAAGTCCAACAATTGGTCAAACTGCAATGCTTCGATATGCATTGCTTCGGGTTGTGGAGGTCAGACGGCAGTCGCTTCACGGAAAATATCGAAGTTTGGCCAAAATCAGCAGTTAGACTGGTAAAGCGGACCCCAGACTCCAAAGCTGAAAAGCTTTAGTTGCGACTGGGATTAACACAGATAATGATGATGAATGAAATTACAGACACTTTTGAATAGTCAAAGGACCTGTCAGTCAGAAAGATTATATAATAATTATGACGTAGTGTGATGTAGATAAATTATGTTTAATTGAATAAAGACCGCAATAAAGATTGTTATTATTCTTTATTAGGTACTTAACATTAATTGAAAATTATTACATGATATTTTATCGTATACAGAGTATTTACTGAAGATTGCAGTTTATCATGAGAAAAACGGATTTGAATTTTGTCTAGACAGATAACGTTATGGTATTTAATATATTTCATGTAAAACAAGTGCATGCCGTTGATACTGTAAAAATCGCATGAAAAGTTGGGCGAAATGACCTGAGATTGGGTATCAGCACGATCTCCTATGAGGTCGGTAAGGTCCATATGGCCGATGAGGCCTAAGAAAAGACGCTTCCCCACCCGAATTTCTCCTGTATCGTGGACGTGTTTACAAACATAAAACTCATATACACAAACAACCAGACCCAGAACAACTACTTGAAGGCCATACAAATATTTGTCCCTTGCGGGAATGGAACCTGCGACACGCAGCGCAGCTGTCGAACATTTAACCACTACGCCAACCGTGCCGTCGTTGCCGTTACGGAAGCAGTGTTCGTTATCGCAACCCCCGGTGTTGGTGTAGGATGGAACATCGTTTGCATTGCTGTTCTCTCCTGCGACGCCCTAAGCCGAGGTTCGTACCCCACAGGGGGTGCCCTTAGCTTGTTGTCGCTTAGTTTTAAGATGCCCCTGGCTGGAGGCTTTAAATTCATGTAAGGCAGCCACAGGATAGTCCGGTTAAGTAGTCACGACCTCTCAAGGTCAACTACGAGATAACATAGGCAAAAAAAAAAAAAAACAAGAAATTGTGTCAATCCCTAGCATTCGTTGAAGTGACACCTAACTTCACCTAACCTTTCACTGTGGAATTTTTACAGAACCATCCTGCAATAAGTAGGTACTTATAGTTACATAAATAAGTACGTAGGTACGTACTGACAAACAAATGCTAGGGATTGACACTATTTTTTGTTTTTTTTTTTTAGGTAAGTATCAGTACCTTATACTTGCACAGTTACGTTCTTATACAGTTACGTTACGAACGTAACTCAAATAAAATTCAATGATATACTTAAACGGGCTCAATACGGACTCTACCATAGAAGACGTAGATTGTAATACAATGCAACAACTGATATGATATTTATCTAATAATAATAAAATACAAGTAGGCAAGTAGCAATACAATATGTAAAGAAAACCCTGTCCGATCCGTGAAGGTATTGTTAGGAATCGATAACTGATTCTACTAATGCCGACAAAAACTGACAAAAGTTAAAAAAAACCCCTAAAAAAATAAATATTATTTTGCAAAAAGAGGTAACTTAATACATATGCGGTAGGACACCCTTCCGCGGGCGACGGGGGGCAGGGCACGCGACGCATGGTCGAATCGCATAAGCGTACCGTCAAAATGGTGTTGTCACTTTGTTGAAAATTACCAAATTTCGGGGAAGTTGCGGGAAAAAAAGATTATTTTAAAATTCATTAGTATTGTTACTATGATGATTACCTAAAATTTTATAATATATTTGGTCATGTGTTTACCTAACCTTTATTATCCTTATGGGTCGGACAGGGTTTTCTTTACATTTGTATAAATACAACTAACATTTAGGTCCTAAATGAACTTTGAACAAACCGCTTCAGCTTCCGCTTCCAAAATAAAATTCACTTACGGTAATAATACCCACATACCTATAACCTACCTCACATAAAATGAGTGTAATCTAGAAACTAATGTATGCACTATTACCGTTACCTTCTATTGTATCGATTTGATGAAATATTGCAATACCCAGATATTGTTTATTTCATTGGATTTGATACGATCCAACAACCAAAAGGCTACAAACTAAACTAATTTTAAGTTAAGTGCATATTTTTCTTTCTATTTAATTAAGAAAAGGATAGAAGACAACATTTTAGTTTAATCCTGTCAAATTAAGATATTCCATAGACAGTTTATACGCGATTATAAACATGGCGACCAAAAATACATCAATTTACGTCAGCCACGGACTAATTTGACAGGTCTAAACTAACATATTATCGTCTGTATTTTTCTTAATGAAATATAAAGAAAAACGATGCACTGAACTTTTTAGTTATCTAGGATCCGGCGGATTTTCTCACGCATACAAGATTTACCCGCAAGAGCCGTTTCTTTATTTCCGTTTAGATTAAAAAAAAAAAAAAAAAAAAACTAGGACCTAAAAAAGCTACTAGCAGTAGTAAAATAAAAGTAACACAATAATTTATAAACTCACCATTGTTTTGTCCAAGCGTGTTATTAAATCTGCTTATTGATGTCACGTTAGCTCGCGGCTGCCCCGATGCCCAACGTCACCCATTATGAGTTTTCCCGCCAAAACATCATGGCGACTTCGACCACACGCGAACTTCACCGAAATAAAAACTCTAAAATAGCCGCTTCGATAATGCCGCGGCGAAATTAAAATAGTCATACGTAATTCGACGTGTTTTCCCCCCCAACTGAGTTTTCTTTGGGGTACGATGTTTTTGTTTACTTTTAAAACTGAGTACTTAGGTAACTTTTCAGGTGGCCTGGCGTACTTAGAAATAACAGGTGGAGAAAGAGTGGGTTTTTAGTAATTAAGTTCATTATCGGAGTTAGTAAAATGTATTCTTCTATAATACATACGTCATACATATATTTATGAAAGACTTTTCTTCTTCCAAAAAAAAAAAAAAACAGCCGACTTTCAAAAACACTACAAAGTGAAAAATAACTAACACTAGTCGGTGTCTTTGGTTTTTGTATATTCGTTTTTGACACCGACTTCCGAAATTAGTTATTTTTCACTTTGTAGGTAGTGCTTTTGGAAGTCGGTTGTTTTTTTTTTTAAATTAATTAGGTACACTTTTTTGTTGTGAAAGTACTATTCAGCTGCAACCGATTAGACTGGACGTTGATATGAATATAGTTGGGAACAGGTAAAGCCCTGTAAGTAAGCAAACGAAGTAATTTTATTTACTTTACTTTTTACCTGTTATTTTGGTTTCACAACGAAACCACTGAACCGATTTCTATAAAATTCCCATGAGACCAAAATGAAAGTATGGGCAATGCTAGAAATGACGCAATTACGCAACATAAATTCAGTCCCTTCACGTTTATTGATTGTTGTATAAGCGTGACGAGTAGCATCGTCAGATTTACTGCAGACCATAATTTTACCCCATATATGTGCAAAGTTCTCATGAAGTCCTCACGAATCGTCTCGCCTGCAGGTTTGACGACTTCCAGCCTCCCGAACAAGCCGGTTTCCGAAAGGGCTTCAGCACAGTAGACCATATACATACGCTGCGGCAGGTTATACGGAAGACCGAGGAGTATAACCTATCCCTTTGCTTGGCGTTAGTGGACTACCAAAAAGCCTTTGATTTGATCGAGACTTGGGCTGTACTGCAGTCTCTCCAGCGGTGCCATGTAGACTATCGGTATATTGAAGCGCTGAAGGGTTTACACGAAAACGCCAGCATGTCTGTCCGAATACAAGACACACTGCAACACTAAAGTGGCAGTGGGCTGGGCACATTGGCTGTAGGACCGATGCCCGATGGGGTCGACGGGTTCTCGAGTGGCGACCACGCACCGGAAGACGTAGCGTGGGTAGCCTCCGACAAGGTGGACCGACGACCTGGTGAAGGTCGCGGAAAACTGCTGGAAGCGTGAGGCGCAGGACCGGTCGTTGTGGAGAACCTTGGGGGAGGATGTCCAGCAGTGGACGTCTTTCGGCTGAAATGATGATGCGTTGAACCGTTGAAGAGTTCCCTGAACTGGCCTTTGTTTTCATCATCAGAGCCTTAATGACAGTCACAAGCCATTTAGGTGTAATGTTCTTATCAGTTCTTCTCCATCATCAGATCTACTTTAAACCTTTATTAAATTGTAGTGCTTTAAAATACACAATGAAAAGACTTAGAAATGCACCAGTCGCCCCTTTTTGAAAGTTCCCCTTGATTTCTCTGGTCTTCCATCATCAGATCCTGACCTGGTGACTATTGGATCACCTGGAAAATATATCCTTTCAAACATTAAAAGAATTTAAAAATTTGAAAATCGGTCCAGGCGTCTTAGAGTAATCGGTGAGCATGCATAAAAAAACGAACGACGAATTGAGAACCTTATCCTTTTTTAGAAGTCGGTTAAAAATAACACATTTTTGTCGATAGTAAATCTTAGTAACTCATACCACTCTTAGGCCCGTATTCCAGAAGCTCACTTAAAACTCAAGCATTACTTTAAAACTCGTTTCAAGCCATTTGATTGGTTGAAACTAGTTTTAAGTAATGTTTAAACACGGATCAATGCTTGAGTTTCCTTCTGGAATACGATCCTTAGTAAATTTACGCAAGGTGGTTGCCTTGCCGAGTAAAGCCGAGAAAAAGAGAACTCTCTTATTTGCTAATAGTTCCGCCACTTCAGGCTTCACCCCCCACCCTTAGAAATTTACTCGGCAAGGCAACCACCTTGCGTAAATTTACTAAGGATCGTATTCCAGAAGGAAACTCAAGCATTGATCCGTGTTTAAACATTACTTAAAACTAGTTTCAACCAATCAAATGGCTTGAAACGAGTTTTAAAGTAATGCTTGAGTTTTAAGTGAGCTTCTGGAATACGGGCCTAAGAGTGGTATGAGTTACTAAGATTTACTATCGACAAAAATGTGTTATTTTTCCCGTTGGAATAACGGGATAAAAATACTACTATTTGGAACACAAATGCTTTATAACGAATTAACATATATGCTTACTATCCGGATATTCCCACTGGATCTTTTATGCGGGTGAAACCGTGGGGGCAGTTAGATTACATGAGTGGACTGTGGAAGGCTCCGGTTTCCGGTTCAATTCATTGTAACAGGAATACATACATGATACATGGCTACTTAAAACTTCAAACGACAACACAACCTTCCCAATATAGAGATATAACATGAAAACAAGAAAGAAAGAATAACATTAACTTTACCGCATTTGCGGTAAACATGACGCAAAAGTCAAACAAGCCCTGCATACTCATAATATGAGGCTTGTATTAATAAACAAATGATTTAATCCAAAAATTGGTTTAAAGTGTTTTTGTTCCCGTATTATGTCGATTTGTGATAAAACTCATCATCATCATCTCAACGTTAATCCCAGTCGCATCCGAAGCTTTTTCAGCTTTGGAGTCTGGGGTCCACTATACCAGCCTTAACTGCTCATTTGGCTAAACTTAGATATTTTCCGTGAAGCGACTGCTGTCTGACCTTCACAACTCGAAAGCGATATCGAAGTATTGCAATTAGACCAATTGTTGGATTTTTGAGGGCTCCAACAACCCGTAACGGCTGCCACTAGATGTTCGTATGGCAACTGGGACCAACGGCTTAACGTGCTTTCCGAAGCACGACCAGGCCGCAGTGCGGGGATTGAACCCGCGCGCCTCCCTGCGCAGCGGCTGCGTTCGCTACCGCTACGCCACGTGGCTGTCTGATTTGTTATAAAGCTACTTTATGAAAATACATTATGAATAGAGAAGTAATTTAACATTTTTTTTTTTTGCGATTGAATTAAACAGTAAAACTCTCAATACGGGAATGAACACGGAACGGAATTCTTACGTAAAATTTCGTTGCCTTTTTCGATATTATTATGAATATTATGATATTCTTTCGTGCAAATGTCTGTTATGCGGGTTCACCCACTTTTCAAAATTCATCATAAATAAGCCGTAACGTCATGCATTGTTTACTTAGAATTCTGTATGACAACAAAGGATTTTTTGAGATGATATTTCGTACAAATATTATATCAACAACGATTACAAGGACGTGCTTATAATTGAATATTTCTTCACTAAC
Source organism: Sesamia nonagrioides (assembly GCA_017933935.1). Lineage (NCBI taxonomy): Eukaryota > Metazoa > Arthropoda > Insecta > Lepidoptera > Noctuidae > Sesamia > Sesamia nonagrioides. The sequence goes on along the minus strand of JADWQK010001955.1, from coordinate 800,341 downwards.
CGTAGAATTTTTATAAAACAAACATAAAACAAAGAGATTTAAGTTATATAATTTTAATGTCTTTGACATAAAATCTCTATTTACAGCAAAATTATCATTTAGGTACCTGCCTTTTTACGCATTGAATTTTATTTCTGTCATTTTTATTTTCTGCCAACAATTTTCTCATAAGGTTGTGATTAAACCATCACACAGGATATTAGACCTTATTTAGCAGTAATAATAAAGGTTGAAGTCTTATCTCACCGGTGACTAACCGAAATAAACAGCTTTGGTGTGAGTTATCTTCGCATATAAATTGAGTGAGGATAGTACATAATATTATACGTGTAAAACGAAACCACTGAAATAATCCCTATAAACTTTATATTTATTAATGGATATTCCATCACTCTTATTCTAATACCAATGCCATTTGTGCGTACTTTCTGCCATTGCTCTGTTGTATTATTTGTGCAATAGCATTGAAAATACGTAGCTTTTTGGCGATCAAGGGTTGTAGAACTGCACTAAAGTTCTTAGCTCTGTTGATAGTAACCACGCAGCAAGGATTGTAGTCCAATATCAAGGTCCGTAGTGCTGAAGCTGTAGATCTATAATCGCGTAGCAAGAGTTGTAAGTCTGTAGCAAGGGTTGTAGCGTTGTAGCAAGGTCCGTAGCACAGTATCTTCGTAACCGCGTAGCAAGGGCTGTAACTCTGTTGTAAGATCCGTGGCGCTGTAGATTCCTAAGCTCGTAGCAAAGGGCTGTAGCGCAATCCATACTAATATTATAAATGCGAAAGTAACTCTGTCTGTCTGTCCGTCGGTCTGTCTGTCTGTCTGTCTGTTACGCTTTCCCGCTTAAACCTCTCAACCGATTTTGATGAAATTTGGCATAGACAATCTTTAGAGCCTGAGAAAGAACATAGGCTACCTTTTATTCCGGAAAAAATTGATTTTCCCCAGGGAAATCTAAAAAGCGCGATATAACCGAACTCCACGCGGGCGAAGCCGCGGGCGGAAAGCTAGTAGAACTATAATTGCGTAAGAAGGGTTCTTCTAAACTTAACCTTATAAAAATACTGGATACAGGATTAGAACTAGGTTTCGAAGCAATTTGTCTACAATCACTTCCAAACACACAGTTAAACAAATTATTATTCAGAAATATAATGAATACGGCGTGACATTTCTAAACAGTAAACACATAAAAATATATTAAATGCTTGCTACATGTTCACATACTTGCATGACACGGTTGGGACTTGGGATAGTGGCTAGCGATTGACTGCTGCTCTGGATATTGCAGGTTCGATTACCGCACGGAACAAATATTTGTATGAGTATGACCTACAAGCAGTTGTTTCGGATCTGGCAGTTTGTGTATCTAAAACTTTTAATATGGGGTAACGTTTAAAAAGAAACTCTTACACAGTTTCAGCACATTATGTTGAACACATGTATACATATATGACGACAGCCTCCGTGGCGTAGCGGTAGCGGACGCGGCCGCTGCGCAAGGTGGCGCGGGTTCGATCCCCGCACAGTGCAAGTATTTGTATGCATGAATATGAATATTTGCACTGGTCTGGTCGTGCCTCGGAAAGCACGTTAAGCCGTTGGTCCCGGTTGTTATACGAACATCTAGTGGCAGTCGTTACGGGTTGTTGGAGCCCTCAAAAATCCAACAATTGGTCTAGCTGCAATGCTTCGATGTCGCCTTCGGGTTGTGGAGGTTAGACGGCAGTCGCTTCACGGAAAATGTCGAAGTTTAGCCATATCAGCAGTTGGACTGGTAAAGCGGACCCCAGACTCCAAAGCTGAAAAGACTTCGGATGCGACTGGGATTAACGCTGGGATGATGATGACATGTATACATATATGAAAGCAAACGTACGGACAGAGCGAGTCGGAGAAGAAACAAAAGAGGAGTAAAGAACAGGCAGGTCCACTATCACCCAAACTTATCTAATCGAAGAAAGAAAAAAAGGTTTATTTACAGGAAATAACAAAAAAAGTAAGTACATAATGGTTGTGGGAACGTGCGTCACACCCACGCAACTCACTCAGCATTATGCCACGACCCTATAAAAAATAGAGCACTGGTTTTGAATATCATCATCATCGTTGTAGGCTATACAAGTATTTGTTCCGTGTAGGAATCCAACCCGCGAGACGCAATGCAGCAGTCCATCGATCAGCCACTGCGCCAACTGTGAGTTCCAAAAATTCCCATGTCAAAATTTAAACTTAACACCAGCGCTTCCTGCATTCTTTATGTGGAAATATTTGAACATGCCAAAAGTTTTTAGATACTCTTTACACAATAATTTAGGTAATACTGGCAAGTAATACACCATCGTAAACACTGGTTATTTAGTGATGAATTTAAATATGGAACATACTTGAATTCATTTCCTTTCTATTTTAAGAATCTCATTTTTTAAAGAAATCGGCAGGAATTTGCTTGCAAGAATGGAACTCAGTCCATTGATAAAATATTAAACTAAGGTAGTTAAGTCACTAGCGCACTGAAAATGAAGCGTACAAAAGGAGGTAAGTCCAGTATCTCGCTTTAGTCACTCTCGATACACTCGTAAAAACAAACGACAAACATTAGCCATCTTTTTCTTCTCTATGCTTTAGATTGCGCCCCATCTCACTCACACTGTACCAACGTGTGAAATGTACGCAGAATAAAAAATTTGCATGTGTGTGCTGTTGCTCCGATCGGCACATTTATTTTGGTTAATTTGTTAGAGCATATCATATCTGTTTAATATTATATCAATGACTCAGTCGATGTGATATTCGCGCTATGATTTACTATGACTATAAAAAAAGGTTTAAAACTACAAGAATGTTTTGAAGTGTTGACTTTTGGTGAATCTGCTTGTTCATGAGCACCAGTTTTTAATTGGTTTGCCGAGTTCAAGAGAGGGAGGGGAAGCTTTGAAGATGAAACGAGATCAGATCGCGCGCCAACAGTAGTCACTCAAGAAAACGTTGAAGTGGTTGAAAAATTTATGCGGGAAAACCGCCGAATTACATACGTAGGCCTTAAGCGAGAACTGGGTATTGGATCAGCAGCGCTACCAGACGACCAGAAAGACCGCCAGGTAGATTGGTGCCGGTTTATGATTGAGCAATTTGACAGAGGCGAGAAAAGAAATGTATACGATATACTTACCGATGACGAAACATGGCTGTATAATTGGACGTTGTTATGCAAAAAGGATCCAGCCAGCAAACTTGCTTTTGAGAAAATAGTGTTTGAAGTAAAATTTTTATATTAAAATAACATGACGGTAGATTTAAATATCCTTTTAAACAATGGGTATTTTCTTGTACTTTATTGCGGCTTTGATATTTCTTGCATATACTAAAGTTGATGTATAGATTTTAGACTTTTATGACAGTAACTCAAAAAACGGTTTTTGCGGGTTGGATCCATTTTGCATAACTACGTCCAATTATCATCCCGAAACAATACGACAATCGACAGCTCGCAGAAACAAATGATCGCCTCGTTTTTTTGTAAGACCGGTCATATCGCAACTGTGGTACTCGAAGATTAAAAAACAGTTTATTCTGAGTGATATGTATCAGTTTGTGTCACAGCCGTTTTATCAGCAAGGCGTGACAAGCGACCGAAGTCAGGAATCCGGCACCTTCTTTGGCATCACAATAGCACCTCGGCTCACACGTCCATCAGAACACTTGACTTTTTTAATTAAAACAATGTGCATATCCTGCCTCACCCATCATATTCCCCTGACTTAGGTCCTTGCAATTTTTACCTATTCCCTTACGTTAAAGAAAAGTTGAAAGGCAGGAGATTCGAGAACAAGGAAGATGCACTAGCTGCCTATATTTTGGAAATTTCAGAGGTATCTGAAAAGGAGTGCGCAGAGGTATTTTCCAGATGGTTTAAACATATGGATAAGTGTATACATGCCGAGGGTGAATACTTTGAAAAGATAGACATGAGTAATAAATAATAAATATTATAATTTTTGAGTATCTAGTTTTTTTCGGCATGCATTCAATCATTCAATGCATTCTATCTGTCAACTGGGGACCTACTAGTGTATGCCACTCACTTGTGGGGCGAGGCTCTCGAGAAGAATGGGGAAGCGATTGCTGTCTCCCTTGATGTCTCGAAGGCCTTCGACCGGGTATGGCACGCTGGCCTTCTGGATAAGCTTCCAGCGTACGGCATTTCCCCTAGCCTGACTGGCTGGGTAAAAGACTTCCTGACTGAACGGTCCCTCCGAGTTGTTGTCGACGGATGCTCTTCTGAGCCCATGTCAACTAATGCCGGTGTTCCTCAGGGGTCTGTTCTCTCTGCAACTCTCGTTTCTGCTGCATATTAACGATCTGCTGATGCCCGGTATCTATGGGTATGCAGATGACAGCACAGTTGTAGAGAGATACCTGCCGGATGCTCGGGCTAGTAGGGAATCAATCCGGTCCGAAACCGCCAAAAGGAGCCCGTTCACCTTGGCTCCTACTTTTCGTAATGTGTCCTTGGAGTGTCCCGACCGCCTTCAGCTGTTGCTTCAGGAGTTGAGATTTCCTCGAACCTTAACTTTGGGCGGTTCATTGGGTTCAAGGCCAAGGTGGCTGCCAGGAAACTTGGCGTTATCGCAAAGGTCCGGCAGTACTTCACACCTGTGACCTGGGCAGCTTCTAATGTTATACAAAGCACAGGTCCGTTCGTGTGTGGAGTACTGCAGCCACATTTGGGCTGGTGCTGCCAAGTGTCACCTAGCCACTTTGGATTCAATGGAGAGACGTGCATAGAGGCTGATTGGTGACCCTGATCTAACTCGAGTTGGTCTCCAAAGCCTAGAGCACAGGCGTAGAGTAGCCAGCCTTTCGGTGTTCTATAGGATGTATTTCGGGGAGTGTGCGCGGGAATTGCATGATTTAATTCCCCCATCTCCGTTCCACTAGCGGACGACCCGTCGTACGGCTGGTTTCCACCCTTACGTTGCTAACACCACTACGATCCGGACGAAGCGTTTCGCCTCCTCCTTTATACCGCCTACATCGAGGGACTGGAACAATTTGCCAGCGGCGGTGATTCCGTCGGACTACAATTTGAGTGTCTTCAAGGCTAGAGTGAATAGGCTCTTAATAAACTAGTGCCCTTTACCATCAACGATTGCGACACTGCTTACCATCAGGCAGGATTACGGTCAAGCGCTAGTTTATAATATATAAAAAAAAAAAATGCCCCTCGTACAACTTTCGTTTAGAGAGTTTTAGCGGGAAAGTTAACCTGAGTGTCACGCTTATTTTTCATTGGACTTTTAAATTATTTATAGTGTTGATTCCTAATAAAAGTGCGTGATTTATGTAATAAAAAGTGCATACAGTAAATAATTCATAAATAACATTGAAATATAGCAGCATAGTGGCCTCATCATGACTTTGCCTCAAACATCCCTCTTAGACGGTTCATTTGGCCGTCTTTTTCGACATAAATAATTCATTTCGTGACATTGGCTAAACGCACAAACCGTGAGAAGCCAAAAAGGAAAGAAAGAAGGATGTGGCTATTATATTAGAAACTTTTCCCCACCTTTTACTTGAAATTGGCACAAAGTCATAACTAGTCATCATCATCCTTTTTTATCGTCCCACTGCTGGGCACAGGTTTCCTCTCATACAGAGAAGGATTGAGCGTAATCACCACGCTTGCTCAATGCGGGTTGGCGATTTCAGACTTTAAAGTCCAGGTTTCCTCAAGATGTTTTCCTTCACCTTCAGTCATTGGTGTCCAAGATATACTTAGAAAGTACATATAACTTTCGAAAAGTTACATTGGTACTTGCCTGACCTGGAATCGGCACACTACAAAAAAAAACTTTCGTTTATGTTCTGACGAATAGGTAATCCATATTCCATACTAATATTATAAATGCGAAAGTAACTCTGTCTGTCTGTCTGTTACGCTTTCCCGCTTAAACCTCTTAACCGATTTTGATGAAATTTGGCACAGGCAATCTTTAGACCCTTATAAAGGACATAGGCTACCTTTTGTTGAAAAATTTGATATTCCCGAGGGAAATCTAAAAAGCGCGATATAACCGAAATCCACACGGGCGCTAAGCTAGTTCTCTATATTCGTTAGACTGTGTTGTGTTCTAGTATAATACCTATCTCGTTTTCTCCCACGTTTAATCTTATGAATTATGTGTCTGTCTCTTTTACTGTCCCTTTTCAGGCCCTAGTCTGCTATTACAATAGTGTTAGAATGGTCAATCAGTGATCTCACAATGATAAATCTTGACAAGCGTCGTAATGTACATAAAAAATTGCTTCATTGCGTCTTTCCAGTGGTCAATTACTGACACTCGACTGTAAAATAATATTGTTTCCTATGACTATTCATTAAATGAAATTCATTACAAGACGACTGCCCGATAATTGATCGATCATTATAAATTTAGCAGATTACAAACATTTAGCATAAAGACAACGGAATCGTGTTGGAATAACCAATTTATAAAAATAGCAGACTTAGGCCCCTGTTTCATTGACTTCCAATTCACAATAGCGTATTTGACTAAAAAAAAACTAATTAGTCCGTCAGTCAGATTTCAAAAAAATACTAGACACGTATTTTTTTCTTTTTTTCATATAAACAAAAAATGAAGACGACACAACGCGTTGAAAACTCGTGTGACGTCACTGCACCCTACACTTTTTAGCGACCAGTGACGTCACTAGTCACCTCCTGAACTTTGATGCCTTTTATATTTGTCAATTTTTATTGATTTGATAAACCAAAATATGTATATGTATCCAATATTTTACTATAATCTGAAGAACGGACTAAATAGAATCAATTTTTTTTACCCAGGAAACATCCCTATTATGTTTAAGAAGTATATCCTTTTAAAAAAAACTAAAATCAAGTACCTAGGTAAGGTATGTCATATGACAAGGAGCAATAAAGATACGCTAAGGCTAAGGATGTAACCGAATGGTGTTCAAGAAACGAAGGCAAGCTGCCTCTTGGGAGAACGATATTCAGAAAATAGTTGATACTTGGAGGAGTACGACTCACGATAAAACCTTTGTGGAAGCGCGGCAAATATCAAAACTGCCTTGATTAGATGAGATACTTTATCGTCATTATCATCTCAGCGTTAATCCCAGTCACATCCGAAGCCTTTTCAGCTTTGGAGTCTGGGGTCCGCTTTACCAGTCTAACTGCTGCTTTTGGCTAAACTTCGATATTTTCCGTGAAGCGACTGCCGTCTGACCTCCACAACCCGAAGGCGATATCTAAGCATTGCAGTTAGACCAATTGTTGGACTTTTGAGGGCTCCAACAACCCGTAACGACTGCCACTAGATGTTCGTGTGGCAACCGGAACCAACGGCTTAACGTGCTTTCCGAGGCACGACTAGACCATTGTAAATATTCTTATTCACGCATACAAATATTTGAACTGCGCGGGGATCGAACCCGCGCCTCCTTGCGCAGCGGCCGCGTTCGCTACCGCTACGCCACAGAGGCTGTCAGGATACTTCATATTTACGTTAATACATAGGTTACCTACCTATGTACTTAAATAATAATTATTATTTGTATTGTAGAAAAAAAGACTGTTTCATTAATTATTATTTTCTTTTGCACTTTATGTTCTGTAGGCAATATGCTTATTGTTCTGGGGGGCAATCGCGCTAATATAATTCAACCAAAACAGAATTGGATCGCAACCAAACCATAACTTTTGTTATGTTTCGTATCGCGCTAACCTTTTGACAAATGGTTTAACCATAACTGGATCGCAATTGGAACGTAACCGCTGTCAAATGAAAAAGTTAAACAAAGCTAACTTTTTCTATGCCATGTGAAACTTACGTCTAAACGATTAGTTTTACATATAATTGATTTAGTTTTAATTATTATGTCTGACGAAATGTATCATTCATACCTACATTGATTTTACTTCAACCGAAGTCAAAAGTTTAGCGCGATACGAAATGTGATCGAAACTAAACCATAACTTTAACTGGATTAGATACGAACAAGAGTTGAACTTCTACCGTTTTATTTAGCGCGATCACCCCCCTGGATATGCAGTACAATAAAAGCTCTAAGTCCATGGTTCCAAAATGTTTACGTTCAGCTGTGTATGTGACAAAGTTACATCAGTTGGATGAAAACAGTAGGTACTTACATACCTATAAAAGTTTTGAAGAAATAAAACGAACATTTATCTTAATCAGAATAATATTTAATTTCACTATTTTAAATCTATTTCATGTCAACTGTCACTTTGACAGGGACATTGACATACAACAGAGGTAATGAAAAAATTTACAAAATTCATCGAATTAACAATCTCTTTTTTTCAGGTCAAATTAATCATATTGTCAAATTAATAGCTTTTTTATTAACTACTTACATTTCAATTGTTTATAATTAACAGATCGCCTAATTAATATGATTATGTTTCCATGGAATCATAGGTGTATTTTATTTCTGTTGTATATGTTTATTTTTGTAAACATAGGTTATAACATTGATATAATATTAAACAGATATGATATGCTCTAACAAATTAACCAAAATAAATGTGCCGATCGGAGCAGCAGCACACACATGCATTTTTTTTATTCTGCGTACATTTCACACGTTGGCACAGTGTGAGTGAGATGGGGCGCTATCTAAAGCATAGAGAAGAAAAAGATGGCTAGTGTTTGTCGTTTGCGCTCAAATAGAATCGACGAAAACTAAAGTGACTTGCTGGACTTACCTCCTTTTGTACGCTTCATTTTCAGTGCGCTATTGACGTATCTACCTTAGTTTAATATTATATCAATAAGTTATAAAATTTTAGGTCAGGAATACTAACAAATCTATTGCATAGGCGTCTGTTAATTTAATTATTGGGACATGACATTAATAATACCTTCTCAATACAATCGTTTAAGTCTTATTTAAGTACCAAAGTTCTGGGTCTTTAAGTCCTGATTGTCATCTGTTAAAACTAATAAAAAAGTTTAATTATTTTTGTCATACATTCGATGTTCGAACACAATATTATCGTATACTTAAGTACAGATATTAAAATTGAGCTACAAAGTTATCACACGATTTACTTAATAAAATGCAATAAGTAGTCGTGAAAATGGACAGTGTAAAAATACAATAAATACAAAAAAAAGAACTATAATTTATACTTAATTATAAAATGCTATAGAACACAATAACGAAGAGGGATATAGTAAGGTAATAAAGCAAAATACTATTAATATACTAATAGTATAGAATTTGACTTCACGTCGCTAATTGCTAAGAATAATCATATAAGTAGGTATTTTATAAATAAGCAGTGAATCTGGCGAAAAGCTCAAATGAAATTACTCTCTATTTCAATGGCATGACACGCTCGTTGCTCATGTGGAAACAACATGTTTGGGAATGAATAGATCCCATAACTTGATGGAGGAAAATATTTATATTCTGTAAGTAAAAATAATACAGAACGTCCTATAGGTAAGTGGTCTAAAAATTTCTAATTTCGAAGATATATGATGTGTGCATCTCAATCCATACTAATATTAAAAATGCGAGAGTAACTCTGTCTGTCTGTTACGCTTTCCCACTTAAACCCCTCAACCGACTTTTGATGAAATTTGGCACAGACAATCTTTAGACACTGAGAAAGGACATAGGCTATCTTTTATTTTGATGTTCCCGAGGGAAATCTAAAAGCGCGTTATAACCGAATTCCACGCGGCCGAAGTCGCGGGTGGAAAGCTAGTTTCATTAATAAATACATAGTAATTAAAATGAATATGTATATCTTCGAAAAAAAAAAAAATTAATACATATTTAGTAACGTAACTTCGTAGAATTATTTTGTATTAAAAATGAACACAAAAATAAGTCATATGCCAGTTGATTCTTTGATATGTTCTCAATCATATTCTTAAGTAAGACCATATCAATTCAGTTAGTATCAATTCAGAGTGATGGGATATCAAAAAACACCCTGTATCTTAAGGCAATTGTACAAAAGGAAAATGCTCACACTTAGCAGCTGTGCATTGTGCACGAGCTACACAATAAACTGTGTAATGTGGGAATTCGTAAAAGTATGGTAATTATGAAAAAAAAAATGAATGAAGATGTGAACACTCATACATGCTATGATGAATCTGTCAACAATGCAATGATGATACAATTATACTACGTAGTGAGTGAGAAACTATTTCGTTTTTTTTTTAATTTGAAATAGTTTCACGACGGAATAATGATGTACGGACGACAGCAGGTCAAGCTACCCGAAACTGTCAGATATTCCCAATCAACCTTGAGCCTTAACGCTTTAGAGATAAAGTTGAAAATCGGATAGAGATCTGACAGATTGTAGTAGCTTGATGTGCTGTCGTCTGAACCTATGTTACGTCGAGTTCCGTGAGAGCGCCATCTTTATTTAAATGCCATTGATAAGTAGTAGATATAGTGGAAGAACGCATTAGCATCATTGTTCTATTGTCCTTAGTTTTTTCTAATCTTTCTTTGAAACAGATCAACATAATTGTACCTACGTGAACTTAAGTACATCGCGAAAAATAACGATACGATCTTTTTCTACATACGTGTCAGTAACATCAATCAGTCGCTTTTTTAAATAATTTGCTAATCGTAGAGAATATTAGTACTAAACACAGTAACACAATTAACACAACGCCAATACAAATTCATAAATTCACTTTCGTTTCACTAAAGTTTAGGTGTATCGAAAAAAGCTTTCTCACAACAAGTTTATTTGTGGCAAATAAGTTTTCGCACGACTGGCAGCTGTAGCTGTTAGTATAAAAGATGTGTTCTAATAATTAGAAAACATCTTAGAAGCTACGTACTTGTAGTTTAGAGCTATATTAAATAGGGACACCTTGGTGGTGCAACAACTTAAAAAAATGTATATGTCGCAGTCAAACAGATAAATCCCCCCTCCCCACCGCCCCCCAAAAAAAGCCGTACGACTCGAGACGAGGTAAATGAAGTCTAATCCATTTGGCGTCCCACGAATTGGTCGCAGTAACGAAACTTGGGTGGCTTGGCTACTGCGACCAATCCGGCTTGCACGTGATTTTTTACAGATCTAACCTTAGTTTATTGAATATCAACCAGTGAAGCTACGATGAGTTTTCATTACGAAGACTCGATCATCGATATCGACCGCGTTTGCCTCATCGATTGGCCCGCTTCAAGGTTGTAAGAACTCTCAACGCAACGCGGTCGATGCATATGATCGAGTCTCGTAATGAAAACTCATAGTAGCCACACAAGACGTTAGTTGACCAGCCATCGTTTATTAAACGGGTGATTTAACCAGTTGTCTGCGATAATATGGTCTTCACCTGGCGCTCGATTAGTTCTGCAACCAATCATGGAGCGTTATACCTTTGTTTGCCAGATCTTAACCACGGTGTCCCTTTATAATATAGCTAAGCAGCTCAAGGTGTGGTGTGGCGGCGTGCGAGCTTCTCTTTGTAGACGGATTCCTGGTAGCCACCGTGCGCTAGTCACGCGTACGTCTCCCTAAACCGTTTCTGGAGGTGATGGGCAGCGTTGAGCAGGCGGTTGTGCAAGGTGAGGTGCGTGTGGGGGGTGAAAGTGGGGGGTGGGGGAGCTACTACAGAGCGAAGCGGCAGCGGCGGCAGCACGGCGTCGTTGTCGGCGTGGCAGAAGAACGCTACGCAATGCCGCCCGCGGGCGCGCGCGTACTCGCCCTGAGGTACCACCACACGGTGCACCTAGAAACACAGATATAATGAAAACACATATACTTGTTACTCAATAACTCTAATAAAGGGTGTATCTGACATCAACGCGCAAACGAGTACCATGGATCCAGTACATGATTCTGAACCCCCTAGTGGTGGAATTTTTCGTCGGCTTTTTCAAGGTATGTAGTTTTTTCACTTTAGACCGTTCATAATTGCTATACTTTTATAACCCAATAAGATTTTAAAGTAAAAATTAAATAATTCGCTAATTACACAAAAAAAACGCAATGAAAACAAACCTCGAAAAATTATCTTATCAGCTGATTTAATAGAGTTCACATCAGGGATCAACGTCATACCTACAAACCCGCACGGCGGCACGCTTGCAACGTTCAAAGGCCGAGCTGACACTTTTTTAAACACTGTGAATTCTGTAACCTTTCATTAACGACATCAATGACTATCATAATTTTATTAATGGCATGCGGTCTAACCTTTTCGCGAAGTTTGCGTTACGATGTCAGATACACCCTGTATAAAATTTTGCCTCCTCTTTTATACCGCGTACATCGAGGGACTGAAACAGTTTGCCCACGGCGGTGTCTCCGTCGGACTACAATTTGAGTGTCTTGAAGGCTAGAGTGAATAGGCTCTTAATAAACTAGCGCGCTTTACCATCAACGACTGCATCGTTGCTTGCCATCAGGCGGGATTGTAATCAAGCAATAGTTTATAAAAAAAAAAGTCTTTTTCGAATTGACAACTATAAAATCTTGGATAAGGTGATCGTAAGTTTATCCAGAAACAGTGTTCTGTGAGGAGTACAAAAAATGGTAGTGCTATGTTCGTCTGTTCGCAGCAATATGCCATTACCAGTTAATGCTTGAGAAATACTAACCAGTGCTGGAAGAACGTTAGCTGTCCAAGCGGCGAGAAACTCTCCTGACTGAACGAGGATGGCTCCAGGAAGGTGACCCACTTTCTGCCACTTGTCACTGCCGTTCAACTTGACCTGTAGAGAAATACTTAATTACAATACGTCCTCAAAGTGTTTAACACAATTAGGAAAAAAAGGTTAAAAGAAGGTTTTTTTACTTTGATTTTGGGCGTCATGACCTATACTTACTAATGGCGCTAAATTATACGAAAACTGGAATCTTAATTAAAAAACGACCTGTCTGTACAAACTTCGCACGTCTTTAGCTAGGTACATATTTAGAATGGCATTGTAGTTTTCTGAAATTATAGATTAGATAAAGGAATTATATTCCGAGTATTCCCCAGTGTGCAGTCGTTACCATTATTTTTTATACTATTTTTTTTAATGTCCCATTACAAGGCAAAAATGTCTTTTTTTAAGTTTATTCTAAAGTATCATTGCCGCCAAGCGATCCGTTGTGTTCCGGCATGATGTCTGGTGAAGCCGTACGGAGGACGGGTCTGAGCAGTTGTGTTGCGATGTGTGCCGGGTACGATGTGCCTAATGTTGTTGTGTCGGGAGTTTGGTCGTGGAGGGTCTCCAGATCTTCCTCTGTCACAGCATCGTTGGTCGTGTTGTGGGGTTAAACATTGCATCACCTCGCTCAACTGCCGTCTTCTTTCCTATTCACTCAGTTTTTTTGAGTGAATAGGCTTAATAAGCTAGTGCGCTTTACCATCAACGATTGCATCACTGCTTACTATCAGGCGGGATTGCAGTCAAGCACTAGTTTATAAATAATAATAATAAAAAAAAACATTAGTATCATTAATATAATCAATCAATGTTTGATTGTTCCTCACCTCTAGTCCTCCCTCCGAATCCTGCGCCAATAGTGTAAAGGTGCCGTAATCAGCGTGTGCGCCGCAACGCGTGTAGTGCACGACGTCGTTCTGGCAACAAGGCCCCACGTCCTCCGGGGGTACCGGCGGGTAGTACAGTAGACGCATCGTCGACGCGTTGCGCCCCTCCGCCATCAGCATGCCCGAGTGACTCGCCAGCAAAGAGCTCGGTGGAACACCTGGAATTTATGAACACATGGCTTTATAAGACTGTTTACTGGCTGAACCCTTGTACAAACGAAGGCACGTGAAGCTACTACGATCTTTCTTTTTTAGATTTTCAAATTTATTGCTACAGCATTAAGGCTCAAGGTTGTTTGGGGATGTTCGACAGTTTAGAATAGCTTGACCCGCTGTCGTCCATACATATATCAAAGAGCTTACTAATATACAAGACTTATGAACTTATGGGATTTATTATTCTCAAAAGGAAGTCAAGATTTTCAGGCCTAGATAGTTAGTCTGTAGTATAGGATACCTATGTTGCCATGTGTTTTAATCAAAAATTATATAATAACTTTATTACCAACGACTGTTCTATAAACGGAATTCTTAGCCAAATTAAAACAAATTGTTTGTAATTAACCTAGAAAAAACCTTTCCACCTTACCAAATTTTGGTAATGTCCTCTACATTACCATAATTTGTAAACTCACACTTCCTAACCAGTACCCATTGGCCTTTACCGTTAGTTTGAATTCATTAAAGATGCCAAACGAAAATAAATTGTAAAATGGCGGTGTTAAAGCCTTGAATCGAAGTTCAATAATTCTTTCTTCGTTTACTTTTGTCATACAACGTGGGAATGAGACAACCTGACTCTAGTAGGTAGGCGTTTACCGTCATACTTGCACGTTTTATGATTTCGATAGTCACTAGATACGTCTTTTTTTTAATAATTATAAAGTAGTGCCTGACTGCAATCCCGTCTCATCAGGCGGGATTGCCATCCAGCCATCGTAAGCAGTGATGTTGATGGTAAAGCGCGCTAGTTTATTAAGCCTATTCACTTAAAAAACCTAGTGAATAGGAAGGAAGACGACAGTTGAGCGAGGTGATGCAATGTTAAACCCAACAACGCGACCAACGATGCTGCGCCAGAGGAAGATTGATCTAGAGACCCTCCACGATTACACCCCGCACAACATTTGGCCATCTTGGACTAATTTACTTACTTACCTACTTATTTCAAACTTGACAGTATTTTAATTTAAACTTACCCATGGCATAAGCGAGGGCCTGAAGCACAACTCGCGATAAATTAGTGAGGTCCTGGGCAAGCGGCACGGCATGCTTGGTGAACTCAGGCACCTCCTCCTGTGCAGGCATCGACGACTCAGACAGCGAGGTGATGTTGAACGAGTGACGTAACTCCTGGAAAAGAAAGGTTTGATAAGTTGATGGTATAAAACCACATCGCGGTCCTTCAGCAGACCACTACTAAAAATAGGGCTTCTACAAGTAGGTACCACAACAACGACCGGCTCTAAAGCTTCCGTTTACAGAAGTTAGGCCATCAGTATAGTCTCTTTTTAGCATATTGAAGAAAGAAAGACAAATCTATACTAATATACATATGTTAAATAACAGAGGGCGTTCCCTTAAACTCGTTAATATATATCATTAATAGATTAAAATAAAAATATCAGCATAGAAAAATAAGCATAAAAAAATCCGAAAAAAAAAAATTCTAATTGGAAATAAATTTGAAACCTCCTGTTTTAAATCAAAAATTTTTATTGATTATTTTCTTATTGGAAAAAATTTTAAAACATTTTGTTTTCGAATGGAAATATTTTTTTTAGCATGTATGTATGCTATACTACTTCGGGTTAACGGGAACGCCCTCTGTTAGTTAACATACTGTATAAAGCTGAAGAGTTTGTTTGTTTGTTTGTGCGCGCTAATCTCGGGAACTACTGGTCCGATTTGAAAAATTCTTTTTGCGTTGGATAGCCCATTAATCCAGGAAGGTTTTAGGCTATATAACATCACGCTGCGACCAATAGGAGCGGAGCATAACTAATTCTACGCGAACGAAGTCGCTGGCGGCAGCTAGTGTAAAATATTTGCAGGAAGGAAGAAATGGAACGAAATCGGGCAGTAGGTAACCCGTGTAGGTATAAACACGAAAACGATTAGGCATTGTATTCTAGTAGTTGCCCAAGCAATTCCATAACCAAAAGAGATGTTTCAGAAATGTATGGAGCCTGGGCCAGCACATTATACACTTAATGGTAGGTATAGTTACACTATACTTAAATGTTTTTAATGTTAATTTCCTATATTTTGGCTTAGTTTTTATACAGATTCAATTTAACTCTGCCAAGGAGTGCAACACAACTACTAATAATTATGGTGGTTAGCAATAAGCGAAATATGATTTTGACAGTGACATTTGATTGACGTGTCATGTATCTAAGGCTATCGTATCTATATTATCTACCATATGACTGCGAAAAAACGAAAAACATAAATTCCGAACATACGGCCCATTAAATAAACACAATCAGCTCAAATCAACACTCGACACGAACACAACGGGAAAATAGAACTGTCAAAGTCGCCAATCAAACGTCATAATCACTGTCATGGCTACCTTAATAAAGGGTTATATCACTAAAAACGTTTAAAATAATTAGTTATATATATACTTGCATTTTTATTCAAATTAATTTAGTAGTATTTTTATGAAAATCTTTTATTTTTTTCCTTTTTATCTATATAGCGTACATAGTGGTGGCCCAAAATGAAACATCTCCTTTTGCATTCGACATAATCTTGCATTCCTTGAACTTCTTTTTCTTTTCTTTTCTTTAAAGTGAATACCACTTCACCTTTTCAATGGCCTCTGTGGTTAGATACCACAATTTTGCCAATAATACGTGTAACGAATTATAGAAATTCTTTAAAAGAAATACACACAAAGAAATACAGACAATAATGGCTGATATCGTCAATGACAGTTGAAAAAAAGGCCGCGTGAGCCGAATACTAGGAGATTTGATGCAAAACCATGATGTGGTCACTATGCTGCGATATTTCAATGTTCTTTATGAATTATTCACTGAATGCACTTTTTACTACATAAATCACGCGCTTTTATTTAGTAAACGATCATCATCATCATCATCATCATCAACCTTTTTATCGGCCCACTGCTGGGCACAGGTCTCTTCTCATACAGAGAAGGATTGAGCGTAATCACCACGCTTGCTCAATGCGGGTTGGCGATTTCGGACTTGAAAGTCCAGGTTTCCTCAAGATGTTTTCCTTCACCTTCAGTCATTGGTGTCTAAGATATACTTAGAAAGTACATATAACTTTAGAAAAGTTGCATTGGTACTTGCCTGACCTGGAATCGAACCCGCGCACTCATACTTGAGAGGCTGGTGCTTTAACCACTAGACCACCACGACTTAGTAAACGACACTATAATTAATTTAAAAGTCCAATGAGAAATGAGCGTGACATTCATCTTAGCTTTCCTGTCAAAAAACCTTCCCGTTATTTCTTCCTTGAACTTAGGTTCTAATTTTCTAATAGCCTGACAGTAGTCGCTCCATTTAAATGTCTTGTGAGACTTTAAAACATTAGCTACATTGTGCATTGTGCTAAGTAATAACAATGAGTGTGAAGGAGAAAGTTCATATAGGTTTTCAGGTTATAATAATTTATTATTCAGCCGCTAGATGGCATCATTTATCAGTCGTTCGTTCACGTCAATTATTATGCAATTTTACGGTCTTAGGTATAGCATGTAATTATGTATCAGCAAAATTACCGTAACAGCAGTGTTTCAAAAGAATATTCGAGATAAGTATGTATACTTTGGGACGACAAAAGTAGTTAAAAGAACATATAAATAGGTAATGTGGATAGGAACAAGTAGGTGTGTTATTATTTTACACCATATCTGACCCGATAAAGCAGAATTTTGCAAAATAACATAACAACTTCACTGTATTTCCCGAAGGAATATAAGTAGACCGATATGTAGTAACAGCATGTCCAGTGGGTTTCCATAATACGCCAATTTTATATGCTTGCATGTGTAAGTAAATTCAGACACTAGAAACTACATTCACGACATGTTTTTGCCAAGAAAGTGCAAAAAGATGCACTTAGTACTCAGACATTGTAACATTTTAGTAATTAAAATAGTTTACCTTCTTAGTGGAGTCAAACTGTTCCATTCCTGGTTTCACGTAACCATGGTTGTTCGCAGGATTGCGAAGGTATTGCGCCTGACAGCCTT
Source organism: Sesamia nonagrioides (assembly GCA_017933935.1). NCBI lineage: Eukaryota > Metazoa > Arthropoda > Insecta > Lepidoptera > Noctuidae > Sesamia > Sesamia nonagrioides. The sequence continues at coordinate 782,513 of JADWQK010001955.1, read as the reverse complement.
CCGGCAGCGCGCAGAAGTTGTCCAGGTCAGCATACACCGCCTTGAGCTGTAAAATTCAAACCGTTCTTTTATAAACTGGCAATATTGGTTACACTGTTAGGATTTGATTTTGTATCGGGCATTAAGTTACGTAGGTAAGTAATAGTTAGTGCCTACTTACAAGTTACAAACATGTTATAAGGCTTTAACTTCGTCTAAAATTGATGTTAGGTATCTGTTGTCGTTTGCCTCAAAACTGAATTAGGATGAAGAATGGATCTAGTAATGGCGAGGCTCTTTGAATTTTTTTTTAATATAAACCGGTGCTTGACCGCGATCCCGCCTGACGACAAACAGTGTTGCAATCGTTTATGGTAAACCAGACTAGTTTGTTATAAGCCTATTCACTCTAGCCTTGAAGACATATCCTACTAATATTATAAATGCGAAAGTTTATGAAAATGGATGGATGTTTGTTACTCTGTCAGTGTCACGCAAAAACTACTCAACGGATTTGGACGAAATTTGGCACGAATGTAGTTTACAACCAATAACTGTATGCCTAGTATGAGTTTTCATTACGAGACTCGATCGTCGATATCGAGCGCGTTTAGCGCTCTCATTGGTTGAGAGTTCTTACAACGCTCGATATCGACGATCGAGTTACGTAATGAAAGCTCATGTCAGCTCAAGTCCCATCTGTAGGACTGTAGGCCTACCTACAGATGGGACATTCCTACGGGGTCGAAACTTATGCGAGTGATAAGATTAGTAAACTATAAACTGACTGAAAGACCCAGGATAGGAGACGAAACGCAGAGGATATTACGGAATCTTAAGGCGATTAGTAACGACGATGACCTTGCGCATCTGGGCGGGGCTAGGCAGAAACCCCCGCGCACCCCGCATCATATTTACGTGCACATTTCCTACTCGCTTGCTTCAAGCGCGGACGTCTCGCAACAAACGTAGAATGCCATACCATGTCTATAAAGTATACTATTCTGTCTAAAAAGTACCTAATATAGAATTACGTGGTATCAAAACTCATGCCCTAAAGTGAAACATATTAGGTAATTAGGTACTTTTATTATGTTGTTTTCGATACTGCGTTGCAGGGATTTTTTTTATTTAAAAAAGGGAAAACAAATATTAATTTATAAAAATGATTAATGCAAAATGGGAACCGGTTTATTCTTTTTTATTTATAGTTATTATTTAGCATTTAGCGTTTTTGGTATAATTCCCATTGATACTTACCAGGACTTAAAAAAAAAAATCCTGGAAACTCCATCATCTAAATAAAACTCACAGGTCAGACTAAAATAGGTGCATATTATTTAGAATACATATTGTTTAAAAATTTAGCTGACCAAATTTTAGGTAATGAACACCTGGGACTAATGAACTTAAAGAATGAAAAAAAGAAATTGTTTTAATTTACCTACTAGAAAAAAAAATTGGGGAAATTTAATCAAGTTTCATATGGATTAAATTACAAGTATCAATTATATATTTTTTTAGGGAAGGAAAATATTATTGTTTTGGACTTAGCAAAAATTTGACGATTTTTTTTTTTTGAGATGTTCTTAATTTTTATTGGAGGAATGAACAGGGTGTGGCCTTAGAAATAGGGCATGCAATTAGCGTAATTTTTGTTTTACCGGTAAAAAACGGTAATTGAAATATTTTTACCGGTAAACCGGTAAAAACGGTAAATTTATATTTTTTTTTTCAAAAATATTAATAATGTGATTGGGTAGTCTTAAAGCAGAAAATAAATAAGTATACAAGGTACAATGGTAGTGAACATGTTACATATTGCTTAAAATGAGCATATAAACACAATTTTTAAAACCATGACCGTTCCTTTGGCGCAGTCAAGCGTAAATGTAGCACCTTTAGATTAATTTAGACAATTTTCATTTTCAAAACGCAGCCAGCCAACGGATGCTGGTAAATCTACATCAAGCCCGTGGAGAACCCGGAAATAACCTCAATGTAGCTTGCTAAACCTCCATGCGATCTTTAGGGTCAAGTAGGTATACTGGCTTGCACCAGTTCTTTTTAGCCAAGGCAAGGAGAGCGGAGTGAGTCCCTTGTCAACCGCGACCACATCTCGATGCATTCCCACGTCGGTTTTTAGGAAATATTCCCTGAGACTGCATATCTCGCGATTATGGAGGTACTAAACTTTTAAAAAGCTTCAACTTTCACTTTTTCGCGGGGTATACACTAATACAGCCTCATAACCGATGTCAGTGGGTGATGCAATTGAATTGTAGTCAGCACCGTACGGACCCTCCTATACAGGGTGTCGACTTCGGTCCGAGTTCATTTTAGTATGCTGAAAGAGTACATAAAATCGGGATGATCCAACCGTTGAAGGCTCGTACCTTATTTCCGCTTAATAGAAGACTATTTATTACTTTTTACAGCAATGCGAAGATGAATATGAGATGCGAAACGTTTCTTCAACGATTGCTTCATACCAGTAACATTGATACGTTGGGTATCAATGTTACTATTATAAAGCATTCGACATACCCAATATTTATAGGTTTCAGATGCAGAGAGCGCTCTAAGGTTTACGGAACCCGTGAGTTGGGTTCCCATGGATGCCGCAATCTCTCCTCGCTTTACATACATGACCACACATTTATCCACACAAAATTCCATCCTGATGACGCTACTGAAAGTTTCAGTAATTTTCAGTAGTTCCTTCAGTTGACATTTGTGGGGAGCAATGAATTTTAAGTCACTCATGTAAAGGAGGTGCGATATAACCTGACCACCTCTCCTCAGCCGATAGTCTAGACGTGTATTCTCCAGCAGTGTACTTAGAGGATACAAGGCTAAGCAAAATCAAAGTGGACTCAAAGTATCGCCCTGGAATAGACCTGGCTCGGATCGCTATTCCTATGAATATCTCGATATCCAGGATAGCGAAGGACCGTCCTCCATTAGCCATACACGTCATCAAGATGGTGTGCAGAGTTGCATCAACTTTATAGAACTCCATCACCTGCATGTGCCTTGTATGTGGCACCAAGTCATAATAGGCCTTATTATATAATAATTATTATTATTATTCATTTATTTCTCCTCACAGTGTTTTGTTTATAGCTAAAACCGTACAATTACTCAGTCTAGTATTTGTTACATATGTGAGGAGCTGGTGTCCGTGAAAGGCAATATAAAAAAAAAGAACTATTCAACATGTCGATAGATCCTTTTGGGAACGACGAACTTGTTGGGTAATGGCCATGTTATTAAGGAGTAGCTCCTTAGTACCGCGGGAGCCGCTCCTACATCCATTTTGAGAGGCAGACATGATGAGTTGCTGTCAATATGTTTGTTAATTTTAACTTTAAAATTTGATGTAAGAACTTTAAAGATGGTCGGTAAACAAGTGATCGGCCTATAATTTTTGGGTTCCGCAGTGCTACCTGATTTACGGAGCAGGTGGGTTACTCTAGTTGTTAGGAACTGAGGTAGCGAACCAGACTCAAGCGAGCGTGCAACCTTGAAAACCATTTGATCCAAAAAAGCGACAGGCACCAAATAGATACTGCGCCAGAATGAACACATGGCATCGTCATCCAGTAGGTACATAAGTGTCAGCCACCTTGGTCTGGTCGATAAACCCACTTTTCATTGTTTTACAAAGTGCGATTCTGGGTGTACCGTACATTTTCTGCTTCAGGAAGTCGATGTGCTCCCTGAGACGGGTCGTATAATCCTGTAGGTTGGTATTTGTACCTGAAAATACCCGCCTTACAAAGCGTATCACTCTAGGACGAGTATCACATTCCCTGAAGCAGATTAGTTTACCGATAACTGCTCTGGCCCCACCAATACGGTATTCAATCCTGCACTGCCAAGCTAGTAAGACTGGTTACGTTCGTCTAGCTCTGGAGTCATTGGAAAATTTGACATGAGTTCGATAGTCGTTGTACAGTACAGTTATGGTTATACAAACTCATGAATGACACGAATCGTCACAAAAGCCTACGTCAAAGGTACTGTCAAGTGTCAAACATTACATATAATGGAAAATTTGACGTATGCGTGAATAAATGAACAACGTTGCCCAAAAAAGTAAAACCGGTAAATTACCGGTTTTATATTTTTACCGGTAATTTTATAGTTACGAAAAAAGGCGAAAGGAGAAAAGGCGGTAAAAATGAAAATGGTAAACCGGTATTGCATGTCCTACTTAGAAATAACTTTAACCCGAAGGAATCTAGAAGCGCGATATAACCGAATCATACTAATATTATAAATGGGAAAGTGAGTTTGTTTGTTTGTTAGTTCTGCTTTCACACTGTAACTGCTGAATCGATTGCTTTGAAATTTTGTAGACGTAAAGTTAGAAATCCGGATTAAATGATAGGGTACTTCTTATCCCGGAAAAATTTGGTGTTCCCGAAGGAAATCTGAAAAGCACGATATAATCGAACACCACGCGGGCGAAGCCGCGGGCGGAAAGCTAGTATCAAAATAAAACATCATATAAAATCACGTAAAGCGTCCCAGCGCGGCAATAAATGCAAACATTCAATAATTACACACAAAATCACTAAAAATACTTCGTTGCACTCGAAGTACTTAGTGATACAGCTTGCGCTTCCCGCCCATCTATGAAACTATACTTAGTTTCATAATTATTTTATATTGATTGTAGTTGCGTAATTATTTATGTTAATTTAAATTTATTATGATTACTTTAAATTACTGGAGAGGATTTTAAAACCTTAGTTTATTCTAAAATCACACTTGGAAGTACACTTCCGGTCTTTCGGCCATTAATTTATTAATTTTAGAATTATTGATGCAACTTCCGATTACTGCCAACTTTTATTACAAAATCCTATCGAGCATTAGTCTTCCCGCCCATCGGATATTTATTTATTGAATCAAGCATTGTTCAAATAAATAAATAAATATAAACAACTTTCGATATTTTAGGTTAATCCAAATATCTGTACACAATTATTAACAATTACTAGCGTTACTATTAACTTTTTCTTAATTTTATTCAATACCTGATAATTTCTGTTTCCGTTGTCTATTAGTTTTGTGACTATTCGTTAGTGTTTTGACTCAATGGTGTATAAAAGCAACTGATGTATATACTGTTGATCATTAATTAAACAGACTTGTACTGGATCATACAACGACGTTATTATTTTCCCCGCTTCTGAAGCATGTCTTTACATTAGTATCCAAGGGTGCGCGGAGGAAAAAGTGACACAGCCTCCTCTCACGAGCGCTGGTGCGATACTGCCGGCCACCCGCGCCCGCGTCCCGCATAGAGCCCCTCTGAACCTCGTAAGGCGGAAACTCGTAAGGACACTCATTTTTATTACTGTTCTTATTAAATATTTCATCAATTTTAAAATAAAACTATGATTTTATAGTTCTTACAGGTACACGTTACTGCGAGTAAGAATATTTTAAAAAGTCTAAGCGCTTTAAGAGAAATATCGATTTAAAAGTTAAAAAACGCCGTGTAGAAATATTTTTTTTTTACGTAAATATAGGCCATATAGAAAATAATAAACAATGAATATGTTGTGCTTGAATCTATGAATATTATATATTTTTTTCAAAATTTTTGATCCAGGCATTCCGGAGTAATAAACTTTGAAAGATGAGCGTTTTTGGCCGCTCGAGGGTATCTATCACCTTAAAAAATGCCATTCAAAAATAAAACAATGTGGCGCCATTGTTTATCGTAGCCGTAATATAACCTAAGGTCGGTATTACAGAACCTCACTGAAAACTCCAGCTTTACTTAAATCACGTTTGAAGTACGTTTGTTTATTTGATTGGTTGAGACTAGTTTTAAGTAATGCTTAAATCTTGAGTAAGGTTCTGTAATACGGCCCTAAAGAATGTACTCGCACCATTTTTGCTTTTTTTGTTTGAATAATTTTATTGAAAACGGCTCTTAAGAATAAGTTCATATGCAGCCTTGACCCAATCTTTAGGTAATCTGTAGGTCAACTTGTCAAGATTAAACGAGAAGATAAAGGTTTATATTCCAACCGAAATAGAAGTAAATGAGCCTGAAGATTAGTTCATTCACGTTTGCCTTGAAAACTACATATTTTTTAACTGTTAGCTTGGAGAACCGGATTTAAACTGGAGTGTCAGCAACCTCTACAAATTTTGACAATCTAAAGGTTTGTTCCAAATGTTCTAGTGAGAGAGAGTTCAGCTTACATAAGCTACAAGTATATTGTGGCCCGATGATACCTTGAAACAACAGTTTCGAGTAATAATGCTCGCTCATTCCGGAAAAACCGACGCGTTTGTAGATTTGTTGTTTTCTTCCTTCCTTCTTTAATTCCCACTATTCCCACTATTAAAACGATTTTATTTTGACAATGAAAGGAAATGTCAAATGAACCATTGTTTTTTTCGCGCGTAACGTCACACACAATATGGGTGAGTTGCATATTGCTCTTTGCTTGCATGCGTAGTTCTAAAACAAGTCACTTTTTATATCTCTCTGTGGAACCGCGTTGTTCTACTACACAATGCAACGCATTAAGTAGAGAGAGGGTAATTGCGTAACACAATATCAGTAGCAATGGGTTTCATTTTGACAGTTCAACAACATTCATTGCGTTATTTACGTTTTTGAGCAGACATATTCTCGAACATGTGAAGCAATGGATTGTCAATTTGCTTAGTAATGATTTAAGTAATAGTGTGAAATGAATCAAATTAACAATAATAATAGGGTGCTGCACCCTAATTGCGTAACATACTATTATTATTAACTAGCGGCCGCCAGCGACTTCGTTCGCGTGGAGTTAGTTATGCTCCCCTCCTATTAGTCGTAGCGTGATGTTATAGCCTAAAGCCTTCCTAAGATAATGGGCTATTAAACGCAAAAAGAATTTTTCAAATCGGACCAGCAGTTCCTGAGATTAGCGCGTTCAAACAAACAATCAGAATAAACAAACAAGCTCAGCTTTATATATTAATAAGTATCTATAGATTTGATTCATTTTGAAGCATATTGCTAATCCAGTGTTTCATATTATATTGTTGAATTGTTAAAATGAAACCCATTGCTACTGATAGTGTGTTACGCAGGTCGCTTGTTTTAAATAAATAAATGCTAAATGCCCTTAAACTCAATTTGAATGAGAGCTCATTGTCCTTTTAATTTTGTTCGCTTAGTTACAATTTCTTTAATGCATGCTGTGGTCTCCTGTAAGTGAAGGAGTACACCTTCGTAATATATTGTCGTATATTTTTACTTTTTCCATGTTTTGTGTATATTCTTTGTTGGAGATCCTAAATAAATAAATAAATAAACTCCTATGTGTAGTGGTCGTGTCGAGGCCAAGACGTTTCCTTTTACCATCTGTGAAGATGATGGGAAGGATAACACGCAATCATGTTGTAGCCAAGTTTGGCAGGACTTGTTGCCATAGTTATCCACTTGCAGGTAGCAAGCCAATAGTCCTTAATCCATACTAATATTATAAATGCGAAAGTAACTCTGTCTGTCTGTCTGTCGGTCTGTCTGTCTGTCTGTCTGTCTGTTACGCTTTCCCGCCTAAACCTCTCAACCGAATTTGATGAAATTTGGCACAGACAATCTTTAGACCCTGAGAAAGAACATAGGCTACCTTTTGTCCCGGAAAAATTTGATATTCCCGAGGGAAATCTAAAAAGCGCGATATAACCGAACTCCACGCGGGCGAAGCCGTGGGCGGAAAGCTAGTGTCGAATAAAATAAAAAATGGATGAAAAAAAGGGTATCGTGGGACAGTCGAAACAAGGATCGAAACTTTTGTTACGGAAGAAAATTGTCGTAAACCGTAACGGTAACTGTCTTTAATGTTTTTCGGTTATCTCTCATTCGCCAAGTGTGCCTATAAATTTGAAAAACGATAAATTATATGAAAATTTCGCCAAATATGAAAAAATGCCGCCAGGCGATTCATTATGTTCCGGCATGATGTCTGGTGAAGCGGTACGGAGGATGGGTCTGAGCAGTTATGTTGCGATATGTGGCGGGTACGATGCGCCAAAGGTTGTTGTGTCGGGAGTTTGGTCGTGGAGAGTCTCCAGATCAATCTCCCTCTGGCCCAGCATGGTTGATCGTGTTGGTCTTGGGTTTAACATTGCATCACCTCGCTCAACTGCCGTCATCCTTCCTTTTCCTAAGTTTTTAAGTGAATAGGCTTAATAAACTAGTGCGCTTTACCATCAACGATTGCATCGATTGAGTCAATCAGTAGTTTATAATTATTAAAAAATAAAAACCACAGATGCACCGCCACAGGGAGATTGATCCGGAGACCCTCCACGACCAAACTCCCGCCACAACAACATTTGGCGTATCGTACCCGGCACACATCGCAACACAACTGCTCTATGAGCAGGTTAAAGTCAACGAAAATAATGTTTTCTGTAATGCAATAAATCTATTGTATTACAGATAAAATTGTTTCTACAATGAGTAATTAACGATTAAAAAGAATGAAGCATTTTTCGTCCTAACTAACGTAACTTCTGTTTTGGTTAGAAATTCAAGGATTGAAGAAAAAAAGCTAAGAGGGAAAATGGGCCAGAAATCGCTAAATATTTATATCCTTTAAAACGTTTTGTTTTCGCACGAAAAGATCACAATCTCTGCCAGTTCTAGTGGTAAAAGCGCTAAAACGGCCGTAAGGAACTTCGTTCCAAAAATATTTTGTTTCCTTTTGATTGGATTGTGGTTATCCCTCGCCGACCAGTCAATATCGATGGCCTTAAAACAGAATTACCTACTCAGCTTTAGCAGAATTAGTTATCCTTCAGCCACGCGCTGTTTTCCAGCGTTATTACGTCAGTAACAGCGGGATTCATTTTGACATTTCAACAATATTGATTGTGTTATTTACGTTATTGAACAGACACATTTTCAGACATATGGAGCAATGGATTAGCGATATATTTCAAAACGATTTCAATTGAGATCATCATCAACCTTTTTATCGTCCTACTGCTGGGCACAAGTCTCCACTCATACAGAGAAGGAGTGAGCGTAATTACCACGCTTGCTCACAGCGGGTTGGCGATTTCAGACTTAAATTCCAGGTTTCCTCAAGACGTTTTTCTTCAGCTTTTAATCAGTCATTGGTGTCCAAGATATACTTAGAAAGTACATATATAACTTAGAAAAGTTATATTGGTACTTGTCTGACCTGGAATTGAACCCGCACACTCATACTTGAGAGGCTGGTGTTTTAACACCACTACTGTGACCACAATTGATAGATCGACGGCAATCTAGTTACACCTTTTAAATACTTCTGAATGCTCACCTTCTCGTCAGCAATGCCGTGGTTAACGAGCACCGCCAGCCCTTTGTCGCTCAGCGCATTGAACAGCTGTTGTCCAATTCGTCGCAACACTGATTTCATAGGGCACACATCTGTACCTGGAATGATGGAAGTGGAATGGTTAATTTAATGTGCAAAAGAAACGTATCTACGTCAGCCAACAGCATGTATCAGGAGGGTGTGTTCATATTTAACAGTGCGGTACAGACCATAGAACTGAACAACTATCGCAATGGGATCAACATCGTAACCAAGAAAAAAAAAGTAAAATCTCGACCTTAGAAGCATTAGGTCGTATCTATAGCTCGACGTTAGAAGTATGTATAGGTCGCACGTCCTACACATACGACCTACTATTTCGAACGTCGAGCTATAGATCGGTACGGCCTAATGCTTTAAGGTTGATATAACTAATGTCGTAAACACACACAATAATAATAAATAATGTCGTATCGGCCAATGGTCTGATTGCCAAGAGCCTCGACCAACATATATTGAGGCTCTCGTTAGGCAGTTGGATCAAGGGCCATATTCAAAAGGCAGTACACCTCGATCGGCCCGCAGCGTGAGGAGGTTCCTGTCTCTGGAGCCCTAACCACCGGTAGCTTGGACCCGCTCCCGCCATCGGTGGAACACTATTTTTTATATTTTTAAATGTTTTTATAAATATTTAAAAATGTAAATGAATATGTAGGTATATGTAGAAAAATAAACGGAATAATAATAATAATAATTTATTTGACACAAAAAATAAAGGAAGAAAGAAAGAAAATAAATTGTTCCGCACAAACAAAACGCACATTACAGTAATAATAAAAACTAAAATAATAATAAACACATGTTTATCAACTGAGCCATACAAAACAGAACTACTACTATGTTGTCTTCAACACACCATATGTAGCTATGGGTTCCATTTTGACAGTTCAATGACATTCATTGTGTTATTTACGTTGCTGAGCAGACACATTTTCGAACATATGGAGCAATGGATAAACAATACTCTTCAAAATTATTTCAATTGATAGTAATAGTGAGTTACGCAATCCGGGTGCAGCTGCTGCCCCTATAATAAACGCGAAAGATTGTGAAGATGTATGTTCGAATGTATGGACGCAAAAACTACTGAATGGATTTGGAGGAAATTTGGTATCTACTCAGACAGTTTATAACCAGGAATATGAACAAGAATAGGATAGTTTATAACATAGAATCTTTTTATCCCTAAACTCAACTCTTGATCAATGGCCTCTGTGGAATAGATACCACAATTTTGCCAATAACACGTGTAACAAATTATAGAAATTTTTATTTCACAATAATGGCGGATATCGCCAATGACCCTTTTTTATCCCTATTACATAGATACGATAGTTTTCAATCAAGTGACTTTATTATTTTTAATTCACAGTAGGTAGGTACACATACAATCATCATCAGCCATACAGCCTAATCAGTTTAGCTATGAATGACACTAGATGGCGCTACTAGTCATAAACGGGACAGTTATTTTGTTATATTTATTTAACAATCCCGATATTCCCACCCGATCTAAACTTACGCGGGTGAAGTCACAGGGCGAAGCTAGTAATTAATAAGTTCGTTGAGAAAAGTTACTTATTATTGTTACCGTAGATATGCGGAATTGTAATTAAATAAACGTTGACCTGAAAGATGTTGCATGTAAAATGGCGGTTCACCTCGTCTTGTGCAATATGAATAAAATATGCGGCTGTCTGTACATACATTCTGAGTTAGCTGAAGGTCTGGCCGTGACACCGTTCTGCCGATGGCATATACACTGGCATATTTTGACTTCAAGATGCGGGTGTTTTATTTATTACCAGCGGCGCCCTTCGGTTTCACCCCCACATAAGTTTCGATCTCGTGGGAATATTGGGGTAAAGAGTATCCCATACTCATCTGTTTTTTTATGAATTATAAGATGCTTTATTTATATGGGACCGTGTATCTATAGTAAGCTGAATAATAAAATCGATATACTATCTATGACTAGAAATAAATGCAAAAACTGTGTTTCGGACTATGAAAGCACGGAGTAGTTCCTTAATACATGAACACAACACACACACATTCATCACACCACCACTTAGAGGTTGATTTGGACCAATCGAATTAGTACTCTCTGTCCCCACTTTGACAGATCTCCACAATTCGAACGGTGTGGGAGAGTTCTTCTTCTAGTGGACTATGTTACAGGAATAATATGGATGGCAGGAGTGCTATGAGGACTTCGTTCGATTGATCTAAACCCACCTTAACTCACTCATTCATCACACATTCACGCAATACACGGTACACCACAAAAGCTCAAAATCCTAAATAATACACACTAAATAAGTTGATACATATTTTTTTTTTGTAAAGTTTGGAAGAACAAGCTGTTTTTGTCACATCAATAATCAATACCGACCGATGCTATGTACGAACCTACCTAATAATGTTGTTAGACGAAGGAGACTAGTCTCCACGACACAGGGAATCCTAGTGTGGAGGCTAGTACTATTTAAATATTGTAATGTTTTTTTCTGAATAATAAACTTTTTATTATTTATTTATAAACTAGTGCTAGTGTAGTGGAAATATCGTGGTGGCCTAGTGGTTAAAACACCAGCCTCTCAAGTATGAGTGCGCGGGTTCGATTCCAGGTCAGGCAAGTACCAATGTAACTTTTCTAAAGTTATATGTACTTTCTAAGTGTATCTTGGACACCAATGACTGAAGGTGAAGGAAAACATCTTGAGGAAACCTGGACTTTAAGTCTGAAATCGCCAACCCGCATGGAGCAAGCGTGGTGATTACGCTCAATCCTTCTCTGTATGAGAGGAGACCTGTGCCCAGCAGTGGGACAATAAAAAGGTTGATGATGATGATGATGATGAAACTAGTGCTTGACCGCAATCCCGCCTGATGGCAAGCCGTGATGCAATTTTTGTTGGTAAAGCGCGCTAGTTTATTCATTCTAGCCTTGAAGACACTCAAATTGTAGTCCGACGGAAACACCGCCGCTGGCAAATTGTTCCAGTCCAGGTATAAAACAGGAGGCGAAACGCTTTGTCGTTCGGTTATAAACCACATGGGTGCTAAATTTCATCTAAATCTGTTCAGAAGTTTTTGCGTGAAAAGTACCTAATTAAAAATCCATCCATACTCAAAAACTTTTGCATTTTATAATATTAATACCTACAAAGAACAATTTAAAATATGTTTAAGGTAACAATTCCTAATGTCTAATGCAGAGAAGACAGTGAGATATTTCTTATTGGCGTCCATATTTAATTATTGTTCACGGTTGTTTAAAACATATTTGCAATATTCCTTGTCTTCTTCAGACTTTCAAAAAGCTACACTATGTTAACGTCAAATAATTTGGCCTGCTCGTTTAAAATCGATACTATTACTAGCACATCCAGCAAATATTGTTTCTAGGAATTATTGTATTGGATCCGAGATTTGAAAAAAATGTAGGTATGAAAAATAGATGGTAGCCGATTCTCAGATATACTGAATATGCAAATACAATTTCATAAAAATCGGTCAAGCCGTTTCGCAGAAGTAGGTACGGTAACTTTGTGACACGAATTCAAATTTTGCAGAAAACACGCTTACAATGGTGTTAGGTTAGGTTAGTCACGAGAATTATGATAATATATTAAGATACAATAGCTATTGTAGCAGTGACATACAAAAACCGTCAACCACGACTCCGATAAGATTTGACCGTTAATGGCGGTTGTCATCTGTTAGTGACGTCACAACGCCCACTGTCTCATATACCTCTCATTTAAGTAAATATTCCCGTTAACAATAGTAACTGAACGAAATGTATGTTCAGAAGCCATTATTGAAATTTATGGAGAATAAGTCTCATTCTAATTATCCAATTCATTAGGTACACTTATCGTTGTTTATGGTGGCAGTCACTTGTAAATGAATCATATTTTCTCTTGCATTGGGTTTTCATCGCACTATGTAAACTGATTCATGCAGGGACGAACTGTTAACAATAAATATTTAAATAGCACTTATGTACTTACTCACGGCACGACATCCTAATTGCTATGAATAGGATTTATTATTGTATTTTCATACATAATAGAAATATGATTCTGATTTCCCATTTCGACATTAGAAACGTTGCTTTATGACCGTCGACGTTTAAACGCCTCCTAACGTTTTGAATAAACCTCTTAATATTATTAGGTTGGTATCTTACATAACTTTACGTTCTAATTTTAAAATTCGAATTAGTAATTTGGCCCACATTTGACACGAGGTTGTTGCCACTGCGTAGGCGTCCTGTAAAATAAACTGTGTTGTAACGTTATCTTGTCAAGCAACGCGGCAATCTGTCCACGTCCACTTTGAATAATTCTGAGAAGGTTTTACAGATTTTATAAATGTTCAGACTAATATATTATTATGACTGAAGTTAGCTGCCAACAAGCTAAAGAAAAGATATTTTAAAACTATTATTTCAAGCTGGACGCGTGGGTTTTTGTGAAACCCTTCACCAATACAGACCGTTCTAGCCAGATTTTGCTTTGTTAGGCGCAAAGTATTATGAAGTTGTACTTGATCAGCACCCTGATTGCATAACACACTATTATTATTAATTTACATCATTTAGAAGCATATTGCAGATCCATTGCTGTTCGAAAAAAATCTGTTCAAAAACGTAAATCTAACGCAATGAATGTCATCGAATTGTCAAAATGAAACCTATTGTAGCAATAGGTTTCTTTTTTTTTGGTTATTAGTGTGTTACGCAATTACCGTACGGTAATTATAATGTACGCTTAGGAAACTGCAGAGTTTCCGAAGCGAATTTAATCGAGTACTTATTTATTCACAAATTTTGTTCTTTGAACCTCATGCTTTTAGTTATCATATCGTATTGGTCGGGGGTCAAGGTAATTCAATACAGCGATTCCGTCATACTTAGTAGTGTTTAAATAATTATTTGCCTCTCGGCGACAGGGCACTTAGCTGCCACAGGCTGTTTCAGCTAACCGGTTACCTTATTATGTGCATACGTAGGTGTCTTTGAATTTTAATTGCGAACGTTGAGAGTCTTTGTACAATTCCCGGCATCACGTTTTACAGTCTCACGTTCTGTTTTTATTCAACAATATGTGGCGATTTTAGATTCCGTTTTAAGATCTGTTATTTAGATTTCTTTACATATTCTATTTGCTGCGCTTGCTTGTGCAACGAATACTGAGTTATCTCGGTGGTTTAATAGGCTTTTGTGGCCACAATTTTGCCTCCATTCCCGTAACAATGTCTTCTCAAGAATATCAAGTTGCTTTATTAACTATTTACTAGTTTACTTGGCGGCTGTATGCTTGTTGCGTTGCGTGTGGAGCAACATCTATATCTATAGCTCTAGCCTCTAATATCGATTACTAGTACTCGCTTTATACGAAGATTTGCAGGGTAATTGTGCTAGTAGCAGCATTGGGTTTCATTTTGACAGTTCAACAACATTCATTGCGTTATTTATGTTGTTGCGCAGACACATTTTTCGAACATACGGACCAGTGGATTAGCAATTTGTTTCAAAATTATTCCAATTAATAGTAAATAGTAATAGTGAGTTACGCAATTACGTTGCTGAACTTGTCCTTTATTACAAGTTTTGTTTGACAACTTTAAATAAGTAAAATTTTAAGTACTTTAGTGTTTTATTGTAATTTATTTTATTCTTACAGAAAGCTTACAGACTAATATTTCAATAAACGTCATTAGTAGGCAGCACAATTTGCTAATTACAAGCTTCTTTTATCTTAATGTGCAGGGATGAGTCTGTGTAGGTAATGAATTACATTATAGGAATCCGTTAAGTAATAACCTAACATTACTAGAATAGAATAAATAATACTCTTTATTATGTACACCATATAGATTACAGAACATAAATAAAAAGATTTTACAAAGGGTGACACAATGGGCGGTCTTATCGCCAAGAGCGTTCTTTTACAGACAACCTTTGGATGGAATTCTAAGGGGAAGGAGAGAGAAATAATGTAGGTAGTGTACAGTGTGTTTGAACCAAATGACTATTTTATTATTTTTAGACACACGTAGATATAAGTGAGTAGGTATCTAGTGGCAATGTCGATTCATAATATGTATAACAGAAGAAGGTACCTACCTCAGTACTTCTATTATATTAATTTATTTTATTAATTGATTACGACGTGCATAAGGTATTTGTATTTACCACTTGCAGTGCCTATGTTTCTAGGCGGTTAGTTCAGTAATAATAAATGAAGTAGGTAAGTAAAATATAAAAGCACAGTGGGTGTTTTGATATTTTTATGTGTGTGTGTGATCGTGTCAATGACATTACAGGATACCTACTATAATTACAACGATGCAAAATTTAACACAATATTATTATAACTCTAAACTACCAATTATAGGTTCAAATTATGTAATACCTTTTTCAGAACTATCGTTGATAGATAAGTTCTATCTATAATGGGGATAACACGTCACAATGTTATTGTCAATTAACATTAATAAACCATCTTGCTATTAAAATGTTAAAACATTAGAAATATAGTTTA
This sequence comes from Sesamia nonagrioides, assembly GCA_017933935.1. Lineage (NCBI taxonomy): Eukaryota > Metazoa > Arthropoda > Insecta > Lepidoptera > Noctuidae > Sesamia > Sesamia nonagrioides. The sequence continues at coordinate 766,582 of JADWQK010001955.1, read as the reverse complement.
CACAGCTGTTATGGCTTACACTCCTACAATATATCATGTCTCGTAACCATAAAAGACAATAGATGACAATAAACATTGGCCAGTAGCAAATAAAGCATAACAATTATTACTTAATAGTCAGGACAAATGACGTACAATTGCATAACAAAGTTGAAAAGTGCATATACGGCAAAGTGCAATGTGTTACCTAAACTATTATTAAAATGATTATGACAGCAACAACAAAAGATTACAGTTATTAATGTTATGTATGACGTATAGAGTAGATACTTAAACAAAGACTCGCGGAAGTTATAACCTAGCGTGTTAAATTAATATATAAGCCCCGCACGATGATATTGCGATTGGCGGCCATCTTGGTGACGTAGTCGAACTCGCACCGTCGGTACCGTTCGCAAGTTCAGTCCGCGCTTACCCACTTACGCACATCGAATATTTTTGTTAGCTTTTTGTTTTTGTTATCCTGTTTTATTGTTGTTCTTGAGTTTTGTTATTTAGTTTTGTTAACTGTTACTCGTTAAAATGAGTAAGAAATTAATTAATAGTCGTGCTCGTGAAATTATAATTAAAGTGGACAATTATTTTGTTAAAGAGAAAGAGGATTGTAAGTTAGTTCTTGAAATTATAAACCGTGCTTTAAAAAGTGCTTCGGACATTTTAATACCGAAGCAACTGCTTACAGTTATTAAAAATATTTTGCAAAATTCTATCAAAGTCACGGAGTGTGTGGCATGTGCCACAGGCGTTGCAAAAAATACTGTGACGAAATTGAGACGAGAGCATGAGTCAGCAACAGCCAGTGGCAGCAAAATGAGAACCTACTAAAGGAAAAAGACAAAAGAAGAAATATTTCGACGGGTTTTCCTTAACAGCTTTGAGAAATATTATAGATTCAATGTGTACGGTGAGGAGAGAAATACCCACAATGCGCAAAATCTTGGCGGCTTCAAAAGTAGACCTTAATACTGGTAGTGAAACTACATTAAGAAAAATAATTAAATATGATTTAGGCTACCAATTTAAACGATGCTACAAAAAAGACTGGCCCTAATTCAAAGACCCCAAATTCAAGCGTGGAGGGCTAAATATTTACGACGTATGAAAGAAAATGACTCAGCAATGAGCAACCGATGGAGTGAGACGGAACGACAGCCCCGGCCGCCGATGGATAACAGTTCACGTGGGAAGTTAAAGCGGTTTTGTTGACAATGCCCTTTTAATGTTTAAAGCAGACACCAAAACGGGGGATTACTAGGATCAAATGAATGCTGAGTATTTCACCAAGTGGCTTACAGACAAAATAGTACCCAACATACCACGCAACTCAAAAATTGTGATGGACAACGCCCCTTATCACAGTAGGGATGAGAATAGGCCACCAAGTATGAACAATAAAAAACAGTTGATTGTTGAGACTTTCCCAACGACAGTACAAAACCTGAACTGTATTTATTAATTAAACGGCACAGACCGCCGAAAAATTATAAAATTGACAATTTATTAGCTGGCAATGGCCATGAAGTCGTTAGATTACCACCTTACAACTACGACCTCAACCCCATTGAGTACATCTGGAATCTGGTAAAGATGAGGGTGTCAGAAAAGAATGTGGAGCAGTTGGAAAGTCGCATTGAAGCTCTGACGTTGGAGTCGTTGGCGTCAATAACTCCAGATGACTGGCGAAAGGAAGTCAATCATGTTAAACGGCTTGAAGAGGAATACCTATTGGAATAAAGATCGAATAATTGACGAGTTATTTGTCATAAATACGGCGACGACAGTGAATCGGAAACGACAGACACAGAAAGCAGTTATGATTCGGAAGACTATATACATTTTTTTACATATTATTCTGGTTTTATTTATAAGCTGATAGATGTAGGTAGTAATTAAAACATGACTACTATACAGTGGACTCTGGTTCAATTCCCGCTCGCAAATTAACAGAAATGTGGTTAGAAAAACATAGTATACTTATACATGTAAGAAAGATATACGAATAGGTAAGTATATTTTTCTTACGTCTACAAAAATTATTTCCTTGAAATTTTTAATAATGAAAGTTTATTTGTCAGAATATGGGTGAGTAAGTATACCGAAGAAAGAATGTTAAATGCAAAATTAATATTAATTTTATTATACATACACTCTTTATAAAGAGTGTAATAAAATTATAAAATACAAATAAACCCTTAACCCTAATATTAATTTATACATACACTCTTTATAAAGAGTGTAATAAAATTATAAAATACAAATAAACCCTTAACCCTAATATTAATTTTGCATTTAACATTCTTTTGCTAGCTGTCCTTTTGTGTGACAGATGACGTCACAACGCTGTTATTGTGACAAGGTTCCATCGCAATATCATCGTGCGGGGCTAGTAGCTACGATGTATTACAGAACGTGACGAAATAAAAAGAAGGTCATTTTGTTTTATCCGTTACTGCTACAGCAGTCCAAATTGTTGGAAGAATACTACTAGCCCCGCACGATGATATTGCGATCGGCGGCCATCTTGGTGACGTAGTCGACCTCGCACCGTCAGTACCGTTCGCAAGTTCAGTCCGCGCTTACCCACTTACGCACATCGAATATTTTTGTTAGTTTTTTGTTTTTGTTATCCTGTTTTATTGTTGTTCTTGAGTTTTGTTGTTTAGTTTTGTTAGCTGTTACTCGTTAAAATGAGTAAGAAATTAATTCACAATCGTGCTCGTGAAATTATAATTAAAGTGGACAATTATTTTGTTAAAGAAAAAGAGGACTGTAAGTTAGTTCTTGAAAGTATAAACCGTGCTTTAAAAAGTACTTCGGACACTACTGAGGACATTTTAATACCGAAGCAACAGCTAAACCAAAGTCACGGAGCGTGTGGCATGTGCCACAGGCGTTGCAAAAAATACTGTGACTAAATTGCGACGAGAGCATGAGTCGGCAACAGCCAGTGGCAGCAAAATGAGAACTCCTACTAAAGGAAAAAGACAAAAGAAGGAATATTTCGACGGGTTTTCCGTAACAGCTTTAAGAAATATTATACATTCAATGTATACGGTGAGGAGAGAAATACCCACAATGCGCAAAATCTTGGCGGCTTCAAAATTAGACCTTAATTATACCAATAGTGAAACTACATTAAGAAAAATAATTAAATGTGATTTAGGCTACCAATTTAAACGATGCTACCAAAAAAGACTGGCTCTAATTGAAAGACCCCAAATTCAAGCGTGGAGGGCTAGATATTTATGACGTATGAAAGAAAATGACTCGCTTGCTAATAACAAAAGACCCGTTATTTATCTCGACGAAACGTGGATACACGCACACTACACGGTAAAAAAATGTTGGCAAACAGCAACCGATGTCGGAGTGAGACGGAACGACAGCCCCGGCCGCCGATGGATAATAGTTCACGCGGGAAGTGAAAGCGGTTTTGTTGACAATGCCCTTTTAATGTTTAAAGCAGACACCAAAACGGGGGATTACCATGATCAAATGAATGTTGAGAATTTCACCAAGTGGCTTACAGAAAAATTAGTACCCAACATACCACGCAACTCCATAATTGTGATGGACAACGCCCCTTATCACAGTAGGGAAGAGAATAGGCCACCAAGTATGAACAATAAAAAACAGTTGATGGTTGAGTGGCTACAAGCTCACAACATAGACTTTCCCAACGACAGTACAAAACCTGAACTGTATTTATTAATTAAACGGCACAGACCGCCGAAAATTATAAAATTGTCAATTTATTAGCTGCCAATGGCCATGAGGTCGTTAGATTACCACCCTACAACTGCGACCTCAACCCCATTGAGTACATCTGGAACCTGGTAAAGATGAGGGTGTCAGAAAAAAATGTGGAGCAGTTGGAAAGTCGCATTGAAGCTCTGACATTGGAGGCGTTGGCGTCAATAACTCCAGATGACTGGCGAAAGGAAGTCAATCATGTTAAACGGCTTGAAGAGGAATATTGGAAAAAAGATCGAATAACTGACGAGTTATTTATCATAAATACGGCAGACGACAGTGAATCGGAAACGACAGACACAGAAAGCCGTTCTGATTCGGAAGACTGTATGAGTGGAATTGAATAAATAGGGTAAGATTATATTGAATTATATATAAAAAAAATTTTACATACTATCCTGGTGTTATTTGGTACTCTGGTTTAATTCCCGCTCACAAATTAACAGAAATGTAGTTAGCAAAAGTTAATAAACATGTAAGAAAGATATACGAATAAGTATATTTTTCTTACGTCTACAAGAATTATTTCCTTGAATTTTTAATAATGAAAGTTTATTTGTCAGAATATGGATGAGTAGGTATGTGTATGTATAATAAAATTATAAAATACAAATAAATCCTTAACCCGAAAGAATGTTAAATGCAAAATTAATAAACTATAATTTTGCATTTAACATTCTTTTGCTAGCTGTCCTTTCGTGTGACAGATGACGTCACAAAGCTGTTATTGTGACAAGGTTCCGTCGCAATATCATCGTGCGGGGCTTATAGTTTCTAATGCGATATCTTTATTATTACTTATGTATTTGTTTCCATTATCTTACAGTTGTGCGTAATTGGAAGGAATATTTTGCAGTCCTTCACCGCTTCAGCTAGTGCTGAATTGTTTACATATTAGGTACGCTCACGTGTATGAAATTATAGCACAAAATATCGTCTCGCTGTGTGTTTTATTCTAGTTAATTTCGTTGCAAGAAATTTTTATTTCCAGAATCAATACTTATAGGAAAAAGTAAATCGTAACCATGAATTAACCATAAAAAGTAACTGTATCATAGATTCTTAAATACAATACATATATGCGGTCAACATACAGGAATAAAATATATTTTTTTATAACTTAACCCATAAGTTTCTATGCTGGAATCATATTTCATAGTTTGATTGTCTATTCCCTGTACAATATTGATTCAAACCCACAACTTACCGTGTAATTATTCAAAATTTATGACCAGACCTGTGAACAGTAGATACATAAATATATCCGGCAGTAACAGCATGCTATGATGACTAATATCATTCTACTACATACCTAGTTGGTAACCGCAATGGATCTCGTGTCGAAATCACTCGGCCGCTTTGGCATTGTGGGCCAGATTAGGTCAGTAGGTCTGTGTTAGATATTGAGTCGGCTGTGTTAGCTACTACATATGTCTATCTCTTTGCCTATATACAATACATTATTTTTTGTTTATGCGAAATCTGAAACACGTGTCCAGTATTTTTAAGTAGGTAAAGAATCATCATCATCATCCCAGCGTAAATCCCAGTAGCATCCGAAGCCTTTTTCAGCTTTGGAGTCTGGGGTCCGCTTTTACCAGTCCAACTGCTGATATGGCTAAATTTCGACATTTTCCGTGAAGCGACTGCCGTCTGACCTCCACAACCCGAAGGCGACATCGAAGCATTGCAGTTAGACCAATTGTTGGACTTTTTGAGGGCTCCAACAACCCGTAACGACTGCCTCTAGATGTTCGTATGGCAACCGGGACCAACGGCTCAACGTGCTTTCCGAGGCAGGACCAGACCAGTGCAAATATTCATATTCATGCATACAAATACTTGCACTGTGCGGGGATCGAACCCGCGCCACCTTGCGCAGCGGCCGCGTCTGCTACCGCTACGCCACGAAGGCTGTCGATAAAGAAGAAGGTAAAGAAGTAGGAAAAGAATGTATGTACAAAATTTCAAAAAGATATCATGTAAAACACAAAGTTATGACCTTGTTATCCTACTTGGTTGTCCTAACAAAAATATGGTCCACGGTCCATTTAGACGGGGAGCCGGGTGCATTGACCTGTGGCGTCAGCTGAGCGCGGGCATGCGCACGCGTAAGCTGCGTAGCGCGCTCAGTAACCATATTTTAATAATTTCTAAATGTATTTGTGAAAAAATATAACATTGGGTAAAAATGATTGGAATCGATTCAGTTGCTTATTCTGAACAAACTATATTCAGGTTTCGTATAAACAAAAAATATCGTTGTATAATACGTAGTTACAATTTTACAGTAAACTTTTGCAAAATCGCGATATACCTGTCATGTTTATTACTACAGCCATTGTTAAAACCAAAAGGCGTGAAGCAGCTGCAACGAAACACTTTATTGTGGAAATAAAATGATATTTTGCTTCTTGTTTATTAGTTTTGCATCTGGCTTCAAGAGGTTCCTTTGATTCGGAATTTGAATCGAAAATCGAATCGAAATTGAATGTTGACAGTAAACTGCAAATCCCAGTTCAATTATATGCTAAACGTGGTATTGTGAACCCCGTGACGACACAAACCATTGATATAACGTTACGGACTAATGGAAAAAATGCGAAAAGTAAATTAAACGCAAATAAGGTAGGTAGGTACACTAGAATGAAGCCTTCCAAGATTTGATTTTCGTAATGAAAGCTACTCGACGACTTCTATGGATCAGTAACGTATAATTTACGAAGCACAATATACTTAGCAGTTATTGGTTTATTAGGTACTCCTTTTTAAATATCATTCGTGATACTTGAACCATTAACATGGGTAAAAGAAAACGCTGAATTAATGTAAATATCATTGACAGTAAATTTTACAAATATCAAATAATTTTATGTAAAAAAAATATTTTTGTAGACAGTTCTCAAGTTACAGTTATCAAGATTCCTGTTACACCAGTTTTCGCCAACGCTTACAAGTACAACACTCACAGTTACCTACACATTTACCTAGTTTTCTCCAGCGAATACACTCATAGGCCATTTCTCTTAATTAATTAACTACCTATAATTGTCACTAGAAAGTATCGTGTGTCATACTTTAGGATTATTGATTTGAGTCACCATTGTACAGATCACTATCAAAGTTATCTTTATGGTCGTGGCTTTTACAAAAGATATGAATGATAGTATAGATGGGTTATAAACGTAGCAAAAGTTTATCAATTTTATGAGATTATAAGCACCCTATAATGAACGATAATTCAATAGTAAAGTCATTCACTTTAATAGCAGGTGGATGCAGTAGACAGCAGTTATTTAGTTTTTGAACTTCCAACACAGATTGCCACAGGGAATAATAGTTGGAAAGTGAAGTCTTTCATTGCTTTTCTGCGTTTAGATAGATATCATTTTTATACTACAGTGTGTATGCTTCAAATTCCTCCCTTAGAGTGCCCATTTTCGCTATAGTTTTAACTCTCGTGTAGGTAAAATTTCGTACTTAGATATCCAGAGAATAAACTTAAAATCTTTATTGAAAACTAAATCGATTTATTCTATAGATTAACGATACGTTTTATGTGAAAACAAAAACCATGACGACCACAGTATACTATACCTAATAGCCTCCAAGCCGAATTTCACCAATGCCAGACAATCTCAACGGAAGATATTACCACAGTATAAAAATCATACAGTAGGTCGACGCCTTTGATCTCGTGTAAAATGCCGACATCGTCTAGACAGTAACGCATCGACCAGGGTTGTCACAAATAAACAATATTTATGAAATTATTTATTTATTGCAGATCAACATCGATAGCTGTATTATATTTAATTAATTTGCTATTTTTAATAAGGGAACAACTCGAGACAGATTTAAGTTATTTAGATGGCATTTTCGTAACCAGCACCCCAATCGACCTCGTAATTAACACTCATATCATATTAATATACATTAAAATTGGCGTCCGTCATCTTAGATTTCAGAAAGGATGGCTTTTTCGTAACAAGCATCACAATTATATTTACTTAATTGACACCCATATTAAATTATAAAAAAAATACGTCCGCCATTTTGGATGTCAAAAAGGATGGCTTCTTCGTTACAAGAACCCCAATTATACTCAAAATTGACACTCATTTCAAATTATAAAACAAACAAATAAAAAAACAAACACGTGCTAGCCCTTAATGATAGATACCGAGCTACGAACATCGTTTTGTTCGCAGCTCGGGTGCCGCTTACCCGCGTCTCGTCCCTCACACCCCGCACGATTGCTCTGTCTAAAAGTCTTCGTCGGACGACTGTATGATTTTTAGACTGTGATATTACGGTGTAATCCGTTCCCTTTTTTATAGTCGATAGGACGGCAATTCACCTCAAATGGAGAGAGATCAGGCGAGTCGTGCTTTATAAGGCACAAGAGTATCAAACCGCAAACTTCTAAACTCCTAGCTTTTACTATGAAATTCTAAATTTGAAAACCTATTCATATTTTGAATCTCCTGGGCATCGACGAGCGACGAATAACGTACAAGACCAACAAAACAATAAAAAACTTCTACTCAATCGCCAGCGTGTCTGTGTACTAATCCTAGTAATTGACCGATAAGGATCGGTGTGCTAGTTTTCTAGTTGATACTAACTTCGATGGTGGGAATCGAATCGTTTTATTGGGGCCGGTAACAACTCACTCTATGTTCACTATTAGGTATATGACATGACATGCTAAATGAACAAAATGGATGAGGCTTTGGCCGCCACTGTGCAATATAACTTTCTAAATACAAGCAACTAGCAAGTAGTTTCTAATTCGTCAAAAGTTTATTTTATGAGTGAACTGAGCAAGTACGCAATCTGTAATTATGAATTCAAAATACCTTTTTTTTTCGCAATTGAAATCCTCATGGACAACTTACCTACTTATAATTTCTATCAACTAGTGCGCTAACTATTATAACAATGATTCCAAAATGAGAGTCAGTCATTCAGACATTCTGGGGAGCATAAGAACAATCTGAAACTTAATTAACAACACACAGACAAAACAAAAAAGGGGTTTCTTACCTATTCTTACAACTCAATATCATGAGAAGATGGAACCCAATAATATTTATACACGTAAACATCGAGGTGTCACCTCTTAGGATTTTTTATTTACCTCGTAATGAGACGTGTGCTAACCTTCAACGTCTGATGGATGTGTAGGTACCTCATTTCTTGGAAACGTTAAAGTACCTACTTACTGAAGGTGATAAGATCGCAGAGAGAAACTAAGATTACCTGACGTGCTTCATACATAGGCGCGCACACACACAGATGCAAACAGGATAATATGATAGCTTTTCCATCACGTGATTTTGCCTAACTCTGTACACAGTTGTGACTCCAGCCGTGCATTGTTTACTGGGTAAACTGTTCAGAATCCTTATTGCGTAAAACACTTTAAATCACTTTCTGAATGATTTGGAAGGACATTGCTATTTATTGCTTCATAAATGTTCGAAAAAAAATCTACAACGTCCCTAAATAACGCAATGAATGTTGTTCAACTGTCAAAATTAAAGCGATTGCTATTGAGATTTGAGCGAGTTAGCGAGCAAGAGTTACACAATTACCTAGATTTCAAATTGTTTCGCGGCATGAATACTATCATACTTCCTTATTGATGTGGAAGTAAAGTACCTTTAAGGATGCATGTAAAAGATATGATGAGATAAGCTGTTCATAAATCATGATGCTGGTACCTAATACTAGTCAGTTGTACCACAGTAAACTGAAGTTGTACTATGAAGTGTGTGACGTCACAGTTAGCGCAGAAGTTAAGCGATTGACTGCTGCGCAGTGAGTCGTTTGTTCGATTCCCATACGGAACGAATATTTGTATGACCTATGAGAAGTGCTTCCGGGTCTGCTTGTGTATGTGTATTTAAATGCATGTAAAAACACCCAGCACACGGTACAGGACAAAATCCTAGTGCGGGGCAATGTCATTAATTTAAAAAAAATATATACAGATCTACCGTTAAGAAACACAAACCTACCAATATAATTCGGTGTATGGTAAGCAGCTGAGTACAATTTTAAAAACAAATTTGATTATTCCGACGGCATCAGCAATAGGGAATACACCACACAAAGAGGAATTGTTATAACGGAAACTGCTATTTTCCCACGACCGAAGACCCAGGAAATTACGCGACACGCCCCGCCCTTCTAACCGTTTGCGTGCGCATGAGTTCTAATTCTAATTTTGAAAATTGAAATTTCGCTGGAGACCAGTAATGGTTTTTCTGGTGGAGATCAAAGAGTTACCTATACATATAATCGAGGTGGAGATTAACTAGAAACTTTTCCTTTGGGGCGAGCTTGGTTACAAAATGGCGACTTAAGGGTCAATTCACAAGCACCACAACCACACCACGTCGCAGCGACAAAATGTGGTCAAGCTATGGTTACGTGTGAATAGTGTCGCAGCGGCATTTTGCCTTTGCAAAAACTGACAAAACAGTAAACGTCAGCTGACTTCGTCTAATTAAAAATAAGCCTAGGCGCACGCTGCGCGATGAGGCCGCGGTGCCACCGCCGGTGGTTGCGTTGCCGTCGCGACGTGGTTGCGATGTGGTCGTATTACACAGATGGTCAATGTCGATAGCAACGGCAAAATGTGGTACCTACGTGTTAATTGTAATATTCATTTTCAATACAAAATATAGGCCCGACCACGTGGAGTCGATGTAGTGTGGTTGTGGTACCGTGGTACGTATGAATTGACCCTTAGCGTATGAACCAAGCGTGCTCTATTTTTATTTTGAATTGCGGTATTAGAGGATACGGATGCATCGCAGGGCTCGGCTCACTGCGCTGATTCCTGCACCCTAATTGCGTAACACACTATTTACAATCAGTAGGAATCATTACGAAGTATATTGCTAATCCATTGCTCCATGTGTTCGAAAAGTGTGTTAAATCAGGAACATAAAGAACGCCATGAATATTGTGGAATCATCAAAATGAAACCCGCTTCAAAACGCATTTCAAAGAATTCACAGTGCACAGTTGAGTGATAGGTCCGGCGCACACATTGGGCAGCTCGGGGCACTGCATTCACTACTCTAACATGTTAAAAAACCTCGTCAAAGATTGCAGTTCAGTCTCCGCCTTATGTACGTTTATAAAGCAATCTTTTACGCCATGAAACACGTGCGTCAATCAACGTGAATGCTAATTCTTATCGATCCACGAGCCAGAGCAAAAAAGCAACGCGTTGTTTATAATGGCAACAATACAGCCAGCAACAATACATACATAGGTATATATTTCTAGATTAGGGTTTTCGGCAATGATTGATGAGGCATTTACGTACAAGATTAAGATTTGTTAAGTGATTAAATGAGCGATGCTTATCAAGAAGAAAAAAAAAACGGGCCAAGTGCGTGTCGGACTCACGCACAAAGGTTTCCGTACTATTGATTTATGAAATTAAAGGATTTAAGTTATTTGTATGAAAGATTACGCGGTAATAAGCGGTTTACGATTTACGAGGTATTAAAAAAAACAACTTACTAGGTCTCGTTCAAAACAATTTTCCTTGGTAGTTTTTATAGTAATGTACATCATAATTGTTTTTTTTTACATTTTTCATTTTATTATTTTACAAGTCAGACGGGGCAACATTTTTGCACTTTGTGTAAGCGTCTGTCACGCAAACTATTCGGTTTAGAAAAAAGTGTTTTAGAAACCTCGATATCATTTGAAGACCTATTCATAGATACCCCACACGTATGTGTTAGATGAAAAAATTTTTGGAGTTTTAGTTCTAAGTATGGGGAGCCCGCAATATTTATTATTATTTTTTTATTATTGCATCAAAATCTTAATGCGGTTCACAGAATACATCTACCTACCAAGTTTCAACAGTATATCTCTTATAATTTCGGGAAAAAATGGCTGTGACATGCGGATGAACAGACGGACAAACAGACATGACGAATCTATAAGGGTTGCGTTTTTTGCCATTTAGCAACGGAACCCTAAAAATTGTTTTCTTATCAAAATGATTGAGATAAAATTATCACGTTTAAGTTCAAGGTTGATTGGCAATATTTGACAGTCTCAGCTAGCTTGACCTGCATTTTAATTTCGTAACACATCATCAGTCACAATCTTAAATATTTTGAAGGCTATTGATAATATCTATTGCTTATACATATAATAACGCAATGAATGCTGTTGAGCTATCAAATTGAAGTCCATTTTTACTGATAGTGTGTTACGTAATCACCATAGATCGTTTACTTGGATCCGGAATTACATTCCGAGAAAATGGCTTATCCACGTTATTCTTTCTCTGAACATTTATGATACAAGTACCAAAAATCACCCTACTTATTCCGATCTATGGTAATTACCTTGCTGCTGGCAAATGTAGGTACAGTCAAGACCAAAAGTCGAGTTACAATCTCACAAAACTATGCCCAAGCAATACTAGTTGTAGTTACGACCTTCTTCTACAACGTGTAACATAAAGGGTATATACATAACAAAGACATGGCATCGTTACATGACATCAAACGATATTGGAAGGGTCTTTTAATCCTATCTCTTTATGTTAGGAAGTTATGAGGAAAAACACCGCCTGTGATAGGTTACTATCATACTAGTCGCACAGAGATATTGAAGACATTTATCGGATTTTGGCAAGTAACGTGACGGGTAACGAGTACCTAGTTATTAACGTATGTAGTGTGCTGCCACGTTTGTTATGATTTGATTTTAAGAAACACACGAAACCGAAAATTTGGTACCAATTTTTTGAGTATTTTATTTTGCGTTGAAACCCTTCAGATATCGTTTGATATCATCTAAAGATGCCATGCCCTTGGTATGTATATACCCTTTTTGTTACACGTTGTATAATAAAGTTTGATACACATTGACAACTTACTGCCCGCATATGATTGTTAGGTACTACTTACTAATTTCATCGTTCACAGTAAGTGTTCCAATAGCCTAGCGGTCCTCGCCTTGATAGGCATTCAAGGTGGTTCGAGTTCAAATCTAATAACTTACAAAATATTTTTGAAATGTTTATTGATGAATTATGAATGCTGACAACAAAAATATGTAAAAATACCGATCCGCAACTTAACGATGATACTTGTATTTTAAGATTTTTTCTATATTAGAGTCATTATAAAAAGTTGATGGTAGATTTGAAACAAACTGAACAAAAAATATTCCACTACCTACAATAACTATTATTAACTACAATAACTCAAATAATATTACTTAGCTGTTGTTGGTTGGTGAACATATATGTAGTTACGAGTTCGTGTTATTAGTTTTACTTTTTTAATCAATATGCAGGCATATGCAGCAATATATCTCAAATATCATATATGAAACCGGCTTTTGTGTAAGTTGTTTTTATTATTATTTGGGCAAGGTGCAAACTAATCGTTTGTTGCAAGTGTGTAATAAAATTGTTATTGTTTTAGAGAAATACTGTAAGTCAAAGTCAAGAGGTTGGAAGACGAAGGTGGCTTATGTGTCGAGACAAGTGGAACGATACAACAATATTTACCGTTGAATAAACTTTTAAATCATGCGAAGAAGGGAGGTTGCATTTGTGGTTTAAAAATAAACTGGCGAGACCGGTGGACACTTATCGAGCTAAACAAAAACAAAAAAAAAACAATTTATAACAATCACAGTGCAGAAGTGTCCTACAGAGTGTTTTAAATAAAATTATATATCCTAATAACGGACTCTAAACCAACTCGTAAAGTAATTTAGCTAAGTGACAGTAATATGTTCGGTTGGCTTAATGGCTAACAGATGTCGCCTTTTGCAGTTTCAATACAAATTACTTTTGGTAAATTATAAAAACAATAATTTCGGAATTCGATAAGAAATAAGTTCGTTTACTTTTGAACTAAGAAAGCGCTTGAAGATTATAATCTCATGCCTTCAAACTCCGAAAAAAGGCACTGCAGCACTAGTACCATGCTATACATGCAAAAAAATTGTAAATGTAATAAGCACTGTTTTGTGTTCTAAGTATAGATTATTTTATGATTGTAATAATATTCAGGTTAAGCTTCAATCCTCTTTTCTTTAAAAAAATGAATAATTAAGCTATAACCTCTTTAATGATAACATGTAATACTATAACTTTCATATCTAAAAACCAAAAATGTTTTTTATATTTTTTACCATAATAATGTCATAAGTTTGTCAAGGATTACTTTTATATAAAATATTACAATGCTGCCAATTCAACGTTTGTTTCTTTTATTAGTATAAGTATATATATACCGAATAATATATAACTTTATAATATATTGCATTATAATATGCTTATTGTTTTATTTTTATACATTTTTTATTATATTACATCTATAGTAAACTAAAACATATAATAAAATCCTATTTTGGTATAAATATTCAGTAAATTTTCCTATTCGTTTAAATATTCTTTGCAAACATTTTTACTTTAAAATACAAATCAGTTATCATAATTTTAAATTATATGAAACAACAAAAAGATTTGCCATTATTAAGGATCGAACCCACAATCGCTCGCTTATGATAGACCATTGGTAAGTGCGGCCGCTAACTTAACTTCAAATGAAGTAACGAAATTTTGCATTACTTTAAAGAAAGATGAAGACTGCGATAATAAAAATAATGCGTTAGTGTGCGTGGCCGGTTTAGCGCAGGCGACAGTAGTCTTTAAGGTGGGAATGGACTTCTACAGCTGATTGTACATATCGACTGTACCATAGATACAAGAAATTTTACATTTCTATCGACTGTAACCAGTATATACATACCCAATGATAAATAACGTAGGTTGGTTAATAAGATATTTATGAATAGATGTTTTTACTTTGTTTATACATATAGTATTATACTAGTATTACTACTAGTATTATATTAGTATACTCCCAATTTTACACGACGCGGAACTTGTTACACTAAGGTCCGTATTACAGAACGTCACTCAAAACTCAAGCTTTACTTAAGTTTCGTTTGAAGCGATTTGATTGGTTGAAAGAAGTTTTAAGTAATGCTTAAGCAGAGATCAATGCTTGAGTTTCCTTCTGGAATACGGACCTTACTTTGATAAGAGTCGAAAAGTTATCTCTTAATAATAAGTACATAGATTAATGCAAATAGGTATTTTTAATTGGTTTTAACAAACAAAGCTCGCTAGCTGAAGAACTTAAAAACAGCAAAAGCATGAAAAGTAATATTTCTTTTTAATCACTTCAATCAATTTTAACGATTTCAATCAACTACTAAAAATACTTTCCAGTACGGACAATGAGGCAATTTTTCTCGTACATATATGTATAATATTACAAAGAAATTCAATTTCCATAAATTTCTTAGAGCTGCCGCAATGACACTTCATGCTTTTTTTGTGTAACTGCCATTCTCAATCAAAATACATATTAGCAATGACCTAATTAAAAAGGTAACTTTAGCTAGAGAAGCACCACAGACGGATGTGTATTTATACTGAAACATGATAAAAAAAAGTCTACGAAAAATGGGGTCAACAACCTTATTCGTCTGAGTAATTACTTGAAGCATGAGTTTTAAAAATCTGTTTTTTTATTTTATTTTAGCACCAGCGGTCGTGGCCTTCCAAAACATTCGTCAAATCATTTTGTTTTTGTTTAATTACGTTTAGACACTCATTTTGACCTTGTATTTTTTTTTAACCGTACCTACATACGCCATAGAAAATCTCTTTCGTTACACTTGCCATTGTTTGAGATTTTAGTTTTCTTAACTACATCTCTATTCAGATGTTAGCAGGAAATGCGACTGCTAACAAAAGGAATCTATGGAACATTGTTTCAGATAAACCTCCTGCGCCAGCGGCCAACACTAGTAACAAGCTATCATTGAAGAAGAATTAAGTATAAAATAAAATAAGCAGTCTATAGAAACTTTCATTGAGGATGATATTTTAATAGAGACATGGACAGACCTAGTTTCGTAAGAAAACACACGGTTATTTCGGGATCTTTTGCCCATCCTTTCCCTATTTTGGTGTCGGATTCTAAGCTATCTATACAGATACAGCTTAGTAGCAGTAGTTTACACCGAGCAACTCCACAGCCCTGGATAAAAACTGGAAATAACTGGGTTTTGGAGCTGAAGCACGGAAGTGTACCAAACCAAGATATAAAAAAGTTTAACTGGTTGTCAGACTTTCGGGCCTCTGGCGACAGGTAACGACCGTCAGAGATCCACAAATGATAGCCGGTATCAACTGTCGAAGTGCATTCTGAAGCCGTGCTTCGGTCTTGGTATAGTACACAGACGACAGTACATTTAGACAATCTGTCAGATTTTTTTATTAGATTTTCAACATTATCTCTAAAGCATTAAGGCTCAAGGTAGATTGGGACTATTTTACAGCAGTCCATACATCCACTCCACGGACAGACCGCAGCAAGCGTAGCTTAAACTGATCGATCGACCACAAAACACATAATACATAGTAGGTACGCTCTTCCAACCGATATTATAATTTAGCTACAAGTCCCCCAATGCAAGGAACAAAAACGTTAACCTGACAACCATAAAATCATTAAACCATAAAATCAGGTGTTTAGGCTAAACCTGTTCCCTGGTCGGGAGACAACATCGAACTCCCGGCA
This sequence comes from Sesamia nonagrioides, assembly GCA_017933935.1. NCBI lineage: Eukaryota > Metazoa > Arthropoda > Insecta > Lepidoptera > Noctuidae > Sesamia > Sesamia nonagrioides. The sequence continues at coordinate 750,164 of JADWQK010001955.1, read as the reverse complement.
ACAATAGACGCGGGCTTGCGGACGGTGAGCGATAGGCAGCGCGCTGACTGGTAAGGCCCAGGCCCGGGTCGACGGCGCGTTGTGTTTCACAAGCGCCTCAAAGAGATGTCAGCATATCGTGACGGGGTCCACGAGACCAATGCTTCCTGGGTCAGAGTTGCGGGTTGGTTAAAAAAGAAACCATGGCCCTGGCGCACAGGCAAGTGAAAAAAAACGAGTGGGTTTCAGTCAGTAAAAGTCTGACACGCCATTCCGCTCCGCCCAGAGAAGAAGAGGTCATTTGATGATTTCCCATCCAAAACAAAAAAAAGGCTAAAAACATCTTTTATCACAATATTATTATACAGACTTTGACGTAACACTGACACTACACACGACACGCTTTAAACAAGTGTTTAAGATTTTGTGGTAGTGTTTATATAACACCTATAAATATCAAGGTGTCCGTAGAACTAACCAGTGATTAGTTCTACGGTAAACTTTACTACCTATAGCTAAACTTGATATCACTTGGTCTTGTTCTAAGAATGCTTTTTACAACATCTAGTCTGTAGCTACCTGTTGCATATTAATATAAAAACAAGTTATTAAAGTCGTGTGTACTGGTCACGTTCTAATTTAATCAAGATGCTGAAGTTACTGTGAACACTTCCAGCTTCTAAAACGTTACGAGTTAATTTTGAACATTACAGTTAATTATAAAATCTACAGATATAGGCACGAGTGTAACTACCCAATTGAGTTGAATTTTTGGTGCAGATAAAAAATAAAGTTGATTATTTAAGCACCTAATCACTTAATCAGTAACATTAGGTAGGTACTTAGGAATGGAAAACACTATTTTTTTTTTGTTTATGCTATTGTTTCTATTTGCCTCAATAACACCAAGTACAGTTCGTAAGGTCCCTGTAGTACAGCGTGACATAGGCGTACCCAGCTTCTGGCCTAGGGGAGAAGGAGGGGGGGGGGGGGATAAGTCAGGCCTAGAGGTGGGGGGCGCGTCAAATTTTTTGAGTGAGTAATCATTGTGCGCTATAGTCGGACACGGTTTTTTAGCAATTACACCGTACATTTTGTCAGTGTCTACTGCGTGGTTTATTTAAAAGTTAGAGATAGGTTAGTACCCCCCTCTCGGTACGCCCATGCAGCGTGACGTAGAGCAGTATGCGCTGAGAGTGTACGCGCAAAGTGAAGTTCGTCATAAAGCGACAATGTAGCCGTAGCATTATAGCATTATGAATGTATTGACAACGCCAGAAACTTGTACACGTTGTCAAAGTCAAATTGTTATGATGAACGTTCCTAGAAGAGCGGTATTTGCCCTTACAGTGAATAAAAATACATTTTCTAGGTAATTTCAGTGACGTCTTTCGCCGGTAGAATACGAATACTTCGACTGTTACTATTAATTGTGCTTACCTACTATTTAGCATAACTTGAATTTGGTGTGAGACTAGGGGTGACTGGTTCAAAGCGTCAGCTGTGACCTTTTATCCTTGAAAGGACTTTGACCGAGGTCAGTTCCGCAGCGCAACAAAGGACTCCGCTATTAAAAATAACTTACAAATGCCATTTACTCGTAGATTGATTAGTCAATAGTAATTAGGTATCATATGTATGATTTATATTTCTAAATTTTTGCTTTGTTGTTAAATTACTTTTGCTTGTATTTTTTTGATATGTATTCCGTGAAAAAATTTTTTGGTTAGACTTAAGGCGCTGTGTTCAGTAAAAATAGGCATCTTAGAACAATTTTTTAGCCAAATGTATACATTTCAGAGCAGCCAAAAATTTATATGTTAATCTTGATTATATGTAGCAGGAAACCATTGTTTTCAAAACACGTTTTGAATTAATTTTTTCGATAGAAAAAAATCCTAAAGTAACCCCTAAAATTGAATTTATAACAGTTGTAACTGTATTATTAATCATCAAATCTTGATAAAATTGAGAAGAGCGATGTAAAATATAATAGTAAATGAAACCATTGTTTTTGTTTATCGATTTAACTAAGATATTCTAAAATAAATAATGTATTTAATGATAAATAACGTGAACGAAACGTCGCTCCATCGCGGCGTCCATTGCCTTCTCTTTCACTTCTATGCTTAGCGACAGTGACCGCTGAGGCGTGGTGCTTGTCGGACCTATGTCACTTTATGCTTAACCCCGCACAGAAAATAATTGTATTTACGTGTCTGTTTGTTGATGAATAATCATATTTCGTTTTTGCCCGGGTTCAAACCCCAGGTTTACATTATATGCTTTTTGTAGATTTTAATTGAAATAAATGCTTTTTAATTTACTTTTGTATTTTTGCCGATATTTTATTTGATTTTTTTCTGTAATTATTCTTTTTACTTTTTCGCGGCACATTTTTCTTCACCTGCATGTGTTCGGGTTCAAACCCCAGCCTTACGTTGTATGCTTTTTGTTGGATTTCTTATTTGCAATTGTTTTTTTTTTTAATTATTATTATTTTATCCGATTTTCTGTATTTTTTGTAGTAATTGTTCCATCTTTTTAAATATATTCTTTTTGTAACAATTATAATGCAAACTAATATTTAAAATCAATTCGTTATAATTTTCTTTCTACAAATTTCTAGAAATTAATAATAAATAATAATAATAAGCCTTTATTTAACCATGAATTTCTTAGTTCATAATATAATTTAAAAAAAGAAAAACAATAAAAATAACAGTTAATTTGATAATAGTTCAAAACAGTAAATTTAGATTTCATTTTGTTGCATTATTCATGGCCCCTTTCAGTATAGGCCTCCTCCAAGTGCCTCCATCTATTTCACTCGTACAAACCCGATTTCGATAAGAGTTGCAGTTTTGAAGAAGAAATCTTTTATTTTTTTAAATATCCGAAAATGCATTTTTTTAACAGTTACTCTAAACAGCTGTTTATAAATAGTAATTTCTAGAAATGATATATTTCTAACAGTTTCATGAAAAAAGGACATAACACAAAAAAATTAAGCAGAACGGACAAAGCGCATTATAAAAATAAAAAAGAAAACAAAAAAAATAATAAAAAATGAAAATATGTATAAAGTACACATTTTCGAAAATCGCAAGGTAAAGTCGGATTCGATCCTGGTGCTCGTCTAATGCGAACCGGGACTGTGACGAACAGAGCCAACCATGCTTCGGGGTTGGGTTGTGAAATTACACTTCTAAATGTAGATGGAATAGAAAAGAAAAACAATAAAAATAACAGTTGATTTCATAATAGTTCAAAACAGTAAATTTAGATTTCATTTTGTTGCATTATTCATGGCCCCTTTCAGTATAGGCCTCCTCCAAGTGCCTCCATCTATTTCACTCGTACAAACCCAATTTCGATAAGAGTTGCAGTTTTGAAGAAAAAATCTTTTATTATTTTAAATATCCGAAAATGCATTTTTTTAACAGTTACTCTAAACAGCTGTTTATAAATAGTAATTTCTAGAAATGATATATTTCTAACAGTTTCATGAAAAAAGGACATACCACAAAAATTTAAGCAGAACGGACAAAGCGCATTATAAAAATAAAAAAGAAAACAAAAGTAATAATAAAAAATGAAAATATGTAAAAAATGTACATTTTCGAAAATCGCAAGGTAAAGTGGGATTCGATCCTGGTGCTCGTCTAATGCGAACCGGGACTGTGACGAACAGAGCCAACCATGCTTCGGGGTTGGGTTGTGAAATTACCCTTCTAAATGTAGATGGAATAGAAAAGAAAAACAATAAAAATAACAGTTGATTTGATAATAGTTCAGAACAGTAAATTTAGATTTAATTTTGTTGCATTATTCATGGCCCCTTTCAGTATAGGCCTCCTCCAAGTGCCTCCATCTATTTCAATCTTTTTGTGTTGTGTAATTGTGTTATTCTAAGCACTCGTACAAACCCGACTTCGATAAGAGTTGCAGTTTTGAAGAAAAAATCTTTTATTTTTTTAAATATCCGAAAATGCATTTTTTTTAACAGTTACTCTAAACAGCTGTTTATAAATAGTAATTTCTAGAAATGATATATTTCTAACAGTTTCATGAAAAAAGGACATAACACAAAAAATTTAAGCAGAACGGACAAAGCGCATTATAAAAATAAAAAAGAAAACAAAAGTAATAATAAAAAATGAAAATATGTATAAAATATACATTTTCGAAAATCGCAAGGTAAAGTGAACGGATGTGGGATTCGAACCTGCTGCTCGTCTAATGCGAACCGGGACTGTGACGAACAGAGCCAACCGTACCTCGCGGTTGGGTTGTGAAATTACGGTTCTAAATGTAGATGGAATAGAGAATGGTTGGTATAGATTTAATAGAACGTGCGTATTTCTCGATGCACGACGCCTCACCTCACGCATCGATGTACTCGCGCGGAGCGCCCCGCGCCCCGCAGTGGGCGGGGCTAGTCGTGTCCCACTTCGTCTGCTTCACCCCCTCAAATACCTAAAAGTTTGCTATTCACAGCGTCTTAAGTATCATTTTGTATTTCTTCTTATAAAATTTTAAGTGTGACTGTCTGTTTACCCTAATAAAAAAATAAAAACTTGTAGGTAAGTGATCCACTGAATACCTACTATTAATGTAGATTTAACATACCAACCTAATAAAATACAATAAAATAAAACGTGGCTTGAAGTCCAAAAGTCTAATGCAACACCCAAGACAGTAAAAACAAATCCTCTTTGGTTTTCCTCATAACTTTTCCTTAACCCGTCCTCTAACAATTTCTTAAGAAGTGCTTGTGCAAGCGCACAGGGAAAAACATAACTTCCTTAAGATTACAGAACAGTATTATACTTTTGGTTCTCTGATAGCAGCAAATAAATAATCATGTGATTATTTATTTATACACACATACATATATTCTTTATTGTACACCAATAACTTACATCGGAAAAATACATTCAACACAACAAAATGAATAAAATCAATCAAGAATCATTATGATTAATAATGCTTTATGCGTGAAATCCGTGGGTTTTTACGAAACATGCTAAAAACCTACTGAAAGTTATCTGTATTAATACGTCTTAGAGATCGGATATTCCGGGGCTAAAATACCTAAACTTGATTTGATGAAAGAAAAATATAGATACTTACGCCTTACTGAATAATAATGCCTCCATGTGTGCCACTGCCGTGACACTATAGGTTTTGTCGTTGCAAATATTTATAAAATTGCCTCCAGATGATCTATAACAAGGTAACTATTTCTTTTTAAATGAAAAAATATGTACTATGTAGTATATGTGTAAATATACAAAAACTAAAATATTTTACACAATTGTTAGTTACAAGGCGTATCCACATCATTCTTTCGTTGGCATTTTGTTCAAGTTTAGCTACCTACGTAATTTCCAATCTCTATTTATTAATTAGTGACATAAATACATAAATACCTAATACGTAAGTTTTCTATTTGCTAACCAAATTTGAAGTAGGTATTTCGTAAAGAAAAACTGAACTTATTCGAAATATTAATTACTGACCAAAATATGTTATTAAAATCGAAACTGAAGTGAAATTTATTTAAAGAACGGCGCTCTGATTCTCTCTCTTTCTTGATTCTCCTTTTTAATTCTTAACTTTTAGTTAAAATCCAAATGTGCATTATCGAATAAAACCGATCACCGACTTTTTTGGTTTCAAAAATCTTCTTTGAGTCAGTATTTGTCTTTTGAACTTTGTAAGTTCTTAATACAAAAGTGACGACTTATTATAGAACTAAGCTGTCATATTCATATAAAGAACTGCATTTCTGTAATGGTTAGGTTCATAATTCAAAAACTTTACGAGGTTTAAACCTGCAGAGTAATTGCGTAACACTATGAGTAGCAATGGGTTTTATTTTGACAGTGCAACAACACTCATTGCGTTATTTATGTTGTAGAGTAGACACACTTTCCGAACACATGGGCAATGAATTAGCAATTGGCTTCAGAATTAATCCAATTGATAGTAATAGAGTGTTACGTAATTAGGGTGCTGATCTAAATAACATCACGTTGAGGAAGGCTAATATCTGTGGCTAATTGTATATTAACATACAACGCTACTAAAGACAAAGTATCGGACAGAAGCTAGTAAGCAGATAGTTTATAATAAATTTAGATTAAACTCATATGTACATACACATTACACAGACTTTTGTTAATTTATGCTGCCTTAATATTTCGAAAACTAAAGTGTTCATCGACTTCTGTTGCTTATTCTACCTATAGTACCTATAGGAGCGTATCTACCTAATGATAATGCTCTCCGTATCGTCATTAAGATTGATAAATACCTATAAACTTGTATTGATTCATACTTTTTATCAACATTTTGCATAAGAATGGTATTTTTATTTGAGTAACGATAAGATAATATAAACCATCTTATCTGCATAACACGTTTTTGCACGTTGCAATTTACCTAAAAGTATAAAACTTTTCCTTTCGCCCAGGCGATGACGTAGGTACGGGCGATTTTTATGGTTCACAGGAATTTGAACTCTCAGTATTAAGTCTTGAGCGTTGAGAATCCGTTAGGGCGCATTACAGCACATCTAAAAACCATATCGTTGGACTTTCAACTCTCGTCGGTGAGCAGTGCGTTGAAAACAGTGTAAAATCGTCCGTGGGTTTGGGGGCTTTCCATATGAACCTACACAAATGTTTCGGTACTAAACCGTATCAGTCTGGTTGGTGGTAGTCATTAATTAATAGCAGGCCAAACACCTTCTTAATCGATATGGTCATAAAATAGACAAATATTCTTGAAACTTCTGATACTTAGTTATTTTCCACTCATCGCTTTGGTATTTCTGTTTTCGACCGAATAGGAAATCCATTATAAGATGAACTCCATATTCTGATCCAGGAGCACTTATTCAAGCAATAGCTAATTTAATAAAATCTGACAGATTGACACATGATAACTATACAATATATAAAGAAAACCCCGTCCGACCTAAGAGGATAATAAATGATAGGTATACACCTGGTATACACCTGCCCTGCCCCCTTCATCCGCGCATGTAAGCCTAACGTGTTGACTACCGCACATGCATTAAGTTACCGCGCTTTGTCGAAATAACATTTATTTTTAGGGGGATTTTTTTATAAGTTTAGCTCGGCTTTGTAGGCATTATTAGAATCAGTTAACGATACCTAACAATACCTTCAGGGATCGGACAGGGTTTTCTTTACATATTGTATATATTATATGCTTGCCAATAGGTTCAAAAATGGCAACGTTATGTTATAAATTTACGCATCTTGCCCACAACTACCATTATTGTTCTGCGATCCAAAGCGATAGTGGCCTTGCAAGCTAATCTACATATTATAAAATTGCATACTAATGCCAAATATAAATAACATATTTCATGCTTTTCCGAATTGACTCAAGTTCCTGCACAATACATCAACCCTCTCGTGAACCATGACCACACCACCACCATAAAATATATGGCCATGATATAAAATTTGATAATGATTTAACTAACTCAAGGAAAGTCTTTTAAATAACCTGCCTGACCCACGCTGACCACTTTTCATCGTAATTCGTAGAATCTACCTAAATGGTTTTGAACACTTGTATTATAATTTATAACCAATATTATAGGTACTTATTTACTTCCATTCATTACAAGCCTTGCCAAGACGTACTAGACATGTGTATGTTTATGTTCGAAACGTATCGTAGTAACTAGTAGTAAAACCTAATATTTACGAGAATCACGTAGTACGTATATAAAAAAATACAGAAGACTAGCCACGTAGACACAGCACACAAAACTGAGACTGCAGCTGATCCCCTTGTTCACAAACTAAACTAAATATAACTTCAATGCATTTCTTTCTACTTAGTGAAAAGTTTAAAAGATAATATATTATGTAGTTTAATCCTATCACTTGAAGTGCCACCAAATGTCACATAAAATGTGACATTAGTTGGCACTTCAATTAAATAATTTAATAACATAGACAATATGATATATTCAAGCGATAAAAATGTTACTTAAACCAAATAGCCTTTCGCCTGTTGATTTATGTATTGATTTTCTTTATTGGCTCGCAGTATTGACTGCGAGCCTATAAAGAAAATGTGTGCAGTTGATGGCTATTGAGCCATCAACCGCACACATTCAAACTACGAGCTGCTACTGAACTACTAGATTACTTACGGAAAGACCCAGTAACTTAGTCGACCTGGGATTTGACCTACAAGTACCTACGTGTGACTACTAGACCAACGAGGCACTGCACGAAGACGATGGTCAGTTTGATGTGCCGCTTCTTCTTCCCAGCGAAATCATTAGGATGGAATGGCGAAGGGCGAGCGTTTTCAGGGGCTGTCTTACGTAACATTGACGTTCAAAAAGAGCTGATTCCCAGCCTAATTTGAATAAATGACGATTGACTTGATTTGATTATAAAGTTTTAAAAAGTAATGCGTGTAGTTTATGTAGGCCTATGCTCGTTAACGCTCTTTGAGGATCTCCACAAAGCTCTTGTATGTTCTCGAATGCTTACCTGTAACAAAGAAAGTTAAACGATTGAGTAAATTGAATCTACGTTAATTTTAAGCAATGGTTAAGATTGAAGGGGACAATGTATTTATAAAGTGTAAGTCGTAAGCGTTAAATGTATAAGCCATTGGTGTGGTTGAGACAAACTGGGATCTATCTACTCCTCTAACTTTTTACAACATAACAAAGCATCAAGCTTACACAGTACTAAAGGGTTAGACAGAGGTCTGACAAGGATAACACTGTCCGATCTGGGAAAGAAACCCATTCTATGTGCTTTACAGCAGCGCTTGCAACGACTAAATCAACGTGTTGCCTTTTTTAAATTCCATACAGTCAACCCTAAAATGGTTGGGAAAAGGGATGATAATTATAATAATCATACTGTAGGTATCATACCTAATGAGCAGTAATTAATACGGGAGGTGGCTATCAACATATATTATTTCTCCAAGGGTCTGAAACCGTTTTCTCTCTTTCTATCGAACCAATCTGAACGTCCGACCCACCAATCGACAGATATTCGTCCCTGGTACCATGGAATACTATTTTCAAATTATTCCGCTTCACTGTTTATTTATAAAAACGAATTTCCCATACTTTCCCCTCAAGCGGTTCTGTTAGTATAGTGCGAATTTTTCGCACGGGTCAGCTAGTATTTATATTAATCCCAATAGTATAAATGCGAAAGGTTGCGAGGATGTATACCTACTATCTATGTATGTATAATTAATGTAAGAATGGGCACAGGGATAGTTTATAACTAGTCTTATCATAACTCTTAGATTACTTTTGCTCAGGATTAAAAGTGTAGTAGAAGTAGTGTAGTGAAAACGGGGTCGAAACTTACTTAGGGGAAACCGTGAGGCGGAGCTAGTTCTCTATAAAACCGCAATGAAACTAAACTCAACAACACGAATAATGAATACTTTGAGCAGTATAATATCAATAAATTTGTAGTTACCGTCAGCATCAAAAGTCGATTAACACTTTTCTTTTAATTACTGAGCAAAATATTTTATTAAATTTCCATCTAATTTAAAAAACGAACTCTAATTCTTCTGTTTCCATCTTTAACTCTTAGCTTCTATTAGAAAACGCCAAAAAGTAGATTATATTATCGAACCATATCATTCTAACGACTTTTGTTGTTGACCGTATAGTAAGTATTGTTTCGTGGAAACCGGAATCCCAAATATAGAGGAAAATACTTATTGCTAATCTAATCAACCACCGTATCGCCAACGCAATATTATATATGTTAGTTTTTGTTATAACATTACATATGTATATGTAGTCTATCTTCAGTGTTTGTTCCTATTATCGGTCGCAAATCGGTTATCTACGTGTCAATAAAGATAGTAAATAACAGCCATTGTTTTTGCAGATTTTGAAATCAGAGAAATAATCGGTTAGACCTAGGGCAAGAAGGCGCTTTGAATTTGGATACTACGCTTGTTCCCACACAATTGGAGGTACAGTGGTACTTAATAATATTGTAAGCAAATTATCACGAGTTGTAGTATGTACTACTTAGCAGTTTAAGTTGTTTATATTACTTATTAGCTAATAATACCACAATTGGTGATAATTCATTTATTAGCTATTAGGCTACTATTGTTCACAAATAAGTAATTATTTAAACGTCCAATAACGTCTTACTTATTGACTATAAGATAAGCAAGCAAGCATATATTTTTAAAGATTTTATTTTCAGACTTTGGCTTTACTGCAACTTAAATTACGTATCATGGCTGTCATTCATGGAACTTTGATGGTCATTTCAGCAAAGGGTATCTATCGTATTATTCAGTACCTAACTGGCAGTGGAGGTCAGATAGCCAGTCTTCTTCTTCTTCAGCCTATAGATGCCCACTGCTAGACAAAGGCCTCCCCCAAGGCTTTCCACGCTGACCGGTCTTGTGTTGCCCGCATCCATCGGCTTCCCACGACCTTCACCAGGTCATCGGTCCACCTTGTCGGGGGCCTCCCTACCCTGCGTCTTCCAGTACGTGGCCGTCACTCCAGAACCTCACTGCCCCATCGGCCAACGGTTCTGCGAGCAATGTGCCTGCCCACTGCCACTTAATTTTAGCGACTCGAACAGCTATGTCGGTGACTTTGGTTCTTCTGCAGATCTCCTCATTTCTGATTCGATCACGCAGAGAAACTCCGAGCATAGCTCTTTCCATTGCCCTTAATGTGGCTCTGAGCCTTCGTATGAGGCCCATTGTGAGCGACCATCTGTCGCTCCATATAAAATACTGGTATTTAGCTGAATTCGGATAGACTGGAAGTTGATCCCAACATAGTTTAGAAAAGACTACACTCTTTTTTTTTTAAAGTGTCGCCCTACTCTAGGAATTACTCCTATTTATTATGTTGTATCGTGGCCGTGCGTGCGTTTACAAACATTTAAAGTCACTTAAACAAACAGCCAGACCCGGAACAACTACCTGTAGGCCGTACAAATATTTGTTCCGTGCGGGAATCGAACGTAACATGTGGGTGTCGTGTACCCACCACACGCAGGGCAGCAGTCGATCGCGCAGCCACTGCTCCACGATGATGATTCGCTTGCTAAGTCTGCTCACATTCGCTTATCCGAATATGAGCAAAATACGCGTAAAAATGGCACCTCATATTTACGAATCTATACTAATATATAAAGCGGAAGAGTTTGTTTGTTTGAAAGCGCTAATCTCAGGAACTACTGGTTCGATTTGAAAAAAATATTTGCTAATATTGCTTAATATCGCGTTTGATAGCCCATTAATCCAGGAAGGCTGTATAAGGGGCCATCCATAAAGTACGTCACACGAATTTCATGATTTTTTGAGCCCCCCCCTCCGTCCTTGTCACAGGTGTTCACATTTCTGAGACCCCCCCCCCCCATGTGACGTCACATGTTTTGCAATTTCACATCGAAAAATTATTAAATTAAAACAGCAGTTCCGAATTTAGTTTTATTTCCATTTAAATAAAGTACTTTTTTATGAAATCAATATTATATCAATTATTTGAAACAATAACAAAGCAATAAACTATTGAATATAAAGAAAAGAAAGAAACCCTAAGGCCGCGAACGCACAGGCAGGTGGCTTGCTTAGCGCCTAGTGTCTAGCGCGTCACCTAGCGAGTAGCCCAGTAAAACGAACGTTCTAAAATGAACGCGACCGGCTGCACTGCGCGCTTAGCGCCTAGCTAGTCGCTTGGCGTGCATCCATGTAAACAAACGTGTTGGTTTTTTGTTGCGAGGCGCGAGGTTAGAAAAAAAAACAATGGAAGAAATATTGATTGCTTCAGTTTTCAAAAGAGAACCTTTGTGGAATCCAGCTCATGAACTCCATAAAAATGTTGTAATCTTAAAGAAACTATGGGAAGAGGTAGCAATCGAAGTAGAAATAGATGGTAAGTACTAAAAGTGATTTATTTATTTATGATGTGATAATTTTTTTTACAATGAGAAATTACTGCTGTGAATGTATGTTATGGAGTTGGATTACGCTTTCAGGCAATGAGTTGTTCTGCCAAGTAATAGATCCAATTCCATTGAAATAATTCAATAAAATGTCTCTAGTTTGTAATGCGCTATTTGAAAATCTATATTGAGTCCTGGTGGATATTGGCGCACTATTAATAGTAGAATCCATGTCCTGTTGAAGCGATAATCGATCTTCCGTCATAACAAAGTTGTGTAGAATGCATACAGCTTTCGTAATTGAAATAGCAGTTATGACCTTAGTTTCAATAGCTTTCTGCAATATTCTCCATTTTGCTGCCATTATACCAAAACAACACTCCACACTTCGGCGAGCCCTTGAGAGTCGGTAGTTGTAAATAGTTTTTCTGTTATCAATATTTCTTAATGAAAAAGGCCTCATCAAACAATTCAATAATGGATATCCACCATCTTCAATTAACACAAATGGTATTTTTATATTTGTATTAGGAATTTCTTTCTCCGGTGGAATATTGAGGCTATTAGTTTCTAACATGTGAAACAAAGATGAACTTCTAAAATTTCCAGCATCACACTGACGCCCCTCAGTTCCGATATCTACTAAAATAATTTTGCAGTCCGCATCAACTACAGCTTGAAGTAAAATTGAAAAATATTGCTTGTAATTATAGTATAAAGATCCACTATTACATGGACACTGTACCCTTATATGCTTCCCATCGATTGCACCAATGCAGTTGGGGAAATTCCACTTGTAATAGTACTTATCTGCAATTTCGTACCATTTCTCCATCGTTGGAATTGGCATGTATTCGTCTTTCAGTGTATTCCACAAAATGTTGCATGTCTCGCTTACAATCTCAGAAACTGTAGAGCGACCTAACCGGAAATGAAAAGCAAGAGACCTATATGATTCTCCAGTAGCCAAATATCTGAAAAAGAAATGTAAGTGGGTATATTAATACTTAACATTATAATAACTGCTGGTTTTTGTTTCAGTCAAAACAGTAAAAGCCAGATGGAAAAATCTGAGAGCGTATTTTTTTAAAGAATGTGGAAAAAATGATAAGCCAAAGAGTGGAGATAGCGCTGATAAAATATGTAAAAGCACGTGGCAGTACTACGATCAATTATTGTTTTTAAAGAGCAAGAAGAACGAGAGCTCCATTAGAGATTCAAATTTGAGTGTAGATAATTTTGATAATTATTCTACAACAACCGACACAACAATAGAAGAGCTACAGAATACAGATTCTGTGCAGACAAATTCGACTTCAGAAGCAATTACAAGTAACACTCTCGAATCTCAAAGTTATGGTCAAACATCACAAAGAAAGAAAATTCGTATGAGCAGAGCCGAAAACAATGATCAACTTTTAGCAATAGAAAAGAAGAAACTTGAGATTCTTGAGAGGGAAAGTATTAAAGAAAAAAGCGACGATTTATTGTTTTTTGAGAGTCTTTTGCCTTATATGGAAACTATTCCATTAAGGCGTAAACTAAGGTTAAGATCGAAGATTCAGGATCTCATTTTGGCCGAAATGGAAGCTGTAGAAAATAATAATATAATAATAATAATAAGTCTTTTATTTCAGACCACAAAGTCCATAGTTTTGTTAGTAACAATTTATTACTTATAACTAATGTTAGTAACCAATAATAATAATCAAAACAATAATAATTTATGTCAAATAGAATTAAAGTAATACATCATGTCAAAACCAAATCTAATATTAAAATAAAAACTTAACATTTTTCTGCACGTGAATCATGCGACAGTGATTGAGGTACTGGCAGTCGAGCCGTTCAGCAAAAGCGCTCAGTATACTGTTGCGGCTGCTCCGCACCCTATGCTCCAGGGATGTGCACCGCTTGCGCATGATTGTGTGGAAACAATCCACACGCGCCTCCGCAAACATCCCCGAGGCACTACAGAAGCGAGGCAGCCCCAAGAGCACCCTGAACGCGTTGTTGTACTGGACACGTAGAGCACTGTACTGTTTCTGCGTGTAGTCCACCCACAGACTGCTCGTGTAGAAGGACGTACAGAATGCCCTGAATAGGGCTATTTTGACGCCGCTTGAACACCGAGCAAATCTGCGTGCTATCATATTCGCACGAACAGACAGCGCCCTACGTTCCCTTTCAATGTCGGCATCGTCTTTCAAGTCAGAGGTTAATAAATGTCCAAGATATTTAAATGTATCAACTTTCTTAAGTGGGCATCCGTTGAGCTTAATTGTGGGCAAGTAATCTGGACACATCCTTGCCTGAAAGACCATGCATTCGCTCTTTTTCGGGTTATACAACAAACCATGTTCCTCAGCATATCTTTCGCACATGCCAATTAACTTCGACACCCCACAGACGGAGGCGCTCAGCAGCACCATGTCATCAGCATAACTGATATTGTTAAGGCACACACCTCCAATATGGCAACCAACATGCGTGCTGCTGAGCCTCTCTATCAGCGCATTAATATACAGGTTGAAGAGCTTGGGAGAAGTTAGCCCTCCTTGTCTCACGCCGCACTGCAACCTGTACGGGTTCGAGTAAGCCCCCGCCCAACGAACAACGTTGACCTGATTGTTGTACCAGTATTCAAAGATACGGATCAGTTCATCTGGCACTGATGCTTGCTCCAGTTTTTGCCATAATATCCAACAATCGGTACCATCAGTTATGCATATTCCTGTACCGAAAATAAATAATCAACAATCAGTAGAATACGAATTGCATGTTCAGGATTCATCCGGTCAAAATTTAATTCATAATATACCCATGCAAATGGAGAATGATTCAACTTTGATTAGTTATATAAACAATTACAAATAATTAAATAAAGAATTGTTTGTACAAGTTTTTTGAATAAATAAAAATATTATGTATTTAGAGTTTCACTTACCTCAATGTAACAACTAATCGTTCTTCGGCTGGTATGCTTTTTCTAAGATGGGTATCCAAATGAGTTAGTTTTCCTTTAACTTTACTAAGAAGTAGATAAAACGTTTCCCTGGTCATACGCAAATATTCATAAAATTTATCATCAAAATTACGCAATTATTTATACAGAACATTAAACTCCCCATAACTTGACCGTGATTTATTTATATCGTGAACCCAAAATGATGGATAAGGTCGTGAACTGATATTATTTTAAAGATGAATTTTCTGTGAGTAGTAGTTTTAGAGCTATTTTTGAAAGTGACATCTCGCCAAAGTGCCGACAAGCAAATGCCCAGGGCACCTAGCGACCTACCACGCAAACCACCTCAAGTGCGGCCACCGTGTATCCAAGCGAATAGCCAGGATGAAAGCCGCTAGGCACTAGTCGCTAAGCAAGCCACCTGCCTGTGCGTTCGCGGCCTAAGGGCTCGATCGGCGAGTGTCACTAAAGCGAGTATGATCTCGTAAAGAAAACAATTTAAACCGTATTGTCCAAACCAAAGATAAAGTTGGAAATATTTTTTAGTTTATAATTAATATTTCAAATAACGCGATTATTACCTCTAGTTATATTCGATTTTGAAATGTGATGTCACGAAACATAGTACCCCACCCACCCCTTGTCACACCATGTCACACTTTGTCGACACCCCCCTCCCCCCTTTATGTGTGACGTACTTTATGGATGACCCCTAACATCACGCTGCGAGCAATAGGAGCGGGGCATATTAAAAAACGCGGGTAAAACCGTGTAGAGCAGCTAGTCTTTCATATAAGTAGGTGTATGTTTGTCTGAAGCACTTACAGTATGTTAGGTAACTAAAATTAACGTGTGGTGTCTGAATCTTGCCCCTAGTTCCCAAGCCCTATCGGTTCTTTTTCAAACTTCTAAGCCTTCATGGTCACGCGCGATTAACTATTGCGCACCGGATTTTAACGCATTGCTGCAGCGCTGTGTGTTTTGAACACTTCGTTGTTTTGAGGTGCTGCAAAGCACTTTGTTGGATTCTCGACGTTCAGCTCAACGCACTGGATTTTCAACTCACTGTGAGTTGAAAATCCAGTGCGTTATACAACCCGTACAAATCTGGGTTTAATCGTAAGTCTGATTGATGAGATAGTGTCATTACCCACTTATCTCTGTGACATTCAAATATCTTTGAAGATTAATCAGTAAACAGAGATTGATTCACGTACCACCATACGAGCATGTTTTCAACAACATTGTGAATCATCGAAATTGTGAACTTACAGGTCCATTGTGAATAATTTCGCTTCAATACATTGTCCAAAAAGTTACAAACTGCGTCATTTTCTTGCAACAATGGCTTAATAATAAAGTATGTAAATGACAAGGTTTTTGGAGAACCATATGAATGCACGAGGCCTTTGTCTAGCAGTGGACCTCTATATTCTGAAAAGAAGAATATGAATGCACGAGATCAGATGCCCAGCTGCGGCTGACGATTTTTATGGGCCTACCGTCACACGTACGTTGAAATGTGGCAGTAGGAGTTGAAAATCCAATTGGAGTGATTGGATTTTCAATTATGGGTGTTGAGCCGAGAATTGAGAATACAACAAAAGAGCGCATCTCAGCGCGACAAAATTACCCCGTTGGATTTTCAACTCTCGGTGCGCTGGTAATTCACATAACGGAATACTTACCCAGCAATTTAAAGATAATTGAAATCGAGTTCCGATTTACGTTAAATGACTATAATCCCCCTTATTCATAAACGCTGCTTAAAGTTAACTAGTAATTAGCGAATGTTTAAACATACATTTTAGACGTTTGCACGTCACTTAACTTTAATCATCGTTTATGAATAAACTCCTTAAACTCAGTGGTGTTTTTTTTTTTTATTAGTTATAAACTAGTGCTTGACCGCAATCCCGCCTGATGGTAAGCAGTGATGCAATCGTTGATTATAAAGCGCACTAGCTTATTAAGCCTATTCACTCAAAAAACTGAGTGAATAGGAAGGAAGACGGCAGTTGAGCGAGGTGATGCAATGTTTAACTCAACAACACGACCAAAGATGCTGCGCCAGAGGATGATCTGGAGCCCCTTCACGACCAAACTCCCGACACAACAACATTAGGCACATCGTACCCGGCACACATCGCAACACAACTGCTCAGACCCGTCCTCCGTACAGCTTCACCAGACATCATGTCGGAACACGACGAATCGCTTGGCGGCAAGACTTTGTCTGGTGGGTGGTGGTGGTGGGTGGGTGGTTTATTCATAAACGATGATAAAAGGTCAAAAATGTATGGTAAAAGAATCGCTAATCACTAGTTAACTTTAATGTAGGTAAATGCATTATTTAAGTATGTGCATGGGTGATTGGCGTACCCAGCTTTTGCCTGGCCTTCAAGTCCAATTTTTAGAGTAAGTAATATTTTTACGCTATAGTCGCACGCGGTTTTTTAGCAATTACCTACACCGTACATTTTGTCAGTCAGTCTACTGCGTGGTTTGTTCAAAAGTTATAGATAAGAAGTGTTTGTTTACGAAAATTATATTTATTTGCTTTCCAATTTCTCGACATTATTTATATTTTCATATTACATATACATTTTTATATAACAGAATCTATGGAATGTCAAAATCAAATAACTGATAATGAACCATGTAACGCTTTAAAATTCAATATACTTAAATACTAGATGAACGTTCTTTTGTTATCTATTTCAATTACAGGTCACAATTTGACGTTACGGTTGTTACTATACCATCGCCTAGCTCCATAAAGAATAGAGGTAAACAAACCAATTTAGGGTTATCACAACTCACGTTTTGCAAATCTCCTGTTATTTACATGATTATCGACTTTTACATGCTAGCTAGTTTAATAACTATAAATATAATAAGGAATTGTTAATACAATTCCTAATTTAGCATATTTCAATAGAATCACTAAAATAACATGCATAATAACCTGGGTTTCGAAAAACCATTAAAAAGTCGACATTAATTTTACGTGATAGCCCTACAAAAAAGAAAGATGTATGAAATGCAGGTATTAAACACATTTTGTGGAATTCAACCAATGAATAAAGTTAGGGCATTTATAAATACAATTTTGGGTATTTTAATTACTTTCAAATCAACTACATAACACATGTATTGTAATACTTTCAAGTATGGACTAATTATAATATATATGTATCAAAAAATGTAACCTATTAGGAAATTAGCTTACATGTGTGTCATATTTCATTCAAATCGGTTAAGCGTTCTATGCAAATCATAAATATCTAAACATAAATAAACTGTTTAGATTAGTAGGAAGTAGGAGTATTACTTTTATGAAAATCATCTATGTAGAAAAGGTTGTTAACATCTGTCTTTTAGGCGTAAACTACTTGTTGCCTAGCAACGGTTTGTTTACCTCTATTCTTTATCGAATTTGGCTCAACTGTAGTAGTTTGTATTAATGATAATATAAAATATTTAAGCAGTTACATACTAAACAGTTTCAAACAATCGTTAAGGACCTAAAGTCAATAATAGGAACGTGTTTCGTGCACGGGATTGTGGGTTTTTCTTTCTTCTCCTTTTTTTTTTAAAAAAAAAAGAAAACTATGCCTCACCCTGGGAATTACTCATATTTCGTGAATGCGTATATAAATATTTACACTTCCATACACAAACAACCAGACCCGGAACAACCACTTCTAGGTCTTACAAATATTTGTTCCGTGCGGGAATCGAACTACGCTAACCATGTCATCATCATCATCAACCTTTTTATCGTCCCACTGCTGGGCACAGGTCTCCTCTCATACAGAGAAGGATGTCATAAGGCGTTTAAATTAAGGAAGTATTGTGACTTTTTTAGGCACTTTCACAATTTATCTTAGATTTTAATGACGTGGGCATCACGAGCCGATCATGAGCAAGCGTGCCTGTTAAGTATCAAAAGAATACAATACATATTCTTTATTTGTGTAGAAAATATAAATTCTTTCCTCTTCCTTCCTAATCACTCAGTTCTTTTGAGTGAATAGGCTCTTAATAAACTGGTGCGCTTTACCATCAACGATTGTATCACTGCTTACCATCAGGCGGGATTGCGGTCAAGCACAAGTAGTAATGTTCTTATCGCTAAAAGAGAGAAGAGGCTTTTGCCCTGCAGTGGGACAATACGTTCTTCTTCTTCTTCCTCAGCCTATAGATGTCCACAGCTGGACAAAGGCCTCCCCCAAGGTTTTCCACGATGACCGGTCTTGTGCTGCCCGCATCCATCGGCTTCCCGCGGCCGCTTCACCAGGTCATCGGTTCACCTTGTTGGGGGCCTCCCTACGCTGCGTCTTCCAGTACGTGGCCGCCACTCCAGAACCTTACTGCCCCATCGGCCATCGGTTCTACGAGCAATGTGCCCTGCCCACTGCCACTTAAGTTTAGCGACTCGCAGAGCTTTGTCGGTGACAATACGTTAATAAGTTTTAAACAGTTAACAACTTTACAACGACCAAGGTGACAACACAAGGATAGAAAGTGAAATCTATTTCAGAAGTGCCGTTCACCGGTTGCATTTCTGACTGCTTGAAGTGTTTATTTAAGGCAATAACTATTTTCGAACAGCTATTGTTTGCTCAGGAGAAACACAAGCCGCTTAGCTAAATTTAGAACTGGTTCCGCAGTTTTTGTAATCGTGTTACTTAGTAGAATTCGTTGTAAATCTATTGTGAATTACTTGTTTATTTATAATATCTATTATATCGAATGTTTTTAAGCATAGAAACGCTTAGATTTTTTATCAGCGGATTAGGCTATCTAAAGAAGATTTTTGGCACGCGGGTGCTTATGAGATAAACCGTTATTGATAAGCCTACATTCATAAGACCCACTGAGAATAATTTTGATGCGGGGAAATTTTATGGGAAAACCAGCAACCAAAAGTGTTTTCCAGCTTCGTTACTTTGGCGAAATAAATAAAGTAATATCTACCTAAGTATTGTAACTAGGAAACTAATCCTATTCACAAAATGTTGTTGTGTTCTTGAAGCTTAAATCCTAGGGTTTTCATTTTTATAGAGTCTCAAACTGACCGCGCCTAATTGATTCTTAGCACATTCTTTCTTTACTAGCAAACGTGCCTGCTTCGTTGATCTAGTAATCTGGTGAGTAACCCCAGGTAAGTACCGGTGCATTGTTCCCCCGGTGACTTTATCGCGGCCAGGATTTTCAGCGCAATGCTTAGCGCCGAGAGTTGAAAATCCAATTGAATTATATTGCTGGATGTTGTTGGATTTTCAACGCTCGGCTCAATAGTTATACAGATTTCAATATCCTGCGCGCTTATAATTCTGCCGTGACAGACATACTATGTTATATTACTTTAT
This sequence comes from Sesamia nonagrioides, assembly GCA_017933935.1. Classification (NCBI taxonomy): domain Eukaryota; kingdom Metazoa; phylum Arthropoda; class Insecta; order Lepidoptera; family Noctuidae; genus Sesamia; species Sesamia nonagrioides. Next base: position 729,867 of record JADWQK010001955.1, on the reverse strand, counting down.
TGAACTAATGATCTTAGCGTATACGGGTTTAATACCTGCCGGATACGGGAGAGAGCTAACAATTAGGAATTCTCAATTAGTAGGAGCCTTTTTTTTGTTGGGATGGGAAATCATCAAATGAATTCTCTCGCTCTGGGCGGAGCGGAAAGGCGTGTCAGACTTTTACCGACTAAACCCACCGTGTTTCTTCACTTGCTTGTGCGACACCCAGGCCCACGGTTTCTTGTTTAACCAACCTGCAACTCTGACCCAGGAGGATTCGGTCTTCGTGGACCCCGTCACGATGTGATTGAGCCTGAGGTTTGGATTTATGTCAGGTTAATATTAATCGACCTATTCTGTGGCAATAGGCTCGTGATACTATAGCAAATGTTGAATATTGCGGTAAATAGAATTTGGCTCAACTTCACGATAAACGGTTTCTCTATATGAGACTAGCCTTGTTTAGCCCACACAAGTCACACACTGACAGAGATGACTACCGAGAAATACCGAGAAACGTTCGTTTGCTATTTAAACATTGAAAAATGTTTAAATAGATATTGTACTGTTAGGAAAACGATAAAATTAAACCAATCTATTAATGTTTATTGTTAAAACATTAAACAACAGAAAATTTTAGCGAGAATATTACGCCACAAACTTCAACTCGGCGAATTATTTTGCATTGTTGTGCTTAGTATCTTGATATTCTTGTCTCGATTCTAGAAAACCATTTCACATAATGGAACGCTGTCCTCAGAATACAACATCAAGAAATACAATAATGTCCTTAGTTCTCTGCAGCTATGTCGTTCCAGTGCACAGAACGAAACCCTAGCGCCTGTTACGACTTGATTTATGTGGTCTTGGTAAATATATATGGGCAACTGGGCAACTCGTTGTTCACGAGGACGCAAACGCGATACACGTGCCGACTCAATAAACTACTAATAAATCAAATTGTACCAATACAAGGCGCACGGTGTAAGTGCATCGTTGCATACCCACTTGACATGCTGCATGCATCTGAAATCGGTGAATCTAATATACGTTAAGAATGATTGATGTGTGGCCTTAATTTTCAGGCTTACAATAAACAGTTTGCCTCTTATGATGATGAGGTTGATATATGAATAATCTTAGCTCTTGAATCGTCTTATTTCTTTGGAGCATTGAGAATTTGAGATATTATGATGAATGTATTTGCATGGTGTGTTTTCTGACTTAAGGACGTGCGATTTCTTTTTTACTGGTACCTACTGATTAATGACATAGCAGCAGATAGCAATTACCAGTTAAAGATTTATGCAAAATTTTATAAAGCACCACCATAACATGAATACCAAATAAGCTACTATTCCTGGAGTTTTTGTGACGTCCTTTGTGGCCGATGTGATGTGTACATGCAAATATTCGCATTTGCAGCGAATTTTGTGATACAGATGGCATGGCGAACAATAGCAAAACACACGTCATTAGGATGCATTGTAGTCGAGGACATTGACGGGAGGACTGAGGCAAACGTTTTTGTAAACCGTCAGCTGCCTGTTGACCGTCCACGTCAGACACCGACCGCGACCGCCTTGCTGAGGTGTTGTCTCGACAAATATGGCTCGAACGGAGGCCTCGTAGCTATGTCTATGTTTTTTTATGTGCACACGTAGCTGTACGTTACGTTAGATGATTTTTGTGTTCACAGCTCACGGAGTCGTGACTCGTTCAAGTGTTAAAAGCTATGGCCGAAGACAATCGATAATTGAATTGATTATTTCTATTTGATCGTAGCGTCCGGTAGTTTTTGTTTATATTGAACACAGAAACTAGGGTAAAACCGGGATAGATGCCCCACTTTTCGAAAGTGTTTCATTATTTGAATACCAAACATATTTGCTTAGATTGACCCTGTAATATAGTTAGTTTAATCATTCATAAAGCTTTAGAAACTGTATTTATTTACCTAACCATTACTGGTTTTGCAAAAATGAAATTCTTGCGAAACACATTTTTTGGGGAAAGGTGCCTACCTATATGGATAGATGCCCCACTATGAAGTCACTTCGGAGGATAGATGCCTGTGATGCGGGATAGATGCCTTTTTAAATAATTAACAAGAATACGTAATCAAAATGTAATATTTATTTATTATCTACATGTGTAGGTAATATAAAATGCTTAACCATATTTATTTACATTTATGCATGTCTACAAAATATATAAAAAATCTGTTTAAGCGATAACATATTAAAACTATCATATAGAATCATCTCAAACGAAACATTCCCGTTTTAACGTAGAAATAATTATTTAACATTAAAAAAAATCAACATTCCTATGAATCTCTAACAAAAAAAAAAATTAATAATTTCGTTTATCCTTAGTTATTATTTAAACATTAAAAAAAATCAACATATTTGTAAGGAATTATCCTTCATTAAGTGGAACCGGACATTTTAAGTTTTCCACATCTTGAGCAATAGTTCTTAAAAAGTGTGCATGTTTCGTGCAGCCACTTCTGACACATAATGCACTGGATCCAATCAGATTTGGACTTCGTGTTATTATAGGTATCGAAGCATTCTACGCAAACATTTTCATCTATAGAATTAGGCTCTTCAAATTTATTTTTTTTAGTTTTTTTCACGGGTAGTCCTATGGTTTTTTTTACCTTTTTCAGTATTAGGTGAAAGGTGATCTTCATTTTCACTGTTTGAGTTATAAATAGCTAGTCTTTTACGTAGTCCACGATCCTTGTTTACTTTTAAATAATAATCATTTTCTTTATGACTGCAATCAGTCACGTCACCATCTGTTTCTTCACTTGAGTCATAGTTTTTCTTTGGTTTTCCTTTCTTATTTTTATTTTTTTGTATTTATTCTTTGGTTTTTTTATTTGCTTTTTTTATTGTTTGTCTTTTTTTGGTAGCTTCAGTCTTGTGTATCTTAGATTCTATTTGTTTCTTTATCCTGTCAGCAATATCCCTTTTTTCTTTTATTTTTTCTCTAGAATTGAGAATATCTGCCGATTGTTTAGCTCTCCTTGCTAAAGTCAGAGGAATTTGTGGTATTGGTGATGCTTCGACTAAAAATTTAGAAGGTGTTTCTTTTTCTTCGTTATCTAGAATCCGTATTAGTGAATCATCACCTATATCAACAATATCAATAATCGTATCTTCTAAAATCTGAGGATCGATCAAAAGGCTGGGTGAGTTTCGGTTGAATGAAGTTGATGGCATATTGGGTGGTGTTATGTTCAGGTCTGCGACATTCAAATATTCGTTTTCAAATGTAGTTGGACAATCAATTGACGAAATCGGAGGTATAGTTGTTTGTGTTCTGTGTTCAACTTCAACATGCTCACAAGGTTCTGCATTTTCGTTTAAAGATGTTTGAAGAAGCGCTGTTGTAGTTTGATGTAGCACACAGGGTTGATCAGGATCATTGTCACTGCGATGTGCAATCCTATCAGATATAGTGAAAACAGAATCGGGCAAAGCATTAGGATTTAGTGGATAAATCCCACTTCTTCGAAAGCCAGCAAGAGCATTTGCAGGTGTAGTAGCGCGTATCCATGCGTTGCGTATAAGGGTTCCAGCATTATAACGGCTTATCTTTTTATTTGGATTTGCGCGCATAAACTGATTAGTGTCATGGTTAAAGTATGTTTTAAATGGCCCAAACACCGCTACGTCTAATGGTTGTAAAGCTGAGGTAGTGTGGCTGGGTAAACATAACAAAATAATATCGTTATCAGAAGCAAGTTGCAGCATGTCTGGTGCGGATTAATGAGATGAGTGCCCGTCTAAAATAAGCAAAACCTTACCTTGCGGTTTCAAAGCTATGAAGTGTTCCGTAAGCCACTTATAGAAAAGATCGGTATTTATGTATGCCGACTTTTTGTTCATGTACACTTTTGAGCCCAGTGGTGGACCGTTCTCGAATTCTGGTTTCTTATTTACACCTTTAATTATTACTACTGGTGGGAGAAAATTACCAATGGCATTGCAACAGGCTACGATAGTCATTGTTTCACCTTTCTCCGCAGATGTAACTGAATTTACTACTTTTGCACCTTTCTTTGCAACAACTTTGCCAGGCTTATTGTTAAGCTGAACTCTCGATTCGTCCATATTATAAATCCTTTCAGGCTTATCCAAGAGATCATTATCGGCCAGGACTTTTGTCAGAAGTTCATGAAAATTATTTACTTCTTCTCTGCTGAGACCTTTAGCCCTAGCGACAGATAAACCTTCTGCTTGCCTAATAGACAACTCTGGATTTCGCTCAATAAAACTTTTGAACCATTCATTCCCAGCCATCTGGTTTTCATTATCAAAATTGTGTTGAATCTGTAGCTTTTCGGCAAATTGGTATGCTAACGTACGTATAGCTCGTCTATCTGGGGGAAATCCCGCGTCCCTAAGCTTCAAAATGTGCGCTACCAACCTTTTTTCGTGTTCAAAACCCAGGACAGGATGTTTTCCCAAAGTCAGCTTAGTTTGGTTTTTAATAGCGTAACGCCTTCGCAATGTTCTGGATGGAATCCCAAATTGTCTGGATATTTCATTGATCCCCAATTCTTTTTTATCCAATTCATGGAAAGCTGACTGTAGCTGATCTGTTGTCCAAGAAACTACTCGAGCTCGTACGCCCTCCTTTCTTTTGTATTTCCTTGGCATGGCTCACCTCCAATAAGCAAAGTAAGTATAAATAAAACACTGTATCTACACTCATTTCATCATATTCGAATTATGAAATTAAAGTTGGATACATTTTTTTTGGTATTTTCTAATATCCTACTATTAGAAAATACGAAAATATTCACGACTATGACTTTTAAATACTTCGATAAGGCTCTTGCAGTATAGAGGGATAGATGCCCCTAAAGTCAACTATCCCTTGTAAACTCGGGGCAACTATCCTTTTCACTAGGGATAGATGCCTCTCAATATTTTATAAATAAAATAAATGCAAACATCAGTGATTGACTCTTAAATGTGTTCTCAAAGAACCAATGTATTAAAACAATTCAAATAAAATGTAATCATTTAACTGTTTATAAAGATATGAAATAGTGAATACTTACGTTTGAAATTTTGAAGCGTTCGTCGCGTCCGCTACAAATGTAATTCGACACACAAGCGAGAAACGTCCGTCTAGCACAACAACTCGCGCGTCACTGAGGTGGGGGGTGCATGTGGCGCGTATGTAAACAACGAATTTGCTGTTTTGTTCTCTGGTAGTTGAATTTTTAGAAACGAGGCATCTATCCCAGCGCGGCATCTATCCCGGTTTTACCCTATACCTAAAACTACAGTATTATTGCAGTTTCCACTAGGTGGGTATTCAATGAACATTAAAGATGTAAAATAACACATGGTATAGTCTATACTCTATAGGTAGAGGTACCCAAATGTTTCAAATCGATGTTTTTTTAAGTTAAACAAATATCAAATTTATTCCAACAGCAATTACGTCGATTTTAGAGATGTTATAAAATGTTTGAAGTTGTAACGTAAACGGAACTTTATTACGGAGAAGTGAAATTTATTTTTCCACAACCTTATATTTGTTTGAATTTTTAAATAAGTCGCGATTGCACGGTAATTGGCAATACCGAATAATGTCAAACCATTGTTGATACTTTGGCAATTGGAGTAATATATTATGATTGCTTACATTAAAGTCATCTGAACATCTACAAATAACGCAGTAAAGGTTTTACGTAGGAGAGGTAAAATTATTCATTCAATATTTCAAAATAAAAAAAATAATTTTTACCTATTGTAAGTTCGACAAAGGAACTGCCACCATTAGGTTAGATGTTATTTCACATTTAAATAAAAAGCGTGAAGATGACAACAAACAGTTCAAAAACCTTTGAAAACATGAAAAATAATCCATACTAATATTATAAATGCAAAAATATCTCTGTCTGTCTGTCTGTCTGTCCGGCTTTCACGCCAGAACTACTGAACCGATTGTAATGAAATTTGGTACACAGATAGTCTAGAGCCTGAGAAAGGACATAGGCTACCTTTTATCCCGGAAAAATTGAATATTCCCGAGGGAAATCTAAAAAGCGCGATATAACCGAACTCCACGCGGGCGAAGCCGCGAAGATTACTTATCGAAGTAAGTAGATGATGGCGGGACGAGCTGTACAAAAAAAAGTGGTCTACATAATTCAACCCTGGATCGAAAGTGCTGGAAGTCATCGGGAGAGGCATATGCCCAGCAGTGGGATGATGCAGGCTAACAGTATCAGTATCAACGAGTATGATGCAGGAAATTTTATATAGGAATCTCCCAATACAGGCATTACTCGGTTAAGAAGAGGCTCCAATTACCAATTAATATACAGGGTGTATCTAACATCGTAACGCAAACTTCGCGAAAAGGCTAGACCGCATGCCACTAATAAAATTATGATAGTCATTTATGTCGTTAATGAACGGTTACAGAATACACAGTGTTTAAAATAAAGTGTCGGCTCGGCTTTTGAACGTTGCAAGCGTGCCGCCGTGCGAGTTTGTACGTATGACGTTGATCCCTGATGTGAACTCTATTAAATCAGCTGATAAGATCGTTTTTCGGGTTTTGTTTTCATTGCGCTTTTTTATGTAATTAGCGAATTATTTAATTTTTACTTTAAAATCTTATTGGGTTATAAAAGTATAGCAATTGTGAATGGTCTGAAGTAAAAAAAACTACATTTATTTTTTTTAAGTCATGAAAAAGCCGACGAAAAGTTCCACCACTGGGGGGTTCAGAATCATGTACTGGATCCATGGTACTCGTTTGTGCGTCGATGTCAGATACACCCTTTATGTAAAACTTTTTGGATCAGAAATGAATTTAATTTATTTTAGTTAGATTATTTGGTAAATGTACAATACGTTAAAGTATTTGTTACTCTTGCAGTTGTCACTTTCTCTAGTCTAGTGGATAAAATCATGGTATAGGAAATCAACTCGTTTTTCTGCCTCAGAAGAAATAGCCAGGTCTGCTTTAATCGATATAGGTACCTACATGCTTGTAGGTCGATAGCAGGAAGCAATAGATAGATATAATAATATATAACTTATTTGTAAATAGAAAATAGTTGCGTAATGCTCGCAGAGTCTTAGCTTTTACAAGACGACTGTCCCACCTAATTATTTAGTACGAAAAAAAAATAGGGATATACCTATACCTAACCTAAGCCCCCATATAGGAACAATATCTACCAATCCGCACTGGGCCCGGGTGGTAGGTCACGGCCCATTCCCTCTCACCGAGAGGAGTCCCAGAAGTGAGAATATTATAGGCTAGTTATGTTATGTAAGCCCCCACACCCGTGGGTCCTGACTGCTTTTCCATACATTTAAAAAGTTTTTGAAGGTTGAAGACATCTATGGACGTTCAACGTACGACAAATCTTCTTATGGAAAAGAATTGAATTGATAAAATCAAGATTATTTCTTTGCTTAGTAAAAAAAGCATTACACATTAACTTCATGACAAAAAAGTAGAAATTTCCATGATATATGATCGTAGTTTAAAAGTACGCTTCGGTATACTTGACGGTACTGGATATCCTCAAAGGCCAACGCTGACGCTACTGCGGCAGATGCTTTGGATCCTTCGGTACGTCGTCGCTCGCTGCGCCGCTGGCGTCGAGGCACTTGGGGGTAGGTTGGCATGCTTATACAATATGTAAAGAAAACCCTGTCCGACCCTTAAGGATAATAAAGGTTAGGTAATCACTTGACCAAATATGATATAAAATTTTACATAATCATCATAGTAACCATACTGATGAATTTTTAAATAATCCTTTTTTCCGGGAATTAATTCCAATTACCCCGAAATTTGGTAATTTTTAAAAAAGTGACAACACCGGTATTATTATAAGCGAATAGCGACGCGAACACGTCACAGGTGCCGCGTGCCCCGCCCCCCGCCGCCCGTGGAAGGGGTTGCTTAGCACACATGTATTAGGTTACCTCTTTTTGCGAAATGATATTTATTTTTTTAGGGGGATTTTTTTTTAAGTTTAACCGGTCTTTGTGAGCATTAGTAGAATCAGTTATCGATACCTAACAATACCTTCACGGATCGGACAGGGTTTTCTTTACATATTGTATAAGGAACTATCATCATGCTTAAGAACGTTGCACAGCATTCCAAGGTATTCCAAGGTATAGTAGAAACCAGATTGCGTAACACACTATCTATTGTATGATATAATTCAGTGCTCTACTGTTCGAAAAATATGGCTACTCAACTACGTAAAAAAAAACACTGAATGGCGATTTTGTCAAAAAGGAACCCATTGCTACCAGATAGTTTGTTAATGCAATCACTCTGCTGGTCTGATGCAAGTAATAAAGGTGGAAATCTGATGATAGGAAAATAATAAGCTTCAGTGTTCGTTGATTCCGCTTCCTAGTCCGCATCGTATTTTCTATCATCTACTTTAAATTATGCATAAAATTGCTCGTCAACATTACAGGCATGTCAAGTGCCATTAGTTTTGACTTCCTCATATCTAACTACTACTTCTGATAACAGGAAAATTATATTGTTCAGAGTAAATTCGAAATATGTATAGACATAATAGTGTAGGTACGTTATTATACCTTTTATCTGTACCCACCTATTATTTATAGACAGTTTATCTAATATACATATAGAGTAGTTTATTTAGAGGCAGGCATTACATGACAGAAATTGTTTCAGGTTACGTAGGTACATAATCTACAATAAATAGACAATTTCCGTGTGCAATCAATATTTATATGGGCATGTTAACAGCTGTCTGGTCTTGAATAGAGACAGCTGAAACTGTCTAGACTTAGACAGATTCAGGTCCGCGTGTTGGTTTAAAATTTCGTGATGAGAGACTATTTAGCAGAACAACACGTGCGGCGGCACGAAGTGAACTGCGTGGCCGAGAAACCGAGTTGGAGCGTTTTCAACATGTTACCAAAAGATAAAAAGAAATATAAACGAGTTCAACAAATTCGGGGAAGTAGCGGAACTTTATTACGGTTTTTGGGCGACGATGGCGTTGCCCCTGTGCAGGATATCGAGATACAGCATGCCGCAAGGCTACATCACAGCTGCACGCAGCTGTCAGAAAAGCACACTGTCTTACTGTCAACCCGTCATTAAAATTATCTCGGCTCATCAAGGCGCACGCTATGATAAATCGCGTGTTTTACGCACGGATGCCCAGTATCCATCGTTTTTACGATAGATTAGTCTCTTATCTCTCAATTTCATTCTGACGGTTTAATTCTATGGAATTACTCACTTTTAGCAGTTTTATTAGCTTTAACAATTTGTGTTAAATTAACTGAATTGACGTATAATTTAAAGATGTATAAATACTCTGGTAGTCAGCGCGTGGCGTGACGCAACGCGGTAGCAGCGTGATACGTCATTTACGACGCGGTTCACATAATGGGGGAAACTATCAATTAGTCTCGTTCTATTTAGGTTTAATGAACTTAACGCTATCTCGATGACTTCAGTCTGATAATTTACCTACAAGCTTATAGTACATTTACAGCAGAAGCATACTGCTGTGATCAGAGACTATTTTTTTAAGATGTGTGACTAATTCTTAATTGCTATAACGTGAGACAGGAGTGATGAATATTCACATGTTCATCATTCCTGAGATAAATAAATAATAAACATTTATCTTGTTCAGTATTTTAGATTGTAAGTATTGTAACTCAATAAGTTGGTGGGTATTGAATTTATTGATGCCGTAGTGTCAATACTTGGTAAATAAGTTGGTTGTTATTGATTAATAAAGTTAAATTATAATTTTGTTCTAAATACTGGCCATTATTGACGAAATAAATCTTTTTATGCCATTAGCATTACAAAAAAAAAAAAAACTCTAATGGCATCAGACAGTTTTTTGACACACAGAGCCAGTTGTAATGCATTAAAAAGATGTAGTAAAAAGGCTTCACGAGTCTGATTTATTTTCTGATGCTGGATGTCAAAAAAGAACTCTTGGTCTTTTGACGGGAAGTCTAAGGTGAATGTCACGCTCATTTTTCATTGGACTTTTAAATTATTTATAGTGTCGTTTACTAAATAAAAGCGCGTGATTTATGTAGTAAAAAGTGCATTCAGTGAATAATTCATAAAGAACATTGAAATATCGCAGCATAGTGACCACATCATGGCTTTACATCAAATTTCCTAGCAGTCGGCACACGCGGCCGTTTTTTCAACTGTCATTGGCGATATTCGCCATTATTGTGAAATAATTTTATTAAAGAATTTCTATAATATGTTACACGTGTTATTGGCAAAATTGTGGTATCTAACCACAGAGGCCATTTAAGAGTTGAAGTAGTATTCACTCTAAAGAAAAGAAAGAAGAAAGAACTCTTTCATGACAATTTCAGTTTGCTACAGAGGTTTATTATGATTTCAAAACTAATATCGAATAACATCAACTGTGTCTTTAAAATACTCTTGAAACGATGAACGGAGGAGAAAATAAACTCAAGTATTTTTTGTGAAACCGTCTGTCAAACGTACGAATGATGAATGGCTACGAATGTGGGTCAGTGGTCGAATGGCGCAGGATCAAATGTGACAGTCCAATTAACACAACGCGTTGAATACGACGTAAATAGTAGTTTCCATTGTATTTTTGTACATAATCTACCTCAGTGACGTTTTGATCGGTGACGTCTGTAACGGTAAATCTAATCACGGAGTTTTATCTAATAGAGGCATATAAAACAAAGGTGATACCAGGTAATTTTTGTTACTGACGATGTTTTTCAATCAAAATTAAAGCTTGAATGAAGTGCCTATTGTTCACTTAGCCTCATCTATAGGTAGTATTGATATTGGGTCTGCCCTTTTGTCACTCCTTGTATAGACGACAGCACATCTACAGCTATTAAAATCTGTCAATGTCTTTATTAGATTTTCAACTTTATCTTCAAAGTACTAAGACTCAAGGTTTGATTGGGAACATTTGACAATTTCGGGTAGCTTGACCTGCTGTCGTCCGTAACTCCGTACCTGTTTACCTGAGATTTTTAACTGTTTACCTGGGCTTTTAAAATACCCGACGTAGCGGAGATGAAACGGATGAAATGTAGCGTTGTTGGCACGACGTAGACAAAGCGTAGCAACTAGCAACTGCATATGCGCGATAAAAATGGTTGAGATTTCATCCCTATATTCCTATGTACAGACGACAGCACAGCATGCTGCTACAATCTGTCAGATTTCTTTATTAGATTTTCAACTTTATAAAGCAAGGTTCAAGGTTTATTGGGAATTTTTGACAGTTTCGGGTAGGTTGATTTGCTGTCGTCCGTACCTCAGCACAAGTCTCATTTAGATAATAATAACAGAGTGTATAAAAAAAAAACTTAATGTCAATTCGACGAACCCGGGGATCGAATCCAAAACTCCTTTTTTTTTCCGGGGTGGAAATCCTCAATGGATGTCCGCCGCCCTGGGGGGGGGCGACGGGGTCTGTCAGGCTCTTACTGACTAAAACCACCCCGGTGTCTCTTCTATCACGAGCGCGCGTGGGGCCGCGGGAGTCTAAATTCTTCCACGGCCCCACACCCTCGTGCTGGCCCGGTCTGTCCAAAACTCTAAGCTAGGTAACATACCGCTAAACCAAAGGACAGTTAAAATGTGACTAAACGTAAAGGAAAATAAATATCTAATCAATCTTGTCATTGATTAGGTTTTGCAATAGATATGACTTTGGTATATTTATCTTATCTGTTACTGTCCTTCCTTTATCCAATAACAAATAATAAGAAGGATGACGTTTCTTGAAATGTTCAAAAGGCGTATCTACTTCAACTACGTATTTTCATATACTTATATATTTTTTTAATATTCAACCTCGTTACAAAGTTGGTTCAAGAAAATAAAAATAGAAAATAAGAACGTAGAAGGTAAATTTCTTAAGAAATAAGCAGCACAAAGGTGCTGCTTATTTCTTAAGAAATTTAAAAAGATCTGAGTACAAAGGTACTCAGATCTTAATTTTGTCGTATCTCTTTGTATTTTATTGTGTGTATATAAATAATAAAATAAATAAATAAATAGGTAGATAGGTACTAGGTACCTAGCTACACGCGGATACGTCATCATTAGGTATCTATTTATTATCTTCAGGTATGTTGTTTCTACATTTTAATAGCTTTTGTAATTTAATTAGACTTAATTACGGCTTACAATGCATTAGAAATTTAATTGAGAGTGAGACCTGTTTTATAGATATGCGCATTTAACTACTGAATTAACTAATAAATAATACCTAATAACTACTTCTGGATGTATTAAAAAATGAATATTATAAGGGGATTGTTATGCTTAAGATGCTATACCTATGTCCAGCAACCTAATTGGTAACACACTATTACTATCAGTATCAGTTGGAATCATTTCGAAGCATATTGCCAATCCATTGCTCCATGTTTTCGAAAATGTGTTGTCTGATCAAACAACGTAAATAACGCAATGAATATTGTTAAACTGTCAAAATAAAACCCATTGCTACTGATAGAGTGTAACGCAATGGGGAAGAAAACGAAGTAGTGACGAGTTTTGTCAGTTTTCTTCCCCATTACACTACAACAGTAGACTGCACTAGGCTGAGTTGATTGATACACAAGTAGGTAGGTCTAGGTATGAATGCATACCTTGGCATTTCCGGATGCGACGTCATCTTATTATCCCATGTTTTTGTCCAGTGAATGTAGGGCTGAATCGTGTTTGCTATTCGGATTGTGACTAACTCTCCAAGATTTTCCTAGACTTATTTCCAAGTCCGAAGAATAGTGGAATCACGGGTCGGATTTCAGACCCAAAATAATTTCTTTAAACTGCGACTTCAATGCTCAATTTTGTTTATATTGTCAGACGCAATAGAAGCTGACAGTGATTGTAAAACAATGACGTTGAAGTTGTAGAATTTCTAATGTTTTGTTTAAAAGATGCGTGCGCACATCGAGGCGTGTGGTGGTGTCAGCAAATGCGTTGATAGCGTGCGTTGCCTGCCCGAGTGAACTTCAAAGGGCCGATCGGCCGTTGCCCCCACATTGCAAAGGTTCCTTTTTTATGTCTGCCCCGTTTAGAGTTAGTTGCCGACGTATTAATGTGACTAAACAAGTATAACAATCAAGATTCCTTGGAGACTCGCAACGGTTACTCAACTTTTTACTGGTACAGCGTCAGTTAATCACATAAAAATGTTTAAAACGGGACAATCCTGTTATTAAATAGACGAGCCTATTAGTACTTAGGTACCTAATATTTCTAATTATACTTAATATCACCTTCCTATTATCATTAAAGTGCACTTATTGCAATTTGCACATTGTTAATGACATAATCAATTCAGTATGACGACTAAAGCAGTACTTATTCGAATAATGTCTACGTAATCGTTAAACGTGTTTTAAATGCAAAAGTACATTTAAGTGCTACACATGCACAGTTTTAAAGACAGTTGCACACTCGTTGAAGTTTCAATCCATTTCAATTATTTGTGAATCAATAATTACGAGAATCACAATATGAATTTTCTTTGATGATTCATGTAACTTCATGCTATAAAATACGTGTAACTAAAATAGGGCACGCATCCCCGTCACTTACTCATCGCTTCAAAGATATCGCTCCTTCCATTGTTTATAATTTACACACAAAACACTCAGCACATAATCGATAGTGCCCTCTTTAATCGTCCACGGTTCACATGCAGTACCCATCGAGACGGTAAAAGTTTAATTTATCTCAGAATTAGGCGGATGAACTGCGATGAACGGTTCAGATTGGGTGTCCGGTCTTTGAACTCGAGAGCGGGATGCCGAGATTGTTTAATGACAACAAATAAAGAATCGTTGCACAGCTGTCGGTCGGCTGTCGGCATGCACGCGAGATCGAGGGCCCCTCTATTATAGCGAAGGGCCTGCAGGTAGTCGAAATTTTTCATTTTATCTGCTTTAACATCCTTTATCACGAGACTATGAATAAAACTGCCCTTTATACCTAAATCCCGGGCCAATACCGCGCTTTCAGCTTTTGAGCATTTTGGAAAAAATAATAGTGTTAAAACGGCCAACTCATTGAATTTTAAATGATATTATTAAAAACTGATTACTATAATTACGCAATGTCGACAAGCGATAAACGTTGCAGGTTTTACCAAGTGAATGTACAGTAGATTATGATGGTCTGTATAGGACTTTCGCTGATCAGGGTGTCGCGGGCGGTGTCTCTGTAAACCGGGTGTGGTATTTAAGTGCAGATGCTCACCTATATGGGCCAGGTCAATGATGGGGATCTCGCAGCGAGCGAGCAGGCTCTCCTCCTCCTGAGCTGCCATTGCCGTCGCTTGATACAACCGCTCTGATTTCCACACGCCGATCGCTCGTTCAGTCAACACTTCTTATCAGTATCACTCGATTCCCGCAGTAATTAGCAATTAGCGAACGCGACACCGAAAGATAATTTAAGGTAGAGAAACGATAGATAAGCACTTAATACACCGTAAGGATACAACGTAAACGTTAAAGTTTATTGAAGTTATGAATGGTCTTTTGATTATTCCTGGTATAGAAGCGTTCAGAACTCATTTGCATAACCTTGTAGTTCTTGCTCGAGGCGTTCGTCTTTCTGACGTAGCAGCAATATGCTATACTAACTTGACACATTAAAAATTGGTTTCCGTTGCTTCTCTCACAGTAACTATGTGTAAAGGTTGATCCCGCGTGTACGACCCGACGGCGTCGCGCGCCCCCCGTCCCTCACAGATGGCGAGTTTCGAATGTCTCTCGTCGAATAAACTGGCTCACCGTGTGCGATGAGCGTTACCCTGGCGTCCGATGGCGGCTCTCACTTGTATATCATCGCGCAGACTTTCGCAACCGAGAGGCGTGTCGAAACAGCTCTGCCTTGAGCACGCTGCCGTTTGGAGAAAGCGTATTATGTGACGGGTGTGCGCGAGCGACTCGGTGTAAGGCGAATGGCTATACTGGCGAAGTGGCGACTGAGTGAGGCGCTCGGGCGCTGCTCCGGCGGTTCGACAGTTCGACTGACTCACGCGGCCCTTGATCGCGGCTCACTTCGCGCCATTCGCGTGGGGCGGCGGTTGGTTGGTGACTTGGTGTTTTGCGCTTTGCGCCACCAGGCGACCAACTATAACTTCGTCTCGTAAGCGGCATGCCATTCACTTGTGTGACTCGTAGATACGTGTGTTGGCTAAGTTTATTGCTACCTGAACAAACTGAACTCAACCTTATCTGAGGGATTAAGTATCACACATTACTATTGAATGAGATACATTGGCTTATCAGTGCCATCCATCATGTAGCTAAAATCATGAGGGTGATGCACAACCATCCTAAAAATAAGGATTAATTGAATTTCCAAACGATAGAAAAGTTAACCCTACGAGACCATTATGAAACGCCATCTATACTAAAACGCATGAACACGTACGCTGTTAAGCGCCATCTATGTACACTTAACTTACTTGCATAAACGAAATAAAAAATCGCATTTTATTTAGTGATTTATATAATTACAATTCTACGAAACTTTGCCACTTGGAATCGGCACAAACGTTTCGATTTCGTTCATAATAAAAAAAAGTTAAATTATGTATAAAAAATATAAGACGCAAACCCATAACAATACAATGACATTGATCTTGAAATATGTCAATCCACACTTTTGTTTTTGTCGAATAAATAATCAAATGCTTTAATTTAAAGTGAGATTGTTTTATTTATATAGGGTTGGTAGCATTAATTTACAGTTGAGTGTTGCTTGATCATTTGAGGCATCTTTCGAAGTACGACGACCCGACGTAGCCGCCACGCATCGCTCTTTGCACGTGCTGTTCGAACAACCTCCTGTTACTTTGCAGTTCGTCCGCAGCCTCCTTGTTTAGAGGGTCCTCAGGATTTGGTTCCTGAAATTAAAAGCAAAATATAAATAAATAAAGTTTTAAAAAAAATTGTAATTGTTGACTGTTGATCTTGTCGGAAATTAAGATACTAGATAGTTTCGATCCGTTTTCTATTAATTTAATATCGATGCTTCTGTTAACTTTTCAATTTTAGATGGTTTTCCGTCTAGAGGGTAATTCTCGTAATTCTAAGAACACTCTGTTTCAAATGTCGAAAATACCTTTAATTACTTTATATTTTTGATAATGACTGTCGCTGAGATGAGATTCCGTCTTGATTTTGAATGTATTTTGGCCTTCGCATCATTTGCTAAATCTTAAACACTTAGCATATTTTTGTCTTCTTTAAAATAAATGGAAGTTTGCATGACATCACATCACTTATAACCCGCGCAGATAAAGAAAAGATCTGAAAATGGCGGCGGATACTTATGGTAGGGTTGACAAAACATGCCATTGTTCAATCAAAAACCAAATGCTAAGATAGAAAAACGTCAAATTTACGTTGTAAATATTGTTGTTTACAACGTAAATTTGACATTTTACTTGTTTGTTGTTGTGTTTGTTATTATTTTTGTTGAGTTTGATTGTTCAAACTCAACAAAAACAACAATATCAAAAAAACAACAAAATAAGAGTACCCTGGAAAGCGAATCCTGAATTCCTGATCGACGATTTTTTTTTGCAGCGCTACTTCACTGTGTGAGTATAGACAGCGATAGGGAGTGAGTGAGAACGCATGCGAGCGGACACCATTTACAGATCTTTTCTTTATCTGCGCGGGTTATAACAATTATATTTCTATGTAACCTTATCAATATTCACTTGAAATGATGAGTCATTGTCTTTTATTTGTAAGTACTAGCCAATTTTGTGAAGTCTCATGTTAGATGTTGTACTATAGTATAACGAGGCGAGACTTGTTTCACTCAGTCATCCTATTTAGCCAAAATTTATTCAATAGATTCAGAAAACTGCTCTCAATATAATTTATAGTTCTTAATCTTTTCTTGCCCACATCCCAATTTCTTTTGGGTTGAAGCAACAGGTCTTTCAACAGGTAATAGGTCAAAGTGTTAGTGCATATCTACTTACAGAAATAGAATATTTTTATTATTTAATTGTCATTTTGCTTACAGTACTCACCCCTAAATTTTTTTTTTGTTTATCTATCCATTTATTTCAGGCATCAAGGCCCATATAAACATATACAATACTATATTAACATAAAACTTAAATAGTATAAATATATATATATATATATAACATAATTAATAATTATATAAGCGAGTTTTAGCCATAATGTAGTCAGTTATCAGGAGTTGTAGTTTCTTTGGTTTTTCCCTACTCTTACAACTGTATTTAAAACTTGCTCTGCATTGGAACAGTTTTATCTTTATCGAAGAGCATGTATGAACAGCCTGCTATTTCTGACCGAGGGGGGAATAAGTTGAGCAGGCTGGAATTACCCCTGATGGCCACCAATGCTATGGCTCATACACAATGGTTCACTTGAAAGTCTAAGTGTGAAAACTAAATGGTGTAACAAATAGTCCCTGCTGTGGGAATATAAAAGCCAGGCTATTATTCTGTACCCCTTATTTGTGCCATCTGTTAACAGAATTCCATAATTAATGTTCTCACCACTTTCATTAATTTTTAAACATTTTTATGAAGTAGATTACTTGCCTACATAATGAACTTAAAGTCACATAATGAGAAGTGTCTTAGTGGACATTGTGAACACTCATCATTAGAATATGGGTGGCAGGGAAATCAACATGCAAACTATAACGACAGATACAGTAAATTTTTAGGACTGATAATTTTCATTCATTGTGTCTAGAGAGATGCGCTAAATTCAAAGTTAGTTTGCATGTCAATGTCTCTGGCCCCTTGCACATCAAAATAAAACCAATAATGCCATAAACATGAGTAATACAATGAGTAGAACATCGCACAATGAGTCATTATTATTTTGTGAAATTGTAAGCGGCAGGCAAAATTGTATTGAGGCCAAAAAGAAGAGAAATCTAAGAATGACAATGACTTATTATATAATAGGATGATAATGCAGTAATGTTAATACATATAGATCAAGCTCCCTATTTTTTTTTTATATTTATATACTAGTGCTTGACTGCAATTCTGCCTGATGGCAAACAGTGATGCAATCAATGATGGTAAAGCGGGCTAGTTTATTAAGCCTATTCACTTAAAAAACTTAGTGAAAAGGAAGGAAGACGGCAGTTGAGCGAGGTGATGCAATATTAAAGCCAACAACAAGACATGTGTTTTATAGACATTTACATTCAAAGAAATCCTTACTTAAGCAACTAAATAAAATGCAACTAATTTAATATACATAATACATACCAAGAATAAATACTGGAGTCCATAAACTATAGAGTTGACAGTAAGCACAGGTTTCCAGTCTTCTCTTAAGATGTTGAGACATACATTGCCTTCCATGTCTATGTTTGGATGGTAAACTGCTGTTTCACACTTCACCTTGGGCGGCTCATGAGGATAGTTTGGTCCTACCTATAATGTAATGGTAACTTCTTACTGATCATCAGAAGGATAAGTTCAGATTGAATATGGGTTGGATTACTTATTGTCGAGAGTTTCTATTTTTATTATTTAAACTATTTTTAAAAAAAGACAACAGACAGTGTACTACTAACTATTTAGAAAAAGGTGAAAAGTGTGTAAAAGGTAAGAAATCATTGCGTTTTTAGTTCTAATGCAAATAGTGCATTGGAAACTTGCAAAGCGTTATTTTCATAGTAAAATAACTGTAAACATTACGGTTAATTACTTTTTTCCCACTATTCATCAAATTATAAAAAGTTTGTAGAACACACTTTTAAAATATAGCTTCGGTTTAGTAATAAAAATTGAAAACCACGAAATATGACACTAAATGCGACATTGCCAGTTATACGTAGTAAATGTTCTTAATGTTGCAATTTGTGTAATTAATGAAAAAGTATAGTGATCTATAAATCAACCTCATTTTCCTAAATTCCCACAGCTTGGGCCTTTCGAGTTAATCATGTAAGTAACAAAACTTTTTATCAGTAACTTCATATAATGAATAGCAAAAATAATCTTATACATAAAACCCTCGTGTTTGATTGTTCATTGCCATATACCTCCGAAATAATATGATAGTTTTTTATGAAATTTTATATGCATAATTAAAACTGAGAATGATAATAAATATATACGGACAAAACACACAGATTGAGTTAGCCCCAAAGTAAGTTCAAGACTTGTGTTATGGGATACTAACTCAATGATACTATATTTTATAATAGATACATATATATGTAGATAAACATCCAAGACCTTGGCCAATCAGGAAAAGATCGCTTTCCATTATGACCTGGCCGGGGATCGAACCCGGGGCCTCCACGTCGCAGGCAGGCGTGTTGACCGCTGCGCCATGGAGGACGACTATCAGCTACTATCTATTTTTCATACACCAAGTGATAAGGCTTGTTTATATTTTGACCATTCTTTTTTTTATTATAAAGTGGAAATAAGAATACATACAACCCCAAAACTTTCACCCTTCTAATTCCAACCCTGTTTTTATCACAATTCTAATAAGATATTTCCTAGAAAAATGTTATGTGGCATAACAATGTATGCTCTGTGAGCTAGTATGGTTATAGAATGATGTTTTAGAAAGACCTCTATTCTGAAGCTATGGAACAGCTTAACATTACCTTAAAACTAAATACAAATCTTCCTCCTCTGTAGAATCCTTCATCAGGGCATATAATTAGTTTGAAATTAAGTAAATCATCTGGATCTGGAAATTCTGTGTTGCATGTCTTAGGCAAATTCAATTCATTCAAATCTGAAAATAAAATATATCTTGTAAACACTATAGTCATAAAATACAGTTGTAAAAATTTGCCTTAGGATCTTAGCAAGGTAGGTAGTCTATTGAGAAATGATTTTAAAGCTTTCACAATACTACCCTCTAACTTTAAAAATTCATTCCTGCAGCAGTTAAGCTGTCGTAAGCTTGTAATACGAATTCTTCACGCCAGAATTAAAATAACAATGAATACAGAACGCGTAAATTGATCTAATTTCTGAATTTTACCTTTTGTGATCCGCAACTGAGCGGCTGATGCTTTTTTCTGTGAACCTCCAGCCCTTCCTGAACCTTCCTCATCTTTCTTTTGTTGTTTTAATGAAAAAAGTTTAATCATTGTCCTAACTAATCGTTATAATAGAAATTATTAGAAATAAAACCACAATCTATTTTGACAGCTTTAATTTTTGTACGAAACTTCTTTCTTTTTTTCAAGTGTAATTCATGACCATGGATACGAGTCCTTCAGTCGAATACTTAAATAGATTTTAACTTCGTAACTTATCTTAGCTTAACTTAACGTTTTTTTTTTTTTTCGGTGTGGAAATCCTCATAGGATGTCCGCCGCCCTAGGGTGGGCAACGGGGTCTGTCAGACTTTTACTGACTAAAACCACCCGGTGTCTCTTCTATCACGAGCGCGCGTGGGGCCGCGGGAGTCTAAATTCTTCCGCAGCCCCACACTCTCGTGCTGGTCCGGTCTGCTGCACGGGGTAGTGGGGTGTTAAGCTACCCCGTGCATCGCCTCCGCCTCGGGGTCCATCAATAGGGGGCGGGGACTTCCCCATGTCCCTCGCCCCTGGACCCATTCATGGGGGGCGGAAGAGGGCGTTATCCGCCCTTCTTCGGCGCCCGGTACGTCTTCTGCGGCCCGGGAAGGGAGTTGAGATCTCCCTCTCCCGTTCCGCGGCTTCCTTCTGCGACATCACGTCCTCGCAGAAGGACACCACCGCGTCCTACGACTCTGCGCTGCCGGCCATCCTCCGCACTACTGCCGGCAGCGTCAGGTCGCCTCCTACTTCATTTGTGAGGACACGGCGCTGCTCCTCCCAAGCTACACACTCGGAGAGCGTGTGCTGCGCCGTGTCCTCCCCGCATTGGACGCAGTGGTGGCACCGAGCGTCCGGTTCCCTGCCTAGGCGACACAGGTACTTGCCGAAGCAGCCATGCCCCGATAGCACCTGCGTCACCCTGAACGACAGGGAGCCGTGCCTTCTCCCGAGCCAGTCGTCGAGTACTGGCCGGATCGCCTCGACGGTAGCGAGGCCGGCGGTAGCGCTCATAAGCCTCTGCCGCCAGTCCGCCACCAGGACCTGACGGAGCTCCCATCGGCGCAGCTCAATCTGCCGCTGCGCCGGACTGGAGCCCCGTGTCCGCTCTTCCTCGCGCCATCGGTATAATGACGCGAGTACTTTCGCCTCTAGGTCCCAGGGCGGGGATCCGGCCAGGACGCAAGCCGCCTCGTAGGAAATCGTGCGATACCCGCGGACGACCCTGACTGCCATCGCCCTCTGCGGCTTGCGCAGAATGGCGAGTGTTCCGGCCGTCAGGTCCATCGCCCACACAGGGGCCCCATACAGGGCCATGGACCGCACGATTCCCACGTATAGCCGCCTACAGGCGGCGCTCGGGCCCCCCATGTTGGGAAGCAACGTTGACAGCGCGCCTGCTGCACCCAGCAGCTTGGGCGCCAGCCGCCGGAAGTGGGGTCCGAATTCCCATCGGCTGTCGAGCACCAATCCCAGATACTTCATGGTGGACTCGACAGCTATCCGGGCCCCACTGACCACGATATGTGATCCCGGTGCCGATGCCGGCGCGGCTCTGTACTAGCCCCACTCATTTTTACGCTTTTCACTGGCGATATCCCGAAAAGCAGTAAGGCTCAAATCGCTCTGTCCGCAGACGACACAGCCGTCTACTGCTCGGGACGCAGGCCAGATTGGATTCGCCTCCATCTCCAATCCGCGGTCAACAAGCTCGCTGATTGGTTTATGAAATGGAGGATTGAAGTCAACCCCCTAAAAAGCCAAGCGGTACTCTACAGGAAACCGCGGGTCAGTGTCACCCTTCCACGACCCATCACATTGGACGGCAAGCCGATCCCTTGGGAGAAGCAAGCCAAGTATCTAGGTGTGATTCTCGATCAAAACCTCAACTTCTCAGAGCACATTGAGCGGTCCGCGCTCGCGCCGCCTTCGCTCTAGGTCGACTCCACCCCCTCCTCAACCCGCGTAGCAAGCTATCGCTCAGGTGCAAAATGCGCTTGTACACAGCTTGCATACGCCCGATTATGACCTACGCTTGTCCAGTCTTCGCACATGCCAAGCCACGTCATATCCATAGGATGCAAGTAGTCCAAAACCGATTCCTCCGTAAAGCCACAAACGCCCCTTGGTTCGTCCGTAATGAGATCCTCCACCTTGATCTCAAAATCCCCACCATCCAGCAGTTCTTGAAACGCCTCTCCAAACGCTTCTTTGATACTGCCACCAAGCACCGCAATCCTCTTTTAGCAGTGGCCGCCAATTACACTCCCTCCACCATCTCCCGACTTCGCCGCCCTCGGCATGCCCTCACAGACCCCGATGACCCCATTACTCTCCTCCAAGAGGCCAATAGGGCCACCAGCACATTACACAAAAACAGACCGACCTACCGACCTCGCCGCCGAGGTCCATCGTGACGCGCTCCCCGTAGCAACCCCCCTCCCCCGTCCCTTGTCAGATGAAGGCCAGCCCGCGCCGCAGCTGAGCCAGTAATTATCATAATGTCCCAACAATGACCTCTGAGTTTGTTTCGGCGTTTCTTCTCAGAGCTAGTACTAGGAAACGCCGTGGTCATCAAACCATTAAGTATAACTTTCGATCCAGCCGTCCCTTGCTGTCCTCTCTAGCGACGCCCTAAGCCGAAGTTCGTACCCCACAGGGGGTGCCCTTAGTGCGTAGTCGCCTAATTTTAATTTAGTTTTAAATGCCCCTGGCTGGAGGCTTTAATTTTAATTAAGGCATCCACAGGAAAGTCCGTAGTTACGGTCTCATAAGTCCGTATTCCAGAAGGAAACTCAAGTATTGATCTCTGCTTAAGCATTACTTAAAACTAGTTTCAACCAATCAAATGGCTTGAAACGAGACTTAAGTGGAGTTTGAGTTTTGAGTGACGTTCTGTAATACGCACCTAAGTAGCTACCTACGAGAAGCCATATCAAAAAAAAAAAAAAAAGGATTTTTAAAACATACTTATCTCTTATGAATAATTACATAATATGCATTATTGCATAATACATTCACAGTTTAGGCAGATTGCAATTTGTAAATAAAATAAATTTATTTTATTGTATTGGCAAACCTCACATCCTCACATTTAATAGGACATCATTGACCAGGGCAAGGAGCGCCTGGTAATGAGGGTGAGGACTTGGACTTGCGTCCATGATTCCTATCATCCCGGGTGGATAGGCCCGGGGGTGTGTACCCTCCCTGTCGGGTTTAGACAGGGTGGTGTGTACCTACGGGTGAGCCCTAAGCTTGTAACCCGTTGCCAATCTTAATGTGCAACGGGGCCCTGACCGGTCTAGCGCGAAGGGTGTAGACACACCCTAAAGACACTAGGTGTGTAGCTGTAAGGGAAAACTGTACTCCAGTTACGACTAGGAGACCCCCCAAGGCCGGAGATCTGGGACCCGTCCAATTGACTGCCTAGCCCTGAAGGGGTTCGGCGGGTGTAATTGGGCCAACACCCCACTCGGTTTCGTTGACACCTGTTAGGTTTCAGCCGAGGACCACGAAACTGTGGTTTTAACCCTGAAGGGGCCTAGCGACTCTAAAAACGAAACGCGGCTGTTACTGGAATAGTCATATCAATATTCGTGGAATAGTCAATAGACAGTCTTGAAAAAGACTGTTGGTAAAATAAGTCAACCAGTGGTCGGGTAAACCAGTGTTTTTCAACCTTTTTTATGACACGACCCCTTTAGTATACACAAAAATTTCGCGACCCCCTACTCTGCGACTTTCATATTTATTTTCATGATTATTGATTCTGTGACAAATTTTCAACAACTTGTCCCGCAAGCGTAGCAGTAACAGGCATCCGATGCGAATTGAGTGAATTAGTGAGCGAGACAATCACCGTTACGTGGACGACGTGTTATATGAAGCGTTTTTTGCATTGCGAATCTCAGTCTGGTAGTGTCAATTTGTGTTTTTTGTTTGTGGAGTTCAAAAGGTCATCATCAAATACTGCCATAGTACAAATTTAAAATGTAAATAAAAAAGCGTTGCTACTCGATACAGAGTAGCTTTTCCTGTGGTTAAAGCAGGAAAACCTCACCATATTGCCGAAAATTTGATTTTACCAGCTGCTTTAATATGGCAGATATTTTGTTTGGTAAACAGGAAAACGAAGAACTCAAAAGTCTACCTCTCTGTGATAATACCATTCAACGCAGGATAAGCGATATGGCGATTGATCTTCGTGATCAAGTCATCGAAAAAATTAAAGAAAGAACATTCGTGTCCTTAAAATTTGATGAATCTACGGATATTGCGGAATTGTGTGCAGTTTGTAGCTTTTGTGTGTTTTGATTCCAAAAAAAAAAAAAATGGAAGAAATACTGTTTTGTAGAGCGCTTTCCATGAATACTACAGGCCAGTGCTTGTATAACATGTTCTCCATCGCCAAGCTTTTGCAGCCAAAACCTTGCCACAAGATTACAGTCAAGTTCCAAATATTAGTATAAAATATTAGTGTGAATTCTATAAAAGGAAAAGCTTTGCACACACGACTGTTCCAAAAAAATTGTGAAGATATAGGAGCACTAAACTAAAATGTACTATATCATACAGAGGTTAGGTGGATATCAAGAGGCAAAGTATTGGGCAGAGTTTTGGAACTTCGCGCTGAACTTTTGTTGTATTTACAGCAGGCCAAATCAGAATACTACAAATTGATTTGTGACCCGGAATTTCTTTTAAAATTGGCTTGTCTATGCGACTAATTTGAACATTTAAATATCTTGAATAAAAGTCTTCAAGGGTAGGATGAAAATGTCATCACTGCAAAAGACAAAATCCAGGGAAGGAAAACAAAATTGACTTATGGTCATCGTCTGTAAATCAAAACAACTTCGATTCATTTTCTTCGACATAGTCCTTTATTGAAGAAGTTGTGAGATAAACATTTTTTTTTTAATAATTATAAACTAGTGCTTGACTGCAATCCCGCCTGATGTAAGCAGTGATGCAATCGTTGAGTGTAAAGCGCACTAGTTTATTAAGCCTATTCACTTAAAAAACTTAGGAATAGGAAGGATGACGGCAGTTGAGCGAGGTGATACAATGTTAAACCCAAGACCAACACGACCAAACGATGCTGCGCTAGAGGGAGATTGATCTGGAGACTCTCCACGACCAAATTCCCGAGACAACAACATTTGGCGCATCGTACCCGCCACATATCGCAACACAACTGCTCAGACCCGTCCTCCATACAGCTTCACCAGACATCATGCCGGAACACGACGAATCGCTTGGCGGCAAGACTTTGTCTGGTGGGTGGTAACTTCCGCCGGCAGCCGATGTTATGGCCTACCGCCGAGAAAATCATTTAATTCGTACTTGGTATGAAAATAGCGTAGAAATTTTGAAAAAAAAACTGTGTCATTACTTCAGTGCAAGAGATATCAAAGAACACTGGGCAAAGGTGGATCTTAAATCCGTTCTAAAGTGCAGCTATATATGAGGCAAATTTATCAAGTAAGCTCAAAGCAAATCTGCTGGATTTATCCTCCGATAGGATGCTGTAACTGGAATTTAAGTACGATAGTTTGGATACTTTTTGATTAAAAAGGAAATCAGAATACGCAGAATTAACAAGAGTCTTTGAAGTATTTGATTCCATTGGCCACCTCCTACTTATGCGAGTTGATATTTTCTTCAATGGCTGTAATAAAAAGTAAAGAATGAAATCGTTTAAACTTGGAAGATTATTTAATTGTGGAAGTGAAAAAGCTGATCCACGATGGGAGAAATTAATCAATAAAAAACAAGCGCAATCATCGCATTAAGGGTTCTCCCAAGCTTTTTTATTTATGTTTTGTAAATTGATAGTCGACTCGCACAAGTAAGAGGTTTAAGTAACAATTTTGTACTTAACATGTATTAGTTTAATTTGTTCTTTAAATTATGTTACTCAATTTCTTAATAATAAATCTTTTATATGTATTTTATTAATTTTTGGAGTTATCCCAATCTCTCGAAAATGCCAATATTCGCGACCCCCCTAAAAAAGCTTCGCGACCCCCCAGGGGGTCGCGACCCACAGGTTGAAAAACACTGGGGTAAACTATAGAGTCTACGGGCGACCGACTAGTTGACTCAAGCCGTCGGGGCGACCGAGGCGATGCGGCACGAGCGAGCGCGGTGGAGCGGCTCAGAGGAGCGCGGCGATGCGGCACGAGCGAGCGCGGCGGAGCGGCACAAAAGAGCGCGGCGATGCGGCACAAGCGAGCGCGGCGGATCGGCACAGAGGAGCGCGGCAATGCGGCACGAGCGAGCGCGGCGGTCGTGGCTCGAGCGGCAGGGCGGCGAGAGCGGCGCTGCGGCAGGCACGACACGTAGCGGAGCGGGGGAAGACGTGCGCTCAGGGCGAGCGCCAGGCGTCGAAAGCTGGCATCCAAGGGTCAGAGAAAAGATTTTCTAGTTTGATCTTGTGAATTATTTTACGTAATTCGTAACTGTTACAAAAAAGACATCAAAAATTGCTGATAAGCTTCATAAATAAAACAGTTTTTCAAGCTAGAGGACTAGATAACATAAAATTAACAAATGCACCATGAGAATATATCTACGGAATTTAGTTATTTTTGAGCATGGTGAAAATAATGACTTCGCAAAAGTCTAGCAACTGAGCCTGAAACAAAAAAAAAAATAAAATATTGCTAGTTGCAAAAACTGTGACAACCCCGCGATAATAGTCTGTGAAATAAGTTTTTGGCGGGAAGCCAAGATGAGTGCCATGCTCGTTTTTCATTGGACTTTTAAATTATTTATAGTGTCGTTTACTAAAGAAAAACGCGTGATTTATGTAGTAAAAAGTGCATTCAGTGAATAATTCATAAAGAACAGTGAAATATTGTAGCATAATGGCCACATCAAGGCTTTGTACCAAATGTTCCTCATAGTGTTCGGTTCGCGCGGCCGTCTTTCGACATGAATAATTGATTACATGACATTAGCTAAATGCACAAACCGTGCGAAGCCATAAGAGAAAGAAAGAAGAACTATTGAAGATTTTTATATTACTTGAAATTGGCACAAAGTCATAACTAGTGCCACACTATAAAAAAAAAAAAAAAAACAAAAAAAAAAAAAACAAAACTGTGACAACCCCGCGTTATTAGTCTGTGGAATAATTTATCAAACATTTTTCGGTTCGATGTGTCGTTCCGTAGTATGTTTTTCAAATAATACTTTATTACTCTGGCGAAGTTTGTTTTCAGTATAATTATAAATACACTGTCCTCATGAAGTTGCTATTATATATGAGTTCAAGCTGTAATTAATCTTGTGTAATCATAACATTGATACAAGATGGCAAGTGAAGATGTGATAGAATTGGGGTCGTCGGACGATGAGGCAGAACCAGCACCGAAGAAGGTATACAATCAATTAATTTTTGAATAGCAGTGCTATAAGGTATAGAATTAATTACAGAGTGAAAATTTTCAGACATAAATATGGTATCTTTATAAACTAGATTTTTTACTTTCTTCAATGATTTATTTCAGAGTAAACCAATGCCAAATGCAATGGTGTGCATACCAAGAAACATACACGAAGTTACTATAAGGCCTTCTAAGCTAAATTTAACTAAAGGAGTACCTGCAGCAAAAACATTACCTGCAGCCAAAGGTGTACCTGCATCAAAAACATTACCTGCAGCCAAAGGTGTACCCGCATCAAACAATGTTTTTAATTCAAAAGAAATTACAATAGTAAAAGCTGTAAAAGGTGTACCACCAGTAAAGAAAAGAACAACTGCAACAAAAGCTTTAGGAATTGTATCTAATCCATTTGCAAACAGGAGTAAAACCAATGGGAAGCCTGTGCAGAAGAATATTATAAAACCGCACCACAAAATTATTAAACCTATAAAAATCCTAAAAGCATCAACATCTCATCCCAATGTTTTCTATGCAACAGCAGCAGATAAATCTATAACTGGTAATGTTCCTTCAACACTTTTAAAGAAGCCCAATATGATACAAAACAATACACCTCTTAATAATTTACCTGCAGGCATCACTGTA
The DNA here is from genome assembly GCA_017933935.1 of Sesamia nonagrioides. Classification (NCBI taxonomy): domain Eukaryota; kingdom Metazoa; phylum Arthropoda; class Insecta; order Lepidoptera; family Noctuidae; genus Sesamia; species Sesamia nonagrioides. The sequence goes on along the minus strand of JADWQK010001955.1, from coordinate 701,710 downwards.
AGGAAAACCACTCAGGCCTCACATAAACCCATAGTTTTTATGAAAACAGCAAACCAAATATTCAGTCCCATATTAAATTCAAAACAAGTACATTCGGTTCAAACTGTGGAATTAGATGATGATGAATGCACTCAAATTACTTCAAGCCCTGCTTGGTATTTAAGACCTGAAGAGCAAACAGATCAAGCTACACTAGAGCAACAGAATAATGCAGAGCCTGAGGTTCCTACCATGATTGAAATTACTATAGAAGACAGTCCCATAAAACCTGTACTGAACAAAAGGACTTGTGAAATAGGTGCTGAACTGGCTATTACTATAGATGATAGTCCTGTCAAGCCAAATGCAGAAAAGAACCCATCCCGCAGTGGCAGTGATGATGAAGAACCAACCAGTACTAAAGAATGTAACAGTAAGAAGAAGTTGGAGTATCCCAGAGATGCTGGAAATGAGGATAAAAAAACTTTGGAAATAGACATAGATTATCCATTTGAAGTTAGTTTAGATACAAACATTAAAGGCAAAGATGAAATCCATAAGTCTGAAGAAGTTAGTATTGTTTGTGATCAACAAGTTTCGGAGTCTAGTAAAAATCATGATGACGCAGAAAGAACTACTCCAAAAACAAATTCTATAACTTCAAAAGAAAAAAATGAAACTAAAAGTAGTAATACACACAGTGAATTTCATTCTGTGTATCAAAGCTTCATAGATACTTGTTTTCAACTGGAAAACTCTGATGACATGCAAAAAATAGTAGAAAAAAAAATCAAAGCATATTATAGGCAAGTTCCTAAGGAGTATTCAGAATCTGAGGAATTTGTTGACATGGTTGCAAGTAAAATACTTGCTATGAAAGCTAGCCCTGAAAAGATGTATTTATACATTAAAGATATTGTTGATGAATTAAACATGCAAAGAAAGATGGCCAAATCACAGATAGTACAAATGGAAACTGAAAAGGAAGGTATGTATGTATATTTCTATCTAATCAGTTGTACACCATTATGCATTAAAATATCAGATGATTGATTGTATTGAATTAATAAAAAGTTAATTAATGTCTTTTCACAACTTCATTTTAATAATAATAATAATTCATTTAATTCAGATTACTCCATATTAATAATCTCATTTTATCCATAGAGCAGTGGTGACAATTGGTAGTGAATATCAACTTCTGAGTGGTAGGTTAAAATATAGCCTTATCACTGCTCTCAAAATGGTAAAAAAACTTGAAAAAATTACCCAAGAATTTTAAGATATAATATGCTGTCTACCGACCAACACTGGCTTGGTGTGGTAAATTATGAACCACTACCTTTTAGCATTATATTAATTTATTTTTTGTTTTCTTCAGAGCCAGAGCAGCTAGAAGAAGACAGAGAATATGATTCAAAACGCCAAAGACAGATACGTAAACTAGAGAAGACAATAAAGAAACTGCACAGGGCAATCCAGAAACTAGAGGAACAAGAGGTTGACTTTGATGATGAAGATGACTCTGTTTATTTATTAACTGAAAGGTAGCAACATTACTTATTTACATTCATATATGTGAAAATTCTAAACCTTATTTTGTCCTCTACCCACAATGAAATTTTGTTCTTTTTAGGGTGCTCCAATTTTTTGGTTACCTGTTATGAAACCAATAAAACTATTGCACCAGTTACATTTAATCTTGTAATTAAATAGTTGTAAGATAAGATATAATTATATAAATATATACCCATGTGGTACCGGGCTTAGGATAGTGGCAACCCATATCCTTCAGTGGCTGTCGTTAGAGGCGACTAAGGGAACTCTCACCAGGGAAGGGGGCAGCAGCACTTCTCCTGTGGAATAACCAATTACTACAATCCCCAACCTGTCTGTCAAGTGTGGGGATTATGGCAAACACCCCCAATGTAATGAAAGCGTTGGGGGAGACCTTTGCCCAGCAGTGGACCTCTATAGGCTGAAAAGCAAAATAAGAAGATAAGATATATAATTGGACTGGTGGACCATGCCTACGGTATTAAGTCTGCCTTTTTACATTTCTTTGTGTAAAAAGTATAAATAAATTAGTTTCTCTGGGTCTTCCCTGCATTGTGAAAGTCAATAGGGACCTATGAGTCAGAGTTTTCAGGTTATAATTATGCATAACATTGTCCCTAATTTATTGGAATATATGTAAGTGCAAACTTTACCAACAACTGCCCTCTGGATATGCTAGCAAAAAGAGGTTGCAACCTACTTTGGGCAGTGTAGGATAGAGTATCACTTGAAGTGATTAAATTTGCGCCTGTCCTATTTATAGGGAAGATTTTGTGGGTTTGTGTTTATGTGTATTGGTCCTTAATTGGGAACCACTGGTTGGTATACCACTTTAATAACCTAACCTTTTCTATTATTCTGTTATTGTAAATTTATATTATATAATAATATGTATATACTTTGTTGGAGATCCTCAATAAATTAATAATAATGTACAGACACCAGCACACCAATTTACTATAATCTGTTTTTATTTCACAGATTTTCAACACAGGATAGTCTGGTTAAGTAGTCACAACCTCTCAAGGTCAATTACGAGATGCCATAATCATGCCATAAAAAATATAGATTTTCAACTTTATCACTCAACACTTTACAACTGACAGTCATTTTTAAACTGGCTCTATGTAATGTATTTTGGGTTATACTAGGAAAATCGATGCAACATTTTATTATTTTTTATAAACAGCAAAAAAAAAGTTTCTTCTGAATATTTTCTCTGGGTCTCATGATAATGCAAAGAAATAATGAATATTACATAATATTCTTTTTTAACACCCTTGCTCGTAAAGCTGATGTAATTCCACCGGTTTTAAATATGTAAAGCAGGCCATAACAAACGCGTGTTTTATCAAAGCAAATAGTTAAGTTATAGTCCATAACAGCATTATTTTCCATAACAGCATTATTTTCCATTTCAAGTAATTATGGAACTGATCGCCGCCGCACGGCTCGCGCTGCGCGCTGTTCCATATTTGAAATGGCAAATAATAATACTAATGGAGGGAAAGCAACAGTGTGCATTCACAGATTGAGTTTATTTAAAATGAACAAAATATAAAATACTTCTATTTCTGTTTCCTCGCAAGTGTGTTAAAAAACGTCGTACGATATACGTGCGTATTGGTTATAACATGCTCGGCTCAATTACACCCTCGCCTTCGGCTCGGGCTGAAATTCCGCCTCGCAAGTTATAACCATCATTACGCACTAATATCGTAATGTACTATTAATAAACATCTGTTATAAGTAGACATTACATACAAGAATTGACCAACAAAGAGGCAGAAAAAAATATCAATGACTGGTTTATTTTTTTTCCAGGTACAAAGAACGAATGGCGCGCGTTTACGCGAAATTTTGTCAATTGACAAATACAAAAATGCCTTCAGAACCTCGTATTTTAATAGATGCGAGGCCAGGACGACCATCGGGGCCGGCAAAACGTCTTGAAAAATGGATAAATAAGAAAGTCCCGATTGGAACACCATTACCATTTCCAGACTTTCACGATGTTATCCGTTGTGTTAGAGAGGCGAATGAGGAGGACAAGTTGTGCTGGAATGAAGCTGACATTATGGAAGAAGGTACCTATATGAATCATATTAAAATCAAATTATAATAGGAATCGTAACGTAACTAGCTTGTATATTCCCATTGCATGGCAAATGCCTCCATTTTACGCACAATTCTGTATTTTGCTAGTCAAATTTAGGCCTTTTTTGGTTTGGAAATCATCAAATGACTTCTTGGTCTGGAGCGAAAGGATGTGTAAGACTTTTACTGATCAAAACCCCTTTCATGCCTGGTCCTGGGGCCTCGGTATCAGTTGCGAATAACCCGCGCGGTCCTGGCAGGTATTGGTTCTAATTGGACACCATCACAATGTGGCCACATCTCTTTGAGGCTTACGGTGGCCACAACGTGACGTCAACCCAGAACTGGTCCATAACGGGCGGCTAGCAATGGTAGCTGGCCGCCCGCTAATGAATGACACAAAAAACGGCAGTTATATTTATGATTTTGAGTAGGTAAGAGTCATGTATCATGAATTCATGGCTGACTAATATGAGTGCGCATAAAAGAAAATAGCCAGCCTTCGTCATAATGAACACGAAACTATTAAATAACTACTCTATTGTCCTTCAAATGTATTAATGTAGGTTCTATTGAAATGACTTTGTGTTTAAGTCATTAATTAAATTACTTGTTGCCTTTAATAATTATAACATTTATTTATAGTATGTATTTAGACAGATTAATTATCTTTTTAAATACAGTTTGGCGAGTAGTTTATTATATTGATTGAAATTATGAATACTACATTATGTATTTTAAACACATACAAATAAAATAATAATTAACTAAATCATGTTTAACATTCTAACAATGGAAAATTTTTATCCTGTGAGTATGTAGCGATATTAAACTTAATTTGGCATTTTTTGGTAACAATATCATAAAGATTGATATGTTATATAGATCATATATGTACATATATTATTTCTGTTGTATTGGTCCCTTTTCTCCCCTTATATACAACCAAATTTTGCAAATCATGTATCAAAATGCACAGAATTTATTGGAGATTCTGCCTCTGCTTTATCAATATTTTTTCGAAAAAGCTACTTTTTAAACTGGCACAAGGAACCCGCTCTGAGAGAGGGAGCAGGCCGCTCGTTTAGATTTATTGTTAATATCATCCCCGCGTGTCTAGTGAGTTTTCATCAAAGTTAGTTGTTTGTGTCAATTTTTAAGCTATTTTCTTTTAATACACACTGATAACAATTTCTAATAACTGCTATACTGTTTAATATTGTAGCCTATACACGCTACTCCTGAGAGTTATTTATTTTATTCATTCCCATTTGTAATTGGATTCTATGGCACCCGAATAATGGACATATTCAAAATAAAACCTCTTTGGAATGTGCAACGAACGCATTTTGACTCTGCTGTAATATGCAAGGCGGAACATTTTATTGAAATTTCTATACGAAATCATTTCTCTACTGTACTATACAGCCACCAGCAAACAATATCCTGCCGTATGATTTCAGGCAGATGAAACTTCAATTCTTTTGTAAGTCTGTAAGTCACTGAACATCTCCTTAAGAGGGGGTATAAAGGTAAATTGTTGATTTTAGATTTGATTTTTACAGTCCATAATAAGCTACAAATTATTTGGTTTTTCAAATATAGATATTACATTATATTTGAGAGAGACTGGTCTGAGTGAAAACATGAAATTATAATATTTTCTCGATAGAAAAAAATCACAAAGTTGCATCTAGTTTTCAACTAAATTCAATTTATTTTCAAAATTATGCCTATTATTGAGTCAATATTTTAATGCACAATATAAAATTATATTACCGAGGGACTGTATTAGGGATTTCATAAAATCTTGTATATTTTATGAGTAATTATAAAAAAACTGGTTTGCCGCTTACTACGTTCTTATTCCGCGCAGAACACTCTCGTTCTGTTTCGCCTGGTACATGCGTTACAAGCATGTTTTGTTTCATTGATCAGTTGCGATCGCTCCGTTGAGACGAGAGGACTGTGCTTCTGTGCTCCGTACCCGTGAAAATACTTTGACGAAATTATGGCAAACAAAAAAAATCAAAAAACCGCTCTAAAAGAGAAAATAAGGAATTAAAACGTCAACTCATGGCTAATTGTCAAAGGTTTGTTTATTAATTTTAATTTATAATGTATGTGTAGGTTTTAACACGCACTGGAGTAATGGTGGCCAAATAGTATATGCAAAATAAATCGATACCCTGACCATTCGCTTGTTGAGGGGAGTTTACTTTGCGGTTTGTTTGGTTTATATGTGCTCAACTACAAAAAAATATATTTTATACTAAGTATTTGTATGAATTCGAAATATTTTTGATGTATAAATATGAACGAATAGACATAAACGGAGCCATAGTACGCTATATAGATAAAAAGGAAAAAAGTAGAAGATTTTCATAAAAATACTACTAAATTAATTTGAATAAAAATACTTACAAGTATATGAAATTAATTATTTGAAACGTTTTTAGTGAGATAACCCCTATATTAAGGTAGCCATGACACTTTTTTTTATGACGTTTGATTGCAGGCGACTTTGACAGTTCTATTTTCCCGTTGTGTTCGCGTCGAGTGTTGATTTGAGTTTATTGTGTTTATTTAATGGGCCGTATGTTCGGAATTCATATTTTGTTTTTTTCGCAGTCATATGGTAGATAATATAAATACGATAGCCTTAGATACACGACACGTCAATCAAATGTCACTGTCGAAATCTTATTTCGCTTATTGCTGACCACCATATTTATTAGTAGTAGTGTTGCACTCCTTGACCGAGTTAAATTGAATCTGTATAAAAACTAAGCCAAAATATAGGAAATTAACATTAATAACAGTTAACTATAGCGTAACTATACCTAGCATTAAGTGTACAATGTGCTGACCCAGGCTCCATACATTTCTGAAACATCTCCATTAAAATCTCACTTTCATAGGTAAAAATGCAAAATGTGCTTTATCTTAAAAGTAATAAAGTTCAAGGCATGTATCATCTGGCTACTTGTTACGAAAATCTTAACGGAATATAAAAATAGATTTTTACACATATTCCTTATCAAAACGGGCTTATAATAAGTCTCCAACAACCCGTAACGACTGCCACTAGATGTTCGTATGGCAACCGGGACTAACGGCTTAACGTGCTTTCCGAGGCATGACCAGACTAGTGCAAATATTCATATTCATGCATACAAATACTTGCACTGTGCGGGATCGAACCCGCGCGACCTTGCACAGCGGCCGCGTCCGCTACCGCTACGCCACGGAGGCTGTCAAAATTAATTGTTCAAAATAACAACTAAATAGTAAAACGTTTAATTATACCATTACTTCCCTTTCGCTTTATTTGTCACTAACTGCTGTCTGCGACTTCTTACGCCATGACTTTTTGAATAAAACCATGACATATTTTATTAAAAATTTATATCCGCTATTTCGGATTTCAAATTGTATGTTATGTTCGTAATCAGCACCCTAAAAACCTCGGCCATTGGGTTGTATATTGTATCCTAAAAAATAATTTAATGTCCATCAGATAGATTTATATAAAACTAGCTTTCCGCCCGCGGCTTCGCCCGCGTGGAGTTCGGTTATATCGCGCTTTTTAGATTTCCCTCGGGAACATCAAATTTTTCCGGGATAAAAGGTAGCCTATGTTCTTTCCCAGGGTCTAAAGATTATCTGTGCCAAATTTCATCAAAATCGGTTTAGAGGTTTAAGCGGGAAAGCGTAACAGACAGACAGACAGACAGACAGACAGACAGACAGACAGACAGACCGACAGACAGACAGACAGAGTTACTTTCGCATTTATAATATTAGTATATAAAATATTGAACACGTATTTTTTATTTTTTCTTTCATTCTAATACTTAGGAAGACATGTTGATTTGAAATGTCGCATGTCATCACGCCATGGTAAATTTTTTAACGCCATGGTAAATTTTTTACCACGTAATTAGCCCCCACTCCGTAACTTTAATACGCTATATCTCAGTAGTTTTTGGTAATATCGACAAAATAAAAAAAATAAGGGTCTTAATTTTCTTTATTATCTATAAGAGGGACTAAATATTTTTTTGATTTTCATACCTTGGATACATCCCTATTACATATTTTCTAAAATCTATACCCTCCATCTTGAATATTTTTAATGTCATCTATAATTTTTATCATAACTATAGAAGACTAGCAAAAAATACTATTTTAATGAATGCTTTGAATTGCGCTTAGCCAAGTCTTACCGAAAAAATAAAATTAACAGTATGATTACATTACATACCTTTTCGTTATAATTTAAAAAAATATTTTGTTTGTTGTTTAGTTCAAAGTACAGACGGATAATCCGACTCGCACTTTGCCAATTTTTATCTGACCTTTTTGCGTTTACTGTGTACTCGTAAATCAAAACATGGCGTGGGTAACGTTTTCGATGCGTTGGACGAGTGCGGGGCGTGTGAGGCGCGCGGGTGAAATCCGATTTTTTTCTAGCTTTATACGCCCTCTTAACTGCTGGACCGATTTTGATGATATATTCTTGGATGGTTTAAATTTCCAATTGGAATTTGGACCAATAGGTTCGAGTTTTAGGAAACAAGACAACAGCATAAAATAAGACTCGAATTAAATTAGCTACCGAAACTTCGTAGACACGGGCGTGGCGCTTTTTCAGCCATTCCTTAAAGAAGGGACTTATCGTCCCTATTGTGGCATGCCCAGACATGGGTTGCGACGATAGCACTCTCCCTATCGCCATAAGATCCTGTCGCTGCTCTATCTGTATCGCTGTTTCTCGCGGCAATCGCTGCTCTATCTGTATCGCTGTTTCTCGCGGCAATGGAGTTAACCCCTGTTTTGCCTCCTCTCGCCACTCCCATATGAGCGAAGACTTTGGGCCTCCAGATCCCATGGCGACAAATCGTCAAGAAGGCTCGCCGCCGCAGTGGAGACAGTGCGTTATCCCTGGATTACTCGGACGGCCTCTGGGACGCGATCAAACAGCGGATTGGTCGCCGCTTCACAAACTGTGTCCACACCGGTGTCACGTAATAAACCCCACGACTCTCGCGTAGAACCTCCGGCAGGAGGATATACCCTCTAGATTGGGAAGAAGCCAATTTAATCATGCCCCTACCTTGCTTTCCAGTCTGAGAAATGCTTCACGAAGTCTCACCGACTGTCGTGTACGAGTCCCAGGTATTTCATAATCGATTCGACCCCGATGCCAGTTAGGGCCAGGCCATAGCCTAGTAGGATTACAAGTCTATTTATTTACTTACAAAAAGACACTACTACATAGCACTAATTTAATAAAAATCACTTGTTTATTAGCTCGAGACTTGTTTACGAGATGTGGCAAGAAACTTCAAAGGCGTCGACAAGAGAATGAATGGAGACTAGCGGCTTCCAGAATTTCCGAAGAAATCGATCCTGCGGAAAATAATGAGCAGCTGAAATCCAAGCTAGACGCAAATAGAAAGATAGCGGCAACTAAGGAGACTGAAATATTTAATAAGTAAGTTTTTATTATTATTTTTGCATCTAATAATTGTAAAAAAAAAAATGCAAAGACTAAAAATAAATATTGCTATATAAAAATATATCTTGATATATATATACCGAGTGGTGCTGATAATACGACAATAAATGAAAACACGGACAATGCTGGTCCATAGGAATAAACCATAGAAAAAAACCTAGCATCAAAAAAAAAAAAAATTCAAACTAAATCGCATAAAATTGGGAACGAAATAGAACATACTTTAAAATATTGGTTCAATGACCTCCGATCGGCGACTTGTTTTTTTGGTGCCATTATTACTAAAGTTTAGTACTGTTGGATGCGGCGGTCATTAACCTGTAAGCGCTTCCTTATCAACATGTAGAAAATGTGAAAAATGAAAAATAATTTCCTGTGACTAAACTATAATGGATGTATTTACCTATATGATTTTTTATGGGTAGACTGAGAATGTGTTGAGGTGCACGATCTTTAATTTATTGTCGTACTAGCTGTTGCCCATGACTCCGTCCGCGTAGACTTCAGTTTACAGCGCGCGGAGCTTAGTTGATATAAAATAAGCGCCTGTTAATATAATGGGAGCAATATGTACGTCCGCGACCCCTCCCATTTTCGCAACATTTTTTGTTACTGCTCTGCCCCTATTGGTCATAGCTGGATGTTATATAGCCTATGTCCTGTCTCAGGCAGACTATCTGTGTACCAAATTTCATTACAGTCAGTTCATTAGTTTTGGTGTGAAAGTATAATATCAGTATTATTATTTTAATTATTATGAATGTGATGACGATGTGGGTTTTTATCTATATAATTTATCAAACATAAAATCTAGTAAGACCTGCTTGCCGGTTTAGCGCTTTGAAGTCATATAGGTTAATCAATTAATTAATTAGTTGTTACGCCACTGAGCGTTTTGGATCACCTATAGAAATGATCTACTAATAAGCATACATATCATTTCAGGTATGCAGACAGACAGAACCAACTCAAGTTAGAAGCTGAAGAGATTGGAGATAAAGAAGCAGACGAATCACCAGTTGAGAGTGAAGAAGAAGAAGCCAATGATGAAAGTGTTTCGTTAGAGAACAAAGGTAAAAGGAAGGAAAGGCTGAAAAGACTTATACAGGAAATATCGAAAGGACCCAATGAAGGAAAAGAAAGACAATCACCAGAAGAGCCGGCTATTGAAGAAGATGCTAAAAAACCTGAAGAAAATGAAGAAGTAATAACAATTAAAGTAAGTGATGATAAAGACAATGAAAATAAGGAAGATTCTGGTGAAATCTTAGAGAAATCTAATGACAAGGATTCTCTTGATGCTGCAGAAGCCCTTTCTGTAAGTAGCGATAACAGTAATGATTTAGAGTCGGACATAGATGAGCTCCATCTATTGCAGAAATTGCACTCGGGTAATGAAGCTGAAAGTTCAACGCTTGAATCCTCTGATTCGGATGGTCCCATAGCTATCTCTGACTCTATAGAATCTGGTAGCGACACTAGAAAACAGTTGAGTGATGTCATCAGTATCGAAAATTCTAGTTACTCAGAAAGTGAAGCTGACAAGGTAGATAATAAACCTGATGATACAGAAAATACACAAAATGTCGAGTCAGTAGTTCCGCAACTCCAACCGAATAAAGAAACCGAAGCGCCTGTTGTTGGCATGGAAACAGAAAGTTCCAATGCTACACAAACATGTCTTCAAAATGATGTTACGGACGCGGAAAGCTCTATTGCTGATACTAAGACGGAAAACAGTAAATCTAACAACAATGAATATAATGAGCCAGTTGAAGATATATTACTTGCGTCATCAGATGAAGAAACTTTCGGAAGTCAAGAAGAGGGGCCACCCTCTGCTGATAGTGTATGTATTAATCTTAAAGATGATCTCATTTCAATTGATGAAACAATTGTAGGCACTGTTGCTGAAGAACCTAAAGAAGTCGTTGATAAAGAGCCTAGTGTCATACCAGAAAATGTATTTGAAAAGGTAATTAATGTTGATGATCCTAGTGTTGTAGAAAATAGTACTAATGATGATCATGTTATAGATACAGACAGTAAAGATACAGAGAAAACTAATGCCATTGAATCTATATCTCTAGAGCCATCACAAGAAATAGCACCTAGTGCGACCATGGAAGAAGGTACTCAGAATGATGTTGGTGTTGTAGCTGATGATACCAAAGCCGCTGATACTATTATTTATATGGATGTTGATGAAACAGACATGGTATTGAAGGAAAATTCAACAGTAGACAACAGTTTACCACCACCTTCATTATCTTCAAAAACTTAATAACACCAAACTTATATTATGTTAAAAATGAAAGATAAAAATCAATATTTCTTTTTAATATTTGTACAACTACACTTGTTGATTTGAAGGTGCATGGTGAAGTTAATTAATCAAATGGTATAATTTTATACTTTCTGTGAATGCAATGTTCTGGCCTTACAGGTTGATAATGTATTATATTCTGTCTGTTTAGACGACGTGTAATGGAAAGGGTATATACCATCGGCTCAGCATCTTTTGATGATATCAAATTATACTGGAACGGTTTTTTAATTCTATCTCTCTGCACAATAGGCTATTTGACAGATTTATCATTTTTATCTTGAATTACTTAGTTGCGGTTAAGAAGTTCACCAAAAGATTTTTTTTTAATTTTAAATACGTATTTCGTAAGAAACATGCAAATAAAAATTCAAAATTCAAATAAGCCACCGAAACGCTTTATTCAACAATATGGCGTCGCGCTTTGTAAGTGACGTCACAAACTTCGGTTCCGCTGTGTAAACGTGTAGTTACACACATATAGTGCGTTGGTACGTTTGTTACGATTTTAATTTAAGAAACAAGGAACCGAAAGTTTGATCTCAAATCTTTATTATAGAAACCCCTCCATTTTCATTTGTTATCAATTATTCTAAGAACCGGCGCACTTGTGAAGTGTAGATGACTCAAAATTACCAAGCTTGCGAATTCCAAAATTAGTTTTATGCAAAAAAATAAAAATTCAAGTTATTATGATGGCGCTTGGTTAAACTTATTGCAAAATTTGTACGCTAATAAACTTTGACAGGGCAGCATACAGATTTCGGGAACATTCCGTCATGTCCGGAACATTCCCAAAATGACCATTCTCGAAATGACGATTTCAGATAAGAGCGCGCTATGATTATTCAGCAGCAATTTTAAATGTGATCTAATTTTAAAGTAATAATATGGATATTAACTTATTTGTCAAATACTGACAGCCCGCTTGATTTTTTTTTTTTGATATGGCATCTCGTAGGTGGCCATTAGAGGCCGTAACTACTTAAAACTAAATTAAAATTGGGCGACTACGCACTAAGGGCACCCCCGGTGGGGTACGAACCTCGGCTTAGGGCGTCGCTAGAGAGGACAGCAAGGGACGGCTGGATCGAATGTATTCTTAATGGTTTGATGACCACGACGTTTCCTAGTACTAGCTCTGAGATGGCCCGCTTGGTGTTGTTACTTTACTGACGTTTGACAAAATGGCTGAGTTCACTTTTAAAAATGTTTTTGTTTGGTTATCAATATGTTCACGGAAATGACTTATACAGTATTGAATAATTTTTACATTTTATTCGCTAAAAATAATAATCATTCAATAGTTAGTTTTTGAATGCACTTATCTCAGGAACTACGGGTCCGATTTGAAAAATTATTTTTGCTTTGATTAGCCCATTAATCCAGGAAGGCTTTAGGTTATATAACATCACGCTGCGACCAATAGGAGCGGAGCATAACAAACATTTAAAATGTATGCTGTATGTTAAGATCTAGAAGTGTAAGAATGTATCTATAGAAATTGACTCTTCTGGGGTTCAAATAAAATGTTCAGATAAACGCGCCACGCGGCCACCCGAACGAAGTTGCGGGCAGCCGCTAGTTTTGTATAAAAATACGGCAAATCAAATAATAACAGTTCAATTTTACATCAATATTTTTGACCTGTTGTTGAAGGACCTGCATTAGGACGCGTTCCCGGAATGACTTTCTCTACATTTATTTTGATTAAATTTAAAATGTAATTCTTTCATAAATGATTTCATGTACATACAAAACAGTTAGTTATAGTATTATATTAATTTTCTTTTTTTTTTAAGACAATAAATTGCTAGTAAACCTTACTCTGTGCCTTGGTGATTTTGAGCCAGGTATATACAATTTCTGTCTTTGAAAAATCCTTCTCTGTATGAGAGGAGACCTGTGCCCAGCAGTGGGACGATAAAAAAGGTTGATGATGATGATGATGATATACAATTTCCGGTACACATTGTTTTGTAATGCTGTCGATATAAATATGTATGTGTATCTATAATATGTCTCTGAAGTCGAATCCCATTTAAAAATTGACATAAATCATTTATGTATTATAAATTATTTATATAGGAAGCATTTATTATTCCAAATAGCGCATTCAAGTGTATTTCATTACTTCATTTTCCCCTGTTGAATTTGAATTTCAATAATTTTATGTTTGCACATAAGTTTATTATAGTGTAAGTTCTTTTTTAAATAGCTATGATTCAAAAACGATTGATCACAACAATAAATAGTCTTTCAGACGTGAATAGTCTTTGTTTGTTATTTACGAATGTACTAGCTGTCCCACGATTTCACTCGCATTAGTTTCGATTTCCCGATTACCCCATGTGGTACCGGGCTTAGAGTAGTACTATCCCACATGCTCCCGTGACTAAGAGAACTCTCACCAGGGAAGCGGGCAGCAGCGCTTCTGTGGAATACAAAATTACTACGATCCCCAAACCGCCTGCCAAGCGTGGGGATTAGGTATGGCAAACCCTCCCAATTGGGTTGTACCACTTGTACCCTAAAAAATAATGTCCATCAGATAGATTTATAAGAAATATTGAACACGTATTTTTTATTTTTTCTTTTTTGAAGTAGGTACTTAGAAAGATATATTGATTTGAAATGTCGCATGACGTCACTCCCCACCACTCCGTACTCCGTACCTTTAATACGCTATATCTCAGTATTTTTTGGTAATTCCGACAAAATAAAAAATACGGGTCTTAATTTTTTTTATTATCTATAAGACGGACTAATTATTTTTTTTTTTATTTTCATACCATGGATTCATCAAAGGCCAAAGGCCTTTGTCCAGCAATGGACCTCTATAGGCTGAAGAAGTTTCGATTCTGTGGGGATATACAAAATATCCCCTTAATTTTGGTTCTGAACTATCTTATAGCGTAGTAATTTTTGCGTAAAAGAGTAAAAAAATCCATCTTTGCAAACTTTTACGTATATAATATCAGTAGTACCTACGATTATACGTATATGTATAACTGCCCCATTGCGCGTTGGCCTGGTTTTCGTGTGTTTGATGATCGCGGAATCTTAGTTTCGATTTTTGAAGGGCAAAGTGTTTTGGAAGTTGGCGGCGTGTGTGATACCCTTGTGCTGGAAGCATTTAAAGCAGTTGGTCCAGCGATGACCTCTCCTCCGGTCATACCAGATTGCTGTCCCATTGGACTAGAGTAAAGAGTAAAGGAACAGAGTCGATCTAGAGAAATGTTAATTATACAGCGGAAAGTTGACGTGAGCCCGACAAGGTAGGATTGAAGCAGTTTTAAGGAATTGCTGGCAGTTATAGTTCGAGAGTAGTGTAGTAAGAGAGGACTCTAATTGCGCTTTCTCTATAAATACGTATTCCGATGTTTTCTTTGTCGATAACGCTTTTAGATCATTTTTTTTAAATAGCTATGATTCAAAAACGATTGATCTAGAAATTTACACATTGTTTATACGTGCCCCTATCATTTGATTTTTTCCAAAACTTAATTAATAAAATAAATATGATATTTCAAAATCCCGAAAAAATGACCCATTTTTACCGCGATGTTCAGACTAGTATTAGACAAATGTGATAAATTTTTGACAATAAAGAAAATAATAGAAGCATGGTTATACTTTTTTTTTCTTCTAAATTTTGATAAAAAAACAATTCAGGTCGTGTTTTGAAAAAGAAAACAGCAGAATATGAAATAACTTTTGGTCAACGCTTTTGTGTAAAATGAGCCTGAGCTGCAACTGTCCCTTTCGCACTTTACGGAGAGAGGTTGGAAACGGTGCGACGGCAATAGTTCCTTCAAATACCTATTTTTGAAATTTCTTGGCACTAGAGTCTCCATTTTACCCGACTACGGCAAAGCAAAAGGAGGGTTATATTTTTGACAGGCTATGTATGTATGTATGTATGTTCATCTGTTCCCTCGTAACTTCTAAACTACTTATCAGAATTCGACAAATGACATATCATTAGAAGCGTCTTAATTGTCCGCTGGTTATAGGCTATAAGGGGTTTCACAAAATCTAATGTGGCGCCCTCTAGCGGACAAAACATACAGAGTAAAAAAATAAAGTTAAGATAAATTGTTTTATTGTTTGGTATCATTTGAAAGCGCTTTACTTGTACATTTTGAATATATATATATATATATTGCTAGCATTTGCTTGTGACTTTACCTGTATTCATGGGCTGGTTGCATATAATTCACATCTTTTCATTCACAGCTTCTTTACTACTTATCAGAATAAGACCACTGCAGTACCATTAGAAGGGCCTTGATAATCTGTAAGTTCTGAGCTATAAAGCTTGTCACCAAATTTATTATAGCGCCCTCTAGCGGACAAAAAGTTCTATGTTAATATAAAATTAAAATGAATATACTGTGTTTGGTATCACGTGAAAGAGCAACACGAGTACTTTATGCTTGTACATAATTACAGGCGTAGTCACACGTTCAAAGAGTATAATAATAATAGGTTGCCCGTAGCACCTTGACAACGCGTGACTACGCCTTTCCAAACATGAAAAATTTATCTCTACATAGTGAATATTGCGTACTTCAGAATAGTATTGTATGACATTATTGTCAATTTACAACGAAGCCATCTTGGTAGAGTCTACTGTGCCCATTTACTTGCAACTACATTAGCAACTTTGTTCAGTTCAGTAGTCTGAAAATCTTGTTTTATACTTTTTGAGCGTGTCGGAGTCACGCACAAAGGGTTCCGTACCATTGATTTATGACATTAAAGGATTTAAGTTATTTATATGAAAGATTACGCAGTAATAAGCGGTTTACGATTTACGAGGTATTAAAAAAAAAACCTACAAGTACTAAGTAGATCCCGTTCAAAACAATTTTCGTTGGTAGTTTTTATAGTAATGTACATTATATGTTTTTTCAGATTCTTCATTTTCTTATTTTAGAAGTTATCACATTGGAAGCGTCTGTCACGCAAACTATTCGGTTTAGAAAAAAATATTTTAGAAACCTCGATACCATTTTTGAAAACCTATCCATAGATACCACACACGTGTTTGTTGAAAAAAATATTTTGAGTTTCAGTTCTAAGTATGGGGAGCCCCCAATATTTTTTTTTTTTTAACTTTGTTCGCTGCGTTTCTAATGAACATGAATCACTGTTCGTTAGTGGTCCGGGCGCGGGGCGTGCCAACAAAGTGTCCGTGTTTGTGTTCACCATGTTTTAGTTCGTTCGTGCGTACACGGCTTATGACTTCAATCAGCTCCTCAAGCATCGCGCTACCTGGACGAGTCGATAGATAGATATAAAACTTATTAAAAAGCTCCCGATTGGTCGGATATTTCGAGGGTATAAAGGATCCTACATACAATATGTAAAGAAAACCCTGTTCGACCCATAAGGATAATAAAGGTTAGGTAAACACATAACCAAATATAATATAAAATTTTACATAATCATCATAGTAACAATACTAATGAAATTAATTCCAATTTCCCCGAAATTTGGTGATTTTTAAAAAAGTGACAACACCGGTATTATTATGAGCGAATAGTGACGCGACCACGTCACAGTGGCCGCGTGCCCTTCCCCCCGCAGCCCGCCGGAAGGGTTGCTTGTCGCACATGTATTAAGTTACCTCTTTTTGCGAAATAATATTTATTTTTTTAGGGGGATTTTTTTTTTAAGTTTAGCCCGTCTTTGTATCCATTGGTAGAATCAGTTATCGATACCTAACAATACCTTCACGGATCGGACAGGGTTTTCTTTACATATTGTATAAAGATACATAGGTAAGGCCCTGCTATCGTATTGGTTCGCAGATCTGTAAGGGTAGTTGGAGGTAAGAGTTTTAATAAATAAATAAATAAATAGTTATCTAGGCCTGCAAAACATAAACGCATCTCTGCTGTCGCACAGTCGCGTAGAAATAGATACACCTGGGCCTGTAGGCAATGTAATATCGCTTCGTAGCGAAACGAAATCGAATACCAAACCAACCAATGGCGGGAACTATTGACCCCGTGATTTATCGCGTCGCGTGGTCAAACGTTTTTGTTATTGGTTGATTTGGTATTCGATTTCGCTTCGCTACGAAGCGATGTTACATTGGCTACAGGCTTTGTTGTGAATTATTTTATGCAATGCTGTGAATTGACACAGAATATATATTGAATAGTGGCTGCCGAGAGCCTCCATTTAGGTACCTAATTTGCAAAATCTATGTAGCGGAATAGATATTTTTATTAAAACAAAATGAACATAAATTAAAGGTCGTCAAAACATCTATTTACAATATTTACAAAGGTCCACTGTTAAGTACATAATGTTAAATCTATCCTTATTTAATAAGTCTTCAGTAACGGTACACGCGCAATTGTCATGTGAAACAGACAGGTCCGGGGGTGAAGGTGAACTGGTGTTCCGCGTCAACGAATGACAGAGGCTGGAAGTCGCTGATAGGCAGTCTGTCTGTCCTGGATGTTTTTATTTCCAGCACAATTTCGCCGGTTCCCTCCTAAAACAAAAAAAAAAATGAAGTCTGTTAAAAACGTATTTATACCGATACTGACCGGAACCATTAAATATTTTTTTTTATCAGTTGGCACAAACCCATAGAAAAATATCAAAACATGTACTTTTTATTGTAAGCCCAGTAGTACCTATTGAAAATTCAAATAGAAGTCTGTTGAGACCCGAAACCAGTAGCACGTTTTTAACCGTATTGGAAGCAGAATTTGTTATTTGAACAATTCATTATATTTTGTTTTGCTTTTGGTACGAAACCAAAATCAGGTTGCCACATGGTTTTACATGAAAAGTGGATAACTTAAGCAGCTATAGGCTTCATGGTTTATTCCCACTGCTGGAAACCAGGACTTTCTCGGTGAAAGGGATTGGGCTGTAATCCATCACGCGAAGTGTAGATGTCAAATGTCTTAAAATGTTGTGTTCTAAAACGAACCGTTTTTTTGCGCAAAGATTTCCTTCACTGTTTAGTAAAATGACTGACTTGGTTCGTACCTACGACCTACAAACTCGTAAGCGGAGGCCGTTACCCTTGGGCAACGGCATAACAATGCAATAGGATACTAGGCTACTACTGCTCTATGGTATGGATATTTTGAAGCGGATGTTTTTAAGCGGATATTTTTTACCTTTTCGGTTATTTTGAAATACATATATTTGGAAAATAACGAAAGTAGGTATAAGTACTTAGTTGGAGAGACCTATTCTATAGTGTAATGATATTTTAAATCAGGAATAACCTTGCAGTCGTCTTTAATCAGTTGTGGTTCTCTGAATTCCACTGAATTGTAGCCGAAAATCTTGAGGTGGTTCTGTCTGGTCAAATCAGCTGGGATGTCGGATCTGAAAGAACGTTTAGATTGTTGAGTAAATTTAAACTCAAGAGTTTTTGAAGATAATGTATGAATGAAGTTTTAATCATGATTCTAAGATGAGATGAAAGGTTCTTGTTAAATATTAGGGAACGTGTACCTTTGCGGAGCCTTGGTGTTCACACATGAGTATGTGAAGTTCTGCCTAGCTCCGTTTGACAGCAATCTCAGGAATCGCAGTTGTATAGCACCAGATCCTTCACCATCGTATGTAAGCTGAAAAGTAATTTTTGTTGGTCATTTTTGTTGTTGGTTTAGGAAAGTATTAGGAAGGTTAAGAAAAGGAAATAAATTGTAAAACTAATTGAGCATCTACCAGCTTAAATTATTTGCATACTTATTCAAATCACAACAGTCAGTTATACAGTTGCATGAAATGACTGACCTAGGGTGTCAATTTAGAAACCGTTGCCCTGGCCATCGCTCAGGCATGTGAAGAAATACGGGTTGGTTTTAGTCAGTAAAAGTCTTACACCCCCTTCCGCTCCGCCCAGTGCGGGAGAGGTCATTTGATGATTTCAAATGAACACCCTTTTTTTGTTTGGGATGCCAAAGAAAAACGATTGATTGCCAAGCAAATTGTCACCCATGTCATTCCCAGATTCTGTTGATGTGTGTATATTTACCCTGAAGCCATTGTCAGATTGTGAAAATTTATGGGCGGTGGCATCCGCGGTGAAAACAGCTGGTTCTCTTTCGTCTGGGTAGACGCAGGTACTGTGTCCCTTGCAGTACACCTTGATGGGCCGTCCGCTGGTTGCACCTCCACGTGCGTCTATCCAATAGTATCCTATAGGGATTGGTATTGGTTAATAATATCCATCACATACTGCACAGAAAAGCCCGTTATTGGATGGCATCTCCCGTCTTGCAGATACTTCAAACAGAACACTGGAGAATCTATTCTGAAGAATAATAATCGTACTAAAGTAAGTTAAATTGAAATAGGCCTGCATTCCCCGGAAGGTTATGCAGAGGTGCAGCAATATTTCATCAAGCCTTATGTTTTAGGAGGGGAGCTGATTGTTAACCAAAGGACATAGCGGTAGCGAACGCGGCCGCTGCGCAAGGAGGCACGTGTTCAATGCCCGCGCAGTGCAAATATTTGTATACATGAATATGAATATTTGCACTGGTCTGGTCGTGCCTCGGAAAGCCCGTTAAGCCGTTAGTCCCGGTTGCCATACGAACATCTAATAGCAGTCGTTACGGGTTGTTGGAGCCCTTGAAAGGCCAACAATTGGTCTAACTGCAATGCTTCGATATCGCCTTCAGGTTGTGGAGGTCAGACGGCAGTCGCTGCATGAAAAATATCGAAGTTTAGCCAAAATCAGCAGTTAGACTGGTAAAGCGGACCCCAGACTCCAAAGGTGAAAAAGCTTCGGGTGCGACTGGGATTAACGCTGAGATGATGATGAAGACTGAAGAATCTATTCTGAAGAATAATAATTGCACTAGCGAAGTAAGTTAAATTCGAATAGGCCTGCACTCCTCGGAAGGTTATGCAGAGGTACAGTGATATTTCATCAAGCCTTATGTTTTAGGAGGTGACCTGATTGTTAACCAAGTGCACAAATCCAGAGTCGAGGTTGGTCGTCATAGAGAAAAAAATAGTAGTAGAAGAATATTTTGTGAACAAAAGAAGCCGGAGAAGCTATATAAGTGCGCGGGTTCGATTCCAGGTCAGGCAAGTACCAATGTAACTTTTGTAAAGTTATATGTACTTTCTAAGTATATCTTGAATACCAATGACTGAAGGTGAAGGAAAACATCTTGAGGAAACCTGGACTTTAAGTCTGAAATCGCCAACCCGCATTGAGCAAGCGTGGTGATTACGCTCAATTCTTCTCTGTATGAGAGGAGACTTGTGCCCAGCAGTGGGACGATAAAAAGGTTGACGATGATGAAAAGAAGCTGTAATATAAGATACCAATAATAAAAAAGGTCTTACCGTCTGTGAGATTGACGTGTGATGTTCTAAGATCACGACAGGATAGTGCTGGATAGCTCCTGCTTCCGCGAGGCCTCCTCGCTGACTCAAGTGCACCGCGCGCTGCTAAAACACCCGTCATGACTTCCTTCACCCATTCTATGTCTTCCTCTGTAAAATAAGCTTTGCAATTTTAAATGAGGACGTAATAAAGGAGAGAAAGAGTAAATTGATTTAGTTATCATAGAAACGCGTAACTACCTGTATACTATTTCAGGTTAATTAATATAGAAAATATTTTGAGAAAGTAGTGTGTTTATTTATACTGGGAAGATTGGACGCTATTGCGCAGCATTATAAGAGCCCCTCAGGCAAATCACACTACATGGTGCCTCGCGACGAGGCCTAGTTAATGCGTCCCCGTGCGTGATTTTTTAATGTTCATTAAATAAGAGCTCGTTTCCGCCTGGCGAATATGGCCCTGTATTGCCCGCGTTGTACTGCGGTATCAAAAGCTGCATAAATAAAAGCAGAGAGTTATTCGGTTGGATATCACATGTAACAGAATTGAAATCTTACCTTCGTCAAAATTATCTTCAGTAACAGATTCCATAGATTGCATTTCTACACTGCGTCGTCTTCTGGTGTATGATGAGAATAGTTCAGCAGGTATTTGTGGTGCTGGAGCGGGCGGGCCCGGTGGTCCTGGAGCTCCTGCCGGTCCAGGTGATCCAGGCCTTCCTTCCGGTCCCGTTGAACCTTTTGGTCCAATTTGGCCTTCGGGTCCTGCTGGCCCCATCGGTCCAGTGTCTCCTTTTAGACCTTGAGGTCCTGTGGGTCCCTAAATAAAAAATATCAAAAATAAAAATAAAATAATCAATGTCAAGATAAGTTTTGTCATGACATAGAATTTTAAAATATGCACACCATTTCTCCTTTAGGTCCTAGTGGACTCATTGGACCAGGCAGACCTTGCTTGCCAATTTCGCCTTGATCACCTTTCAAGCCCATTGGCCCAGTATCGCCAATGTGACCCTTTGGCCCTCGGTTGCCTTTGTCGCCTTTTAATCCTTGGTTACCTGGTGGCCCTGCCTTGCCTGGTAGCCCCGAAGGTCCCATTATTCCTGGGGCGCCATTTTCACCCTGTAAACATTACATATTTAATAATCTTTGTTTATTTATCTACCCGAAAACTACGATGTAATAAAAATTTATACGTGTACTTACAATGGGACCCGGCAACCCCCTTAGTCCCCGTTGTCCTTCTGGTCCTGGTGGTCCAGCGGGTCCATTTGGTCCTTGCTCTCCAGGGACACCTTTCGGGCCCATATCACCCTTTTCTCCAGTTAAACCGGGGCTCCCTTGAAGTCCTGCTGGACCTTCTGACCCCTGTTAATGAAAACCATGTGTATCATATTATATGTATACACACATATCAGTAAACATTTATTTTGAACTTTATAAGGATAAGAAATGCATCAGAGAGCAGTAATTTACATTTTCAGTTATCTTAGATGCACACAACTACTGTATATTGCCAGAATACAGAGTTGCGATGAGATTATTACGCCACCACTCTGCAGATTATATGTGAAAACCGGGGTTTTATTGAAGTTTTCATAAAACTTACAGGATTGCCGGGCATCCCAGTTTCTCCGGCTTTCCCTGGTGGACCCACTGGCCCAGGGGAACCTGGAGGCCCGGTACTACCTTCGGGTCCGTCGGATCCTGGTTCACCCTTGATGCCTTGTGGGCCTGGTTCTCCTCGCTCTCCTGGGAATCCAGCAGATCCAGTGTCTCCTTTAGGTCCTTCAGGACCCGGAGGTCCTTTGGGACCAGGTTCTCCTTGTAATCCTGATGGACCGTCATCGCCTTTGGGCCCCACTGCTCCTCTAGGTCCCTGTGTATATGAAAAGAGAAATAAATAGTGACTGTTTTGTTGTAAAGTTTTAATTGCCAAAAAAGTGCACAAAACAGTATATTTTTACCAATTTTCCTTCAGGGCCTTGAACTCCTGGAGGACCAGGAGCCCCAGGACTGCCAACGTCTCCTTGTTGTCCCTCAGCTCCGCGTGGTCCTGGTTCGCCTTGAATGCCTTTAGGTCCTCGTCGCCCTGGCGGGCCTGTTGGTCCAGCAGGTCCCGTTGCTCCTGTTAACAGAAAAATTAGTTTATTAATATGATATACCGAATCGAATAATGTGACTGACGTCTATTGGTTAAAAAAAATACGACTGACGGCTATGGAGTGTTAAAAATGATTCTGTTGCGTGCTGAAATTTTATTATAGCGATAGAGCAGAAGGACTTTAGTTCTATTGTTACGAAGGCTATACGATCAGTCAAAAAAGAGAGTGAGAGAAAAAAGCACCAGCGTGAGGGAAAGAAGAGAGAGAGAGAGAGAATCAGAGTATGGTTATTTAATTGAATGTCACTTCAGTATTTAAGATTTGGAAAATAAAAGTGTTAATCGACTTTTCTTGCTGATTGAACATCAAATTCATACCCAAAGGTCCTGCGTCTCCTATATCTCCTTTAGGTCCTTGTTGTCCTTTTATTCCCTGTAATCCAGCAGGCCCTAGAGGTCCAGGTGGGCCACGGGCCCCATCTGTGCCCGGTAGTCCGGGAGGACCTGTTTCACCAGGCGGCCCTTTATCACCGGGTAAACCTACTGGCCCTGCTTCTCCTCGAAGACCTTGTATACCAGGAGATCCGGGCGGACCCTGAAATTGACAGTCAGTCATGAATTAATAATGACCCATAAAATTAAAAAGAATAAGATATATATGATAAAACTTTGTTTTCCTTATCATCATACTTACTGGTTCTCCCATTGCTCCTTTGAAGCCTTTTTCTCCAGGTGGTCCAGCTTCCCCTTTATCACCATCTTCGCCAGGTGGCCCAACCGGGCCCGGGGCGCCAGTTAAGCCCCTTGGTCCAGGTAACCCGTCACGACCGATAGGCCCTTGAATGACAATTTGAATTTACTAAAATTATATCTAAGTTAGACACAGACTAAAGAGAGAAGCTAGGAAAGGAAACCCAAACAAAAAATGTATGCGCTAAGGTAGTCTGGTAAATTTATATCTTTTTACGTTTCATGTCATAACTCTCATTTTTAATTTCAAGAAATAGTCACTCAATTTGGCAATTTGAGTTTAAAGAGTTGTTTTGATGATTTTAATGATTATACTATAAATGCATATTTATTACGGTCGTGAATCATAATCGTATTTGCATGAATATAGAAAATTTTATAAAATATTGCTTAATTTATAGTTACTGACCCACTGATCCAGCTTCACCAATTTCACCCTTTTGCCCGCCAGGCCCTGGTGAACCTCGTTGCCCTTCTCGGCCTTGAGGTCCTTGCGGACCTTCGTTACCGGTCTCACCGGGCTCTCCCTTGTCTCCTCTGATACCTGCTGGACCAGGTGGACCTAAATCGCCTTTTGCTCCAGGAATTCCCTGTTAGAAACATATCAATATTTAGAGAGGTTTGGTGTCCTTTTAGGGCGTTAATTCAACTATGTGCCATAGTTTAGGGGTGCTTTCAACAAGCAAGTCTTTCTTTTCATGTTTTTAATAACTTTACCAGCGATATGTTACACTCACAGCTGCTCCTGGTAATCCAGGCTCTCCGTTATTTCCTGGTGGGCCTGGAGATCCAACTGGCCCAGGTTTCCCTTCAGGACCCGGCGGTCCAGGCGGTCCTTCTTTTCCGACTTCTCCTGGAGTGCCCACGTCTCCCGGTGTTCCAGGAATTCCAGAAGCACCAGGTGGGCCTGGTGGACCTGGTTCGCCATTAGACCCTTGAGGTCCAATTGGACCTGACGGTCCTGTTAGTCCAGTTGCACCAGGCTCACCCTGTTTAAAAAAGATAACTTATAATGTCCAATTCAAATTTTACATGTAATGTTAAAAATAGTTTATATTTATATTTATATCTCACCGTAGGTCCTCTTTCACCAGGTGGACCAGGTAATCCAGCTTTACCATCAGGTCCGGGTGCACCCAAAGCGCCAGGGAAACCTCGTGCGCCTTCTAACCCTTGTGGTCCTCTCTCGCCGGTTGGTCCTGGTGGTCCTGGCTGTCCCGTATCTCCTTTAGGTCCCGGAGGCCCGTCCGACCCTCTCCGGCCGCGTGGTCCTCTATAACCCTAAATGTCACAAATATATTCATTATTGATTAACTTTCTTTTAACTCTTATCAAAATGAATGGCGAATGAAAATTGGTATTCTGATTTGTTTAAATTCGTGGACTAGGCAAAACTCACCCTAGGTCCTGTTTCGCCACGATCGCCTTGCTGTCCCGCCAAACCCTGTAAAACAGAGATAAAAATATTTTAGAGTATATGTTACTATGTGGCACGTGCCACTTTTTCTCTTTACGCCCTACGGTAGAAAATGACTAAGGCATTAAGTCCGTACATAGACATTGTTCATTTTACCTAATTTTTCATCGTAAGATTTAATGAAAATTACTTACCATTAATCCTTTTGTACCTCGCCTGCCTCTTCTTCCGGATGCACCCTTGTCGCCCTTTTCACCCTGGCTGCCTGGGTATCCTTGTGGGCCTTGAGGACCAGTTGCTCCTTTTTCCCCGACTGTACCAATGGGGCCGGTTTCTCCTCGTGGTCCTTCTACACCCTAAAATTAAAATTATGATTTATTGCTACGCAGAGTTTGTACATATAGATTAGAAAATGCGATTTTGAGCATAAATATCAAATAAAACTTATGCTATAAGAGCCTCAGTTCAGAGAACTAAAAAGCTATTTTACCTTTTGTCCTTCAAGTCCCTCAATGCCAGGGGGGCCGGGTTCACCTGTTAATCCCCTTTCCCCCTTCGGTCCGTTGTCGCCCTTTTCTCCTTCAATGCCTGCAGGTTAAAAATATATTTAGTATCATCAGACAGTTTACGTGAAACAATGCGATTAATATAAAATTTAAGGTCTTGCCTCGTATTCCTTTATCTCCTTTGTCCCCTGGCAAACCTCGTGGACCTTCATCTCCTTTTAAACCACGACTTCCAGGAAATCCCAGCATTCCCTACAATTATAGATTTTTGTTCCAAAATAAACAGTCTTAGAATATTTTAGGAAATTGCTATTATTAATATTTAACAATTTATTTCAATAGTACCTGTGGACCCTGAGGGCCTACGTCTCCTGATGCTCCTTGTTGCCCTGGATTACCGGGTGTACCTGGTGATCCCTCAGGGCCGGGTAGTCCTGAAATGCCTGGTTTTCCTTGAGGACCCTGGAAAAAATACCCAAATATAAAGTGCTTTTCTGTTTCATAATAATCGATTCTATCAGCGCCGCTATTTGCACTGAAGAAGAAAAGAATATTTTATTTGTAAAACATGTTAAAACATTTCAATGGTACCTGAATTCCTGGAGCTCCAGTAGGACCTTGTGGTCCCGGTGAGCCTGGAGAACCGATAGTACCGGGATGTCCTGGTGGGCCCGGTGGACCCGGCTGACCAGACACACCCTTTGCTCCATGGGGTCCTTCAAGACCAGGTATACCTGGGTATCCGATTAGTCCTGGAAATCCCCTCGGTCCCATAAAGCCTCGAGGTCCCTAAAAGATACAAATTATGCAATACGAAAACATACAAGCCAAATCATACAAGTTTTCATGAAGAACTATAGTTACCAATTCTCCAGGAATTCCAGGAGGTCCAGGATGTCCATCATCTCCCGGTGGTCCATCTTGACCAGGCGCCCCTGCTTCACCTTGTAGCCCCGGACTTCCTCTCTCACCTTTGTCGCCAGGCATTCCCGGTAGTCCTGGATAGCCTTGCTCGCCTTTAGTGCCGGGAGCACCCGGTGATCCCCTCTCACCATCCCTGCCTGCGTGACCTCTTCGCCCCAATCTTCCAGGAGGGCCTTGTAGACCCCTAGGGCCTGGTGGGCCCTAAAAATTAAATCACACCGCATAACTTATATTGTACGAAATAGAAATTAAAAAGATGTAATATTTTTGTAGACTTACTGGTTCCCCTTGCTCTCCAAGTTCTCCTTTGGGACCTTCGGGACCTATATCGCCTTCCGGACCTGGTGGACCCGTCAAGCCCATTGGCCCCTCTACCCCTCGCATTGCAGCCTGTATTCAATTTAAAAATATATTTTTTGTATAAATATATCCATGACAGTATGCATGTTTTGTACAGTACACTAATATAAATAAATATGGTTTGAAGAGTCATACCATGTGCTGAGAGAACATTTGTCGAAGAGCTTCCGATTGAGCGTCGGGTCCTTTGTCAGTTGAAGATTGTTGTAGCTGTAAATAATATTTATTATAGAAAAAAAGTATGAAAATATATTTATTTGAGGTAAATATGAAGCACAAAAAGAATACAATTCCAAAGAATAACAAGTTGAGAAAAACATGTGTCGTGCTACAGGTCTGAATTGAAATGGATGCCCATTCCTCAGAGAAGAAATTTGCGCGCATTGACCACACTTTTCTCCCTTCTTAAATCACCCACTCCTCCTTCTTATCTTGTGACTCACTTCCAATATTTATGTTCTTCACACTTTAAGAATCTGCGTTCTTCTAACAATCCCCTCTTACTCTGTCCTTCACATACGTCTGACTTTGTTCATTCTTCATTTCACATTCAATCCATTCTTCTATGGAATGCGCTTCCTCTTGATATCAGGATGGCCGCCAGTCGGTTTGCATTTAAGCGGAAATTGCAGAGTTATTTTCGCAACAATTAGCGTAGAGTTATTGCTACACCTCTCTCCCAAATTTTAGTTTTTATATGTATATATTACTAGCTTTCCGCCAGCGTGGAGTTCGGTTATATCGCGCTTTTTAGATTTCCCTCGGGAACACCAAATATTTCCAGGATAAAAGGTAGCCTATGTTCTTTCTCAGGGTCTAAAGATTGTCTGCGCCAAATTTCATCAAAATCGGTTGAGGGGTTTAAGCGGGAAAGCGTAACAGACAGACAGACAGACAGACAGAGTTACTTTCGCATTTATAATATTAGTATGGATAAGTATATATTTTGGTAATAGTATGTATGTATATTTAGCTTATTTAAGTATTTTTTATTAATTATAGGGGTTTTTTTCCCTACTATTTTCTTTCAAGCTAAAGCACCTACTACCATCTTATCTCTTCACCACTTGGGGTTGACTGGTAGAGAATGCCTAAGGCATTAAGTCCGCCCCTGTACATGTCATGTGTGCGAAAGAATAAATAAATAAATAATTCTAAGACTGCTGGTGAGACAGAGTCCCAGCGCTGGTTTTCCGTGACAGCCGGCGTTTACGAGTTACTTAACGTTAACTAGTGCAGCATATAAAAACATACGTGGAACACTCAGAAAGTTTTGCGATAATAAAAAAATTGTACTATAGGTATGTATATATATTTTATTACATCTTTTCAAAGTACTCTCCAGCAGCCTCTATATAAAGTTTCATGCGTCTGAACCATTTTTCGAAACGCTTTTTCCAGTCCGCCGCAGACACCTCGTTTACAGCCTGCTCAAACGCTGACAGCGTCATTCGGCGACAAAAATTGTATCCCTCTGAGCTCTGAGCTGATCTTTTATTTTTAGGAATAAGAAGAAGTCACACGGTGATAGGTCAGGGCTGCAAGGAGGGTGACACAGGAGTTTGACCAGTGTACTGTCCAGGAAGTCCCTCGTTTTGATTGCGGCGTGGGCAGGCGCATTGTCGTGGTGAAGCAGTAAACCGCGGAGCCGTGTGTTTGGTCGCTTGTTGCTCACAACAGAGAAAACTTCTGTCAAACATTTGGTAGTATACTATTCAGCGTTAATGTTTCTTTGGTTTCGTAAAGGAATTGACACCAAGTAGCCACTCAAACTGAAAAAGCTTGCGATGAAAATCTTATCCGGTTCTAGATCGCTTCACTTTGGTAGGCGTTGATTCCTTTTGAAATATCTAAACCGACCGAATATCTGTCGACTGGCGCTTCGTTTCTGAGTCGTATTGATAAATCCAAGATTCATCACCCGTAACGATGGCGTAAACACGCTGAGACAAGCCTGCTTCAAATTTGTCTATCATATCATGACACCATTCCACCCGTGCCTGCTTCTGAGCATTGGTTAGATTGTGCGGCACCCAGCTTGAAACTATCCACCGCAACCAAAGGTGTAAAGGAATTGACACCAAGTAGCCACTCAAACTGAAAAAGCTTGCGATCAAAATCTTATCCGGTTCTAGATCGCTTCACTTTGGTAGGCGTTGATTCCTTTTGAAATATCTAAACTGTCGACTGGCGCTTCGTTTCTGAGTCGTATTGATAAATCCAAGATTCATCACCCGTAACGATGGCGTAAACACGCTGAGACAAGCCTGCTTCAAATTTGTCTATCATATCATGACACCATTCCACCCGTGCCTGCTTCTGAGCATCGGTTAGATTGTGCGGCACCCAGCTTGAAATTATCCACCGCAACCAAAGGTTCACGTGTAGAATTTCGTGAAGGCTTCGTAATTCGTTTGTTTTATTGAATCAAACTTTTCGTCGCTAGCACGTTTTCTTCTGTAACAGCCGTCAAAGGGTGACCACTTCTTTCTTCATCTCCAAAAGTTAGTCGACCGCGCTAAGATTCAACTTAACCATGTAGTCCGTTCTTCATTGTACTGCATTGTCACACATTTTAGATCTAAAATTGAAGCAAAAAACTCAATCGTTTGTTTGTTCGTTAGTTCAATCATTCGGTCTCTGTCCAGTGTCACTTTTGAATTTCATTCGTTTTTCGTGTGCAGCATCATCAACATAGCACTTTCCGATAAAACGCGAACGGGTATGGCGTTCGCGTTTTATCGGAAAGTGCATGTCTTTTATTCTCCGTGCATCATGGGAAAATGGAAAGAGTGTGACGAAGATATTCACCATAAAATTCGCTGCCTGGAACGTAAATTACGTGAAAATAGGCGTGATCGTGACCGGCAAAGTGACCGGTATTACAAACCACGTTAACAAGGTCAGTAATCTATTTTATTTAATGAGGTGTTTTGGTTGTTTAATAGTGAATATACGTCGTCACTTTGAACTGTCTTGTTGTGGTAATACGAGATGTTAAACTGACAGCAAATTTATGGTTCCCTGACGTGGTGATACGCGATATCATTCCGGAACATATATCGATTTACTTTCTTAGTGTGGCGATACGCGATATCGTCCTGAGAGTAATATATTTCATTCTGCTCGTTTTAGAACTACCCCCAAATAAAATTGAAATTTTTTAGATATAGACTCAAAATCATTAACATTACAACTACCCCAAGAAAAAATAAATAAAATTGGTAAAATGGTTCAAAGTACACGTTTCCGAAGGTCCGAAACGCCGTTTTCTTCGGAAGATCAGCATGATTCACGTTCTGACGAAGGAGATAGATCGAAAGAGACATATCAGATAGGGAATATTATTCCGATCAGACAGAACAATCCGATAATAAAATTATCGACAAGCAGCACTCACCAATCAAGAAAAGAATGCCCTCCATGTAGCTGACATTCCGGGAAAGACACCGATACCTGCTAGTACTTCACAAGACTGAAGGCTTCTTCGGGTGGGTCCTTCTGCGGGAGGCATACCTCCCGCAGCTGCGGCCGATAATGAGGTACCTGCTTCAAATTTATACTAATATTATAAATGCGAAAGTAACTCTGTCTGTCTGTCTGTCTGTCTGTTACGCTTTCCCGCTTAAACCTCTCAACCGATTTTGATGAAATTCGGTACAGACAATCTTTAGACCTCGAGAAAGAACATAGGCTACCTTTTATCCCGGAAAAATTTGAAGTTCCCGAGGGAAAACTAAAAAGCGCGATATAACCGAACCGAACCGGGCGAAGCCGCGGGCGGAAAGCGAGTATATCACATAAAAAAGTTGTTCAAGCCTTAGGCGAGAAAGTACCAAGTGAGATCTCTAAACGGTGGGAAGAGATTTTAGTAGACGGGTTGGCTAAAGAGCAGAAGGTACTAGCCAGAGCATCTAAACTTAGCAGAAGTAGCAGCAGTTTTTACAGACTCGTGAGAAAAATCGTGACTAACGATTAGAAAAAGCCCATGGTCAACTTGGCACAGGCATAGCTGGTCTTGTAAACCTAACAAAATATTTGATTAAAGAAGATATGGATAAACTTGAAATTATCAAGAAGGTTTCTGAGGTGAGCCAGATTGTACTAGATTTACATTATGAAGAAACTGTCAAACACTCATTGAAAAGTCCAGCCAACACATTAAAAAACCGGCTTTATCACAACCACCATTCCAGCGGAAAGCTGTACCAGGAAACTCTCGAGTACCTCCTCGTCAACACAGCGGTGCGAAGTCAGCAACGACAGCAGCGAGTCGGTATCAATCATCCACGGGTACGAGGAGGAACACGACGCAGCGCGGCGGACGTCAGGCTTCGTTGAGCAAGCACCACGACAGGAGGCGCAGATAGAGGTAACGCACGCGCGCTTGCCGTATTCAAGTTTTTCTACATAATTGGTTACAATTTACCGATGACCCTGTGATTTTGTCGTATGTCTAAGGGAACGAAATTCCCTTTAATAATAATGTATTTGAAACTGTCGAACTCAGCAACCCACCTTTTCCAAGAAAAGATATGAAAGCGGAAGTTTATCTATTAACTTCTAAATTTAGGAGCTATTTCAAAATGTAATGAAGTTGAAAATCAGTTCGTATCTCCCATTTTCCTGACACCTAAAAATACCGGAGGTTACCGTTTCATTTTAAACTTAAAAAACTTAACAAATTAGTTGTTACAAACCATTTCAAAATGGAAGATATTCGCACCGTCGCGTCATAAAATTAGTTTCTGAAGGTTCTTATATGGCAACCATTGATTTAAAAGAAGCCCACTTTTTAATACATGTACAGTCAGCTGTAGAAGTCCATTTCCACCTTAAAGACTACTGTCGCCTGCGCTAAACCGGCCACGCACACTACCGCATTATTTTTTTTATCGCAGTCTTCGTCTTTCTTTAAAGTAATGCAAAATTTCGTTACTTCATTTGAAGTTGAGTTAGCGGCCGCACTTAACAATGGTGCTATAAAAAGCGAGCGATTGTGGGTTCGATCCTTATTATAGGCAACTCTTTTTGTTGTTTCATATAATTTAAAATTATGATAATTGATTTGTATTTTAAAGTAAAAATGTTTGCAAATAATATTTAAACAAATAGGAAAATTTATTGAATATTTATCCCAAAAAAGGGTTTTATTATATGTTTTAGTTTACTATAGGGGTAATATAATAAAAAATATATAAAAATAAAACAATAAGCATATTATAATGCAATATATTATAAAGTTATATATTATTCGGTATAGATATACTTATACTAACAAATGAAACAAACGTTGAAACGGCAGCATTGTAATATTTTATATAAAAGTAATCCTTGACAAACTTATGATATTGTTATGGTAAAAAATACAAAAAACATTTTTGGTTGTTAGATATGAAAATTATAATATTATACGTATATTATGATTAAAGAGGTTATAGCTTAATTATTCATTTTCTTAAAGAAAAGAGGATTGAAGCTTAACCTGAATATTATTGCAATCATAAAATAATCTATACTTAGAACACATAATAGTGCTTATTACATTTATATTTTTTTTGCGTGTATAGCATAGTACTAGTGCTGCCATCCTGCAATGCCTTTTTTCGGAGTTTGAAGGCATGAGATTATAATCTTCAAGCGCTTTCTTAGTTCAAAAGTAAACGAACTTATTTCTTATCGAATTCCGAAATTATTGTTTTTATAATTTACCAAAAGTAATTTGTATTGAAATTGCAAAAGGCGACATCTGTTAGCCATTAAGCCAACCGAACATATTACTGTCACTTAGCTAAATTACTTTAGAGATGGTTTAGAGTCCGTTATTAAGATATTTATTGGTATATATTTAAAACACTCTGTAGGACACTTCTGCACTGTTTTTGTTATAAATAGTTTTTTTTTTGTTTAGCTCGATAACACTCCACCAGCCTCGCCAATTTATTTTTAAACCACAAATGCAACCTATCTTCTTCGCACGATTTAAAAGTTTATTCAACGGTAAATATTGTCGTTTCGTTTCACTTGTCTCGACAGCTACCTTCGTCCTCCAACCTCTTGACCTTGACCTTCAACGGCTTACAGTATTTATCTAAAACAATAACAATTTTATTACGCACTTGCTACAATCGGTTCGTTTGCACCTAACATAAATAATAATAAAAACAACTTACACAAAAGCCGGTTTCATATGATATTTGAG
Source organism: Sesamia nonagrioides (assembly GCA_017933935.1). Classification (NCBI taxonomy): domain Eukaryota; kingdom Metazoa; phylum Arthropoda; class Insecta; order Lepidoptera; family Noctuidae; genus Sesamia; species Sesamia nonagrioides. The sequence goes on along the minus strand of JADWQK010001955.1, from coordinate 668,616 downwards.
ATATATTGCTGCATATGCCTGCATATTGATTAAAAAGTAAAACTAATAACACAAACTGGTAACTATATGTTCACCAACCAACAACAGCTAAGTAATATTATTTGAGTTATTGTAGCTAATAATAGTTATTGTAGGTAGCGGAATATTTTTTGTGAAGTAGTGATTCAGATTCTTTTAAGTCTACCGTCATCTTTTTATAATGACTCTAATATAGAAAAAATCTTAAAAGAAAGTATCATCTTTAAGTTGCAGATCGATATTTTTAGATATTTTTGTTGTAAGCATTCATAACTCACCAATAAACATTTAAAAAATATTTTCGTAAGTTATTAGATTCGAACTCGAACCACCTTGAACGCCTATCAAGGCGAAAACCGTTACGCCATTGAAACACTTACTGTAGACGTTGAAATTAATAAGTAGTACCTAACAATCATAAGCGGGCAGCAAGTGTATGAGCGTGTATCAAACTTTATTATAGAAGAAGGTCGTAACTACAACTAGTATTGCTTGGCCATAGTTTTGTGAGATTGCAACTCGACTTTTGGTCTTGACTGTACATACATCAAAATTACTCAAAATATTTGAGATTCAGATTAATGTTTATTTGAATTTATTTGTATTTCTTATGGTTTGAGCTGAGCGCCTTACATATTTACCAAACTTTTAAAACCTGTGTTCGCCTTCTTGAGAAATCAAGGTCATATTCTTATAGCATATTTGGGCGATATTCTCTGTATAGGACCTAGTTACGAATTATGTCTTAATACTGTCCATACATTAATTAAGACCTTGGAAAACTTAGGGTTTGTTATTAATTTTGAAAAAAGTATGAAAAAATAAATCAACTATTTCGATACGTAATTTTGCTAAGTTCATTGGTACTTTAACTGCAGCATGCCCTGCAGTGTCTATTGGTTGGCTATAGACCAAACGCTTCGAGCGACAAAAATTTTTAGCTCTTCAAGCTTCAGATCTTAACTACGATTTCAAAATGACTCTTAAAAGGGATTTACAGGATGATTTCAATTGGTGGCCTGAAATAAGTGTTAAAGCAAATAAAAGCCTGCAAAGAAACGATGACCAATTGGAACATTTTTACGGATTCTTCCTTAACCGGTTGGGGAGCTGCGTGTGACGATGAACTGACTAGAGGTCATTGGTCAGCTGTTGAACGTAAACATCATATTAATTATTTGGAACTTTTATCTGGCTTTTTAGGTTTCAAATCCTTCTGCAAAGATCGTTACAACACTAATGTTCTACTTCGTATCGAGAATACCACTGCCATATCTTATATAAATAAAATGGGGGTATTCAGTTCCCCCACCTTAATGAAATTACAAGATCAATTTGGCAGTGGTGCGAAGAGCGAAAAATATTCATATTCGCATCTTATAATACTGATGTTGATCATGCCTCTAGACACACCAACGTTGACACCGAGTGGGATCTCGATCCAGATAGTTTTCAGCTCACAGTTAATAACTTTGGTCTGCCAGACGTAGACCTCTGTGCATCTCGTCTCAACCACAAATGCGATCGCTACATCTCTTGGAAACTAGACCCATAACATAGACGAACGACGACGACGATTGCGTCACTGCTTACCATCAGGCGGGATTGCGATCAAGCGCTAGTTTATAAAATATAAAAACTCGCGTTTACAATTAAATGGAATAAATATTTTTTCTACTCCTTCCCGCCCTTTACCCTTATCTTAAAAGGTCTAAGAAAAATAAATAGACGACAAGGCTACAGGTATTCTCGTCGTGCCTTATTGGATAGGAAAACCATGGTTTCCCTTGCTATATCGGAGATTATTTACCTTCTACCTAACAAACACCTTTTGTTGTCACCTTCCAGAGAACCTCACCGAATGGGGCGCAATCTAACACTGGCGTGTGCCATATTATCCTGAATCTTGAGGATGTAACATCGTAGTATAATTCGTGGTCAATTCTACCACAATTATACGAGATGTTACAACCGAAGAGATTCAGCTTCCCACCCTACCCGGTCCAACACGTCGTAATAATAGCTAAGCTATGAGCTGAACAAATTGATTAGCCCATTATAATTGCAGAATTAAAACCAAGCTGGCCTTACTCTGAAACAAATGAAATTCAAAAGTGACACTGTACAGAGACCGAACGATTGCGTTTTTTGCTTTAATTTTAGATCTGAACTGTGTTACGATGCAGTACAATGAATAACGGACTACATGGTTAAGTTGAATCACTTCGGATGTAACATCTCGTATAATTGTGGTAGAAATTCACATAGTTATACATACCGCCGATACACCGTTGCCATAGAATTGCCTTCATCCATGAACGCCATTTAAAGTCGATTCATCTGGTTTCAGGTGCCATTTGAAATCGTAATAATCATAGCGCGAAAATGGTCTCGACGCAAATTCATTTTTCAAACAGACACGATATTTTTTTTTTCGTGTTCTGGCACTCCACGGTTTGTGAATTAGCTCGCAAAAAATGTGGAGGGAAGTTTTGAATTTGGAACGTGCCTATAATTAGTAATAATCATATTTTTTAAATAAATTATAATTGGCCAGTTTCTCATACATAAAAAACAACAACAATATCGCAATATTGTCGCAATATTATCTGAGTTACCTGGTATAAATAAAAAACAACAACTAAATTAGGAAATTAAATAAAATGGTTTGATTGCTAAAGTACTTACAGGAATAACAAATACGTTTCCTGGAGGTCCTGGGAGGCCTTGGGAGCCTTCAGAGCCAGACTTTCCCGGCTCTCCTTTTGGGCCCCTTGGACCTTGCGGACCAGGTGGGCCGGGGTATCCTCGAGGGCCCATGTATGTACCAGAGCCGCCGTAATCATAGTAAGTCTCAGATGAATCGTAGTTTGTTGTAGAATTGTCCTGAAAGAAGTACCACGCATTTCTACACATCATTTTCAATATTTTTTTAGTTATAAATAAATAAATATATACGGACAAATTACACAGATTGAGCTAGCCCCAAAGTAAGTTCGAAACTTGTGTTATGGGTTACTAACTCAACGATACTATATATTTATAAGAGATACATAATAGATAAACATCCAAGACCCAGGCCAATCAGGAAAAGATTGTTTTCCATCATGACCTGGCCGGGGATCGAACCCGGGGCTTCCACGTCGCAGGCAGGTGTGTTGACCGCTGCGCCACATAATACATAACCATAAACTGAAACATAAATCATTCATTTCAAATAAACCAAGTCAAATGGGTCGGACAGTCAAAAAAATTAAGTTTGCTGTCCATTACAAAGCATAGATCTTTTCCATAGGTGCCTAACCCATGACGAAGAAGGGCAAGAAACTCCAAGGATTTTTTTTCTAGTTACAACATTCATGTTAAAAATTATACTATGCAGAACGTTATAAGCGACTGTAATGACAAGATTAAATAGTAATATCAAATATTAAATTAAAATAATTAATTAAATAATTGGACATGGTAAGTTCTATTTTTGAAATTCTTATAATTGTATTTTGAACTGCTGCAGAACATTTTTCGACATTATGATTTACTACTCACTGCTAAATTATACATTCGTAAATTAAATTAAAATAGGGATAAACAATAAGCAATTATAAATATTATTTAAAGGTTATTGGATTATATTTTTGAGCAGTAGATAAGTATTTCGTGCAAAGTAAACGATGTGCTTTTCTAAAATGGACATCCTCATCCACAAATAAACATGAAATGTCTTTGTAACAACCAAAACAACATTCCACAATGAAAACAAACAACAGAGAAAGTAATACAAGTTATCTTACTTGGGTAAAATCCGGAGGATGTGTGAGCCAATCTGTGTCTTCTGTGGTCGTCATAGGGCTGTACGTGGTCTCAGTGACGACTAGGGTTGTCCCCGACACATCCGCTTCGTCATCGTCCCCTCGTTTAGACTGGAACAAGATACGCTATGGAAATAATCTAATGTGTCATAAAAACATGATAATTCCATTAAAAACCCCAAATTATGAGATTCGGGTGACATTAAAAATAAAATGGAAGAAATGTTTTTGTTGTCCAAACAAGGTCTTTTTGTAAATTATATATTACCGACTACACGTCAAAGCTTACGCTTTGTGAATTCACTATATGATTTACGAAAACTTACTACTTACTTACTACTACTACTTACTACTTTACTACTTACTTACTTATTATTTTATTATATACATTGAGCAGAACTATGTTTGTATCAGGCATATATTTGCCTGATAGAAATGCAGCATGGTCTTTGTATATTATCTAACTTGCTCTTTTTTGTTGTACTTTTCCGGTCTGGGCGGAGCCGAAGGGCGTGTCAGACTTTTATTGACTAAAACCCAGCCGTGTTTCGTCACGTGCCTGTGCGACGGCCAGGGCCACGGTTTCTTTTTAACCAACCCGCAACCCTGACCCAGGAGGCATCGGTCTTCGCGGACCCCGTCACGATGTGCTGACATCTCTCTGAGACGCGCGTGAAACACAATGCGCCGTCGACTCGAGCCTGGTCCTTACCGGGCGGCGAGCTGCCCACTGCTCACCGCCCGCAAGCCCGCGCCCACGGTGGCTGGGAGTTTGATGTCGTATCTAACTTACTCTTGGTGTAGTTCGTTCCAAAGCATCTTCAGGTTCGTTCTCGAAAGTCGGTGGAGGACTGAAGAAAGGAGTCGGTGACGGCGGTGCTGGTATGAATTCGTTATCATCCGTAAATGCACCGAAAATGCTGTTTTCATCTGAAATAAATGCACGAACTTTTAACGACGAATACTAGTACTGTGTGATATTGTAAAGTGTTTAAAATGTATAGCTTTGATACCTGAATCTGTAGATGCAGAGACTAAGTACTGATTGTTGATGGGGAAAGAATTAGCGACCTGCCAGACCGGCTCAGGAGTAGTCAGTACTCTAGTAGGCCACAGATTATCTGACTCGTTTCTGTCAAAGAATCTATTCCTGCTGTGAGCTCCGTATCTCCGTCGTACATCGTCTTCTGTCAAAGTCCCTAAGTTTGGATGTTCTGTGGATTCTGGACGAGGTTCAACATAGAGTATAGGATTAACTTCTGGTTCTAACTGTGCAGTTGGCATTATGGGGACGTATGGCAGTCCAGATCCCCCTTCACAGTCTGGAGCTATTGATAAGCACATGTCGTAGGCGACGTCCGGCTTGTTAGCGAATTGGAGTAACTCGATTTCACCCTAGAAGATATAAAATATGTTAAGTTATCTGTAGGAATCTATGTAAGTACAGGCTACTATAATCTGTCAGATTTCTTTATTACATTTTGAATTTTATCTGTAAAGCATTAAGGCTTAAGGTTGATAGGGAATTTCTGACAGTTTCGGGTAGGCTGACCTGCTGTCATCTGTATCTTGTTTGTGTTAGTACTATATATCTATGATTCACTTTGATAAGAATTTCTTTAATATCATTAGAATTATAATCAAAATTCAATTCAACGAAAATAAAATAATTTCAAGTTAATTAATGAATCATGTTCTGGAGAGTGACTAAGCTACTTTTTGCTCACGAATAAAAGTTTATTCTAAGAATGAGATTACCTTCGTAATTGAACCTTTTAAATGTATAGTGCTAATGGGACTTTTTATGACAAAGTGTGTTATTAACGTAGGCAGATATTATTTTTCAATTTCAGCACTTTATTTCATGGAATTGGAGGCTATTTATCACCTTATCTATGTACGGACTACAGCAGGTTAAGCTATTCGAATCACTCAAATCATTCTAATAAGTCTTGAACCTTAATGCTTTGGAGAAAAAGTTGAAAATCTAATAAAGAAATCTGCTAGATTGTAGCAGCTTGATGTGCTGTCGTCTTTACACAGTGTAAAAAGGTATGGATAAACAATCGCTAATCACTAGTTAACTTTAAGGAATGTTTATGAATAAAGGGGGAAATCTGTACTTCAAGTCTGAAAATGTTACCGCTGTGTTATTAGAAAGTTGTGTGAAAATCGCTATGATAGTAGGGGAAAAGCAAACAAATGTTGGATGGGCTGTTTGAGAGATGATATGCCTACAAAGCGGTGACCACGGCGATGATGACTTTTTTTTTAATAATTATAAACTAGCGCTTGACTGCAATCCCGCTTGATGGTAAGCAGTGATGCAATCGTTGATGGTAAAGCACACTAGTTTATTAAGCCCATTCACTTAAAAAATCTTAGTGAATAGGAAGGAAGACGGCAGTTGAGCGAGATGGTGCAATATTAAACCCAACAACACGACCAACGATGCTGCGCCAGAGGGAGATTGATGTGGAGACCCTCCACGACCAAACTCCCGACACAACAACATTTGACGCTTCGTACTCGGCACACATCGCAACACAACTGCTCAGACCCATCCTCCGTACGGCTTCACCAGACATCATCACACCCACACGACGAATCGCTTGGCGGCAAGACTTTGTCTGGTGGGTGGTAACTTCGGGGGGCAGCCGCTGTTATGGCCTACCACCGAGGAAAAAAAAACGTACGTATAGAAAAATATGGACAAAAAAGAGTTTCTTTGATTCCAATAAATTAGGATGAGGGGAGGACTGCTGTATTATATTTCCTACCTCGTAATACTGGTCAGCAGTTACTTGGGAGCCCACCACGAGTACACCAGCCAGGTTAAATGTGCTGCCAGGTTTGCGATCCAGATGTAATGTCCCTTTCACTTCGCAATCCACTAGAAGAGTAGCAGAATCACCTTTTATACTGATCGCAATTCGATGCCACCTAAGAGAAGCCAGAATTATGTTTTACTTTTAATAAAATAATACAGCGTTTTGACAGCAGCGGTGACCTAGAGGTATACGCCGCGACTTACAAGTTGTATGCTGTAGGTTCGAATCCCATCAGGCACTTAACTTTATGTAAATTATTTCATCACCACTGTTTTCAAAACTGTGAAGGAAACATGCCAAGCAGGCATGTCCTAGACCCAAAACTTCGAAGAAATGTGATGTTTACGAACCCGCACTGGTACCGCTTGGTTGATTACGGCCCACTCTCTCTCATCGAGAGGAGGCCTGTGTCCCAGGAGTGGGAACATGAATAATTCAACCCTGAATGGATTATACCGGGAACGATAACCTGCTTCTTTTTTTTAATAATTATACCTAAACTAGTGTTTGGCTGCAATCTCGCCTGATGGTAATCAGTGATGCGATCTGTGATGGTAAAGCGCGCAAGCTTATTAAGCCTATTTAGTTAAAATGTTCTACAAAGAAAATTACGTTTTTTATCAATAGGATATTTGACTAAAAAAAACTAATTAGTCCGTCAGTCAGAATTCCAATAAATACTAGACACGTATTTTTTGTTTTTTCATGTAAAGAAAAAATGAAGACGATACAGCGCGTGACGTTACTGCACGCTACACTTATAGCGGCCAGTGACGTCACCAGCCACCACTCCTGATCTTTGATGCCTTTTATATTTGTCAAATTTTATTGATTTGATAAAACAAAATATACGTATCTAGTATTTTTTGGAAATCTGACTGACGGACTAATTAGTTTTTTTAGTCAAATACCCTATTAGTGCTTATAATCAGGCGGGATTGCGGTCACGCACAAGTTTATAACGTTAAAAAAAGCTTTCAAGTTACTAGTTCGACTACAATGGAACTGGCTGGAAATAATATGGGTTTCATAACCCCAAGGTAGAAAAGAAGAAAAAATAGTAGGTATTTTAATCATTATTATTTGAAAATATCGTGTAAGTATTTGGGCTGGCCAAGTTCTTCAGATACTTTTTGTTCAGACATTCGGTAATTTCACCAAAAGTTCATGATGGTGAAAGTTTTTTTATTAGATAAAGAAATACGAAGTATTCTGTAGCTTGTATCTAAACTGTTCCAAACTAAACAATTAGAAATGTTATCGAAGAATTTAGAAATGTGAAGTCCGACCGAAGCTATCAAATCAAAATACAATACCAAGCCGAGTGCGTTGGCCGTGGCAAGATCACCTTAAGAGGGGACTCTAGTGCCGAGGATTTTGGAAAATAGGTATTTGAAGAAACTATTGCCGTCGCGCTGCTTCCAACCTCTCCCGGTAAAGTGCGAAAAGGACAGTTGCAGCTCAGGCTGATTCTACCAACAAAAACGTTGACCAAAAAATGTTTCGTATTCCGCTCTTTTCTTTTTCAAAACAGGACAGATCTCAATAATTTTTAAATCATAATTTAGACGAAAAGTGTACCTACCTATGCTTCTATTATTTTCTTTTTTGTCATAAACTTATCACGTTTGTCTAATAGTCATCTGAACATTATGGTAAAAAATGGGTTATTTTTCGCGATTTTGAAGTATCGTATTTCTTTTATTAATTAAGTTTCGGAAAAAATCAAATGATAGGGGTACGTATAATCACGGTGTAAAATTGTAGAAAAAAAAAATAGTTGCTCTAAAAGCACTATCCACGAAGAATACAGCGGAATACATTTGTATAGAGAAAGCACCACTAGAGTTCCCTCTTAATTTATAAACGTTTAAAGTTAAAAAGACGTCAAAGGTGTATGATGTTTATTCTTCATAAATAATTCCAGTACAGTTTTAGAAGTAGTTTTGAAGAGGCTTTGTTGGACATCGCCTCCTGTCCTTCATATATCTTTCTAAGACTTAGGGTACTAATACAACTAATCCTATTCAAAGCATTGCTTCGGGGTAGGCCTTTTTGTTTCAACGTGTATAAACTTATATTTTCTTCTTCACGGAAGGGAAGTGTCGATGGGTGAGCGTTTTGGGGGACTGTCTTATAATAAATAAATACGGACAAATCACACAGATACATATATAGATAAACATCCAAGACCCAGGCCAATTAGGAAAAGATCGTTTTCCATCATGACCTGCCTGGGGATCGAACCCAGGGCCTCCACGTCGCAGGCAGGCGTGTAGACCGCTGCACCACGGAGGACGATGTAATATTAACGTTTATAAAGTGCGGAATAAATGACTTTTGATTTTGAACGAAACGTCTGAAAAACGAAGAGTGCACTTACTTTCCATCTGCGATATTGACCCGGTATGTTAGGAGCTCATGATCGGCAGGATCTCCCCTCGTGTCCTCATAGTACAGTTCTATCAGGTTGCCCACCACCAGCTGCAACTGTTCATCACCGGAGTCCGAGTACAAGATGAAAATCGGATTTTGATCCGTTCCTGTTCATAAATACATTTTAGTTTCTTGGGGAAATTAATTATATATTTATTTAATTTTAGGCGTTACTTGGACATCAACAAATGTCTTATTTAAGTAGATGCACAAAAATCATTATTATTAAGTTTCATAACATATTTTTATCATCGTTGCACCGTAGCACAGTGCTACGCTGTAGCAAAGCGCGTAGTGCGGTCCTCTGTAAGCTTTTGTAAAACTTTTGTCCTAAATAATTGTTTAATTTAAACTTCAATTTTCAATTAAGGCTGAAATAGCTTGCTTAATTTCTTGAATTTCTTCAAGACACATTAAAAATGTATTTCGCATTGGACAACGAGGACACAAATTCTGGGTAATGCAATTTCCTTTCGTTATTACGCTGTTGTGTATCGTCGCACAATTTGAAGCACCTTAATAATGCGGCCGTTTGTACCCTCTTAATAGTCGGAAAGCCGTAAAACCTCTGAGAAAAGTGATTATGTTGTTTAGCTTACAACCGAGAGCGTTTAGATACGAGTTGAAAGCAAAGGAGGTGTTAAGTGTTGTTTTTTTGTGCGACTAAGTGTAGAATATTTTAAGTAAAGAGTTTCTTACCTGGCAATCGAACTACAGCTAAAATTGAGAAGTCTTCTGGAAAACTATTGTAGAACATTCCAGCGGCCAGCCGATGCAGGGTGGCGTTTTCATTCAGGGCGATAGCTGTGTAGGCTGAGTCGTTGTCTAGGGGAGATTGGCAGCGCCCCGGGGTCCGAGTGACCCCATCAGGGAGCTCCTCGTTTTCCCGAATCACAGATAAAACGTCGAAAAAATCGACCCCATTTTCATCTGAAATATAAGGTTACCTACATCAGAATTTATAGTGTATCAATTTATCTACGAACATAGTCCCATGGGAACGAACAGTTTATTCCGTACATCACCTCCAAGTCTCCAAATACGATGTCAATATATTTGACCTAATCCTGTTGACCTCTTACTGTAACTTCGATTCCCAGTGGAGGCATACGCCTGAACCTACCATTTGGTCTTACGAGTATCACTATTTATTTTTAGGGCTACTGTTTTTCTTAAAAGGTTCCATCAAGTTTCTTTATAAAAATTGTATGCGTAGACATGCGTCTCGATATCGAAATAAAAGCATTTAAAGCAATGATATTTACTTACCATCCCCGTTACTCCCGCTGAGTGCGCAGAACAATAATAAAAGGAGAAATACTCCTTTTGTCTGTGGAGCCATTGCGACCCAAATAAATATGTGTGGTGGTTTATGTTTATATTTGGTCCCATCCCGGTGGGCGCGCTGGGGGTGCTAGTCAGAGGCCGTGGGGTGTCGCAGACTCTTGCCGTCCTCGCGGGAGCGGCGGCACATGTCGGCTAGCCAGCGGCGGCAGACACGATACTGAGTCCCGAGCCGCCGCCAACACATAACATCGCCAGCCATCTATATTCCATTGGTGTCAAAATAATGAACGCTAATGAAACGGCAGAGATCGTAAACAGCGTTCATTGAATCAATTTTGAATGATACAGTTGCTACAGATGTGTGTCTGGATAAAGTAGGAGCCGTAGTTCACTATAATCAAAACAGTTTGGGCTAAGTCATTGTCAAAGATGAATTAATATTATAAATGCAAAAGTATCTCTGTCTGTCTGTCTGTCTGTCCGGCTTTCACGCCAAAAATACTGAACCGATTGTATTGAAATTTGGTACACAGATAGTCTAAATCCTGAGAAAGGACATAGGCTATATAAAATCACGCTAAGACAAATAGGAGCAGAGCAGTAACAAAAAATGTTGCGAAAACGGGAGCGAACGCGGACGTACATATTGCTCCCATTATTTTATCAGGCGCTTATTAAATCAACTGAGCCCTTTTTAATTTTTTTCGGAACGGACTACGGCCTTGGCAAAAACTACTTAATGGATTTTGAGGAAATCTTGCAGTAATGTAGGCATTTATCTTGGCATCCCCACGGAAACGGGAACCACCGCGCGCTGTAAACTGAAGTCCACGCGAACGGAGTCGCGGGCAACAGCTAGTATAATATAAATCTGAAAACAAATTCTACGTAAATCATATTAATCGGAATAAGTTAAACAATAATAAACATTGTGCGTATGCTTTTGTAAAATGTTGTTGCCGCCTGGCGTGTGTATATTGATCAAATTCAATTCTGGTCTATCAACTCTGGTCTAACAACTTTTGATACGTTTAAACACTAAAGTATCGATGTCGATGTACTTTGAAAGTTCTATTAGATCAATTCAAAACAAAGAAAAATTTTAGTTATATGGATAGGTCCGATCATTTTTAACAAAATACCCGATGTAATAAAAAACGGGACATTTTTACTTTTCAAAAAGTAATTGACAATATGACAAACGTTATTACTCAAATGGCGAATTTCTGTCCAATGAGAAGTTAGATTGATCATGCGAGATCTCTGCATTACTGACTTGCACTAGATCATATAAATTTAACTTATTGACCATAAATTCGAAGAATTTATTTTTAATCAAATTTTATTAAACTTGACATTATGAATTGTGTTGCTTTCTTTTTTTTTTTAATTATTTATTGACTTTCATTTTGACATGTTAAACTTATGTTTTGATTGAATGTGTAAATAATGAATAGGAGTTTTGGCGCGAAAGTTAAGCTGAGTATCACGCTCATTTTTCATTGGACTTTTAAATTATTTATAGTGTTGTTTACTAAATAATAGTGCGTGATTTATGTAATAAAAAGTGCATTCAGTAAATAATTCATAAAGAACATTGAGATATCGCAGCATTGTGGCCCCATCATGTCTTTGCCTCAAACCTCCCTCGTAGACGGTTCACGCGGCCGTCTTATTTGATACGAATTAAAATTCATTACGTAACATTGTAGATTCAATTTCTTAGTATTGTATAATTGCATGGCAAACGTGTGAACACAATGTACGAATGTGCTGTAAGGCATTTATTTGTTGGGTTAGTCTCTTTTATTGACTTGATTGTGCTCTGGCTGTTGAGAGTATGTCATGCGCACTCAAATGTCTCGCTGATGGTGGCGTGCGTGTTGGGTCATTGGGTTCCCTTCGATATGGTTGATGGCTAAATGCACAAACCATGCGAAGCCAAACAAAAATAATAATAATATTATGTATCGCACGAGGATTTATTAATTTTAGCTTAAACTGTTTAGATTCTTTAGATGAGACAGTTACATACTTAAGGATTATCTAAATTTAATATCTGTATTAGCGTCTAAAAAGCATATAGGTATACTATCGAATTGAGTAAACTCCTCCTTTTTGAAGTCAGTGAAAAATAAAACAAGTTGAAGAGCAACAAATACTTATTAGCGGTGACGAATGTTAGTCCTGTAACATGTACGGACCACAGCAGGTCAAACTATCCGAAACTGTCAAATATTTAGGTACAATCAACCTTGAGCCTTAATGCTTTAGCGATAAAATTAAAAAAGAAATTTGACAGATTGTAGTACCTTAATGTACTGTCGTCTGTATCAAGCTTGCATCGTGCGTCTCTTAGCACGTGTGTTAAAGCATGAAATCATTTTAAAGTCAAGCATATTCTAATTTCCCGATTCTCTCCTATGTACTCCCTACTTCCATGCACATCTGGCTTAAAGGGCTAGATCCCGTGCCATTTGGGACTTACTAAAAACACAACCAGCAACTTGTCTCTGGTTCAAGACCGGATACATAGTCTATGGACAGCAAGCAATCACTATGACATTCATCATTAAATCATCGATCAAGCATCAGACCAAAATGAGATAAAATCAGCAATTAGCGAGTGCATCTTTAAACCAAGGTGATTTGTGTTCAACGTGGGGGCCCCTACGCAACAGGCTGAGCGAGAAAACCTGGATATTCTGGTGAGTCCCATTCGATCCTTCTATCCATCTTCTGTAATATGCTTGAATTAAGAATTTCTCAGTAAGACGCGCCTCGTGACGCAGTTCCATTTATCGAAGGAATTTATCAAACCCCCAAATTATCACAATACACAAACAACGTGTTTTTCCCGTTAAGCGAGCAATGCTGAGCGAGTACTTATTCTATATGATAGCCCTTGTAGCCGTAAAAACTGACTCCCACCGACGGTGGTGTGGACAGTCAGCGATCAACTCGTTTGTTTATTTACTCGGTGCTAGGCCATAACATCGGCTGCCGGCAGAAGTTACCCAACTAACATTTTTGTCATATAATCAAACAGTTATATGACCTTGAGTCTTATTAAAGTTGTTTTATAGTATATTTTTTAACTCTTTGTCATGTACTGGTGCATTATGTGACCGAATAGTCATATACGTTTTTCGTCGTATAATAATGTCGTGTAGACGTTATTTCGACATTTTTATACGATCGTCATATAATAACGTCTACGGCGACTTCTATAAAACTTACTTATACAACTTTTTGTCGTGTAAACGTTTTCATCGTATAAACGACGTAATACTGTCAATTTTGTCATATAATTACCTTTTTAACAACTGCTACACGGATAATAGTTGTTTACAGGTAGTATTTGTAACCATTATATATAAGTCGAATAAGTATTAGGAATGCGACCTGTATACAACCTAAAGTATTACAAAAATGATAATACGACCGCTATATAATTATTACTCATAATAGAGGTTTATAATCACCTTATATACAACTTCCATCATTTTGAAATCATATTTATTTACTGTTTGGTACAACAAATGGATCGATAAAAGTGGAAAAGTATTAAAAGAAGTGGGGAATTCAAAAGAGGGGAGTTAAAAACAAGTATCATTCGCTTCAAGCACGTCCTTTAATACAAAGTAATAGAGCTCAAACTGATAGTGAAGAAAATGAGAAGGGTTCCGTATCACATTTAACCAAAATTCTACGAGTAGGTACATCTTGCAGTTCATTTGCCGAAGTTCAGGACTCTTGTTCGCTTTCCGAACTTGAAGATAGTTATTCATCGTCCGAAAATGAAGATAACGTTTATAAATTCACCCAAAATGACGACTTCAGAGACCATTATAACAAGTGGGGGCTACTGACTTTAATATTCCCCAAATTGTATTAAACCAATTGAATAACTTGAAACTTAAGGAATGATGTTTTGAAATACCTATGAAATCTTCATATCCGAATATATGAGAACGAAATCTCGTAAACTGAAGTCAAACCTATAATATTTTACTGATATAAAGTGTCAGTTTGTTAGTGTGTTATTCATACATTTAAGAAATAGGTAATAAAAAACGCAGTAAAAATTGTTTCATTTTTTTTATTATTCCCAGGAACGTAATTAACATTTCAAGTTTGACGACACTTATTAAATAGAAATAAAAGCAAAGCTTTAAAATATTGCTAGTTTTGGAAAAACTTAAATGGGTTTTTGATCCATAAATGTAAAATACGAAATATTATACAAAATCAAACATTCATTTATTTTGCCACATTGAAACATCTTATATGTAGCTAATAATCTTACAATAGAACATACAAAATGACTACACAATAGGCAACTTAAACATAACGTACGAACGACCGCAGGTCAAGCTACCCGAAACTGCCAAATATTCCCAATCAACCTTGAGTCTTAATGCTTAAAAGATAAAGTTGAAAATCCAATAAAGAAATCTGACAGATTGCAGTAGCTTGACGTGTTGTCTTCTGTACATTTCTTTAAAACTAATAGTAAGTTATCGCGTTTAAATCCGATAATGTGCGTCAATCGACACAAACCTATTTTAACCTTCCGATATTAGGAACTTTTATATCTTTTTGAAACTTGATTTTTTTATGTTGAGATTTTGTATGTTCTAATACAAAATTTCAACATAAAAAAATCAAGTTCAAGCACTAGAAGTAAACAAAATCCTTTTATCACTTTTTAATTTCATAAATCCAATCTAACTGGTAATTCAAGTGGCGAAGCATTTTCTTTCTGATGTGGTGTATTTTCTAGCTCTACATTCTGGACATTGCATCGCTCTTCAACTGGCGGCTGATTATTTTCGTGCAACACTTTTGCATTATTTGGTAAAAACTTATCAACATCCTTGTGGAGTTTACCTAAAACAAAAGTATTCTAAGTTATAGGTATGTCACGCAGATTGGTTCTTAAAATATAAACGCCTAGCTAACTTAGTTCAAATACATCCTACCTATTTGAACTATGTTAGCTAGGCGTTTATTATTTTACTATTGATCCCTAAATCAACTATCATGGCGTACTCGAATGAATAAACATGCAGTTATACGTCGGGAAGTTATGTAGTTGTCATATAACGCAGTCACATTGATAATAAATTAATAGAAATATGTGAAAACATTAATATTTTAAAAGCGCGTAAAAAAATTTGTTAGAAACTTACCTCACATTAATCAGTAAACTTGATTGCGCAATGGTTGACAACTGATGAAATAGTTTTATCACCTCAAATAACAAAGAAAATGTACAATATTAACTCTGCTGTCAAAAACACAGCCATATTATATTCACGTGATATGTTATAGAATTCGTTCAAATAAGCACACCTTTAAATGACAATAACACAACTATTACATTGGATAAAAGTCATATTGTGAGCCATTAGTCGACACGAAGTCGAATACACGCCGCTACAGTTGTCATTTACATGACATGCAGTCAAATCGGCAACGTAAATATGACTACTACGCGACTATACAGGACTATATATGACTATTACACGACACTCTTAGGGCCTTAAGTTGTATAAAATGGGCCCTAATGCCGTCGAGTAAACGTCCTTATGACGTTTATACGATTATATTAAATAACATTAAGTCGCCAACAAAACGTCTACTCGACGACTTAAATGTTAGTTGGGTACCACCCACCAGACAAGGTCTTGCCGCCAAGCGATTTGTCGTGTTCCGGCATGATGTCTGGTGAAGCCGTACAGAGGACGAGTCTGAGCAGTTGTGTTGCGATGTATGCCGGGAACGATGCGCCAAATGTTGTTGTGTCGGGAGTTTGGCTCTGGCGCAGCATCGTTGGTCGTGTTGGTCTTGGGTTTAGCATTGCATCACCTCGCTCAACTGCCGTCATCCTTCCTATTCCTAAATGAATAGGCTTAATAAACTAGTGCGCTTTACCATCAACGATTGCTTCACTGTTTACCATCAGGCGGGATTGCAGTCAAGCATTAGTTTATAATTATTAAAAAAAAAGTATAATCTTTTGTACATATATGTCCTAACAATATAAAATTTTAAAACTTTTCTTGACTGAGTAAATTCTGACTAAGTCTCTCGTACTCGTTGTCAATAGTTTTCATTCTTTGTAAACATTTCTGTTTAATTATAACCACTGTTAAAACATTCAACCACACGTGTTTAGGTGTTTTAACCTTAGTTGTAAATGCATGAACAAGTTGGTGTTTGTGAAAGATAATGCCCGTGTCACATGCTGACAACCGAACAAAGTAGCAAACTTTGCCTCATTAAGTGCGACTTACTTGTAGTTCGTGAGGCATATTAATGTCACGGAACTTTCACGAAGTTTTAGTAATAGGTACCTACGCCTCAAGACATGTTTTTATTACATGGTTTTTATTAGCTTCACTTGTATGTTTGTTTGTTTGCTTGCTTGTTTGTTTGTTTGTCCGTCTCTAACTCTTTGGACTACGAGTGAGCGGCGCATTACTGTAAAATGTCCCACCGTTTTCAATACGGTCGTTCGTATTCGTTCGTTTTTTTTTAAAAAGAAAATTGAACTAAAAAGTTTAAAATAAATCTATTTAAAAAAACTAAAAAACATGCTTTTAAAAAATATCAAACTAAAAAGTCAACAATAATTTAAAAAAAAGCGTAAGACACTTAATATACAAAAATTACGGCAAAAAGCGCCTCACGCTTTTTTAAAATTGCTTTTTTAATTTTTTAAACTATATTTTTATTTTTGGTATAAGTACAGCGACAGCTACGAAGTCACGAGTTGTGATTATAGACGAAAACGCATCATATCGGTGCATCAATATAGTTAGTTCAATTACTCAATTCTACGACATGCGTCATTCATTACAAATAATAATTATTATTACCGATATACTGTTTATATCTATAGTCATCAGCATCATCATTTCAGCGTTAATCCCAGTCGCAGCCGCTTTTCAGTTTTGCAGTCTGGGGTCCGCTTTACCAGTCTATCTGCTGATTTGGCTAAACTTCGATATTTTCCGTGAAGCGACTGCCGTCTGACCTCCACAACCCGAAGGCGATATCTAAGCATTGCAGTTAGACCAATTGTTAGACTTTTGAGGGCTCCAACAGCCCATAATGACTGCCACTAGATTTTCGTATGGCAACCGGGACCAACGGCTTAACGTGCTTTCCGAGGCACGATCAGAACAGTGCAAATATTCATATTCATGCATACAAATATTTTTGCACTGAGCGGGGATCGAACCCGCGCCTCCTTGCGCAACGGCGCGGCGCGGGTAAGTAATTTATTAAATAAAATTAATTAATACAACGTTATTTTTTGTAACCCGAAACACGTGTCCAATATTTTTAAGTTAAGAATCTATGTACAAAATTTCAAAAAGATATCATGGAAACCACAAAGTTATGAGCTTTTTTGTTATGTTAACTGGTTGCCCCAACAAAAATATGGTCAACGTACCGCTCGCCCGCCCGCGCCTGTAGCGGCGCGACGCGGGGGCCCCGTCTCACGTGCCTAGTACTATGATCTACCGTCAGCTGTGTTGCATACTCGGTAACCACACCGCAACAATTTCTAAATGTATTAGGGAAAAAATATAACATGGTGTAAAATGATTGGAATCGACTCAGTTGCTTATTCTGAACAAACTGTATTCAAGTTTCGTATAAAGAAAAAATAACGTTGCATACATATCTATTTTTTTTTAAAAACGTGCATACATATCTATTTTTTTTAAAAACGTTGCATACATATCTATTTTTTTAAAAAACGTTGCATACATATCTATTTTTTTTTTAAAAACGTTGCATACCTATCTATTTTTTTAAAAAACTTTGCCCCACACGGAAATTCTCCTTTATCGTGGGTGCGTTTACAAACATATAAAGTGACATACACAAACATCCAGACCCGAAACAACTACTTGTAGGCCATACAAATATTTGTTCCGTGCGGAAATCGAACCCGGGACATGTCGCAGCGACTCGACTGCTGCGCTGCATGCAGTACAGCAGTCGATCGCACGGCCACTGCGCCAATCGTGTCAAATGAATAAAAATGAACATGATTTGTTTTTTTATTCATAGAAATATCTGTACTCATTTTATGGCGGGATATGATGGAATCATCTATTGTAACCATCCATACTAATATTATAAATGCGAAAGTAACTCTGTCTGTCTGTCTGTTACGCTTTTCCGCTTAAACCTCTCAACCGATTTTGATGAAATTTGGCACAGACAATCTTTAGACCCTGAGTAGGGACATAGGCTACATTTATTGAAAAAAAATGATATTCCCGATGGAAATCTAAAAAAACCCGATATAACCGAATTCCACGCGGGCGAAGCCCAAGAATTCTTGTAAATAAACATTTTTATTTTGGTGTTTAATGATTTTTAATTAAACAAAAAGTATACAGAAAGTATTTCTAGATGGCGTGTGGCGAAAAACACATGCACAGAAGCAGCGGGCACTGAGAAAATAAAGGTTTAAATTAGGTTTTCACATAATAATAACGTTAACAGAGCATCGCCTTTTGTTGTTCACATAAAAGTTAATAGGTCCCTTGTTGGCAATCAAAACGAAATCAAAGAAAGATCTGCAAACAGGGCCCGTTTCTTTATCTCTGAAACTGAAGTAGGTAATCAACACCATGCAGGTTTCAGAGTGGATTTTACTTCTCACGAAAGGTTTATTTTTAGAAAGAGATCCTCGTATGTCTGTCTTACTTAAGCTTTAATTAGAATTTCACGACACGAAGTTTGTCACCTTTAGGCCCCGCTCACACTAGCGACACGGCAAAGGATATTTATGCGACAAATGGAAATGTAACCAACCGTCAGTGGGCGCCGGACCTTACTCACAAATCACAGGTAGGGTGAGAAGTTGCATATATGTAAGTACGTACAAGGATGTAGTATTGCATTTATATCGCCCTGGGGTTATGGAGGTCAGACGGCAGTGGCTTCACGGATAATATCGAAGTTTATAGAACCCTTATAGTTTCGTCATATCTACATGTCCGTCCGTAAGTCCTCGGTTTACTTTTACTGCTAAAAAGATGACTCTCTCCATGTATTTAAATATATTTACTACGTCGAAAAATACTAAAATAAATTCACGAAATATATTTTTTGGGTAAGTAAGTACCTCCCCCGTACAAGTAAAGTGGAGATGATTTATTTTTCTCTGGCCTACTCCATTGTTTACTAAGACGATTTGATTTAGGTATCCGTTTACGAACCGTTTAACTTTAAAGTGCTTTTTTTTCGTAAAAGTAGACGCCTGATGAAAATTCATGAACAACAATCATGGATTATATCAGGCACGGCTCCCTGTCGTTCAGGGTGACGCAGGTGCTGTCGGGGCACGGCTGCTTCGGCAAGTACCTGTGTCGCCTAGCCAGGGAGCCGGACGCTCGGTGCCACCACTGCGTCCAATGCGGGGAGGACACGGCGCAGCACACGCTCTCCGAGTGTATATAGTGTAGCTTGGGAGGAGCAGCGCCTTGTCCTCAAAAATGAAGTAGGAGGCGACGTGACTCTGCCGTCAGTAGTGCGGAGGATGGCCGGCAGCGCAGAGTCGTGGGACGCGGTGGTGTCCTTCTGCGAGGACGTGATGTCGCAGAAGGAAGCTGCGGAACGGGAGAGGGAGATCTCAACTCCCTTCCCGGGCCGCAGAAGACGCACCGGGCGCCGAAGAAGGGCGGATAATGCCCTCTTCCGCCCCCCATGAATGGGTCCAGGGGCGAGGGACATGGGGAAGTCCCCGCCCCCTATTCGATGGACCCCGAGGCGGAGGCGCGCCTCAGCGGCGCCTCTGAGGCGATGCACGGGGTAGCTTAACACCCCACTACCCCGTGCCGGAGACGAGGCCCGGACAGACCGGGCCAGCACGAGAGTGTGGGGCTGCGGAAGAATTTAGACTACCGCGGCCCCACGCGCGCTCGTGATAGAAGAGACACCGGGGTGGTTTTAGTCAGTAAAAGTCTGACAGACCCCGTCGCCCACCCTAGGGCGGCGGACATCCTATGAGGATTTCCAACACGAAAAAAAAAAAGGTAACTTAGTGACTTATGGCACTGTAGAAGCTTTCGCGGAACACAACATAAGCGAGCCACACTCACATTTTGCTGGTTTTTCTTCACTACATAGTATAAAACAAAGTCGCTTTCTTTTTCCCTATGTTGCTATGTATGATTAAATCTTTATAACTACGCAATGGATTTTGATGCGGTTTTTAACGGATAGAGTGATTAAAGAGGAAGGTTTATATGTGTAATAACATCCATTAAATAGTAAAGAAATACTATTATTTTTAAAGTTTCTAATGTGATGTCGTAAATAATTACATTTTTTCCGCGTTTGAGATGAAACGCAGGCTGAATGTACTAAATATTGTACCTACACATTAAAAAGCTCTACAGAAAAGTCCGTATCGCGGACTTTTCTGTAGAGCTTTTATTATATATTTAGGTATATTTATATTATATTATTTAGGTATTTTTTTTTTAATCATTTACTTTTTACGACAAATATTGGCTATTTTTCCAAGCGATTTTAACCAATACAGCATTAATCTTTATCCACTTTAATACCTTAAATATATCGTTGATTTAATATAGATATATATCGCCCTTTACAGCATATGATTTAAATGAATATTTTCGAAGATATTACAGATTTAAAAATTACTACCGGCGAGCGGCCGCTATGTTTTTTATTCAACGTTCACAGTTTTTCTGTAGTGTATTTAGTATCATCATTGCACTGTGTGAAGCCGGAGCGGATCGCTAGTTTTATATAAAAAAACTAGTTTTAAAATAATAATATGTACAAGTCATATTATTATTTTAAGACTAGTTATTTAAAATAAAAAATCCAAGGTAAAAGATTAGCAACAGCTGTTAATCAAAAACTAAATGAAAAACTTTCCCAATTTTTCATGAACTGTAAAATAAAGAAACTAATTTGATTGACTTTTATTGAATTTATGCGCTGTGAGAGAATTTCATGCCATTTTAATTTTATACACGATCGATCTGAAACGAAACTATGTATTTTATTAAGAAAATAAATATTTTCACTTCGTGCACTCACTTGACTCGTAAAAGGTTTTGTTCATTTGTAAATGTCAGTTTGAAGAAAGTATTAAATACTGCTTCGCATCCAAGAATAACAGAATAAGACTCGGCTTTACTGATTCGATTTACGATGGCATTACTTAAGTAATTGTAACATCCAATAAGACTTTTTATTAACACAGTCATGGACTGAATATTGCTATAGATAAAAGGACGTGCTCACACGGGTCGCCTGTGTAGGTACTGCAATAAAGGTGCGGTTACTTATGAGCCAAGAAATTAACTGCTGAAAATGTTCCGAATATTGACGGCTAGCGACTATACATAATAGTGTGGTAATAGTGGGCCTAATAATGAAATGCCCATGACGCGTAGATACCTACAGAGTTCAACTGAAAGCATTACGTATCGTTGTATTTTTTTTTCCTAAATACTGTCCCACTGAACATAACAAATACAATACAAGAAAACAGCTAAAAAAGATTCTTGCCACGCAAGAAGTAGGGACATAACTCCCTGTGAAAAAAACATAACAAACATTTAAACTCACATACACAAACTACCCGGAACTGTAACCTGTAGGCCGTACAAATATTTGTTTCGTGCGGGAATCGAACCCGCGACACGCAGCGAAGCAGTCGATCGCTCAGCTACTGCACCAACCGTGTCAAAGGAGAGGGAGTGGGTCGTAATCTACCATATGGACCCAGTGCAGGTTGGTAGATGTCACATGTCTTCGAAGTTTTGTCTCTAAGACAGGCCGATTACCTCACGATGTTTTTGCTTCACCGTTTTGAGAGCAGTGGTGATGAAATAATTTAATTTAACACACAAAGTTAAGCGCCTGACGGTCCTAACTAGGAGCCTATGGCGCCTATTGGTATGAATTATTACGAATATACATTAATAGGTTTCAAACTGTTTTTCATTTCACACCAATATTCGCTTCGAATCTCGCCAAAGTGAATTTCAAAGTGAATTTTAATGTTGGGTTTATAACGAAACAACATGTATCGTTAGGCCAGGGCATAAAAAAAAAAGATTGTTTCATAACATTTTGGTGCGCGTGTGCGTTTGTGTATGTGCGTGAGGGGGTGTGTGTGTATTTTGAATGTGTTTGTGTGACTATGTCTGAGAAATTTTGAGTATACCTGGTACGTATCTTTTTCTCGATCGATTACCTTTTTTAAGTGTAGGTACGGGATATGGGAAGCATTAAGAGGTTCCTGCAGCTAAAGTTCCTCCTGAAATGTTCTGTTCATAGTACAAAACAATTAGTATATTAGTATTAACAATTAGTCAAGAATATATATATTCAATATTTCACTAGCATTATTCAGTGATGTTAAAGTCCAGAAATATTTTACTGCAGCCATCATTTAGGCAATGCAGTAAGAATAATTGCACTGAAATTCGTATTCAGCTAAGTAGTACTTACGTGGTAGGCAATCATGTTAGTATTCACAAGGCGTAATATTTCTTATTGCAGCTGTGACCTAAATATGCAGAGCAAGTCGTAATTCGACGATTTATGACAGTGCGAATAAAGTCTTTGAAGTAATGAGAGCAAGGCGGCAGTCGAAGGCAATGTTGCTTTGACCATTAGTTATTTCGATATTGGGCGAGCCTGAAATTTGACCGTTAGTTACCTCGATATTAGGCGAGCCTGCCATTTGACCGTTAGTTACCTCGATATTAGGCTAGCCTGCAATTTGACCGTTAGTTACCTCGACATTAGGCGAGCCTGCCATTTGAACGTTAGTTACCTCGATATTAGGCGAGCCTGCCATTTGAACGTTAGTTACCTCGATATTAGGCGAGCCTGCCATTTGACCGTTAGTTACCTCGATATTAGGCGAGCCTGCCATTTGACCGTTAGTTACCTCGATATTAGGCGAGCCTGCCATTTAACCGTTAGTTACCGCGACATTAGGCGAGCCTGCCATTTGACCGTTAGTTACCTCGATATTAGGCCAGCCTGCAATTTGACCGTTAGTTACCTCGACATTAGGCGAGCCTGCCATTTGACCGTTAGTTACCTCGATATTAGGCGAGCCTACAATTTGACCGTTAGTTACCTCGACATTAGGCGAGCCTGCCATTTGGCCGTTAGTTACCTCGACATTAGGCGAGCCTGCCATTTGACCGTTAGTTACCTCGATATTAGGCGAGCCTGCCATTTGACCGTTAGTTACCTCGATATTAGGCGAGCCTGCCGTTTGACCGTTAGTTACCTCGATATTAGGCGAGCCTGCAATTTGATCGTTAGTTACCTCGACATTAGGCGAGCCTGCCATTTGACCATTAGTTACCTCGATATTGCTGTGGAGGCATGAGCAATAGGAAGTAAAGTTCACGCATCCTCCATAGAAAAGGGAGGATCCTCCAACCAGACGAGTGTTATGTCTGGCGGACACTTGCCCAATGAGATGTAGAATTCGTGTGACGTCAGTATGACGCGTTGTACCTGTGGTGTTTGTAGGTACCGCTGCAATTAACCTAGCGAGCAGAAGAGATCACTTAAATACAAAGACATTACATTATTGACTTGTGGTAAAACATTATTATACGTGTACTTATCCTGATTTCATTGCATTAAGTTAAACATATGCCCATTCTCACAATTCACCTATAGAAATAGTAATGTTAAGTATTTTTTAACACCCTTGCTCGTAAAGCTGATGTAATCCCACCGGTTTTAAATATGTAAAGCGGGCCATAACAAACGCGTGTGTTATCAAAGCAAATAGTTAAGTTATAGTCCATACAAATTCCATAACAGCATTATTTGTCATTTCAAATAATTATGGAACTGATCGCCGCCGCGTGGCTCTAGCCAGTGAGCAGCGCGCTGTTCCATATTTAAAATGGCAAATAATAATACTAATGGCGGGAAAGCAACAGTGAGCATTCACAGATTGAGTTTATTTAAAATAACTGATGTCCTATTTGAAATAAACAAATTTGTATTTGTTTGTATTTAAATGAGTATTTGTAAAAAAAAACAGTTTATTCGGTAATTTAAAAACTTGACTGCATGCTCTAGCATCTTTGCCAACATTTTCACGCAGCTACGGCAGAAAATAAACCTCGCGCCATTTTTCTCAAATTTTCTTTTCTTTGTACTTGTATTCTGAATATCTTTTTTTCTGTTTCCTCGCAAGTGTGTTAAAAAATGTCGTACGATATACGTGCGTATTGGTATAACATGCTCGGCTCAATTACACCCTCGCCTTCGGCTCGGGCTGAAATTCCGCCTCGCATGTTATAACCATCATTACGCACTAATATCGTAATGTACTATAAAAGTGATGATTCGTTGTTTTCGTGTGAATAAATTCGTGCGGATCGACTAATAAGCCAAAGATAGGCGCTCCGCGATTTATGTGACAGAGCCAAACTATGTTGGAAGTTTTGTAAGAAAGCAAATTTGGCGTAGTTATGTTATGGGTTAAACATTCGTTGTTTTGAAAAAAATTCAGAGTATAGAGAGTAAGTGAACAACATTGATAAAATCCTCCTTCCTTCCTTCCTTAAATCCTTCTCTGCATGAGAGGAGACCTGTACCCAGCAGTGGGACGATACAAGGTTGATGATGATGATGATGATTGATAAAATACTTATTTGTTCGAGCCGTTTCGGTGGAAACACGAAGGAAATGGGGCCCAAGTGCATGGGAGTACTTCGAATCATGGCCAAACAATTGGTCTATTCGTCACGTGTCCAGGGCTGCTCTTCATTGTTTTCCAAAATCCTTGACTATGACTAATAACTGTAAATTTAATGAATGCACGGCTAGAAAATGGGGTATTTTCATTTGGGTTCTACTTACCTAAGTAAAACACTTTCAGCTATAGGTACTAAATATATTTATCCTGGAAGTTAGCCTTTCGTAACTTCGTTAGCGTTTCGTATTCAAGAGCATTAGGCTGAGTTTTAGGTGAGTAGAGGAAGGTTAGAAAACTTATTACAAAAAAAAAAAAAAACAATCTCCAAAATAACACTACAAAGTGAAATATAATATATTTGGTCTTCCAGCATCAAATCCTGATATCCTTTATCATGGGACGACTACCTTGACATATCTTCATTTCAACAAAAAAGAATCATCGGATAAAATGAAACAAAACAGATGATGGATTTGATTTGATTTGATACGATTTATTTTACAAAACATACACTTTCATCAGCCAGAATCGTTGAAGACGAAGAAATTCATGCAATTTCAGTGCTTTAATTAAATAAAACATTAATCCAAAACCGCAATCTAAACGCACCAATAAATTTTCAAAAAAGCACCCATAAAATCCGTAAACTGTCTACAGTCGTTATTAGAATATATATATGTATTACTTAGCGCCAGCCCGCGAATTCATCCGCATGAAATTTCTGGTTCAAGTCGCATTCGCAACGCATCACCTGTTTACGCTGTCACTTCGTTTACGCATCACCTGGTCGTGATGTCACTTCGTTTTCGCTTTTTACGGTTCGAGATTTTTATTTTTGTACGGTTTTTTCGGGCCGTAGCGTGAAGTTTAATAACTACAATCATCATCAAGAGTAGGGCTACCAAATTAAAAAAATGCTACAAAAAAAGAAACAATAAATCGCTTTCGGTAGTTTTAGAGAATTTGTATCAATGAGTTACGTTCAAACAAATTCCTCAGCTTCATTATTAACTAGCTTCTTGAAGCTTGTAATCCGTGCTTCTAATGCTATGTAGAAATCCTCACGGGTGCCCCAGAACACCCTCCGAAAGTTTCGTAGAGTTTCGTAGTAGGTAAGTAAAGTAATCCGTTCAATGGTTTCGGAACGCATAGAGGACAAACAAGCCCCCCAATGGAATGAAAGCCTTGGGAGGCCTTTGTCCAGCAGAGGACCTCTATAGGCTGAGAAGAAGAAGAAGAAGAAGACAAACATACAAATATTGATTTTTATTTAAATATGCATATGCAATAAGTGGTATACAATTTTACTTTAAACGTGGACGACGAGAAAATGCATTCTTGACATCTTTACCTTTCAGTTTCATACATACCTATGAATATCTAGATGAATTTTATCTTTATTAGCTACTGGAATTGTTGAACAGACAGGTGTCAGAAACGTATTCTCTCGACGTCAGGGCAGTAAAGATAGTGCGCCTCCAAGGTTGAGTGAATAATGTACACGGTATATTGTTTTATATTTTGGATTTCACATATTCCGGATGAGTTTCTTGAAAAACTCTTTCATTTAACAGTGACTTGTACAGTTTCGAAACTGTTGGGTACTTGTCGATATCCAGTTTATGTCTGAAAAAGAAAAAAAATCTCGTAATCTGCTTCGTGTAATTCAATCAAAACTTTGATTGTTTGATGCAAACTGTGTTTCAAATTTCACTTTACAATTTACAGATAAAAGAGTTATGAAATGGAAAATAAACAGATTTGTCAAACCATCGAGATAGAGTTAAGTGTTTCAGTTTAATGTTGGGCCCTCACGAGTTGAGGCTCAGTTGTTAAAATATTGTCTATGGAAAAAGTGAATAATGGAAGAAAAACATAGATTGTTTGCTTTGCGTCTCGCTCACGATTTATGGAAGTAGAGCGGGAGAAGTGGTTGCAAAGATTAGTATACCCCTACCTAAATGGCGTAAATTATAAATTATGCGTAAAGCTTGAAAGATTGTTTAATTAATACTTACTTTAATTACTAACTGGATCTATCATCAATAATTCCCTATTTTCTTTTATATATTTTAGAAGACAAACTCTTCTAGCAAAGAAGGCGGTATTTTAGGCTTGTTTTGAAAAGATTTTACTATATATTCTTTCATGACTTACATGAACCTAAACAGATTCGTCACAAGCAGTAGGTCAATATTTATGACATTTAAATGTATGTACCTCAATTGTTTAAAAGAAGTTTAGATACCCACCTGGATACTGCATTGTACATCTGAGGCACAAAACACAAATCAGCAATGGTAATTTGATCTCCAACGCAACATTTCCCAGCTGTCTTCTGCAGCAGTTCCTCCAAAGTCTGAAGACCACGGTCGGTAAAATATCTTGTGAATTTAATATATTGTTCCGTCGTCTCGAAGTGAGGTCTTAAACCGATGTTTTGTAACGGCTGGATGCCGGAGACTACTATCTGCAAAAGAAAATGGTTAATTGATTTGTCCCTTATACGCCTTGCGAAAATAAATAAAGTGATTTAATTTCTACTAAACCTACATTTATTATATATATTATATTATAACTTGCATTTATGAAACGCCAAAAGTTAGGTGCATGCTTTCAATTGGTCGTTTCTTATGGAGAAGAGCCCGGGAAGTAACTCCACAGTTACTCTGTAATAATAATTGGCTCTCATAATGTTTAAATGTCCTAGTGTCCTATCTAAACCAAATAGGGTAGTTGACTAAAAAAACTGATTAGTCCGTCAGTCAAATTTCCAAAAAAAATCTAGACAAGTATTTTTCTTTTTTCATATAAACAAAAAATGAAGACGATACAGTGCGTTGAAAACTCGTGTGACGTCACTCATTGCTACACTTTTTAGCAACGAGTGACGTCACCAGCTCCGACTGCGGATCTTTGATGCCTTTTATATTTGTCTATTGTTATTGATTTGATAAAACAAAATATACGTATACAATATTTTTCTATAATCTGAATAACGGACTCAATTTTTATAAATCTTTCTTCTTATTCTTCCTCAGCCTATAGATGTCCACTGCTGGACAAAGTCCTCCCCCAAGGCTTTCCACGATGACTGGTCTTGTGCTGCCCGCATCCATCGGCTTCCCGCGACCTTCACCAGGTCATCGGTCCACCTTGTTGGGGGCCTCCCTACGCTGCGTCTTCCAGTACGTGGCCGCCACTTCTAATGGAAAGAGCTATGCTAGGAGTTTCTCTGCGTGATCGAATCAGAAATGAGGAGATCCGCAGAAGAACCAAAGTCACCGACATAGCTCTGCGAGTCGCTAAACTTATAAATCTTAATTCAAATCAAATTCTCAATTTTTAGAATCAAGTTTTTTTTACCCAGAAAACATCCCTATTCAGTTTTTTCGGAGAGTTGAGGATTAGTAGGTAGTTTCAATTTTTTTAATGTTACCTATAGAGATACAGATTACCTAGGTAAGGTTTAGGGCCTTTAAAACACAAAATTGACCAAGCAATTGAAACCATCGCTGCGGAAGAACGGCGGTGATATAAATTCCGTCGTAAAAGTTACAGCAAGATATTTACTTAAGTACTTTATATTTTTTTCCAGTACATTTCAGACATAGTATCGCAGAAAGAGAGAGAATTTTTTTCTCATTTAACTTTTTTCGCTAATGTTAAGTCAGGGGCTTTAGATAATTCAGAGTTTCACAATAATTACCGCCCAAAGCGAAAGTGTGCCGATGTAGGATTAACACTTCGAATACTCTTTGAATGTAGCCAGGTTAAAAGGCAAATTTATTTAATTATATAATTCGAAAGTCAGTTGGCAAAAGCTGAACCACTTTCCGTTTATTATTGAGTTATGTTTAGTCAGCATCGTAATCAAGTTAGATTAATGATTCTTAAAGTTGTTATGTGATCTGTAACCCGAGGGACATATAGGTATATAATACGTTGTGCATACGAATTTATATTAGTACTAGCTTTCCGCCCGCGGCATCGCGGCATGGCATTATATCGCGCTTTTTAGATTTCTCTCGGAAATATCGAATTTTCCCGCGATTAAAAGTGCCCTATTATTTAGTCCAGACTTCTCTCTTTAGGTCTGCAAAATTTCAAAGCAGTCGATTTAGTAGTTACGGCATGAAAGCGGAACAAACATACTCAATTTCCGTTTTATAATACATATTAAGGATTGTGACGAAACTGTCTATTTCATTTTCACGTATTAATCGCTTTGATATATTGCACCTAGGTAAAACATGAAATGAAAATGGATGATGATCCACTCGGGCGAAGCTGCGGCCAAAAGCTACGGTTTATATAACATGACAAACTGACCGAGTCAGACGGTTCAAAAGTAAGTCTTGCAAATGGTACAAACCTCACAGAGTTCTCTCATCTTGGCTTTCTGCAGAGGGCATTTCGGAGTCAGGGCCGGCTCGGGACGAGTATCCTCCAGGTACTGCACGATAGCCATAGACTCCACAAGTGTTTCGTTATCTAAACATTAATAAAAAAATAAAAATAAAATTAGACATAATAAGGCCAATAAGGAATTGAATATCGTGGTGGCCTAATGGTTAAAACACCAGCCTCTCAAGTATGAGTGCGCGGGTTCGATTCCAGGTCAGGTAAGTACCAATGTAACTTTTCTAAAGTTATATGTGCTTTCTAAGTAGGCTTGGACACCGATGACTGAAGGTGAAGGAAAATATCTTGAGGAAATCTGGACTTTATAGCATGGTGATTACGCTCAATTCTTCTCTGTATGAGAGGAGACCTGTGCCCAGCAGTGGGACGATAAAAATGTTGATGATGATGAAAGCCACCTGACAATGAGAGGGAGTGGGTTCGTAATACCCCAAAATGGGGCCCAGTGCTAGTTGCTAAATGTCACATGTTTTCGATATTCTGGTTCTACGAAACGCCGGTTTTCTCACAGTATTTTCATAGTATAAAGAGGGGAAGTAGGTTATCTCCGACCCAATCCGCGATTTAATTGCCTACTGTCTTAGGGTTAACGACTGTCCGCGCTTCGTCGGTTACGGTTGTCGCCCAAACCGCTAACAAATATTTAT
The DNA here is from genome assembly GCA_017933935.1 of Sesamia nonagrioides. Taxonomy (NCBI): domain Eukaryota; kingdom Metazoa; phylum Arthropoda; class Insecta; order Lepidoptera; family Noctuidae; genus Sesamia; species Sesamia nonagrioides. The sequence goes on along the minus strand of JADWQK010001955.1, from coordinate 638,402 downwards.
AGACTTAGAGCTATGTTTAAATTATTTGCTTAGTATTTAGTTTACATATACTGATCAGTTCTTTTTTTTAGTAGTTTTTATTTTTAGTTTTGTATACATAAAGGACCATATTTATTTTTAATTAATACAAATATAAATAATACAAACATAATATCTATTGAACCACACATTTAATACAAAATTACAAATTAGCTACAGAAAAATATTTTCTTCGGTTTCGACTATTACGAAACGCCTTGTTATTAAACTTTAATGTGTAATATATCCGTATCCTTGTAAATAACTTTTAGAAATATAATTTGAAAAATATAAATCTTTTATTTGTTCATAAATAGACATACCAACTTTGCAGTTTATGTCATCATTTTTAAATGCTTTTTGGAACATCTGCTCTATCCTCTTAATAATATTTTCTACAAAGTCGTCAAAGTGGAACCGCTAATATTTGGTTTCTAGAATATTTTTTGTAGTGAAGATACCTAGATTCTCCACTTAAATTGCAAACTTGCTGATTAGCATTAAAATACGATTTAAGTTGTTCGCAATCCTGGTGACGATCCATGCATTTTTTTAACAAGAACACGTGACGCGCGGACCTCGTCCGGTGCTAGCCGCGACTAGCGCACTGATAGCACTCTAATATTGTGTTTGGGTGTGCGTGCGGCGACGCATAGATACTATGGCGCACACATACATGCCGCGCGCGGTGCGTTTGTATGAAGATAACCTACTCTGTCCCTCTTTTTTCTACGGTATTTTCCTTCAACGTTTTGAGAGTATATGATGAAATAATTTACACAAAGCTAAGCCCTCGTTCGTGTTCAAACCTATGACGACAAAGACTAGATACTTACTACTACAAACACCGGTACAATTAGGAGAACACAAAAAAAGCCAGATTCTTTTTTAAATAATTATTAATTCATGTTTTTTCACTTAATTTGAGCGTTTTTACTCGATATGAGTATGCCACATCCAAAACTAGGGTTATTTTTTAAATATAAAAACACATAAAAACACAAAAAATGAGACGCCTTAAAATTTCTGCACAATTAAAAAATCATTACAGTGTTTTTTTTTTAAACAAACTATCAATCGCTTGTATTGCCTCCGCGGGCTCTTATTAGAACTTGAAATGAAATCGTTTATTAAGCAAGTAGGATCACTGATCACTTTTACACGTCATATGTTTTTTTTAAACTAGATGAAGCCGGTATTTCCTAACTGTCTACCTCTGAGAAGAAATAGCCTTGGATACGTCTGTCCATGTTCCTAATGACATTTTCATTGACATGACATTTTTCACTTGACTACCACTACAAGTGCTCTCAAAAGACCTTCATATAAAATAATATATCGCTTAAACCTAAGATACTGTATTAAAACGTGGTAGTGAAATGAATCCTGCTTCTATCTTCGGTATTCAGTGCCTGAGATATTTTAGCCAATCAGTTCCTATACATGTTTAATGACCACCATCTAATTGAACAAAACGTTGAATGACAGACATCGCCTGTGGACGCTCTATTTCACAATAGTCACACAAAATTCCAATACCTATACACATGACGCGAATAATTGATAGCTATTGACCATTGACTGAACAATCAACGTTGCTAAATGTGACTTGAATTGAAGCAATCGAAAGTTGTATTCACCTTAAGATAGATAATGGCGCCGATTCTGTTGTTCAAAAACTAAACTAATTTTAAGTTATGTGCATATTTTTCTTTCCATGTCGTTAAGAAAAAGATAGAAGATAACATTTTAATTTAATCCTGTCAAATTCAGACACTTCATAGACAGTTTAGACACCATTGATAAAATATTAAACTAAGGTAGATATGTCACTAGCGCACTAAAAATGAAGCGTACAAAAGGAAGTAAGTCCTGTATCTCGCTTTAGTCACTCTCGATACACTCGTAAAAACAAACGACAAACACTAACAGCGCAAACGACAAACACTAGCCATCTTTTTCTTCTCTATGCTTTAGATTGCGCCCCATCTCACTCACACTGTACCAATGTATGCCGAATAAAAATATGCATGTGTGCTGCTGCTGTGTTCGGCACATTTTTTTTGGTCAGTTTGTTAGAATATATCGTATCTGTTTAATATTTTATCAATGTTAGACACGATTATAAACATGGCGACTAAAAATACGCCAGTTTACGTCAGGAGCGCACTAATTTGACAGGTCTAAACTGACATTTTATCTTCTGTCCTTTTCTTAACGAAATGGAAAGAAAAAGATGCATAACTTAAAATTAGTTTAGTTTGTGAACAGAATCGGCGCCATTATTTCACTAAAAGTGTTCAGTATATAAAAATAAACAGCTGCGCTCCTATTGGTTAAAGCGTCTATACTAATATAGTATAGACGCTTTAACCAATAGGAGCGGAGCATATAAAAAAAAACATATGGAAACCTACGCGGGTGAAAGCGCGAAGCGCAGCTCTCAAACTCTTCAGCTTTATATATTTAAAGCTGAAGAGTTTGTTTGTTTGAACGCGCTAATCTCAGAAGCAGCTGGTTCGATTTGAAAAATTCGTTTTGCGTTGGATAGCCCATTGATCCAGGAAGGCCATAGGCTATATAACATCACGCTGCGATGAATAGGAACGGAGCATAACTAACTTAACGCGAACGAAGTCGCTGGCGGCCGCTAGTGTTGTATATAGCCTAAAGCCTTCCTGAATTAATGAGCTATCCAATGCAAAAAGAACTTTTCAAATCGGAACCGAAGTTCCTGAGATTAGCGCGTTCAAACAAACAAACTCTTCAGCTTTATATATTAGCATAGATTAGTATAGATTATTTGATTCAATAATTTCTAATTTGGTACCGTCTCGGTTGATCGGTTCTGCTTCGACAACAGAACCATTTAATTTGTTAAAAGGTCTTACTACTCATTGATTCTCCTATAACGATCCTGTCCTTAGAAATACCAAATAATTCACTTAATTTGTCTCGTATTTGATTCGCAGGTATATTAAGCGAACTTTACAAATTCCTCGAGGTGGAAAGTTAGGGCAAATAAGCTTGCCAAGTGGTAAATTACTTTCATAAGCAATATGGTGTGAATCACTTTGAACCTTCTGCTAAAGAGATAAATGTGTTTATACTGTGGCGATTAGCTCTTGTTTTCTGCAGCAGGTTTGATCGTTGTCCCGAGAGCACATATGTACATATACACAATTTCTGTCAATATTAGTTCCCACACTAGTTTCTACGTAGGGACTTACCTTTTGATGCGTACTTTATTTATTCACACTTTATGACGTCGGTTTTCTTTTTATACCTATTGAATATTGTTTACTTGGTTCTATTTTATTCTATTTTTATATAAGGCAAGTGCTACCAATGTCAAAAGTAGATTGGAGAAGCAAGAGTGTACATAAACGTTTACTTAGTTACCAAACTAATCTACACAGTCTAATGACCATATTACAGCACCTTACTCAAGACTCAAGCATTACTTAAAACTAGTTTCAACCTATCAAATTGCTTCAAACGAGATTTAAGTAAAGCTTGAATTTTTAGTGAGCTTCTGTAATACGGACCTAAGTGTAGGTATGAGCTACTTAGTCTGTTTTTTCAATCTCTACTCTATACTAATAGTATACATACCTGAAGAGTTTGTTTGTTTGTTTGAACGCACTAATCTCAGGAACTGCTGGTCTGATTTGAAAAAATATAATTGCGTTGGGTAACCTATTAATCTAGGAAGGCTTAAGGCTATATTATAACATCACGCTGCGACATATAAAAGTGGCGGAGCATATAAAATAAAACATATCGAAACCTACGCGGGTGACACCGCGGGGCGCAGCTAGTAAGTAGTACTTCGTTTCTTAAAAAGAAGGAGGTTACTCAATTCGACTATAGTCATAGATAGTCATTAGTCATTAACAACAATCATTGTATCTGAAATCACATAGTAAAAGAGGAAATCAATACATTAAATTACATTAAAAAACACGTTAAAAATATTCCAAAAATTGCATATCCACACACACAGGAAATCTGTTACAGATCGTCAACAGAATAAAGACACTTATTCAACAGGAAACGTTTAAGCCGACCCCTGAATGAATTTGAGTAAATAGCGCTTTTTATGTCTAGAGGCAACTTATTAAACAATATAATTGATTGCTATTTAGGACTGTATATATGCTTTTACTTGAAAGCCTCCGTGGCGTAGCGGTAGCGGACGCGGCCGCTTCGCAAGGTGGCGCGGGTTCAATCCCCGTACAGTGCAAGTGTTTGTATGAATGAATATGAATATTTGCACTGGTCTGGTCGTGCCTCGGAAAGCACGTTAAGCCGTCGCCGCGTCGGTCCCGGTTGCCATACGAAAATCTATTGGCAGCCGTTACGGGTTGTTGGAGCCCTCAAAAGTCCAACAATTGGTCTAACTGCAATGCTTCGATGTCGCCTTCGGGTTGTGGAGGTCAGACGGCAGTCGCTTCACGGAGAATGTCGAAGTTTAGCCATATTAGCAGTTGGACTGGTAAAGCGGACCCGAGACTCCAAAGCTGAAAGGATGCGACTGGGATTGACGCTGTGATGATGATGATATGCTTTTACTTGAAACGTTCGTAATAGATATGTTCAAATTGAATTGGATTGTGCAGATATTGGCGCAGATTCTGTTGGTCACAAACTAAACTAATTTTAAGTTGACTTCATCTTTTTCTTTCCATTTCAATAAGAAAAGAACAGAAGATAAAATGTCAGCTAAGATCTGTCAAATTAGTGCGCTCCTGACGTAAACTAGCGTATTTTTCTACTCTATTCTTTAATATGGCAACTAAAATCGATGGATGTCGACTATTCTGCCAATGTCAAGTGGTTTGAAAAGCAAGAGTGTAAGGTCCGTATTACAGAACGTCACTCAAACTCAAGCTCTACTTAAGTCTCGTTTCAAGCCTTTTGATTGGTTGAAACTAGTTTTAAGTAATGCTTAAGCAGAGATCAATGCTTGAGTAACGTTCCGTAATACGCACCTAAGAGTGTAAGAAAGAAAAAAAAAAGAAAGGAATAATTAAAATCAAAACTTTCGATGCTACAGTTGACCTTTGTAGATCTTGAGGGGTTAGTACTGGACGCAAACAAACAAAAAATTAAAACTACATATTATATTATAATTGTTAGAACATCAATAGAAACATATACCACAACACAACCAAATATATAATATTTGAAGAAGTTGCTTATAATTTTATATTATTGTGGCGGATGAATATCATCAACACCACAAGTAATTCTGTAGAGGGATATGGTAAAAGGGAAGGGAAATTAATTGGAAGAGGAATTTTAAAATTGGGGAGACGACTATACAAATCTAGAGGTGGGATGTTGTTAGAGCATTCAAAAAATATGTGTTCCAGTGTACCCTCCTCCAACCCGCATTCGCAGAGAGAGGAGTCACGGACATGGATCTTGTGCAAAAAAACGTAGTCGCCATGTTTATAATCGCGTCTAAACTGTCTATGAGTATCTTAATTTGACAGGATTAAATTAAAAAGTTATCTTCTGTCCTTTTCTTAACGAAATGGAAAGAAAAAGATGCACATAACTTAAAATTAGTTTAGTTTGTGAACAACAGAATCGGCGCCATTATCATAACATTATTTTCAGGATAATTGCCGTGTATAAACTCGTCGTTTGTCGGTCTCCGTGGCGCAGCGGTCAACACGTCTGCCTGCTACGTGGAGGCCCCGGGTTCGATCCCTGGCCAGGTCATGATGGGAAACGATCTTTTCCTAATTGTCCTGGGTCTTGGATGTTTATCTATATATTTTTTTTTTAATTATTATAAACTAGTGCTTGACTGCAATCCCGCCTGATGGTAAGCAGTGATGCAATCGTTGATGGTAAAGCGCACTAGTTTATTAAGAGCCTATACACTTAAAAAACTTAGGAATAGGAAGGATGACGGCAGTTGAGCGAGGTATTGCAATGTTAAACCCAAGACCAACACGACCAAACGATGCTGCGCTAGAGGGAGATTGATCTCGAGACTCTCCACGACCAAACTCCCGACACAACAACATTTGGCGCATCGTACCCGCCACACATCGCAACACAACTGCTCAGACCCGTCCTCCGTACGGCTTCACCAGACATCATGCCGGAACACGACGAATCGCTTGGTGGCAAGACTTTGTCTGGTGGGTGGTAACTTCCGCCGGCAGCCGATGTTATGGCCTACCACCGAGAAATAAACCAAAAAAAAAAATAAAGCAATGCTTAATATATGTATCTATTATAAAATATAGTATCGTTGAGTTAGTATCCCATAACACAAGTCTCGAACTTACTTTGGGGCTAGCTCAATCTGTGTGATTTGTCTGTATATATTTATTTATTTATAAACTGCAACAGATATTCAAATCTTGGAACTGTTGAAAAAGAAATAAATACTGTTTATTTACACAGTAAAATGAGTTTGATAAATGCAAAAATAAAGCAATGCTTAATATACTTTTATCTGCTGGAACCATCCCGTGGAACGTTAGAATGCAGATGCATTCAAGCAGAAGATGGAGCACAAATAAATAAGTTAAGTTAAATCAAGTCTGCAAATGATTCCAATTTGTTTCGTTTAATATACCTAGCTGTTATAATAATTGCGTCGTTAAAATATCTTACAATATTTTTTTTTGTATTTTAAAACTATTGCCTGAGCTCAATCCCGCCTGATAGTAACAGAGAAGCAATTGGTGATGGTAAAGCACGCTAGTATATTAAGAGCCAATTCACTCTAGCCTTGAAGACACTCAAATTGTAGTCTGACGGAAAGACCGCCGCTGGCAAATTGTTCCCAGTCCCTTGATGTACACGGTATAAAAGACGAGGCGAAACGCTTCGTCCGGATCATAGTGGTTTCAACAACGTCAGGGTGGATTCTCGCCGTACGACGGGTCGTCCGATGACGGAACAGAGATGGAGGAATTAAGTCATGCAATTCCTGCGCACACTCTCCAAAATGCATCCTATAGAACACCGACAGGCTAGCTACTCTTCGTCTGTGCTCCAGGCTTTGGAGACCGTTTTAAAGCAAATCTGGATCGCCAATTAGCCTCTTCGCTCGCCTCTCCACCGAATCCAAAGTTGGCTGGTGGCATTTTGCAGCACCAGCCCAAATGTGGATGCAGTATTCCACACGCGAACGGACTTGCGCTTTGTATAATAATAATATTAGAAGCAGAATTAGAAGCTGTCCTGGTGTGAAGTACCACCGACCTTTGCGATAACGCCAAGTTTCCTGGCCAATCTTTTGTAATGTATATTAAATCAAAGCAGTCGAAAAGTTGAATTAAACGGTTGAGATAAATTCATATGTATATGACAAGCCGACGCACTTTGCAGGATTCAATGACCCAAATAGTTACCAATTCAGACAGAGTTTTTCTATGTGCGATGTTATTAGGTGGCGACACATTCATTAAATAGCTATTTGCGGAGTTATTGACCGGTCCACTTTAAACAAACGGTCGGTCGCCTCGAGCACGCAAATGGAGTTTTATTGTAGCGAACCGCGAACAAACGACACTGGTTGAATTTTTAATATTGCAGCTTTAGACCTTTTTAGAGCGAGCCAAAACCACTTGGCAAGAAAATAAAAAGTTTTAAGGTTCGCATTGTGAGTGCACTCTGATGGGTATTTTATTTACGTGGTCAGATTTATTTTGAATTTGTTTTTTTGCAAACTGTTTTCTTTTTCAATTATTTAATGAAGTACGAGAGTGCGAAGTCTCTCAAGTACGAGTGTGCGGGTACCAATGTGACTTTTCTAAGTTATATGTACTTTCTAAGTATATCATGGACACCAATGACTGAATAAAAGGTGAAGGAAAACATCTTGAGGAAACCTAGACTTTAGGTCTGAAATCGCCAACCCGCATTGAGCAAGCGTGGTGATTACGCTCAATCCTTCTCTGTATGAGAGAAAACCTGAGCCCAGCAGTGGGACGATAAAAAGGTTGATAAATGAAGATTATGAAGCCTAAATAAATAAATTCTTCGCAATATGTTCTACATTATAATCGTTTCAAGTCAGACAATTTGTTATCGAAAAGCTTTGAAGATTACATTTGAAATGAAAATCTCTTTGAACAAATGTTTAAATACCCACTGAATTAACAAGACTCAATTTATTTACACACTGATCATACAAAACAGTTTAAGAGATAGCTACGTAGCGTTAAGTTTTTAGCATTGTCTGTAATCTTTGCTAAACGGTTTCACAACGTGGAACGGATCTTTAACACCAGAGATAGCAAATTATAGGGGTAAGCACATCAGCAGCTCTAATGTTACTGCACTTATCAATCTGGAGCTGTAAATAGTGACGGGGCATTACACTTACTAGGGATTCTGTGGAAGATTTATATTTCTATTTACAGAATGTATTTCGTTTACGATAGAGGATTTACTTTTACCTTTATGTCTGTATTTTACTGAGAAAATTCCGAATATTTTCGAATAAATATTTGGTAGGTTTAGATAGGCATTGCTAGCTTATGGCAAAATGGTAACAGCTGCACGGGCGTATTGTGAATGGTGGATGGGTGACCAACAAAAAGTCCGATTACCTGTCTTACCAGAGATAATTGCAAAACAATAAATCATTTATTATTTATCAGTTACTAGTTTATAATGGTACCCTCATACCCAGTAACTGATAAATAATAAATTATTTATTTCCTGTAAGTAGTTTTGAAGAAGAAGAAGTAGTTTTGTACAAACACTTTTACCAAGACATTTTTATTTCAATGCATGCAACTGCATGCATTGAAAAAAAAAAGATGAATATCAGAAATCGTGCCGCTCAACTGAAAACTTAAGAAACTCAATGTTTCGACGAACAATACTGGGTTGTGGAAGTCAGTTAGGCTATCAGTTCAGCTGCTTCGTTTTTGGACTGAAAGCCGAACCCAACAGCTGTGAAAAGGCTAGGCTGACTGATTAACCAACCTCGCTCAACTACCGTCATCCTTCCTAGTTTTTTAAGTGAATAGGCTTAAAAACTAGTGCGCTTTACCATCAACGATTGCATCACTGCTTACCATCAGGCGGGATTGCAGTCAAGCACTAGTTTATAATTATTTAAAAAAAAAATATTTAAAATATTATTAGGTTGACTTCTTCTTTTTTCCCAACCTGGGCCTGGACTGTACGAATTGAACATAATCCATGCGGGTGCTATTCTTCTTATATTTTATCTGTGGAGCGAGGTTATCTCTCTAGAGATTGCTTCGCGCAACAGATGATAAATGTAATGTCTAATTCGTTACTTTAATAAGTAACGAATTACCTACTTTCAAAGTATATGGAGTACAAGATATAATTATCTAGTACTCCATATACTTTGAAACTACTTACTTATTTTTTTGTGTTGGATGGGAAATCATCAAATGACCTCTCCCGCTCTGGGCGGAGCGAAATGGCCTGTCAGATTTGTACTGACTAAAACAAACCCCCTGTTCCTTCACTTACCTGTGCGCCAGGGCCATGGTTTCTATTTTAACCAACCCACAACCCTGACTCAGGAGGCATCGGTCTTCGTGGATCCCGTCACGATGTGGTGACATCTCTTTCAGGTGCGCGTGAAACAAAGCGAGCTGCCCACTGCTCACCGCCCGCAAGTCCAGCCCTACGATGACCGCTACTTCGTTGTTGTCGCAGGAAACGCCCTGGCCAGAACCAGGGCGTCTCTTGCGTCGGCTAGAGGCGTGAGCGCGCTGGGAATCCCGCTCAATCACGCGCTCCGCCTCCTCCTTTGCCAGCATCACTATTTCGCAGAAGGAGGTGACGTCCGGGGCAGGACACGCGTTCCGAAGACCTTGAAAGCACATGGCCTCAGACTTGTGCAGACCACCTCGAGTCCCAGTTTCGGGATCCTCTCAACGAGTCGGAGCACTAATCATTCTACTCAGAAATTTAAGTCCTCTAAAACTTTGCAATGCCACTCGGCTGGGAGCAACAAATCTCCGACGAAATGTCATGGAAGACGAAATCTTAACAGGTTGCGGCTTCGGTGATTTTGTTTCCATTCCCAGGATACCCATTATCCCCAATATTTTTCCGTATACTTTCAAATGTATGCCATTTCCTGTAAGCCTCTGTTACGCCATGACTATTAATCAAGCCCAAGGTCAGACGTTATCGGTTGCGGGTATAGACCTTACTCTTAATTGTTTTTCATACGGCCAACTCTGTTTCTCTATCACCTGTTAGCAACCCAAGCAACCTATTTGTATATCTCCGGGTAATTCCACCGCTAATATAGTATATAGAGAAGCATTAACGTAATCAACTATACCAAAGTCAGAATCATTATTCGCAAAATTTTTATTGTCCAAAAAATACTATACCACCTTCTTGAATTAATTATAACACTCACGAAAAGGTAGACTGGTAGAGTCTGGTAACTGGTAAGTCCGCCATTGTGCAATATTTTTCTCTGTGCATAAAGTTTTAATAAATAAATAAGTGTATAATTATGTATATAGCCCACTCTTATCTTATCGACGTTGTTTTGTTTTCGACAACGACGCGAACGAAGTCGCGGGCATAGCTAGTTACATTATAAGAATTCAACGTAATTCATTCTTCTTGTTCCTATTTATATCTGTGACTATGGAGATTGACTTGCGGCACAGATGATAAATGTAATGTCTAGTTCGTTAATCATTGTTTGGACTGATCCCCTATACTTTGCAAATATGAGAGATACCATTAATTTCAATTAAATATCGAGTCGTGAAGGATTTGAGCGGTCGATAATAATAATTGTGGTAAATTATCTACACCTGAAGTCGTGATGCCCTAGTGGTTTAAACATCAGCCTCACAAATATGAGTGCGCGGGTTCGATTCCAGCTCAGGCAAGTACCAATGTAACTTTTCTAAAGTTATATGTTTTTCTAAGTATATCTTTTACACCAATGACTGAAGGTGAAGGAAAATATGTTGAGGCAACCTGGACTAAGTCTGAAATCACCAACCCGCGTTGAGCAAGCGTGGTTATAACGCTCCATCCTTCCTGTATGAGAGGAGACCTGTACCCAGCAGTGGGACGATAAAAAAAGGCTGACGATGATGATGATGATGTAAGTACACCTGAAATTTTCTCTGGCTTTCACAAAGACTCCAGGATTGATATGTCTTATTAATGAACAGCTGATTAATGACTTTGAACCATCAAAGTACCAAAAAGGTAAAAAAAAGGTAAAAGGCAAAAAGGTAAATGTAAAGGTACCAACCTTTAAATGAAGACACATAATAGATGTCTGAGGTCATCGGAAAACTTGTTATCTGTTATTAGAGATGCGGATGCATTCCACTAGTTTCTACGGTAAATCCTTTACTATACAAGCAGTTCGGCTGTGGAATGACTTGCTCGGGTCCATAAGGCGTGCTCAAACTCTGTCCACTTTTAAAACTATGATAAAAAAGCACTTCCTCTCTATTTAATTTTTTATTTTATTTGATCTTGTATGATGTTTATTAATTAGATTTATATTATATTTATTTAAACTAGTATGATACACTTAACGTACATAATTATTGTATACTCTATATATATATAGTACACTGTAGGCTACCTACACTTTTCTCTCTCCTTCTCCTTAGTATTTCCCCTTAGTGATAAGACCGCCCATTGTGTCACCCTTTGATAAATCTTTATATTTATGTTCTGTAATCTATATGCTGTACATAACAAAGAGTATACCATTCTATTCTTCTTCTCTTTATAATTAAATATCTGGCGTACAGTATCTGAAGCACTTTTTAAATTACCTTACTTATAATTGTTTGGTAGAATTAACCACCTTGCTCTTATTAAAAGGCAAAAAAGAGCAAGATGGTTAATTCTACCAAACTAAAGCTGACGCGTAGATACACTCGTAATCCAGATTAATCTCCCTCTGGTGCAGCATCGTTGGTCCTGTTGGGTTTAACATTGTATCACCTCGCTCAACTGCCGTTTTCCTATCTATTCACTCAGTTTTTTTGAACGAATAGGCTCTACATAAACTAGCGCGCTTTACCATCAACTATTGCACCACTGCTTATCATTAGGCGGGATTGCAGTCTAGCACTCGTTTATGATTATATAAAATAAAAAAATAATAATGTATTTTTTGACAATTAACCAATGAAATATAGTAAAAATACTTTGTAGTTCGTCTGTCCTTACCTATGTAACAAATTAACTTAGGCTTGAATATATGTAGGTACTACATACTTCCATACTTACGATATTCATTTGTTTCAAACATCGAATCAACCTCATTTCACGTTTGAGTTATCAATCCGAATCGCGTTCGAAAATCAAATTTTAGGCGCAAGAGCATCTAGTGACGTCTATTTTTGATTGAAGTGTACTAACGTGTTAATTAATGGGTGAGTGATTACGCAGCCCACAGTACACTCCAGCGGGCCGAGAGGTTATTGTGACTATGATGACATCAGCGAATATAGAACCGAATGTTCGGTCAAACATTCATAGACCTAATATGATGCTTGCTGGCTTGGATATGCTGATTTATTGGTCGGTTATTAGATCGTTATTGTTAAAGATGATAAATGAGTAATATAATTTGTTTTTTGCAAAGCCGTTTTCCGTAACTTTAATCATTTACAACAATGAACAATAAGTCATCTTCAATTATGGGGTGTTTTTTACATACGTACACCTGGGGGAGGGGGAGGGGGGTGTTTATGTAAATGTTGTTGTTGTTATTATTATTATTAGTTTATTGAGGATTCTTCGCTTTATGAAAATTCTATATGCTCTTCTGCTGTAATTCTATATTCTGTATGATTTTGGTAAGCAATAGGGAATGATGTGTTTGCGTTTGCCATCGCCTTTTTCTTCTTCTTCTTCAGTCTATAGAGGGCCACTGCTAGACAAAGGTCTCCTCCAAGGTCTCCCTGAGAGATCCTTTAGTAGCTTCTTACGACACCCACGGGAGGACATGGGATGGTACTATTCTAAGCCCGGTAACACACGGAGTGATCATCGCCTAGGGCGTTAAATTAGGGATGATATTTAAGGGACTGGAAATACCTATCTATCTGGAAGAGATTGCATTAGCGATAAGGCCGCCCATTGTATGTTTTGTTGTCATACATCACATACTGTATACATCGGACAAAATGCATTCAGCACAGACATAAATAAATATAGTCTGTCTGTTACCTTTTCATGTTATAACGGCTGACTGCAGTTGGATGAAATGCAAACTCTTAAACCATGACCTAATAACCTAGGTTAGGGCATAGCCATAGGATACTTTTTTATGCCGATAGTCAATCCACGTGGAAGAGAGGGCAGGGCAGATAGGCAGCCGCTCCATGTAATATACTGGTATTTAACTAAATCCGGTTAGACTGAAAACCGACCCCAAAATAGTTAGGAAAAGGCTGGCCATTTTGGATTCAGTGGAGAGGCGTGCGAAGAGGCTGATTGGTGACCCTGATTTAACTCGAGACGGTCTCCAAAGCCTAGAGCACAGGCGTAAAGACGCCAGCCTTTTGGTGTTCTATACGATGCATTTCGGGGAGTGTGCGAGGGAATTGCATGATTTAATTCCCCCATCTCCTTTCCACCATCGGACGACCCGTCGTACGGCGAGTTTCTACCCTTACATTGTTAACACCACTACGATCCGGACGAAGCGTTTCGCCTTCTCCATTATACCGCGTACACTGAGGGACTGGAACAATTTGCCAGCGGCGATGTTTCCGTCGGATTACAATTTGAGTGTCTTCAAGGCTAGAGTGAATAGGCTCTTCATAAACTAGTGCGCTTTACCATCAACGATTGCGTCACTGCTTACCATCAGGCGGGATTGCGGTCAAGCGCTAGTTTATAATTTATATTTAAAAAAATAGGTACTTAGATGCTGTTGGTAATTCAGTTCTCGTCGAACAATTGACAACATTTAATTTTTCAACCTGAATGTATTATTACGTTATACTTTTTTTTATAATTATATGAGTGCTTGACCGCAATCCCGCGTAACGTAAGCAGTGATGCAATCGTTGATGGTAAAGCGCGCTAGTTTATTAAGAGCCTATTCCCTAAAAAAAACTGAGTGAAAAGGAAGTAAGACGGCAGTTGAGCGAGGTGATGCAATGTTAAACTCAACAATACGACCAACGATGCTGCCAGAGAGATTGATCTAGAGACCTTCCACGACCAAACTCCCGACACAACAACATTTGGCGTATCATACTCGACACATCGCAGCATAACTGCTCAGACCCGTCCTCAGTACGGCTTCACCAGACATCATACCGATACACGACGAATCACTTGGCGGCAAGACTTTGTCTGGTGGGTGGTAACTTCTGCCGGCAGCCGATGATATAAGTAAATAAAATCTTTTAATAATTTTTTTTAACTTTGAAATTCGATGTATTCTAGAAAGACCTGTAAAAAGAACTTCTAGATGTCAATTGTCGTTGACAGTTTGTCAAACTTCATAAGTGATAAAGTGGCAATGTTATTTATGAAGTTTAGAAAAATATAAAACATAATTAACACTGTGGCATTGACATGGACATAAATGACGTTTGATACTTGAAGTTTTGATCTATAACATTTAAAGGATTAGTCGAAGGGGTGTCTATTTCATTCTACCATATGAGTGACGCTTTTTTTCTCAGAAATGAAGATAAAAATATATTTGAACTCAGGATACGAAAATAAATAAATAATGTTTTTGTTTTAAAGTCGTATTAGTTTTGAAATGTTGTCAATTTTGGACAATCACATGGGAGAAGCTGCGGGCATAAGCTAGATTCCTATAAAAATATTTCTGAAAGATATAATTAGGGCATTCTTGCCGACGTCCCTCGAGTTTCTGTAATAAACGATCAATTGAAAACCTCAATACCATGTCAATACGATCGTAACACAGAGTGTATTTGGAAATGGAGTCACGTGGAAAATGGTCGACCAGTTCCGGCCATTTCCTATCCGCCACTTAATTTACACAAAGGGTTTTAACAACCATAGGGTGAAGAGGGAGATGTGTTAACGATTTCAGGGAAGATTGTTTAAAGCACCAAATATAATTTATATGTACATAAAATGAAATAAAGGAAATAATAATATATTTATTTGCATAAAAACACGGTATACAAAGATGGTAAAAATACAAGTACAGTAACATGTTATACGGACATTAGTAATTACAGTTTGCAAAACTATGGCCCATTAGCTGCGAAGCTGCGATACTACTCAATATCAGATCACATTTGAAAAATCAGTTCCAATCATGGCCAGTCAACATTTTGTCAAAAATGTAGAGAAAATAGAAGAATTTTTGCCAGATTGAGAGTGATATCAGAGAGTAAACGTTCTTGAAATTTAGATAATTAACCTGTAATAATGTTACAAATTAAAATTTCTAGTGAGTTGACAGGAGGTCAAAGCAGTTAGATACCTACCTATTTCACTAACGGTCTAGCAAATCTTCTTTTTTCGTGGGGGAATCCTCATGCATGCTTTTGGGAATCAAGGAGGGTTATGTCGGACTCCTACCGACTAAAATCCCATTATTCTTTCCAGTACCATGCCCGGGAGATACTTGTACATTCGCTGTATCAGACTAAGTATTTCAACAAAAGGCTTGGTTTTGTTCAAATATATTTATGCCTGACGCCAACTTTTACTTACTTTTACAAAACATGGATTTTATTTACATCGGCACCCTAATTGCGCAACGCACTACTTCTATTAGTTGGAATAATTTTGAAGCATATTGCTAATTAATTTCTCCATGTGTTCGAAAATGTGTCTGCTCAACAGCGTGAATAATGCAATGAATATTGATGAACTGTCAAAATGATACCCATTGCTACTGATAGTTTGTTACGTAATTAACCTGTTGAGGGTTAATTCTCGTAATCTTAAGAACGTTTACAGTCTGATTTCAGCCTCAATTTGTCATATAATACATGTAATTTTAAATTTTGACAAGTTATTGACATTTATTTGTCGCAGAGATGAGACTGGAGAGCTTTGGCGGGAAAGCGAAGATGAGTGTCATGCTCATTTTTCATTGGACTTTTAAATTATTTATAGTGTCATTTATTAGATAAAAGCGCGTGATTTGTGTAGTAAAAAGTGAAAGAACATTGAAATATCGCAGTGGCTACATCATGACTTTGCCTCAAACCTCCCTCGTAGACTGTCATTGGCGATATCCGCAATTATTGTGAAATAAAATTTTCAAAAGGTTTCTATAATATTAATATGTTATACGTGTTATTGGCAAAATGGTGGTATCTATTCCACTTGAGATGAGACTTCGACTAGATTTTGAACGTTTTAAATTACAAGAATTGGCCTTTAGGTTTAAACCACCTAAATGGTTATTCAATTGTGCACCTAACCATTATAGAAATGCAGTTCTTAATATAATAATGACAGCTTAGTTCGGTACTAAGGTGTGACTTTTGTATTAAGAACTTTGACTTAACCTCAATAAAGTTCGAAATACAAATACTGACACAAAGTTTAAGTTTGGAACTTAAGTTAGAACTCGTTTTGTAATAAAGGGGTCTTAATATTTACATTACGAATACAAGTACTTTGAAATTTAAGTAATCAAGTAAATCTATCTATAGATACTAATATATAAAACTGATGAGTTTGTTTATTTGAACGCGCTAATCTCAGTAACTACTGGCCCGATATGAAAAAATATGTTTGCGTTGGATAGCCTATTATGCCAGGAAGGCTTTAGGCTATATAACATCACGCTGCGACCAATAGGAACGGAGCATATATAAAAAAGCATATCGAAACCTACGCGGGTAAAACTGCGAAGCGCAGCTAGTGTATTATATGGCTGTATTTTTGTTCGTATGGAAATAATTGCTGCTCTTATGAGTAGGCACATCAGTATTGGGTTCAATCAATTTAGATAACTATGTTGAATGAGTCATATTTGTGTATTGGCGTCGTTAGTATAGACTCGTCATCTCTTAGCTGCGGCTTAGCGGCTTATTTAAATTTAATTTCTTTTTACGTTCTGTATCGTTCTTACGTGCATAATATACGGAATCTTTACTATTATACACAGTATACATTCGAACACACACACACACACACGCACACCCGGTCCGACCCGGTTTCCAGTGGAGAAGAAATGTGTTCGAATTAGCTTAGCTTGAATAACGAAATCGGCCTCACTCACACTACTCATGCAGCTACACACATAAGTACCTACTCGTATTAATATCCAATAATGGATAAAATATTGAGTTACAATCTTTTTTAAATTGTCGTTTTATTTTATTATTCTATTTCTTGTAAGTCCGTCAATCAGGCTTGCGCGCATTCTAATCGTTGTATTTTTGTCGATATTTCTTAAATTGTATTAACTTGGCCGAACACTACCTCTTAAAATACAGATCAACTGGAGGTTAAGAGGTGGAATAATTGGCCGAGTACAGATCGCAAAAAATAAGAACTCAAACACCTATGTCTCAAAATTATGTACCAATACGTATTTCTTTGGCTGACACCCTCGTGGCGTAGCGGTAGCGAACGCTTCCGCTGCGCAAGGAGGCGCGGGTTCGATCCCCGCGCTGTGCAAATATTTGTAGGCATCAGTGGCGAAGGGTGAAATTTTGACAAAGGGAAGCCGGTCCAAAAAAATAAACACTTAAACACTTACCTACTGCAGGATATCTTGGAGGAGGTCTTCAGATAAGAATAGTATTAAAAGCCCCACCTTCACCATACAAAAAAGGACTGATGATTTGATAACAGTGTCTTTCAAGTATGATAAAAGCGGCAGCAAAAGAAAAAAAAAGCCTTTTTCGACGTGCATCTCCATACCACACATGCATGCTTGTTAGTAAGTACTAAGTTAAGTACCTATTGTTAGGGAATAAGAGTCAAGAAAAAATAAAATAAAAAATTACAAAAATAATAGTGTTAAAAACCGAACCACACAAACACCGATCCAAAACCAACAAAAATATTAAGCAAAAATAAAGCAAATTATACACAATCACAACGTTATTTATATTGTAATGCAATGCGTCTGTTTTTTTTAACAAAATGAGCTAAAATGATGTTATAAAAATTCGGATTACTTTTCATTTTATTAAGCAAATTTTTTTAATTGACATGATAGCCAAATCGGACAATCTCTGCTCTTTTTGGCAGTTTCGCACATATGTGTGAATGCGTTTTAAAGCAGAAAATGACCGCTCAGCTGAAGCTACTGAAATGGGGAGGGTCAGAATTAAACTGCAAAGAGTCGAAACTTGAGAAAATGCGTCTTTCAAAGACGTATTCTGGAGCTGTAAAAAAAGCTCATAGGTGTCCAATTTATTTAACGACGCTGACGTAAGACTTTAAGTTCATTCAGCAGGTAGTCAGTTGAGCAGCACTCTATATGAATTAAAGCCATAATAACAAACAAAATACACAGTATTTAACCAAATCTGCGATTAAATTACGTTACAGAATCAGTCACAGTTTAAATACCACAAATATTAAAATATAACAAACGAAAAACACGAAAAACGAACACATGTCACATACTAACAATAATTTATTTTCAACCAAACGAAATGGAACACGAAAATATGCCAAAATAAAAAGAATATGACTTGCGAAGGATTTCATTATAACGTTTCTTTGTCTCATTCTAATAGAGGAGAGGAGAGAACTGCAAGCCGGTCGGCAGTAGCCTATCTTTTCTCAAAAATTACGGACGGTTAGCGATCATTAGAAAGAGATGTCTGACACGCTCTGTCTCTTTTCGCCTCATAGTAAAACGTTGGCCGAGATAAGCTGTAATTCGTCGAGTTACCTTTAATGTAATTTAGGTACGAAAAATTTAAGCGCTGATTAATTTACGACTATAAAATGAAATGTGATACTTAGGGTATTGCTAAGAATTACTATTGCTATTGTAAATCGCGCAGGCATTTGATTAATAATACTTTGTTAATGAAATAGAATGTAAATACTTTTGTATGAATATGGAACTGATTTTTGAAAGGTAACCCGGTGGGAATCGGCTTGTATGGACTCTTCGCCACTGGTAGGCATGAATATGAATATTTGGACTGGTCTGGTCGTGCCTCGAAAAGCAGGTTAAGCCGTTGGAACCGGTTGCAATACGGACATCTAACGGCAGTCGTTACGGGTTGTTGAAGCCCTCAAAAGTCCAACAATTGGTCTAACTGCAATGCTTCGATATCGCCTTCGGGTTGTGAAGGTCAGACGGCACTCGCTTCACAGAAAATATAGAAGTTTAGCCAAAATCAGTAGTTAGACTGGTAAAGCGGACCCCAGACTCCAAAGCTGAAAAAGCTTCGGATGCGACTGGGATTAACGCTGAGATGATGATGATGGATTTCTTTGGCTTCAATAACCATTATTACCTATTAAGTATTATTTATTTTAACATAAACGATGTGATCAATATTGATATGATCAATCAACGAATTAAATATGTTTACTAAAATAAATTGGTCATTTTTGTAATTTATACTTTGGGTATTTGTTTGTGGAGTTTCTTGAACGTTTTCTTCCATAGGTACGCTTAGGAACGGGCAACTTCAACTTTTTGGCTGACTGATCCATAGACAATTAAAAAGTGCGTAATTGTTTTATTTGAATTAAATACTACGAAATCGAGTTTAAGTGTTTATTACTCAGTTAGTCCATTTCAACGGTTTATCCATACTAATATTATAAATGCGAAAGTAACTCAGTCTGTCTGTCTGTCTATCTGTCTGTCTGTCTGTCTGTCTGTCTGTCTGTTACGCTTTCCCGCTTAAAACCCTCAACCGATTTTGATGAAATTTGGCACAGACAATCTTTAGATCCTGAGAAAGAACATAGGCTACCTTTTATCCCGGAAAAATTTGATGTTCCCGAGGGAAATCTAAAAAGCGCGATATAACCAAACTCCACGTGGGCGAAGCCGCGGGCGGAAAGCTAGTAGAATTTATAACATTGAAAATAGTCTATCCAAAAAGAAAATAATGGCTACATTTTAAATATATAATATGGTGTTGTACCGTTTTAATATGCGAAAGTAACTCTGTCTGTCTGTCTGTTACGCTTTCCCGCTTAAACCTCTCAACCGATTTTGATGAAATTTGGCACAGACAATCTTTAGACCCTGTGAAAGAACATAGGCTACCTTTTATCCCGGAAGAAATTGATGTTCCCGAGGGAAATCTAAAAAGCGCCATATAACCGAACTCCACGCGGGCGAAGCCGCAGGCGGAAAGCTAGTTAACTATAAATAAATAAACAATAAGTGTAGTCAGCCAGCTGGAAATTAATTTAAATATACAAAGAATCATCACCATCAAGCTTTTTATCGTCCTACTCCTGGGCACAGATCTCCTCACATATAGAGAAGGATTGAGTCGTTGAGCGTAATCACCACGCTTGCTCAATGCGGGTTGGCGATTTCAGACTTCAGGTTTCCTCAAGATGTTTACCTTCACCTTCAGTCATTGCTGTCCAAGATATACTTAGAAAGTACATATAACTTTAGAAAAGTTACATTGGTACTTGCCTGACCTGGAATCGAACCCGCACATTCATACTTGAGAGGCTGGTGTTTTAACCACTGGGCCACCACGACTTAAAGACGAAAGAATATTGACGGAAAATGAGGACATGCATGGTAAATATCTACAGCATGTTGATTTCTGTATAGAATATTGAAACGAGTTATCGTATTTCGTAGAATTAAAATGCTCCACCATCGGCAAAGCGGTGATATCGAAGAGCCTACATTTTCCACTCATTTCCTTTTCATCAAATCGCGCGGATATTGTTGTATTAAGCGCTTTTATCGGCGGGCGACGTGAGGATATAATAACCTCGTACATGGGTAGACTGCGGCTCCGGAAGGTACCCACGTACCTCCTTGATACCCAAGTACCTGCGTTTACACCCACCTGCATAAATATGTGGGGGAAATAAAATGTTCACAAATTAAATAACGCATAGAGCTCAAAATAAAAAAGTTCTCTCGTTCTTGAATTTTTGTTAGTTACACTTTCTGAATTATGTTGCCTCTGCTAAGGAAAATGCGTCTCAAATACTAGAACTGGTTCGAAACCAGGTAAGTTTAAGAGTGACATTGTTGATTGAATGTCCATTTAGGTACCTAAGTATGTACTTCCTAATATTATTTTATGTAGCTGTCCAAAAGAAGTAAAGAGAAGGCTATTTTCGCCTCTTCTTTTATACCACGTATATCGAGGGACTGGAACAATTTGCCGGCGGCGGTGTTTCCGTCACACTACAATTTGAGTGTCTTCAAGGCTAGAGTGAATAGGTTCTTAATAAACTAGCGTGCTTTACCATCAACAATCGCATCACTGCTTAGCATCAGGCGGGATTGCGGTTAAGCGCTAGTTTATAATTTATAAAAAAATGGAACATATTGTGGGGAAAGTTTTCTAATGTATCTAGTATGTAGGTATGTGATTAGTCTTGAGTTTCGTACTTAGTAACTTTTTTTTTAAATATAATCTAATGCTAGACCGCGATCCCGCCTGTTGGTAAGCAGTGATGCAATCGTTATTTATTAGACACAAGACACGAGTTAGTGTTATTCGCGTAGGATATAATCTGAGGATGTGTAAGGCGCTGGACACACAGAAAAGGAGTAAGACGCAGACGGGGCGCGGACATTTACTGCGTCCCTTCCATGCAAAATGTATACAACGTGTAACAAAAAGGGTATATACATACCAAGGGCATGGCATCTTTAGATGATATCAAACGATATCGGAAGGGTTTCAACTCAAAATAAAATACTCAAAAATTGGCACCAAATTTTCGGTTTCGTGTGTTTCTTAAAATAAAATCATAATAAACGTGGCAGCACACTACATACGTTAATAACTACTCGTTACCCGTCACGTTACTTGCCAAAATCCGATAAATGTCTTCAATATCTCTGTGCGACTAGTATGATAGTAGCCTATCACAGGCGGTGTTTTTTCCTCATAACTTCCTAACATAAAGAGATAGGATTAAAAAACCCTTCCAATATCGTTTGATATTATGTAAAGATGCCATGCCTTTGTTATGTATATACCCTTTATGTTACACGTTGTATATAGAAACGTCGCGTCTATAGAGACGGGGCGCGGGCGCAACGCTATTCATATAACAAAATCAAAGCATTTATTTCAAATAAACCAGTTACAAGCACTTTTGAATTGTCAGAAAGTCGGTCAGACAGTAAGATGAAGCTAGTCGCCTATAATTCCAAAGAGTAGATACAGTAAGGGTTAAGAGTGCATTACCACTTTTGAAGTTTATTGCAAAAACAATAAGTGTCTAAAGTGGTAGGTACTCCACTTTTGACCCTAACTGTAACAATGGAGAAAAAACGGGCAAGAAACTCCCTGGACACTCTTTTAAATTATCAAGCTATTGATACAAATATTTTCTCGGTCTTATCCACGACGCGTCATGGTCTTACGTCTATTCTGCCTGGCCTGCGTCTTAGAGATGAGCACCGAGCAAGTTCTCTGTTACCATCATCATCATCATCTACCTTTTATAGTCCCACTGCTGGGCACAGGTCTCCTCTCATACAGAGAAGAATTGTTACCATACCACTGTCTTATTATTGCTCGCTTACGTCATTCGAGTTAAGCAATTTTCAACGTATTGAGTTTCAGGCTTTACAATGAAATTAACAAAGGACCTATCTCACTGTACAAACTAAATAAAAACAATTTCAGAGGTTAATTAAATAATTGTTTAAAGTTCTATGATAAGAATGACAAACGTATTGAAATGGTAAAGTAAAATAAAACTATTGCCTTAACTTTTTGTCTTTATTTTTTTAAAATTAATTTTACACGGAATATACACAATCATTATTTTGTTAACTATAATCAAGATACTAAATTCTTCCGTTCCTGGTTGTAGTTATTAAAGAAACTGTGGCTCATACTTATAAACGTTCCTCAACAACGTACTCAGGTGCGTAATCATTTTATACGCTTTTATTATTATACAATATGTAAAGAAAACGCCGTCCGACCCATAAGGATAATATAGGTTAGGTAAACACATGAGTAAATAAAATATGAAATTTTGCATAATCATCATTGAAGGAAAAAGCCGAAGTTATGTACCGAATCGCCATTTATTTTTCAGAGTCATAGAATGTTAATATATTTTTCAAAAGTGACAGGAGTCAGTTTATATTTTAAAGTGATAGGAGTCATTTAGACGAAGGAGTTTCCAACATCCTCCCACCTTTGGGGCGGAGGCCCAAACTCTTCTTCACACGATGTCGCCAGGCTGCAGCTCAAGAGGGTAGAGGCGCTGAAAAGCTCTCGTGTACTCGCCGTCGACTGTACGCACTCTTGCCACTCTTGCGTGGCCGTCTTTACCAACAAAGGTTTCTAAAATTCTTCCTAAAGGCCACTTTATACGCTTATCCTCAGTTTCGACTAGAACAACGTCGCCTACCATTAAACTAGAGTTACCGTCCCTGCCCTTCTGTAAGAGCAAACCCAAGTACTCATTTCTAAAACGTATCCCTCAAATCTTCCCTTACCTTTTGCAGATATCTTAGTCGCCGGTTACAAGAATCACGGTCGATTTTGTCCAGATCCGGGGTCTCGTTCGAAGGGAGTCCCTGTGTAAAGCAGGCCGGTGTAAGAGGCTTCAGTTTATCAGAGTCATCCGCCATGTATGTTAGAGGTCTGGCATTAATAAGAGCTTCACAATCATGAAGTAGGGTCAGCAGTTCATCATAAGAAACTGTTTTCTGTCCCAAGTTTCTCTTCAGAAGATCCTTTACGGACCGTATTAAGCGCTCCCACCATCCTCCCCACCATGGTGCTGCAGGAGGACTGAATTTCCACTTTATGTTACGCACGCTGGAATAAGCAGAGATCTCTTGCCAGTCCAAAGTCTTCAGAAGGTTATCAGCTCCGTGGAAATTAGTAGCAGTATCCGTGTAAATTGTGTCGACTCTTCCACGTCTCGCGATAAACCTTCGTAAAGCCATGAGAAAGGCTTCTGTTGACAGCGATTTAGTCAATTCCAGATGCACGGCACGGTACACCGCACACGTAAAAAGTATAATCCACACCTTCCCTCCCGATCGCAAAAAAAGAGGACCAGCTAGGTCAATGCCTGTGACCTCAAATGCAGCAGCTGGTTTTATTCTGTCAACAGGTAAAGGTGGTAATGGTGTGTCAGCATGCTTAACGGATAGCCGTTTGCAGTGTATGCATTTTGAAATAATTGATTTTATGAGTCTTCTCACTCCTGTGATCCAGTATCTCTCCCTGAGTGCTGCCATTAATATACCAGGGCCGGCATGGAGCATTAGACGATGCTTAGAAGCTACTAATCTTTGTATTATTATATGTTTGCCCGGTAAGTATATCGGACAGATGAAATCGGCAGGCTCATAGCTAAGAACAAGTTTAGTGCGAATCCTCAATAAACCTTCTTCATCTTTAAACATTTTCAGATCTTTTGTCTTCTTCTTTTCGGTATCTGATATCATCTCAGCCTGAACCATCTTCAAAAGTATCTTTTCAGCACTCTGGAACTCTTCACATGTCAATTCAGTTCTTCGTTTGTCATTAATATTCTTACAGTTGTACAAAAACCTTAAAATCCAACCAACCGTCCTCACTATCATTGTGTATTTAGAGAAGTAAGTCAGCGTGGATATAAACGTACTATTATCTGTGGTGTTGTTAACGAGAACTACTTTGTTTGTCTCTTTATTGACTTCTCTCTCATCAACTGTCAATTGAGATTTAGGCCATTCACTCTCCTTTGCTTTTAGCCAATCAGGACCCTCCCACCATTTACTCTTCAAGAGCTGTTTGGCATTACAGCCTCTAGATGGTAAGTCGGCAGGATTCATTAGGCCTGGCAGGTGGTGCCAATCTTCCACATTTGTATGTTGTCTAATTCCTCTTACTCTATTCTTGACAAAAATGTTCCAATCTCCTTCAGTTGTAATCCAGGTATAAGCCACACTTGCGTCAGTCCAGAAGAAAACACGACAGTATGGCAGATCCAGTGCTTCTTTAACCTCTGTATATAAACGGGTAGCAATTAATGCTGCCATCAGTTCCAAGCGTGGAATGCTGACCTTACGAACTGGTGCGACGCGTGATTTTGCTTGTACTAACTGTACTGTGACATCTCCGTGCCAATCACTTCGTAGGAATATGACCGCTGCAAATGACACCTTACTTGCATCACTGAAGACGAGGAGACTGTTGTCACATTCATTTATTGGCTTACTAGTAAGACGACGTGGAATCCGGCACTTCTCAAGCAAGTGAACATGTTTAGACCATTGTAAATATTCTTTTTGTAAGTCATTTGGCAGCTTACTATCCCAGCTTAAACGTAAATTCCAAGTCTTCTGTATTATGAGCTTGGGCACAAGTATCACTGGGCATGCCAATCCGACCGGGTCAAAAACTTTCTGCATTATTGACAGTAAACTTCTTTTAGTGGCAGGTTCCTTCAAAGCAGAGCCATTTGCGAAGTTGACGTTACAATGAAGTTGATCCATATTGACTTCCCACATAAGGCCTAGTACAGACAGTTTATCTTCCTTTGAAATAGTCTTAGTACATTGGGTCATTGAAGTAGTCACCCAACCTCTCAAGTCAAATTTCGCATCAGTCATGACCTTCTTTGCCTCTTCTATAAAGGTCTGTGCTTCATCTTCTGTTTCTACACTGGTCACGCAGTTGTCAACATAAAACGAGTCCTTCAGTAGTTTAGCTGTGTCTTTACACTCTTCCGTGTACTTCTCTAAGTGGTAATTTATAGTCGCACCTAAAAGAAACGGACTACATGTGACACCAAACACGACTAGACAGTGGCGGTAAGTTTTCAAATCTTTCCTTTCATTATTCTTCCACCACAGGAATGACAGATACTGTCTATCTTCTTTATTTAAAGATATCTGTAAAAAAGCCTTCTTGATATCGGATGTTATACCAATGGCATGTTTTCTAAATTTAAGTAGTAGTTTCGGTACCAGTTCTAGGTAGTTTATTCCCTTTTCTAGGTAAGAGTTAAGAGAGTTCCCGTTGTAATCTCGAGCTGACGCGTCAAAGACCGGACGTACTCGTGTGGTCAGGCTGGAGTTTTTGATGACAGCATGATGACAGAGAAAATGTTTAGGCTTCGCTGCGTCGTCAACCTCCTCGATAATGCCCTCCTTCAACCAATCTTCAAAGACTTGACCTTAGTTATCAAACTCATTTAGCTTCAAAAGTTTTTGCGTTGTTGACATCAACCTTTTTTCAGCTAAAGTTTTGTTGTCAAGAAGCTCTCCATGATGTGGCTTCCAAGGTAAGTCCACTTCGTATCGTCCTTCATCATTCATCTTGATGGAATCTCGAAACTGATCCATTATCAGAGTGTCTGCCTTTGACTTATTAGCAACATCTACTGGGTCCCGTATGCCGAGCGTTACCAAGTCCCAAAGCTCCGATAACTGCAAGTTAACCGCTGCTACATTAGTCGTTACACTGCATGTCTTCTTAATTGGTCCCTGGATCGTCCATCCAAGCTTTGTATTTACTGCCACCAGAGCTTCATTATTTAGTTCCAAAAAACTTTTCGTGAGCAATAAGCCGGCCTGGTCCGCGCCTACTAACAATCCGATGTCAGGTGCGGCTGCATCACCGACGTCGCTCAGCGCGATATTATGTCTCTGTAACTCCTTAAAAATCTCATGTTCTACATTTAAACGAGGTACGTACCCGCAGATCTTGCTCTTGCCTAACGCAGTCATCTTGCATTGAAACTTCTTATCTAAACTTGCTATACTGAACTTATAGGCATGAAACGTTTCTTGTTTGGTTTCAATCCCGCCAAAAAGACAATTCGATAAAGTTTCTTTGCTGCTCGGCCTAAGATTCAAGCTTTCAATTATATCACGGCGTAAATAAGTCCTCTGTTCACCCGTATCAATAAAGCACCGTACCTGCATACATTTATTATCGCTTATGATATTGACCATAAGCGTTTGACAGAGTATGGTCTTGGCCTTATTTTGGGTTACGTTATTATTCAAATTTGACGTTTCGACTTTCGAACTTTTTTCGGTTTTGTTTTGAATTGACGTTTTAATGTCAGGGCACATAAATACAGAATGACGTTTGGAGCAGAAAAGGCATTTAGAGAAATTCTTGCACTTTTTTGAATTATGTCCAGTCTTTAAACAAATAAAACATGCTCCCTTTTTATTTAGCGCTTCCTTCCTAGCTTCATATGACATCTTGTTAGCTTTATAGCACTCGAAGCTGGTATGTGATGCCTTTTCACACCAAATGCAAGCAATCTTCTTACCTGCGTCGTCCGTAGACACCAAACATGCCGAGGTGGGTTGAGTAGAAGCGCTAGGTAAACAACTGTCACCCGATGCTATACCGCTCCGCGACAGCTGTATCCGCTCCTCGGACTCCACTTCGCGTTTCAGGAATAGCATGAGCCGGTTCAGATGATCGTCGCTTTTCTCCTCGAGGACTTGGGACCTCTGCCACGCTCGTAATACAGATTCGGGCAGGGCGGACTCTACTAAAGGAAAAAGTAAAGCAGCGTATTTGTCCATAGTGACACCTAAGCTTTGCAGCGCTTGTAATTGCGTATTTAATTTGTCATATAAGTGGCCTAATCTATAGGAAGTGTTACCTTTGGCTTGTGCTAAAACAAGGTTGAGCAGCTCCCGTACATAAATATCAATCAACATCTCGTCGCGTGCAAACCTGGACTTCAATTGATCAATAGCTTTTTTATAGTTAGCTCCCGATGGCGGAAAGCTTTCGACGATCTCTCGAGCTGGAGTATCTGGAACAGTACACTGGTATAAATACTGGAACTTATCTCCGTCGTCAATTGTTTCGTCACCGTCGATTTTCTGAAATTGACACCAAAATCCAAGCCAATTTTTAACATTTCCGTCGAACTTCCTTAATTCGAACTTCGGTAGTCGAAATCGTCTTGAATGGCGTGCGTCACTACATGTCGAATTCTCACAACATGTATGCGCCTTATTAGAATTATTCGACACATCACTGCAGCTGGATTTGCAAGACCTGGTTATGCGTTCGTTCTTCCGGGTAACGTTCTCGTACTTTACTTTTATACGCTCCCAGTCGCTTTGATACTTATCGCTGGTCAAGCAGTCCTCGAAAATTTCGTCTTCAGTTATTTCCGCCGTGCTAAGCCATTGTTCTTTAATACGTTGATCTACGTCGAACAACGTTTGTGCTCGCAACTGGAGTTTGTTGAAGGCCGCAGTAAGCTCGTCGATATTTGACTCTAAACACGACTCAAACTCATTTTTAGCGATGGTAAAAAATCTTCTCGCGATGCTACGCTCTGTTTTTATTATTTCCATATTATTTAACGGTCGCCAGATGAAGGAAAAAGCCGACGTTATGTACCGAATCGCCATTTATTTTTCAGAGTCATAGAATGTTAATATATTTTTCAAAAGTGACAGGAGTCAGTTTATATTTTAAAGTGATAGGAGTCATTTAGACGAAGGAGTTTCCAACAATCATAGTAACAATGCTAATGAATTTTGAAATAATCTCTTTTTCGAATTAATTCCAACTTCCACAAAAATTGTTTTTTTTTTAAAGTGACGTCATCATTTTCTACGGTATTATTATGAGCCATGCGACCGCGTGCCGCGTGCGCTGACTCCCCTTCGCCCGTGCATGTATTGCCTTCCGCACATGTGTTGTTACCTCTTTTTGCGAAATAATATTTATTTTTTTAAAGGTTTTTTTTTTAAGTTTAGCCCGGTTTTCTTAATACTCTCAGAAATTTTTGCAGTGCGGTTACCGAGCACACAACACAGCTTGGGACGGTAGATCATAGGTACTAGGCACGCGCGCATAGCTAGACAGGCCGAGCCCCGAGCGTATTTCGTTGGACTTGTAGTTAGCATATGAAAGAAACGTTGATAAGTTGTCTTCTACCCAAGAAAGTCTTAATATTTTTAAACTACATACACATTTTTACACTCACCCAACTCAGTAGGTATAAATAACTATACGCAATATATATATTGCCGTCGGATTGGAGCGTTTGCATCGACTGTTAAAAAAAGGACGCCAAACAACATTCTATTTCGATACTGTCAACAATACGAAAATGGAAATCAGGAAGCATATATTTACTTACTCCAATGGTGTAAAAATACTATCTCAGAAAAAGGGTGTAGAAGGATTTCATTGCTTATAAAGATATTTGGAAACGATGTCGCAAAGAATAATATTGAATATCGTTAGAATAATATTGAGTACTAGCTGTTGCCCGCGACTTCGTCCGCGTAGACTTCAGTTAACAGCGCGCGGTGGTCCCCGTTTCCGGGGGAATGTCAAGATAAATGCCTACATTACTGCAAGATTTCAAACATCCTCACACATTTTCGCGTTTATATTATTAGTAGGATTATAAAGACACATAAGCAACGTTAATTTTACCGGGTTTAAAGGTTTAGCAAATGAAAGAAACATCAGATATCATACTTGTAATTATTTTTCGTTAGTTGGTGTTTTGGATATGCTTAGGATATTATGAAATAAGGGTTAAAAATTATTACGCTTGATAAAATATAAACACATGATTTAAGTAAGTACGGTTTTATAAACAACTTTTTTTTTGTTTTGCTGTCTTTTGCCAAAATTTGTACAGGTTTTCTGGATTTGATACACATGCCCATGCTACATAGTGTTGCCCATGAGAAAAACATGTTGTTTCTAAATGAACTCCGGCAACTTTAAGCGTCTGTCGGCTTTGTTATTGTTATAGCAAATGCTCCTTTTAGAAGGAAGACTCTTTTAAATTGAAATGGCAAATCAGTCTATGGAATACGGGGAATCAAGTCATTATGTCCTTTTGCCATTCCAGCCATGATTTTAGCCTTTACAATGTTGTGACCCAAATGTGTTATTTGTAATCGAGTACCATTACACATCTTTGGAGCGTCAAGATTCCTCATTAATAGGACTGGAACACCAACTTTTAGTATCAACTTATGGGATGGCACTCCTGATAATTCTAAAGAGTTGCAAAATTCTATAGGGTATGATGTAACTTGTTCAGTGTCCGCAATATTGTCCACTGAGAGGTATTCGACAACATTTCCCTGAACGTTTAACATGATTTGTTCATTTATTTTACTATTTCATTAGTCGGCGCCTAAATTGCCCTTTCGCCTATGCGAAAGAATGGCTATCCATTCTCGGTTGGCCATATTTGTTTGAAGATCCGGATAGAATTATTTAATAGGTCATCAGAGCTATCCACAACTTGACAGAAGTCACGCCTCACTCTAATCATGCCGTAACTGCATATTGCATATACCCGGCATGAGAATCGTGATGAAGTTGCCCTCGCATATTCGTGGTGAGACAATACTTTTTCACGTGAACCCATAATGCAGATGCTTTCAAAGAGGAATTTATGTCATCTGCCGACGGCACACCCCTGGTAATCACCGGAAGGGTCTGCCTAAAGTCACCAGCTAAAGGTACCACCGTCCCTCCCATGATATCTTGGTTGCCTTTGATGTCCCCCATTGTGCGATCTAGTGCTTCAATTGCCCTTTTGTGGAATATCATCACATTCATCCCAAACTAACAACTTACACTGCTGTAACATTCTTCCGCGCTCACTGCTTTTACTAATATTGCATTTCCTCATGAGCTAAGTTCAATGGTAACTGAGTGCGCAGTTCGTCCCG
Organism: Sesamia nonagrioides; assembly: GCA_017933935.1. Taxonomy (NCBI): domain Eukaryota; kingdom Metazoa; phylum Arthropoda; class Insecta; order Lepidoptera; family Noctuidae; genus Sesamia; species Sesamia nonagrioides. The sequence goes on along the minus strand of JADWQK010001955.1, from coordinate 607,591 downwards.
TTCCGAAAAAAATTAAAAAGAGCTGAGTTCATATAAAATAAGCGCCTGTTAAAATAATGGAAACAATATGTACGTCTGCGTTGGCTCCCGTTTTCGCAACATTTTTTGTTACTGCTCTGCTCCTATTGGACCAGTAGTTACTGAGATTAGCGCGCACAAACAAACAAACAAACAAACTCTTCAGCTTTATATATTAGTATAGATTGGTAAGCGCAGTGGTTCAGCTATTGCCTGCTGCACTGCGTGCCACGGGTTCGATTCCCGCACGAACAAATATTTGTATGACAAGTTGAAGTTCAGGGTCTGGCTGTTTGCGTATGTGAGTTTATATGTTTGTAAACGCAGCCTCGATACAGAAGAAATTCCTTCAACTCCAACGTTTTTATAAAAAAAGGTACATACCTACTCAGAGTAATAATAATTAATTTCGAAATGTTTTTAAACTGTATGTTTATTTATTTTCTAATAACGATCTCATGTCACGGACCACCTACCAGACCGGCACGGTAATTACGTACCGAGTTATCCGTAGCAATGGGTTTCATTTTGACACTTCAACAACATACATTGCGTTATTGACGTGGTTGAGCAGACACACTTTCCTAACATACGGAGCAATGGTTTTGCAATTGGCTTCAGATTGATTCCAATTGATAGTAATATAGTGTAATCCGCAATTAGGGTGCGGGTGTTAAATATTACGAGGTTGCTCTTATTTTTAAAACTTTTTGTCTAAATACAATATGTAAAGAAAACCCTGTCCGACCTATAAGGATAATAAAGGTTAGGTAATCACTTGGCCAAATATGATATAAAATTTAACATAATCATCATAGTAACAATACTAATGAATTTTGAAATAATCCTTTTTTCCTGGGAATTAATTGCAATTTCCCCGAAATTTGGTAATTTTTAATAAAGTGACAACACCGGTATTTTTATGAGCGAATAGCGACGCGAACACGTCACAGGTGCCGCGTGCCCTGCCCCCCGCCGCCCGCGGAAGGGGTTGCTTAGCGCACATGTATTAAGTTACCTCTTTTTTGCGAAATAATATTTATTTTTTTAGGGGGATTTTTTTTTTTAAATTTAGCCTGTTTTTGTGGCCATTAGTAGAATCAGTTATCGATACCTAACAATACCTTCACGGATCGGACAGGGTTTTCTTTACATATTGTATATCGACAAAGCAAGTCCTATTTCCCTACGAATGATCAAAAGACCAATAATTCAGTGCTAAGGTGTAAAATATTTTTACTCGCATCCCCGTTTGCTTTTCTTGATTAAATGAATAGACCTTCCTGAAAAATATATCCTACTGCTTGCAAGGTTGATGATATACGTAGAATATAAATTACGCATGTTATATCCGACAGAGGACCAAATTCACAGACATAGTTGCGAGAATTAGCAAGTTGAACTGGCAATGGGCTGGTTACATATGCCGCAGGACCAACAACCGTTGGGGTAAACGAGTCCTCGAGTGGAGACCGCGTATCGGCAAACGAGCTTGTTGGCGTGCGATGGAAAAGGCCTATGTCCAGCAGTGGACGAGTAGAGGCTGATGATGATGATGATGATGATTAATAATCCATACTAATATTATTAATGCGAAAGTAACTCTAACGTCTGTCTGGGTTAATCCCAGTCGCATCCGAAGCTTTTCCAGTTTTGGAGTCTGGGGTCCGCTTCACCTGCCTAACTGCGGATTTTAGCTAAACTTCGATATTTTCCGTGAAAACCTCCACAACCCGAAGGCGATATCGAAACATTACAGTTAGACCAATAGTTGGACTTTTGAGGGCTCCAACAACCCGTATCGACTGCCATTAGTTGTTCGTATGGCAACTGTGCTTTCCGTTCCGAGGCACCATCAGACCAGTGCAAATATTCATATTCATACATATAAATATTTGCTACTGCTACGCAACGGAGGATGATGTCCAAACCACAATAAGGCACCATAGTAAATTGGTGATCAATGCTTTTGAATTCGCTTGTGGCAGAAGTGGTCAGTTTCCTAACCTGTCCTATAACTGTTTTTAAACGTTGCTCCGCAATAGGAATTACTACTCTATCGTGAGTGCGTTTACAAACATTTAAACTAACTTTCATATCATCCAGATCTGGAATTACTACTGTATCGTGAGTGCGTTTACAAACATTTAAACTAACTTTCATATCATCCAGATCTGGAATTACTACTGTATCGTGAGTGCGTTTACAAACATTTAAACTAACTTTCATATCATCCAGATCTGGAATTACTACTTTATCGTGAGTGCGTTTACAAACATTTAAACTAACTTTCATATCATCCAGATCTGGAATTACTACTGTATCGTAAGTGCGTTTACAAACATTTAAACTAATTTTCATATCATCCAGATCTGGAATATCCGGACTTGTGAGGCATAGAAGTATTTGTTTTGTGCAGAAATTGAACCAACGAACACTGCACAGCAGCTGATTGCTCAGCCACTGCGCTAACTGTATCTTACTGTACATCACACTCGTCTCCACAGAGCAGGCAACTCGTTCATGGGTCAATGTATACACTTTTACAACAAGCTTCCCATGGACATTCGAAACTTACCCATTAAACGATTTAAAAGCTATATAAAGGCCAAACTCTGCAAAAAGGGGTATTATAAATTATTAGTTATTATATTTTGTCGTCCTCCGTGGCGCAGCGGTCAACACGCCTGCTTGCGACGTGGAGGCCCCGGGTTCGATCCCCGGCCAGGTCATCATGGGAAACGATCTTTTCCTGATTGGCCTGGGTCTTGGATATTTATCTATATATGTATCTATTATAAAATATAGTATCGTTGAGTTAGTATCCCATAACACAAGTCTCGAACTTACTTTTTTATTATACAACTAGTTTATTATACAACTAGCTTTCCACCCGTGGCTTCGCCCGCGTGGTATTCGGTTATATCGCGCTTTTTAGATTTCCTTCGGGTATATCAAATTTTTCCGGGATAAAAAGTACCATATTATTCAATCCGGATCTCTAACTTTACGTCTGCAAAATTTCAAAGCAGTAGTTACAGCGAGAAAGCGGAACAAACAAACAAACTCACTTTCCGATATAATATTAGTATATACAGTATGTTAACTAACAGAGGGCGTTCCCGTTAACCCGAAATAGTATAGCATACATACATGCTAAAAAAAATATTTCCATCCGAAAACAAAATGTTTTAAAATTTTTTCCAATATGAAAATATTCAATAAAAATTTTAAATTGACATGTAAAAGAAACACACTGTACACGCGAACATGAAAGACGGCAATGTCGCAATTTATTTATACATGACGACTACTATTTTGATTTAAAACAGGAGGTTTCAAATTTATTTCCAATTAGGATTTTTTTTTATTCGGATTTTTTTATGCTTATTTTTCTATTTTTATTTTAATCTATTAATGATATATATTAACGAGTTTAAGGGAACGCCCTCTGTTATTTAACATACTGTATATAAATAGTATAGATTATTTACTGAAGCCTTGAAGGCACTTAAATTGTAATCAGACGGACAGACCGATGCAGGCAAATTGTTCCAGTCCCTTGAAGTACACCGTATAAACGAAGAGGTGAAAGGCTTTGTCCGGATCATGGCGGTGTTAATGACGTAAGATCCTCGCCGTACGATGGACTACTTGCCACTAATGTATTTGAGTACGGTGCTCAAATACATGGCATCTTGTCGATGACAGCCTCAAACACGCAATTGTCTCTAACATAATGCGTGTCGCTAGTATGTTTGAGCACTTTAGCAACACTGAATTGCTAATAAACTAATGGTTATTGTTAAGGATTTGAATCCATATGCTAAATTACTGAAGAGACAGACGAGAGAGAAGTCGAGCATAGACAATTAAGGCAATGAATGTGGTTGATTTGTCTATTGTTAGTGCGTTACGCATTTAACCAGTGGGTCATTAAATTTAGTACCCGCTACCCATTTATGTGTCTCCGATATTTCCTTAGGTATTTAAGTCCACAGTAGTGCGCAGGCCAAGTTCCAGCAAGGGGCCGCGCGTATGCACTATTTACACGAACGGGTTTTGACCCACTTTTGACTCTCTAGTAGCTCAGTACCTCTTGCAAGTACAGATATAAAATTGTACCTAATTATATACAAATACTAAAGCAATGCCAATTTCATAGAAATAGCTTCAATATATCCTGAAATATGACCCTGTGAAAAGAGCTAATTTTGGCACTGACTCACTGACCCGTAATCAAAACCTTTAGGTCACTTCCAATTGTCCTAGCGTTATGAAATTTGGCACACAGGTCGTGTGTTATACGTACATGTATACACGTAGATTAACAAAAAATTAAGAAATTTATGAAATCGGTCAAGCGTGTTAATGGAATTTTTTTATAAAAATATTTATGAACCAGTGATGCAAAGAGAATTGGAGTGAGTGCGACATGAGAGTTCGACATGATCTTCATCTTATCCATGTTCATCCTTAGACCCACTTGTTACCACGGTGGACGTGGTGGTGGTGGGTGGTCGACCACGTACTGGAAGACGCAGCGTAGGGAGGCCTCCAACAAGGTGGACCGATGACCTGGTGAAGGTTGCGGGAAGCTGATGGATGCGGGCAGCACAAGACTGGTCATCGTAGAAAGCCTTGGCCTTTGTCCAGCAGTGGACATCTATAGGCTGAGGAAGAAGAAGATGCAAAGAGGGAGAGGAAGAGACGGGGAGGGTGTATAAAATATTGTTACGTCTATATAACGATTTGCCTACAAAAAAATGTTGCTTCAAAACGCAAAATGAATTCTAAGGTAATCTATCATACTTCAACCTGTTGATAGCTTACCTATAAGTAGGGCGGGCACTTTCTGGTTAGGGTTGATAGCTCGATATTCTTCGGTGTTCTGTTGGCCTTTCTTCACGATGTCCACAGACCTCTCCTCGAAAGGGATCCGCTTCAAATGCAGAGCAGCTCGCACTCGCCACGAACACGACGACATCCACCAGGCGTAGAGGATCGCGCGGTTTTCAGCCTTCCAAAGTAGGTCAAAGTTTGTGTTACGAACTTTTTCTTTTTCAAAGCAGTTTTTTATCTGTTTCAGAAGTTTGTGATGAATATGTACTCTACGGGGTGGCAGGGACAACGATACGCAACCTATTATAGTTACTTTAGTGCATACTTCTGCAGGATAATTACGTAACACACTAGGTATCAAGTATTTAGCAATGGGTTTAATTTTGACAGTTCAACAACATTCATTGCGTTATTTACGTTGTTGAGCAGACACGTTTTCGATCATATAGAGCAATGGATTAACAATACGCTTTGAAATTATTCCAACTGATAGTAATAGTGCGTTACGTAATTAGGGTGCTGACGACCACAGCATGTAAATTTATTGTTAAAAAAAAAATGCTTTTCTAAACATTTTGAGCTCGTAGGTGTACCAAGTCACTCAGAAAGTATTGCGGCAAAAAGTTTTTTTGTACGAGAAATTGGGCAGTTATAATTTATTTTTAACACCCTTGCTCGTAAAGCTGATGTAATTCCACCGGTTTTAAATATGTAAAGCAGGCCATAACAAACGCGTGTTTTATCAAAGCAAATAGTTAAGTTATAGTCCATAACAGCATTATTTTTCATAACAGCATTATTTTCCATTTCAAGTAATTATGGAACTGATCGCCGCCGCACGGCTCGCGCTGCGCGCTGTTCCATGTTTGAAATGGCAAATAATAATACTAATGGAGGGAAAGCAACAGTGTGCATTCACAGATTGAGTTTATCCATACTAATATTATAAATGCGAAAGTAACTCTGTCTGTCTGTCTGTCTGTCTGTCTGTCTGTCTGTCTGTCTGTCTGTCTGTTACGCTTTCCCGCCTAAACCTCTCAACCGATTTTGATGAAATTTGGCACAGACAATCTTTGGACCCTGAGAAAAAACATAGGCTACCTGTTATCCCAGAAAAATTTGATATTCCCGAGGGAAATCTAAAAAGCGCGATATAACCGAACACCACGCGGACGAAGACGCGGGCGGAAAGCACACAATCTTTAGACCCCGAGAAAGGACATAGGCTACTTTTTATCCCGGAAAAATTTGATGTTCCCGAGGGAAATCTAAAAAGCGCGATATAACCGAAATTTACGCGGGCGAAGCCGCGGGCGGAAAGCTAGTTTAAAATGAACAAAATATAAAATACTTCTTTTTCTGTTTCCTCGCAAGTGTGTTAAAAAACGTCGTACGATATACGTGCGTATTGGTTATAACATGCTCGGCTCAATTACACCCTCGCCTTCGGCTCGGGCTGAAATTCCGCCTCGCATGTTATAACCATCATTACGCACTAATATCGTAATGTACTATTATAAAATATGATTATTTATAACTAATAATACGTACGTTCCAAATTCAAAACTTCCCTCCACATTTTTTGCGAGCTAATTAAATTTATCGTATCTCTTTGAAAAATGGATTTGCGTCGAGACCATTTTCACGCTATTACTTTTTACGATTTCAAATAGCGTCTGAAACCAGACGACTCGTACGATAGACGTCAAATGGCATTCATGGATTGATGGCCCTTCTAAGGCAACCGTGTATCGGTGGTATAATGAATTTAAGCGCGGTCGACTAACTTTGGGGGATGAAGAAAGAAGTGGTCGCCCTTTCGCTGTTACCGAAGAAAACGTGCTAGCGGTGAAAAGTTTGATCCAAGACAATAGACGAATTACATACCAAGAAATTCAACATAAACTGTAGATTGGATCAGGAAACCTTCATGAGATTTTACACGTGTATGTTCGGTTGCGAAGGATAGTTTCCCGCTGGGTGCCGCACAATCTCACCGATGCTCAGAAGCAGGCACGAATGGAATGGTGCCATGATATGATAGACAAATTTGAAGCAGGCTTATCTCGGCGTGTTTATAACATCGTCACAGGTGATGAATCTTGAATTTATCAATACGATCTAGAAACGAAGCGCCAGTCGACGGTTTGGGTGTTTCAAAACGAATCAATTCCTACCAAAGTGAAGCGATCTAGAAACGGGGGTAAGAATTTGGCCAATTCCTTTACGAAACCAAAGAAGCATTAACGCTTAATGGTCTACTACTAAATGCTTGACAGAAGTTTTCTCTGTTGTGAGCAACAAGCGACCAAACACAGGGCTCCGCGGTTTACTGCTTCACCACGACAATGCACCTGTCCACACAGCAATCAAAACGAGGGACTTCCTGGACAGTACACCGGTCAAAGTCCTGGGTCACCTGCCTTACAGCCCTGACCTAGCACCGTATGACTTCTTCTTATTCCCAAAAATAAAAGATCAGCTCAATGGTATACAATTTTCGTCGCCGGATGATGCGCTGTCAGTGTTCAAGCAGGCTGTAAACGAGGTGTCTGCGGCGGACTGGAAAAAGTGTTTTGAAAACTGGTTCAGACGCATGAAACTTTGTATAGAGGCTGGTGGAGAGTACTTTGAAAAGTTGTGATAAAAATATATGTACCTATAGAACATTTTTCTTTATAATCGCAAGACTTTCTGAGTGTCGTATTTTTCTATGAAACAGCATTTTTTTTCGTTTGTTAACTAACGAAAAGTTTGGTCTGGCATCATGTGCTGATTTCATTGTCTCATTCATGGTTAGTGCGATCATTCCCACGTAGAAGATGCTAGTAAACAATGTAAGGTACATAGTCTAGTAATTGCGTTAGTACCTGCGTCTAGTTTGTATTTTTAGATTCATTAGGTCAAAACAAGTTCGATCGTCTCTAACCCAACTGTGATTTCCAGTCGTCTAATTTAGAAAGTACCTAGTAAGTAATTTGAGCCCGATTGTTACCAAGGGACTCTATAACAAATAAAACTTGTCTAGACAACTTTCTAATTTATAGGACAAATAACTGTACTGTCTATTACCTACCAGCCCACTAATTTTACTTAGAAATTATTTAATTAAAATCCTGAATCGCGTGTCTTAAATTGCAGAGTCTAAAATATTCTAAGTAGATAGGTACGTAGGTAGGTGAACTACATATAAGTAGGTACAAGTGCGTACCAGTAGTCATGTTACTAGAAACTGTATCCCAATCAATCTTGAAGTTAAATGATTTAACGATTAAATTGAAAATCTTTTTGTCAGTTCATAGTATTTGGCGGCATATAATATATCAGTCGTATGTGCTTACATTTGTAAACAGAAATAAAAATTAAGTATTTTTATTTCTGTTACATGATAAGATTTAAAAACAAAATAGTAGATTGTTAACCGAGGGTAGAAAGGATTAATTCCCGAGGTATTTAGACTCTAGTCCGAGTAGGAATTGATTCTTTTACCCGTGTTAAACACTCTACTTTTCATTTCGAATATGAGGAAAATAAATATTTTTTTTAATTCCGTCACAGATACATAACAGATTAGTATCCCGCTAATTTATGTCGATTTTTTAAATATGGAACTCACCACGTTATTGTTGCGATCATAGAATTAATAAGTAGGTACTATCGTACTTTTTAATTCTATGGTTGCGACCTATTTCGCTCAATGAAGTTTGCGCTAAGTTCACACTGGCTGTTTAGAAACTCACATTGCCGCTGCATTTTTTTATTAGTTTTTTTTTTATACAAATTTCTTCACAGCTGACAGCAATTCTATTTTTAAAATTTATTCCGACCCTCAGGTGGGAAGTAATTTGTATGAGTTTTTCCCGCTCTAGGGAGGGAAATGGCACTTTCTACCCAATAATCAGATCAAGAAAATACTACTTTCCGAATATGAGAAATGAAAAATAATATCATAAGAGATCTATACTTACTAGAACTTTTAAAGAAATATTTCATAACATACTTCGTGTTTTTGAGGTTATATCTCTCTTTAATCTTTTTACGACACTTCATAACCTATTAGTTATGCTAAAATAGTTAGTCAATATTCGTTAGCGTATAACTGTTTATTGGCATTTTATTTTAGATATAATAAAACATAAAATGACACAAACAACGTAATGTACATAAGTACAAACAATACTGGGACTACGTAAGATTATTATACTAAATTAAAATTCAATTCTAAAAAGTCCAACCCTTATTGCTAGGTTATCGTGTTCCGTTGTTGAATTAATATATCTTAGTCAAAGTTAGCTTGACGTTACCTGACGTAATCTAAACATAAACAGTCAATCATGGGCCATCAATCAATATTGTTCCTTTTTGATGGACACTTGTACCTACTAGGAATGCATTGCTAATTAATAGATAACAACTTAGCCTCTATGTACTTAATTAATGGAAATAATGAGGTATGCAGGTTACTTACCATGTTATGTGTCTGCTTTTTGATTTAGGTTCCTGAATGACTTATATGTTATCTTTTATATATAAAGCGTTTCGAGATAACTCGTATCAAAACATAACATTGAATGTTATGACTTGGAGTTTTGACAGTTCGAGTGTTGTGATTTTGTTCAAAAGTACCGATAACTTTTTTTAGTTATTTTCTTAAATTTAGGACTATAACTTTACTTAAAATACGATAAATAATTTAGTTGAAAATAAGTTTGAACCTGTTTTGATCATATGTGGCGTTCGATTTTTTTGACGAACTTGGTTTCTTATATAAAACCTAGATGTCGCTATTACCACCAAACTTTATTGGCGGGAAAATTAAAAACTTTCAGGTTATAAATTAAACATTGAAGCTGATATACATTTTATTTATTTACATATATAATGGCAACATATGTAATTATTTTATTATCACTATTATATTATTCAAATACTTTTGGTTTCTTTTAAACCTTATAGACACAATAGAAGTGGAAGTTATATAGATATTATATTCTATGGATCATTAAGTAATAGTTACATTTCAGAAGACAATAAGCATTAATTCTGCGCACAAGAACAAAAATATTTCGTTCAAAGTCAATAATTTTAAATATTTAATTCATTAACATACATACCTTAATGTTATATTGTTTTTGGATATATAAATAGTCATTAGAAATATTTGTTATAAATTATTAATTACTACCAGACCATCAAAAATGATAGTAACGATTTGGTCATTTTATTGTACTATTCAGCATTTTGAAAAAATCTATTAAATCAATCAGTCATCAATATTAAAATATTTTTCAAGAAAGTACTCAGCTATAAGTAAGAGACAAAGTTTGTATTGGATATAGAAAAAAAAAAAAAAAAAATTGTGCTTCGTATTTTCATACAGGCTTTGTGAACAAGTTCCAAAATCGTTGATTAAAAATATAAAACTGAGCAAATTTCAAATGTTATTGCTTTAAATACACATTTTCGTCATAAATATGAATAAACATCTATCACTAAGACAATAATATACTGGCCTGAGATACTTTTAACTTATAAAAGCGAGTCCAACAGAAATAAACCTCCATTGAATATGGTAGTTTCAGCCAGTGTTATATTCCCTACTGTTTTAATATTTTTCCAGTTGACCTACAATCTTGCTACTTCCATTCAATTTTTTCCTATAATGTTTTCCTTTATTTACCTAACACGTAACTGCAAATCAATTGGAACTTAAAAAAGCTTCAATTATTAGAGTTTATTATCCCCATCGTAAAGGAGAGCCGGGTGGTCGCATGAGTGTTGCCCTGGTTTGTGCCGTGAGAGTACCACCTCCTCCATCAGAGTCCGGTAGACCGTAGAACGCGTGTAGATGTCGCCGGTGTTGTAGTTCGTGTCCCTTGTGGTTGAGGCTTTGCAGACGACTCCACAACGAGAAAATCCTTTTGTGTACAGCTCTGGTCTGGGTTGGGTTGTCTGGAATATATAATAATATTTTCATTGAATAATTAAAGTGGATTATTGCACCATTTTTTTTTGTGTAATGTAAGGTGAGGATTTGTGTTTTAAAACTAATTTTGGTATTGTAATTTACGTTTACACTCAATTTAAAATTTTCCATAGAAAAAAAATATCATCAAAACGAATAAGTAACTAGTAGAGTTCGAATCTATTGAAATACAAGAAAATGCATAAAAAACGTGTCGTTACTATAAATCAATCTATCTACAATCTATTCATAATTTTCAAGTATATTGCTATATAGTCCATTGTTTCAGATGGTCGAAAAATTAGTCTGCCCAACAACTTAAATAATGCAATGAGTTTTGTTGAATTGTCAAAAAGAAAGCCATTTCTATTGTTAGTGCCATCATCATCTCGGCGTTAATCCCAGTCGCATCCGTAGCTTCTCAGCTATAGAGTCTGGGCTCCGCTTGACCAGTCTAACTACTGATTTTGGCTAAACTTCGATATTTTCCGTGAAGCGACTGCCGTCTGTCTTCCACAACCCGAAGGCGATATCTAAGCATTGTAGTTAAACCAATTGTTAGACTTTTGAGGGCTCCAACAACCCGTAACAACTGCTACTAGATGTTCGTATGGCAATCGGGACCAACGGCTTAACGTGCATTCAGAAGAACGACCAGACCAGTGCAAATATTCATATTCATGCATACAAATATTTGCATTGTGTGGGGATCGAACCCGCGCCTCCTTGCGCAACGGCCGCGTTCGCTGCCGCTACTCCACGGAGGCTGTCTATTTCTATTGTTATTGTGTTTTGCAATTATCCCACTGCACTGGTCATGTAAACATTTTATTAATTTGAACTCACCTGTTAACTCATTACTTTGCGTACTATCTACGCCCTCCCGTTTAACTTTTATACCGTTCACTTCGGGGTTATCATTCCTGAATTCATTCTTTTCATCCTCTCTCAGATTATTAGATTTTAGTGCAGAATTCATAAGTTCAGCATATTGAGCATTTGCATAGTAAATATTATTATTCAAGCTTGCTAAACGCATTTTAGGTAGTAACAAAGGGTTAGTTGCAGGTATCCCTGCGTCGTAGACAATATCCATATCAGAGTTACTGTCTAAATAGATTTCGTTGGTTTTGTCATTTAAATCTTGATTATCAGGTGCAATTTCATCAGTGTATTCCTTATCAGGGTCAGGGTCGAAGTTTCTTTTATCCGTATTGTGCTCATACACATTGTGGAGGCGATCCAATTGTCTCGGATAATTATGCCATTGCTCTTTCCGAAATCCATCGCCTTCGCTTATAATTTTGAAAATATCATCATTTTGATTATTGTTTGCATCTGCGTATTCTAGTTCCAATTTATTCATGGAGCGTGGTTTATTTTCGCGATCGACATACTTATTGTATATTTCATCAAGAACATTTCTTGTTTGATAACTATCACTAAATGTATTGTCATTCATATGTTGGCTATCAAAGCTGAGTTGTTCTCTGTTAAAGTCATTAACAGACATTGGAAGAACATTACTCGAGGAGAGTGCTACCATCGCAAGTAACAGCACAGGAGCGATGTGTTGCGGCATCTGTAACAAGACAAGGTTATGTTTAGAGATAAGAATTATTGTTTTAGGGTTAATTCTACTAATTTCAAGAACGTTTACAGTCTGATCTCAGTCTCAGTCTGTCAAACATACTTCTAATTTCCCTACATTTTGACAGTATAACGCTATCTACAATGCTACACGCGTCATAGTGACGTCACACAAATTCTGCATCTCGCAAGCAGAGTTTACTATGCAAGTAGCACGCATACATGTTCACGACATCAACTGTGGGCAAGAGCCCGCCAGATAATACCAGTCTGGTCGGAGGACCCTCCCATTTCTTTGGAGGATGACTGAACTTTACACCCTATTCCTCATACCTCCACAACATGTTTTTGACATTTGTTTATCGCTGAGATCAGCCTGCAACTCCATTTTGAAAGATTTAAATTATGAGTATTGGCCTTGTGACGTGAGTGTATCGTGAGAGTAAGAACTGAGATGTCAATTAAATCTCAGTTAATTGATTTAGGTAAACGTCTCACGAAGACGATGACACCGTTCGTCTGCTCTATTAATTAAAATTCTAATGTCACCTGATTTGCGTCTGACTAGTTGAGAATATTCAAAGATTAGATGCTTCTGTAGATAGTGAGTGAGGGTCGCAGCATCGTTCAACAGAAGTGATTTGCATATCTTTTGGTCGTGTTCTCGAGATAATACGGCACCTGGTGAAGTTGTGTGCAAACCTCTCAACAATAATAAGGTTTCGGCAAACAGCCTCGCTAAGAGAAAATCAATTTACGTTTATACATCTTATCGCGACACGATTCCTAACTTTTAGGTTGCTTCGTTAAATTGTGTAAAGTTTACTTTATTTACTGAAACTGTAAATATACTTATCTTACGTAGTCTCCAAAATACACGAATGTCTGTCTACATACAAAGTTCTTTGACTTTTAGTTGTCTTTTATTCATTTATTGAGGTTATTTATTTTATCTAAAAAAGAAGACAGTTCCCGATATAAATAGACTGTCACTTTCTTGAGAGTGCTAAAATAACTACCGATGAAACCTTCAGCAAGATTATTGCGGTAATAAACATATAAAGGAGACTTAGTTTTGATAAACAAAAGAATTTCAACGTTGTGAGTAGCGTGTCTTAGATAATATGGCCATTGTTAGAATATATTATATATTTATAAGAATGCAAACGCCTAGGGAAATATTCATAGCAAGCGTTTGCATGACATATATTTCTAGCGTCAATACGTAGTCTATCCATGATAAATAGCTTTTAGTTATCACGTGGCTCGTATTTTTTTATTGTAGGATAACTAATGGTACTTAAACTAAGTACTTTAAGTACTTGAAATCCATCATATAGTCAAGTTAGAGGCCTAGGCCACCTGGTTAATCTTATCCAACCAAAAAAGTACGATCAATACAAAAAATCATTCAAAAGAAGGCTTCTTATCGTTTTGTGCTGCAAGATTCTAGCCTCTAATTATCCCACTTGTTAGCATAAACCCTTTTCTCATGCAGATAAGAAACAAGCCAGTTATCACACTTGTTTAACTCAGGTTTTCTTTTGGCGAAGTCATGGAGATATTATAAGTACATGTGAAACATAACTTAGATGAGACGAAAAAAAGCCGTTGCCTGACACTAGGAATTGCTTCTGTATCGTGGGTGCGTTTACAAACACTTAAACTCACATACACAAGCAGCCAGACCCGGAATAACTATTCAAAGTTCATATAACAATTTATTCCGCGCAGGAATCGACACTCATTGTAGTAGTCAATCGGTTACGTTAACCACATTGTTATTAGACAGTTTTCCAGCAATCTACCAACTACCGCTTAGCGAGAGGTCCTCACCTCTAGTCATCACAAAATTCTATTGACTGATATATAACAAGAAACTTAAGGAGTCACGAGTCGCTCAAGGCTATTTGCATACATCCATTTCCGTCAGGCGGACAGTTGGCGTCGGTATTAAAAAGCAATAAACGTTATTAATGGTTGGCAGAAATGTTCGCAATTAACAAAGTCCCGACATTTCAGTACGTAACAGAAGAATATTGAACAGAAGTGACCTATTTACTATCGGTTCGAAATACTTTCAAGATCTTTCCATTTACGTTTTGTTTTTGTTCAATCGCCTATCTAAAAATGGATTTAAATTCTGCATGCATGCATGCAAGATGAGTATAAGTTGAAACCATATTTTAAATATGTTTTGCCTAATATCTTTGCTTACCTAATATAGTTAGTATGTATTTATTAATGTTTGTATAATTTTGAATATGTATCTAACTATCTATTTTAGTGTATTGTATGTTTAGTATGCGAATTGCGTATTTGCACCAGCGATAGCGACCCAATTAATTTTGTGAAAATCTCTGTCTATTCTAAGGTAAGATTAAATTACCGATAAGGCTGCCCATTGTACATTTTGTAGTGTTGAATTTATTTTTTAAATAATGTATTTTTGGTGTATAATGAAGTATATATTATATACTTACTTAAAAAGTACATATTACTTTAGAAAAGTTACAATGACTGAAGCTGAAGGAAAACATCTTGAGGAAATCTGGACTTTATAAGTCTGAAATCGCCAAGCCGCATTGAGCAAGCTCTGTATGAGAGGAGACCTGTGCCCAGCAGTGGGACTGTAAAAGGTTGATGATGATTATATATGAATAAATAAACCGTTTGTGTCTGGTTTAGTTTAATATAATATACTATTTTAAAATAAATAGAGTAGATCAACTCAGCACTCGTTTTTTATGAATTTTATATAAATGTTAAAGGGTGATTCTTGTAAGAACGTCCGATGAGAAACGAAATCGCAAACTTTGGCAGAGTTGGATGTAAGAAATTTTCTGTCATAAAATATTGAGTAGGTAAGTAGTGACTTATAGATGCGTCTTCTATGCTTCGAATTTGTTTTTTAATATTCATTATGTAACTTAGTTTTAGATTAGTTATTTGAAATAAGTACCTAAATTTTTTGGGATGGGACCTCTGGGAAAAACTAAATACGTAAGGATCAAAGTTATTTATTTTGTGTAATTTTTATTTGTATAAATTTTGACTGTTTGACTATGATGACAGATTTTGAACAGAAAATTTCTTTAGCATCGATGTAATTTTAAAGTCGATGAAACGAAAAAAAGCAGTAAAATTGAACATTCGTCTCACTATCTTGTCACATCTACTACGTGTGGATTGCACTCATCCTTTTTTAATGTAACTAGCCCTGTTGTTGCTCGAGCGCTAAGGCTCAAGAAGGGGACTTGCAGAATGTGCAGCTTAGTGGAAGGATAGATGTGCCGTCGTGGTATCGGCTGCACTAGGTGATGGCGGCCGCTAGGGACGGCGGGCTGATACCAGACTGAGGTGCGGCGAATGTAGTATCTAGTATCTATCGGGCCCCCGACTCATGGTACTCAAAGGAATAGTGGGGTATTAGTCGGTAGGAGTCCGACAAAACCTTCCGTTATTCCCAGACGGAGAGTTTTCATGAGGACTTCCTACGAAAAAACGAATTTCATATTATTTTCTTTCTTGCTTACCGTGAATCATGAATTACTTTTAAGTTTATTTTGAGACTAGCTCGCGGCTTCGCCCCCGTGGAATTCGGTTACATCCCGCATTTTAGATTCCTCATTTTCGGGGATTAATTATCGTATCATATAACTTCTAAGTTTAATATATTACTTTGTTTTTAACGACACATAGCGCCATCTATCACCAAACTGGTATGAAGCTTACAATATTTTTGTTTTCCCTCGGGAATATCAAATTTTTCCGGGATAAAAAGTAGCCTATTATTTAATCCGGACTTCTAACTTTACGTCTGCAAAATATCAAAGCAATCGGTTCAGTAGTTATGGCGTGAAAGCGGAACAAACAAACAAACAAACTCAATTTCCCATTTACAATATTAGTAAGAATTCACCGTACCCCACGTTTCGAACCATATAAGTCTTGACTTCTTGGAAAATTAGTTCATTACCATGCCAAGTTTTAATAAAATCCATTCTGTGTAAATTCCGTTGTTCAATTAGTGATCTTGGTGTTATATTTGATAGAAAACTGACATTTATTCCGCATGTAGACCACATCATAAAGAAATCCTCTTAAATTCTGGGTTTTAGGTTATTAGAAATACCAAACATTTTAAGTGTTGTAAGACTAAATTGATGTTGTATAACGGCTTAATTAGAAGCGTGTTGGAGTACTATAGCGTAATTTGGAGGTTACACTAAGCTTCACATTCTTCACATTCTGGTCGTGCCTCGGAAAGCACGTTAAGCCGTTGGTCCCGTTTGATATACAAACATCTAGTGGCAGTCGTTACGAGTTGTTGGAGCCCTCTAAAGTCCAACAATTGGTCTAACTGCAATGCTTCGATGTCGCCTTCGGGTTGTGGAGGTCAGACGGCAGTCGCTTCACGGAAAATATCGAAGTTTAGCCATTTCAGCAGTTGGACTGGTTAAGCGGACCCCAGACTCCAAAGCTGAAAAGGCTTCGGATGCGACTGGGATTAACGCTGTGATGATGATGATGACTAAGCTTCACATTCAAAGCGTTTTCTATGGCATTTACTGGTTTTCAGCGGCTTGGCAAAAAATAAGTTATTATAGCGATAGACTGTTACACTGCAACATTATCTCCCTGAAGTAAAGCCGACGGCTAAATGACATAACATTTGTGTGCAAAGTAATGACTTAAATTAATATTTCTGTGGTAATGATCCATAAAATTTACTGCCCCCAGATATTGAACACTTTTAATTTCCGTGCCCCCTCAAGAATAGGGTAGTTGATTAAAAAATCTAATTAGTCCGTCAGTCAGATTTCCAAAAAAAACTAGAGACTTTTTTCATATAAACAAAAAATGAAGACGACACAGTGCGTTGAAAACTCGTGTGACGTCACTGCACGCTATACTTTTTAGCGAGCAGTGACGTCACCAGCCACCACTTCTGATCTTTGATGCCTTTTATATTTATTCGTCATTTTTTATTGATTTGATGAAACAAAATATACGTGTCCAATATTTTTCTATAATATGAATGACGGACTAAATAGAATCAATTTTTTTTACCCAGGAAACATCCCTATTCCTCGCAATCCAAACACCAATGTGGCCACCACAAAGGAGAACGGTTTTAGTCACCAATTCCCCATATACTAGATTTTGTAAGGTGGTGAACAATTATAGCAATCAAATTGATCTGCATTTTGACTCCTTTAGCAAAATAAAAGCCATATTTTACAAAATATCTTCCGGATTTAAATAAGCACTCACTTTCTGGCAATAAACGAAACATGTTTTTTCCAATAACTTAGTTTAAGTTTTAGTTTTAAGTTGAATTCTTGTACAACTCCATTTTAGTAAGCACGGGGAGTTCACCTATAAATGATTGTTACTACTCTGTCACCTGTTAAAATAACATTTTACTTTATGTAAAACATCTAGTTGTTGGAGGAGCAAAAAAAAAAAAAAAATAATGAAATTCTGTCGTTTAAACTTACATACAAACAATCAATATTGTAGAAAAATTCGTTAAGTTTACTCCTGAAAACCTGACTCCTTGCTTTTCCAGCTTTTCCATCATTTTTGTCCCTATAGACACAAATAAACAGCCCAGCGAAAATATGTCCTTAAAATATCTTAAGTTAAGTCACGGAGATTAGAGCTGTTATGTTGACATTAATTTGTTCTCG
This sequence comes from Sesamia nonagrioides, assembly GCA_017933935.1. Taxonomy (NCBI): domain Eukaryota; kingdom Metazoa; phylum Arthropoda; class Insecta; order Lepidoptera; family Noctuidae; genus Sesamia; species Sesamia nonagrioides. The sequence goes on along the minus strand of JADWQK010001955.1, from coordinate 589,480 downwards.
AGTCTCTACTTATCTTCGTCCAGGAGCCTAGAGATACGACATTTAAAGATAAGCACATCATTTACATCAAATAAACGACTTCCTGAAATAATTTTGTCTAATAGTCCAGCCTACATACTTAAACACAACACACATGCGAATACACACAACACACACGCATACACACATACACAACACACATGTTTGATATTATTTTTTTTAAATGTTATCCTGCTGATTGTAAACATAAATAAATATGTACACATGTGTAATGAATTTATCTTATGTCACCTTATCCTAATATTGTTTTAACAACAGCGGCTTCTGTAGTGTCAATGATAAGTAGGTAAATATGAACATACTTGCTTATTATTAATCTTAGAGTAATTCGAACGAATTCCTGCCCCTTTGGTGTCGAGGTTGTAAACGCGCTACTGAGGTTAGATTTCTAGGTCGTTGAAAGTGTTACTTATTGGAATTTTTTATGAAAATTTATGATGTTCCTAGTAGAGTCCAAACTCTGAATGAGGTTGGAAGTTGCCTCTGTGATTGCCATTTGCCTCGGAAAGCACAGGTCGTTCTGGATTGATTGAGCTGTGAGAGAAGAGTACTGTACTGCGCCGCAAGATAGCATCTTCACTGAGATTGGTCGCCATAGCCAAAATTTGGAAAATTTTTAATATGTTTAAAGACACTGAGAAATCTCAAATCAATCATTTTTATTGTAGGAATGTTGGTGTTTTTGGGTTCGCCGTCACCCACATTCAAATAATTTTCCTTTAACATTATCTGAGTTGAAGTAAAATTAATAACTGTGCTGAGAGCTGTGACTTAACCGCAAATGACTTCTGGAATACTCATAAAAATAGATGATTTGGAAATTTTTAAGAGTCGTAAAAGTTTATTACTTATCCCGAGGAGGTAAGCCTGTGAGATATTTGAACTTTCATTTCATAAAATGCATCTGCGGTTGACTGACAACGAAATGACTTTTTCTAGACCGGGGCTGTCCAAAGCACGGTATTTATCATAGTTCTATAAAAAGTATCTATAAAAAGTTTTGGTAACCGATATTTCTATGGCTCATATGGCTCATGCATTTTTGGAGTATTAATGAAATGAAATGAAATTGTTTATTAAGCAAGTAGAATCACTGATCACTTATAAACGTCATATTTTTTAAAAATAGCCTTTTTAAAAAAGCCGAAACAAACTCAGGGATCGTCGTCTTTTTTCAAGTCCAGACATTAAAAATGAAAATGTTTACAATAATTTACGTTTATGCCCTATTTAATTTTATGCCCTAACTAGAATATCCAAAGCAACTTGGGGTCTATCATTCCTAACTTTAAAAACTATATATGGAGCTACCTACTTAGGATGTATGTGCTACGGTGCACCTGTTTGGGCCGATAGGGCCAGCATAGGGGCGGCGCGACGTAAACTGCTTCAAAGCCAACGTTTAGCATTGATATTTTTATGCAAGGCGTATAGAACAGTCAGTACTGAAGCCTTACCCGTTCTGGCAGGTGTACTTCCAGTCGATCTTGAAGTACAGCGACGTGCTTCAATGTACTACTCCGCGAGGGGGGAGGCCATGGACACTAACTTTGTTACACAACGCGACCTCAATAGAATTTCTAGATTATTTAAACCTCAGACTGACGTCTGGGAGGACCTCTTATCCGAATGGCAAAGTAGGTGGGATAATTCCATCAAGGGCCGGCGGCACCTCCATCTGTTCTTTCCATCCGTTGGCGATCGGCTGGCTAAGACATGGCTGGAGGATGACCACTGCGTTGCCCAATTTCTCACAGGTCACGGCAACTTTAAAAGTAAACTGTATTCTTTTAAACTTGTTCCTTCGCCTTTGTGTCAGTGTTCTACATCGAACTGTGAATTTGAACAGTCCGCACATCACATCTTGTGGGAGTGTATTCTTTGGCAGAATGAACGCAATATTATGTTGGATAGTGTACAAGTTACATCCGGAGTTGTTTATTATACGGACCTTGTTGAAACTAGAACTAATTTCCGTGCGTTCAGGCGCTTTTGCCATACCTATTATTGGAATCAATTGTAACAGCAAATACCTACTTAGGACCCATTAACTTGATCAAATGTTATTCCGTGGTGCTTGGCAATCTGGGCTTCTCCCATTTGCAATAATGTCCCTTTGTGCCGATTGGCCTAGTTCTATTCTGTCTCCTGCTTATTATGGAGGGAAGTGGAAAAAATATCTTTTTTCTTACTCCTCCGCTATTCTTTTCTGATTAATTTCGTTGCGGGACCCAAGACAGTTGAAACGTTTCTCCGGGACTCGTCGAGCTTCATTGCTCGGCGTTTTTCTGGCGGTCTCCACTGTTGATTCTGGCTTTCAGGAGTTGCAGTGGGTTGGGAACAGTGTGGCGGGTTTTGTCCCATAAAAAAAAAATAATTTACGTGATTTAAAAAAAAAACAGTGTTTAAAATGTCATAATTGTAGCATAATTACACATAACAATGCTGAGCAGAGCGTGCAGCTCAGTCCCAAGCTTCATTGTCTTCTAAATAATTTGTGATTTTATAATACCCCTTTTTGCAAAGTTTGGCCTTTATATAGCCTTTAAATTGTTTAATGGGTAAGTTTTGAATGGAAGTGCATTAGACGTTCTACAGAAATTCAGGGCACGGGAATCAGTATTGCTTGCCATTAAAGTGCAGCAGTATCTACAACCGCCACGTGCGATCAACGCGTCATATTGACGTCACACGAATTCTACATCTCGCAAGCAGAGTTTACCGTGCAATTAGAACCGTTGGACAAGAGCCCGCTAGATATAACACCTGTCTGGTTGGAGAATTTTCCCTTTTCTATGGAGGATGAGTGAACTTTACTCCCTGTTCCTCATGACTCTACAAAAGCAACGTTTCGTAATTGTAAATTTCCCCTGTAAAATTTATCTATTTTAAAATTTCAATAATGCAAGTAGTTGATGTAAAATCTGTCGATACGATGGGTGACAGACAAAACAAATGAAACTCAATGACTTTAGACCCCTTCTTCAGAATTACGCTTATCAATCACCGCTCAAAGAATCCTGTCATAATCCCAGATGCTTCGACTGGAATCTCTTCGTCATCTGCTTTATTCCGCAGACCTAGTTAGGTTTTTAGTAGGAGACCCTATTCAAACTTTTCTGTAAATTGAACTAGTGCGCTTTACCATCAACGATTGCGTCACTCCTTACCATTAGGCGGGATTACGGTCAAGCGCTAGTTTACAATTTATAAAAAATAAAAAATAGTTAAATCACTGCCAGTCTGCGAAAAAAACCTCTCAAGAGTTCAAGGATTTTCGTCCTCAGGATTTCGTTAGACAACCTAGGCATCAATGCACCTGCATGTTCCTATAACTAAATGTTTTTTTTTTAATAAAGTTGAAGTATTTATTTCTGCGTTCTGGAAATTTATTTTGGCCCGGGATCGTATCTTGTTTGGACAGCCCTGCGCTAGACGAAATGGCTAGGAATTAGTTAACCTTGATTCTCTGTATGAGAGGAGACCTGTGCCCAGCAGTGGGACAATAAAAAGGTTGATGATGATGATACAACATTATTTTTTATTTATACAAAACCCGAAACACCTGTCCATTATTTTAAAGTAAAGAATCTATGAACAAAATTTTAGAAAGTTAAAATGAAAAACCACAAAGTTATGAGCTTGCTATTCTACTTGGTTTTCCAAACAAAAATATGGTCAAAGCTCCGCTCGGGCGGGCAAACGCGGTGCGTTGACCTCTGGCGTCAGCTGTGGTGCGCTCGCAAGTACTATGTTCTATCGTAACCGCTCGGTAACCACACTGCAACAATTTCTAAATGTAACATGGTGTAAAACTGATTGGAATCGATTCAGTTGCTTATTCTGAACAAATTGTATTCAGGTTTAACATAAACAAAAACTAACGTTGTGTATAAATTGTAATTGCTAAGGTACTTATTGAATTGGGAATTGTTGAAATGAGTTTTTTTTTTATAAGTTATAAACTAGCGCTTGACCGCAATCCCGCCTGATGGTAAGCAGTGATGCGATCATTGATGGTAAAGCGCGCTAGTTTATTAAGAGCCTATTCACTCTAGCCTTGAAGACACTCAAATTGTAATGTGACGGAAACACCGTCGCCGCCAAATTGTTCCAGTCCCTCGATGTACGCGGTATAAAAGAGGAAGCGAAACGCTTCGTCCGGGTCGCAGTGGTGTCAACAAAGTAAGGGTGGAAACTCGCCGCACGAGAGCGCGTTTTAAGAGTTAATTCGAACCTCTTGAAAGTCCTACGAAAATTCTTAATTTTAAAGGAGAAAATAAAATATGCCTTGATTCCCTTGTTCACAAACTTAACTTAATTTAAAGTTCTGACCATTTTTCTACTTCATTAAGTAAAGGACAGATGATAAGATATAACTTTAGTTCTGTTGGCTATTTTTCGGGAAGTCTTAGGTATGCTGTTCACTTCTATTTTGGACTGTACATATTACAGACCAGTTCAGCTACTAAGCTACACGGTCTCTACGCCTTATACTTCTTCTTCTTCTTCATTCTGTAGAGGTCCAATGCTGGACAAACGGGAGGCTTTCCACAATCAGAAATGAGGACATCCGCAGAAAGAACCAAAGTCACTGACATAGCTCTGCGAGTCGCTTAAATTAAGTGGCAGTGGGCGGGGCACATTGCTCGAAGAACTGATGATCACATTATACAATCTGATCAAAATTTTGTACGTTAAAATAGACCTTGACCTCTGATTTTTTTTTGCCACTTTAGCTTCTGAACAAGGCTATTATCGAATAGGGAATGTCAGAAATGGGAATGGGATGTGGGATGTGGGAATGTCCCTTTCAGATTTTTATTTTTAAATATGATGAGTAAAAAAGTAATTCTGATATCCTACTTAAATAAAAACTTAACTTCTTTATATATTACTAGCTCTCCGCCCGCGGCTTCGCCCGCGTGGAGTTCGGTTATATCGCGCTTTTTAGATTTCCGTCGGGAACATCAAATTTTTGCGGGATAAAAGGTAGCCTATATTTTTTGTCAGGGTCTAAAGATTGTCTGTGCCAAATTTCATCAAAATCGGTTGAGAGGTTTAGGCGGAAAGCGTAACAGACAGACAGACAGACAGAGTTACTTTCGCATTTATAATATTAGTATGGATGTGCACGCCACGTATATGTGCGCGCCTCAAAGATATGTCAGGACATCGTGACGGGGTGCACGAAGACCGATGCTTCCTGGATCAGGGTTGCGGGTTGGTTAAAAAAGTAACCGTAGTCCTGGCGTACAGGCAAGTGAAGAAACACGGGTGGGTTTTAGTCAGTAAAAGTCTGACACGCCCTTCCGCTCCGCCCAGAGCGGGAGAGGTCATTTGATGATTTCCCATCCCAACTAAAAAGGAAAGGGTATGCTTAGACGGTTGGCTCATGTTAAGCGAACAAACGAAAGGCTACTGAAAAAAGTTATTAATAATATTTATTTTCTCACCATTATATCCTTATCAAATAATAACAAAAGAAAACCATTATGGGAGACTGGTGCCCAAGCTAAGGCGGAGCGTATATTTGAGGCTACCAGGTCTCCGCTCCGATATACATATAGACATTGTTATCAAAGTTTCCCTAACACTAGACTACTGAGAACAATTTTTACGATTTTATTTTATTTTTATAATTATAAACTAGTGCTTGACTGCAATCCCGCCTGATGGCAAATAGTGATGCAATCGTTGATTGTAAAGAGCACAAGTTTATTAAGAGCATATTCACTGAAAAAACTGGGTGAATAGGAAGGAAGACGGTAGTTGAGCGAGGTGATGCAACACGACCAACGATGCTGCGCCAGAGCGAGATTGATCTGGAGATCCTCAACAACATTTGGCGCATCGTACCCGGCAGGCATCGCAACGCAACTGCTCAGACCCGTCCTCTGTTGTACTTATAGTACATACTTACTAATAAAACAAAACGGTAAAATAAAACGGTTCCGCGGTACCTAAGCTCGGTCATTTTTCTAATACTAAAGCACTAATCATGGGATGTCCTCAGGGTTCAGTTGTCTGTCCTTATTTATGGAATTTGGGTTTTGATGATTTCCTCGCGATCCCGCTTCCTTGCGGCTGTTCACTTACTGGTTACGCGGACGATGGCCTACTGCTCATTCAGTCAAGTACCCGAGCTGGACTTGAGAACTTGGCCCATACTTGCCTAAATCTAATATCTCAGTGGGGTGATCGTAACCGCCTAGCGTTTGCGCCGCATAGAACCTATCAACTTCTACTAAAAGGTAATCTTAAATCATTGCCTACTATTAAATTTAATAACGTTCCCGTTAAAAAACAGCAATCCGTATGCTACCTTGGTATGGTCTTAGAAAGGAATTTTTCATTTATCGAACATATAAAAATAGTTGGCGAAAAAGCTAAAAGGAACTTTTATGCCCTAACTAGAATATCCAAAGCAACTTGGGGTCTATCATTCCTAACTTTAAAAACTATATATGGAGCTACCTACTTAGGATGTATGTGCTACGGTGCACCTGTTTGGGCCGATAGGGCCAGCATAGGGGCGGCGCGACGTAAACTGCTTCAAAGCCAACGTTTGGCATTGATATTTTTATGCAAGGCGTATAGAACGGTCAGTACTGAAGCCTTGCCCGTTCTGGCAGGTGTACTTCCAGTCGATCTTGAAGTACAGCGACGTGCTTCAATGTACTACTCCGCGAGGGGGGAGGCCATGGACACTAACTTTGTTACACAACGCGACCTCAATAGAATTTCTAGATTATTTAAACCTCAGACTGACGTCTGGGAGGACCTCTTATCCGAATGGCAAAGTAGGTTACAATGGTACTTGCCTGATCTGGAATCGAACTCGCACACTCATACTTGAGAGGCTGGTGTTTTAACCACTAGGCTATCACGACTTTTACCATTAACCTTTACTTTACTTTCAATCTTCTTCTCTCAAAGGTCTTGAGATCCGCGACCGTATGTGGCTGAAGATCACGATTCCCAACGCGTTCATTGGCGCCGACGTCGTGGACTGGATTCTGCAGCACGTAGCCGGCATCACGGACCGCCGGGACGCAAGGAAGTACGCCTCGCATATGCTGAAGGTAAGCCTGAGAAGCCCGTGGCTAAATAAAAACAGCTGCACAGGTTGATCAGTCAGGTTAAGCTAAGCTCGCCGCGGTTTATCTTTGGATGGGTGACCCTCTGTACATTTTGTCACTGTGTACACTAGTTTTTACGATAAATCCTTTACTGTGCAAGCAGTTCGGCTATAGAATGACTTGTCCGTGTCCGTGAGGCGTGCTCAAACTCTTTCCACATTTAAAACCATGACAAAAAAGCATTTCCTCTCTCTTTAAACATGTCATTATTTTTTATTTGCTTTTGTGTGATGTTTATTAATTAGATGTATGTATTTTTTAGACTAGTATGATACACTTAACGTACATACAACGTGCAAAAAGGCACATGCCACTAATAAAATTATGATAGTCATTTATGTCGTTAATGAACGGTTACAGAATTCACAGTGTTTAAAAAAAAGTGTCGGCTCGGCCTATGAACGTTGCAAGCGTGCCGCCGTGCGGGTTTGTAGGCATGACTTTGATCCCTGATGTGAACTCACCTCCATCTGTTCTTTCCATCCGTTGGCGATCGGCTGGCTAAGACATGGCTGGAGGTTGACCACTGCGTTGCCCAATTTCTCACAGGTCATGGCAACTTTAAAAGTAAACTGTATTCTTTTAAACTTGTTCCTTCGCCTTTGTGTCAGTGTTCTACATCGAACTGTGAATTTGAACAGTCCGCACATCACATCTTGTGGGAGTGTATTCTTTGGCAGAATGAACGCAATATTATGTTGGATAGTGTACAAGTTACATCCGGAGTTGTTTATTATACGGACCTTGTAGAAACTAGAACTAATTTCCGTGCGTTCAGGCGCTTTTGCCATACCTATTATTGGAATCAATTGTAACAGCAAATACCTACTTAGGACCCATTAACTTAATCAAATGTTATTCCGTGGTGCTTGGCAATCTGGGCTTCTCCCAGTTGCAATAATGTCCCTTTGTGCCGATTGGCCTAGTTCTGTTCTGTCTCCTGCTTATTATGGAGGGAAGTGGAAAAAATATCTTTTTTCTTACTCCTCCTCTATTCTTTTCTGATTAATTTCGTTGCGGGACCCAAGACAGTTGAATCGTTTCTCCGGGACTCTTGAGCTTCATTGCTCGGCGTTTTTCTGGCGGTCTCCACTGTTGATTCTGGATTTCAGGAGTTGCAGTGGGTTGGGAACAGTGTAGCGGGTTTTGTCCCAAAATACCTATCAATACCATGGTAACGATATAATTTGAAAACAAAACAATCTTCAGAAGCGATAGGGTCGAAAGGTTCAATGTTAGACAAAAGGATTATTACTTTTTGATTTGGCTTCAGCAGGTGTTTCATAAAAGTTTAATGTTTTGTTGTTTGAATTGGTGCATGAGTCAGAACCAGTAAACAATTAATTAACTGGCTGGCACCACCTGGTACTGTTATTGGTGCTTCTGCATGTGTTGCGCCACTTTTGAAGTTTTAGGCGTTCGAATAGAATAATCTTTAATATGAAAAGTTGTTGAAATATATAGGGGTGACGGAGTTCCTTTTACAGGTAACCGTTGGGTGGATTAAAGGGAAACAATACTGTTAGTGTATCATTTAAATGAATTCATTAATTTATACAAGACAACAAGTCGTGGACCGACTTGTGAAATTTCCTGCTCTTCGAGCTAACCATCGCATCGCATTGCATTGCCTGCGCGCGCTATTACCTACCTCGGTTTTGCTTAGCATCATTTTTCCTTTTTTCGTGTTGCCCCCCTGGAAGCTATTGTTTCGAAGATTCAATTGTTATCAGTCGTACAAGAATTGGGCTATTAAATGTATTTTTTTTTCAAATCTGACCTGTAACCTCATAAGTTTTCCGCATAAGCCTCATGCCCGCATAAGTTTTCCGTATTCCGTCTATCTAATCCATCCATACTAATATTATAAATGCGAAAGTAACTCTGTCTGTCTGTCTGTCTGTCTATCTGTATGTCTGTCTGTCTGTTACGCTTTCCCGCCTAAACCTCTCAACCGATTTTGATGAAATTTTCACAGACAATCTTTAGACCCTGAGAACGAACATAGGCTACCTTTTATCTCGGAAAAATTTGATGTTCCCGAGGGAAATCTAAAAAGCGCGGTATAACCGAACTCCACGCGGGTGAAGCCGCGGGCGGAAAGCTAGTAATATTATAAATGTGAAAGTAACTCTGTCTGTCTGTCTGTTACGCTTTCCCGCTTAAACCTCTCAACCGATTTTGATGAAATTTGGCACAAACAATCTTTAGACCCTGAGAAAGGACATAGGCTAACTTTTACAGGAACATTTGATATTCCCGAGGGAAATCTAAAAAGCGCGATATAACCGAATTCCACGCGGGCGAAGCCGCGAGCGGAAAGCTAGTAAGGAGATATTACAGATTGTGTAGTAAGTAGTAATCCTGCCTGACGACAAGTAGTGATGCAATCGATGATGGTAAAGCGCGCTAGTTTATTAACCCTATTCACTTATAAAACTTAGTGAACAGGAAGGAAAACGGCAGCTGAGCGAGGTGATGCAATGTTAAACCCGACAATTCGACCAACGCTGCTGCTCCAGAGGGAGATTGATTTGGAGACCCTCCACGTCCAAACTCCCGACATAACAACATTTGGCGCATCGTACCCCGCACACATCGCAATACAACTGCTCAGACCCGTCCTCCGTACGGTTTCACCAGACATCATGCCGGAACACGACGAATCGCTTGGCGGCAAGTCTTTGTCTGGTGGGTGGTAACTTCTGCCGGCAGCCGATATTATGGCCTACCACCGAGGTTACACACGGACACATGACACAATTTTTTTTTATATGTATTATAAACCAGTGCTTGACTGCAATCCCGTCTGATGGTAAGCAGTGATGCGATCGTTGATGGTAAAGCGCGCTAGTTTATTAAGAGCCTATTGACTCTAGCCTTGAAGACAATTGTAGTCCGACGAAAACACCGCCGCCGGCAAGTTGTTCTAGTCCTTTGATGTACGAGGTATAAAGGAGGAGGCGAAACGCTTCGTCCGGATCGTAGTAGTGTTAACAACGTAAGGGTGGAAACTCGCCGTACGACGGGTCGTCCGATGGTGGAACGGAGACGGGGGAATTAAATCATGCAATTCCCTCGCACACTCCCCAAAATGCAACAAAATATAATATGTTGATGTTTAAGGAGAGAGTAGGAAGTGTAGTATTGTATAATGTAAAAGCACTTTTCAAGTTTGTGAATGTGAGGCACCATGGACTATGGTTTGTTTTTTATTTTATTTTATACAATATGCAAAGAAAACCCTGTCCGACCCATAAGGATAATAAAGGTTAGGTAAACACTTTTGGTTCCCTTCAATATGGTTGAGCTAAGTGGGGCTGATGCGCGCGTCATGCTCGTGAATGGGGGCCGTCAGTGGAGACTGGTCATCTCTTAGCTGCCAGTGGGCTTAATTCATTTTTATATTTTAATTAATTTTATATTGTGCTCACATGATAGAAGCAACATAAATATGTAACGAAGAAATGTAACCCATATATTATGATTTTAAAAGAGTGTCCATGGAGTTTCTTGCACGTTCTTCTCCATAGAGATCTACGCTTTGGAACGTGCAATTTAGCTTCACTTTTCTTGGACTGACCGACACTGACTATTCAAAAGTACCGAGTGATGGTTAATTTGAAATAAACGATTTTGATTTGATTTGTATTTGTACTAGAATTTTAAATAGACAATGGTTCCGATTTCCTTGTTCACTAACATAAATTTAAATGCAGTTTATCTTCTTCTTTCAATTTCAATAAGAAAAGGACCAAAGACAATGATATAATATTAACAGATATGATATTATGTTCTAACAAACTAACCAAAATAAATGTGCCGTTCGGAGCAGCAGCACACACATGCACATTTTTTATTCTGCGTACATTTCACACGTTGATAGAGTGTGAGTGAGATGGGGCGCAATCTAAAGCATAGATAAGAAAAAGATGGCTAGTGTTTGTCATTTGCGCTGTTAGTGTTTGTCGTTTGTTTTTACTAGTGTATCGAGAGTGACTAAAACGAGATACTAGACTTACCTTCTTTTGTACGCTTCATTTTCAGTGCGCTAGTGGCATATCTACCTTAATTTAGTATTATATCAATGACCAAAGATAAAAGTTTTGTATAGTACTGTCAAATTAAGACACTACTTAAACAGGTTAGACGCGATTAAAAACATGGCTACTAAAATACTTCAATTAACATCAGGCGCGGACTGTTCTGTCCTTTTCTTAATCAAATAGAAAGACAAAGACGGATTGAACTTAAATTTAGTTTAGTTTAGTTCGTGAACAAGAGGATCCGGCGCCAATGTTTGCGAACTACTTAATGACTTATCGACATGGGAGTTTGCTTTGCTTTGTAGATTTGGAGAGGGAACGCAGAGCGTTGTCGGTCCGGGCGAACATGCTGGCCCGCAGGTTCTCTCGATGTGCAGTAGCAGTTAAAATAGCCCTTTTTAAGGCGTATTGTACATCACTGTACTCGGGGGCCCTGTGGTTCAGATATACCGAAAGGGCTTGCAACGCTTTGCGTATCCAATACAACAATGCGTTCAGGACGCTGTTGCGACTGCCGCGCTTCTGTAGTGCATCGACGATATTCGCTGACGTGCGCGTTGACAGCTTTGACGCAGTATGGTGGAAGAAATCTGCCTCATTACTTCGCGGGTTGCGTGACAGTCCCAACTCCCAACATCATTCTGCACTCGATATCGATAGCGGCCCGGGCAGATAGTCTGCTTGTGTGGGCATTAGCGGACCGTACAAAATCGGTTTTAGTTATTAAGTACTAACATAGGTTTAAGAGAAATTGTTACTAACACAATGGACCACATGTAGTCTGAACAAACAGTAAATAATACATTGATAAAATATTAAACAGATACGATATATTCTAACAAACTGACCAAAAAAAATGTGCCGAACACAGCAGCAGCACACATGCATATTTTTATTCGGCATACATTGGTACAGTGTGAGTGAGATGGGGCACAATCTAAAGCATAGAGAAGAAAAAGATGGCTAGTGTTTGTCGTTTGCGCTGTTAGTGTTTGTCGTTTGTTTTTACGAGTGTATCGAGAGTGACTAAGGCGAGATGCAGGACTTTCCTTCCTTTTGTACGCTTCATTTCCAGTGCGCTAATGACATATCTACTTTAGTTTAATATTTTATCAATGAAATAATAATAATAATAATTTGCTCGCTGTTAAGGCTGATGATTTTATTATTCTTGATTCCTTATGATACTGCCAACATATCATCATACCTTCGTACAAGTAAAAATGAATCATACTTCGAAACAACATTGTAACAATGACACACAAAACGTACTACATTTTCATTCAATGCTTACAAATCAATTTAGAAAGAAGTAAACACACGCATTCATCAGTATTATGAATGTATTGCGAAGAAACTAATACGTTTTCCATAGAAAACAATTTGATGACGCCTACTAAATATTTCGGTGAATCGATAATATTTTAGGTTGTACTTTTCGCTGTTTAAAGACCCGTGAGTCAGGTTAAATTCCACTTTCTGCGAAACTGAGTCCATTTTTAAAGAAATATTCTGTGTTCATATATCGACATTGTTTTTTTTATTCCTTGGAAACCTAAAGAAAAGCCATCAACACTTCGTATCATCAAATTACATGGTGATTCAGGAGTTAACAACAATTCATGAAACTTTTGAAAGCATCATTACGACGATGAATCATTTTAATAGGTAAAAGTATGTTACATTCTGCTATAGACTTTCCTATTTCATTTTACTAGGCAATGTTTTGGTAACAAAAAGGAACTGTATTCATACCTCGGCCTGCCTATACATTCGAGAGGCTATGTCATGTGAATTAAGTTCAGTAATAACATTATCTAGTCCTGTGTTCAAAAACCTTTTATTTTTTTGGGTTTTTACGCAGCGCGTGCGTCGTGTAAATTGTCATAATGCTCAACCTGTGCGAGACATTGTATTATTATGACGGTCGGTTGCCGCTTTGTCCGACAGGCGCCACACACACGGAGCGTCTGTCTGCGACTGCGATCAGGGCGAGGGGCCGAGGGGGGAAACTGAGGTAGGAAGCGGGGGGCGTCATGGCCGCCGCACAGGCCAGCGCCCGCCGTCATGCCGCATACCGTGGCGTTATCGTAATCTTCGCGCAACGTGACGGTGAGGGCAGCGTTTCTATTTCATTTAATCCCTCAAAATGAACATGTTTGACGACGATTTGATTGAAAATGTTAAGAAGTACCCAGTTTTATACCGCAATAAAGGAAAGAATTATAAGAATATGATCACAAAAGGCAACTGTTGGATCAAAATTGGTGAAGCACTAAATAAAACACGTGAGTAATTTCTCATAAGAATGTAGATGTTGTTTACCTTAGCGTTGTGTTAATTCTATTATAATTATTATGTTGCAATGAAAGAGTCGCTGCAATAGGTAACCAATGTTTGTCCCGACTACCGGAGTAGGTACTTAATGGTTCAGGTAGCGCAAAACGTTTAGCGAGGTATTAGGTAGGTATACCGTTGCGTTTCGAAACATAAATATTGTAGTGTACCGTCGCGTTCGTTCAGCTTTAATTTTTTTTTTTTTTTTTAATTAAACTGTCGAGTAATCATTTCTTGTATTGTAATGGACTTTCGGTGTTTACTTGGCCATTGCTACGTGGTCAGGATGTTGAATATTATTACTCACCCACACATTAAAAATGGGTCATGTGTTATCTATATAAGTATATTGATTTATCTATATCATGCGCATTTAAAATAAGTAGGTACGACATCGACATATTTTTTTATATAAGTAAATCTTCCACATGGCCACACTAGTGTCACGCTGGTATTTGTTACATACCTTCGTAATATGTTTTTTAGTTCGTACTTTTTTATTAGCGGATTTTGTACCATATATTTAATGATTATCTCCTTATTTATAAACGTTGCTTAAATGTCAAATAAATATTTTTGCCAGACTTTAATCATAACTAAACTTAAAGTAGGTAACGTTAACAAATGCAATGTAATCTATAAATATGAGGAGGGATGAGGAACAGGGAGTAAAGTTCACTCATCCTCAATAGAAAAGGGAGGATCCTCCGACCAGGCGGGTGTTATGTCTGGCGGGGACTTGCCCAATGCTTGAAATTGGGAAGTTGTATGTATGCTAGTTGCACGGTAAACTCTGATTGCGAGATGTAGAATTCGTGTGACGTCAGTATGACGCGTCCTTTCATGTAACATTTGTAGGTACCGCTACAAATATAATGCTTTATAATATAATGTTTTATATTATAAGTAGTAGCGGTGGCCTAGACGTATCGGCCTAGAGGTATAGGACTAACAAGTTGTAGCTCGTAGGATCTCGAACCCCATCACGCCTTTTACTTTGTGTAAGTATATTATTTCATGACCGCTGAATGATGAATTCTTCCACGGCCCTCCACCCTCCTCGTGCTGGCCCGGTCTGTCGGGCCTCTTCTCCTGCACGGGGTAGTGGGGTGTTAAACTACCCCGTGCATCGCCTCAGAGGCGCGCGCCGACACTCCGCGCGCCTCCGCCTCGGGGTCCATTGAATAGGGGGTGGGGACGTCCCCATGTCCCTCGCCCCTGGACCCATGCATGGGGGGCGGAAGAGGGCGTTATCCGCCCTTCCCCGCAGCGGCGCGGCGCCCGATGCGTCTTCTGCGGCCCGGGAAGGGAGTTGAGATCTCCCTCTCCCGTTCTACAGCTTCCTTCTACGACATCACGTCCTCGCAGAAGGACACACAATATGTAAAGAAAACCCTGTCCGACCCATAAAGATAATGAAGGTTAGGTAAACACATGACCAAATAAGATATGAAATTTTACATAATCATCATAGTAACAATACTAATAAATTTTGAAATAATCTTTTCTTCCGCGAATTAATTTCAACTTCCCCGAAATTTGGTATTTTAGAAAAAAAGTGACAACATTATGTATTATTATGAGCTATGCGACCACGTTCCGCGTGCCCTGCTCCCTTTCGCCCGCGCATGTATTGCTTACCGCACATGTATTAAGTTATCCCCTTTAACGAAATAGCATTGGGATTTTTTAACCTAACAATACCTTCACGGATCGGATGGGGTTGTCTTTACATATTGTATATGGTTTGGAAATATTGAGAGAATGAATAAAAGGCGACTAATACAAGATGTGAGTGGAGTGCTTGTTTAGGTGCGAACACACGACCCGTAAGTAGGGGTCGAGATCGGTCCTTTGAACCTATCCTATCTTCTGAAGAAGCCAATATTATGTATCATAATTTCGGTATAACTTGCAAAGTATGTTTGTTACAGCTGAGGAATGTAAATCAAAATGGCGTAATATACGAGACAATTATATAAAAAATAAAAAGAAAAAGATTACTGGAAGCAATACATCATATTCTAAATACGATGACGAGAGACTTAACTTCTTGTCAGAATCATACGATGAAGGAGAATCTTCAAGCACCTACATCACGGACAACGCTACGCAAGATCCTATTGGAATATCTTTCGAATGCGTGAAGGAAGAGTTTGACTCTTCTGAAGACGTTCCACTGTCAGAGTCATCATTTGTAATAGGTACAACGAGTAGCAACAATGCAGACCAGTCTACTACATACACTCCAATACCAACAATTGTATCTGCCACATATGACAGCAGTCCATCACTGGCTTCACCAAAAAATTTCCCCGTTATAGAGGAAAATGTAGTCTTGCCGCCAAAAAGACCTATGAAACGGAAGATAGACTCAATAGTAGATGAACTGAAGAAGGATAGAGAAGAAAGGAATGTAATTTTACAACAATTGGTTACTAAAGCTTCTTATCCAATAGAAAAATCTCCTATACATAACTTCTTCTCCAGCATGGCTGATATTGTTTGCAATTTCCCGCCGGAGAAGATTGCAGAAGTACGGATGAAGGTCTGCGCAACTATCAGTGATGTGGAGATTTCACTACTGAGAGATAGGTCTCAGTCTGGTGGCAGTTCATAACTTTATTAACTGATATTATTTATACCTAATCTGTAATTATTATTGTTATTTTTTAAGATACATAATTTAAGGAAATAAATTAGTGAACATGTATAAAATTAATAAATATTGCATAATGATTTATTTTTTATACAAAATTGGGTTGAAAGTACCTTGCCATTTTTAAGGTATATAATTTAAAAAAATAAATTAAAGAGTAAATAATAAATGCATAATGATTTATTAATAATATATTGCGAAACATCTTCTTAATGCCAATTGGGCCTTACAACTTACAAACAACTTCAAGCAATATTGGTTTTCGTTGTGTCTGGGCAAATCTTACGAAATATCAACAAAGGAACAGAGTAGTACTTCATTACAATCTCCAATCAAAATAAATTAAATCGGTTTGTTTATATGCAAATAGTTTTGGTCCCTTAATTAATACAGCCGTCAAAGACACCCAACTACTAGGGCATCAGAGGGCGCGGTTAATTTAATATATAATATTTGTTGTCAAGGTTCGCACTGCAAACACAACAAGAAAAACAAGAACTGCGGCGGTGGGTTTTTCAGCTACACCTCACTCTATAGTCTATGATATAGACTCTATATGAGTTTTGGCGGTAAAGTTAAGCTGAGTGTCAGGCTCATTTTTCATTGGACTTTTAAAATTATTTTTAGTGTTGTTTACCTAATTAAAAGTGCGTGACTTATCCAAGACCCAGGCCAATCAGGAAAAGATTGTTTTCCATCATGACCTACCTGGCCGTGGTCGAACCCGGGGCCTCCACGTCGCAGGCAGGCGTGTTGACCGCTGCTTCACGGAGGAGCTTAAAGGACAGGTCTATAAGACCATCATTAGACCCGTTCTTCTATATGGCAGTGAGGCGTGGCCTGTGCTTGAGCGACAAAACCAGGAACTGCGTGTCACGGAGATGAATATGCTGAGGTGGATGTGTGGAGTAACGCGGAAAGACTGCATCAGGAACTTCCGCATCCACGGCAGTCTCCGTGTCAGTGACATAGCCGACAAACTGCAAGAGGGTTGCATGTTACGTGGGTAACAAATGTCTTTCCATAGCGCCTCCGCGAGGTAGACCAAAGAAGTGCTGGCTTGACGTTGTAAGAGATGACATGCGTGCCACCAATCTCACACCACGGGATGCCAGAGATCGTGCGAAATGGAGGCGTATTAGTAGCAAAGCGGACCCCGGGCTCCAACGCGAAAGCCGCGGTTGGAACCGGGATTATGCGCTGAGATGATGATGATGATGACTAAAGGCAAAACTTTGATAGATAGTGTTGGATGCGAAGCAACACAAAAAAAAAAAAAACAAAAATTAAAACTTCAACTTTTTAACTACACACATACTTAATTATATGAAATGAAACAGTAGATTTTAAATTATTAAAAAAAATAATTGATGCATATAATAAGCATTCAAAAATTTATGATTTTATTCTTAGTCAATTTTAAACAGCTCAAAACTTATCAATAAAATAATTATATGAAAACTCGAGTATCCATGTCTACTAGAAGTATAACAGAACCCTATATGTGTACCACATTATTATTATCAATTCGAATCATTTTAAATTTAAAGCATATCACTAATCCGTTGGTCCACATATTAGAAAAAATTGTCTGCCCAACAACGTAAATGACGTAATGAATGTTGCTGAACCGTCAAAATAAAACCCATTGCTACTGATAGTGTGCTATGCAATCATCATCATCCCAGCGTTAATCCCAGTCGCATCCGAAGCCTTTTCAGCTTTGGAGTCTGGGATTCGCTTTACCAGTCCAACTGCTGATATGGCTAAACTTCGACATTTTCCATGAAGCGACTGCCGTCTGACCTCCACGACCCGAAGGCGATATCTGAGCGTTGCAGTTAGACCAATTGTTAGACTTTTGGGGGCTCCAACCAACGCGTAACGACTGCCACTAGATGTTCGTATGGCAACCGGGACCAACGGCTTAACGTGCTTTCCGAGGCACGACTAGACCAGTGGAAATATTCATATTCATGCATACAAATATTTGCACTCCAGATCAATCTCCCTCTAGCGCAGCATCGTTTGGTCGTGTTGGTCTTAGGTTTAACATTGCATTACCTCGCTCAACTGCCGTCATCCTTCCTATTCCTCAGTTTTTTAAGTGAATAGGCTTAATAAACTAGTGCGCTTTACCATCAACGATTGCATCACTGCTTACCATCAGGCGGGATCGCAGTCAAGCACTAGTTTATAATTATTAAAAAAAAAAAAAAACTGTGCGGGGATTGAACCCGCGCCACCTTGCGCAGCCGCCGCGTCCGCTACCGCTACGCCACGGAGGCTGTCAAACTATTTCTAGATAGTGTGTTATGTAATAACCCTGCTAAATACAATCTATGACCTCATTATTTTTGGTAGTCCGTTTCGCGTGAAATACCTCACATCATGTATGGCTTTGTATACTTCTTTCTTCCTTCCTATCTTTGTCAGGAGGAACAGATATCTGCAGTTTGCTTCTTCTTCTTCTTCAGCCTATAGATGTCCATTGCTGGACAAAGGCCTCCCCCAAGGCTTTCCACGATGACCGGTCTTGTGCTGCCCGCATCCATCGGCGTCCCCCGACCTTCCCTAGGTCATCGGTCCACCTTGTTGGGAGGCCCCCTACGCTGCGTCTTCTATTACGTGGCCGCCATTCCAGAACCTTACTGCCCTATCGGTCATCGGTTCTACGAGCAATGTGCCCCGCCTACTGGCACTTAATTTTAGCGACTCGAAGTTTGCTTAAATGAAGGCAATTATTCTTTTATTTCGTAAAGTTTTGTAGGTCTACTGCAATTAAATATTGATTTTTTGATCATATTATCTACTAAGTTTGTTGTTTATTAATGACAACCCAAGTTGTTTGTTATTACTGTTGAAACTGAAAAAATATATATAATCTAGTATTTTCATTAGTATCTTTTAAGTAGGCACTTCTAGAAAACAGAATAAATGCTAGGCCGGTGCGGAAAGGTTAGTTAGTAGTAGTCATTTATTTCGTGTTGGACAGGTAATTTGGCCTCTTGTCCGTAAATGCCTATTGCTTCACCTCGATACACTAATGTTTAGAAGTCGGGTCAATTAAGACTTCCTTTTTCTACCATTAAGGGAAGGTATATGAGATGATTACGACTCTGCCGCTAGTTTTGTCGCATTTTCTCACCCTTTATCGGTAAAGCTAAAAGGGATAATGAAATTCTACGAATCTAACAGATTAATGTAGAACTGATTTTGAAAGGCCATTGAACCCATTGAAGCATAATTGTTGTATTAAGAAGGTTTTATTACGTTACTAGCTGTGACAGCCTTTCAAGGTTGTTTTAATAACGAAAAATTGGTCTGGAATATAATAAACTCTACTGCTAATGTATTTATTTCATAAAAGTAGCAAACCGATCATTACAATAGAGTATTTAATTAAAAAAAAAAAACTAATTAGTCCATCAGTCAGATTTCCAAAAAATATTGATGATGATGATGTTCCCGACCGATTTCGGCCACGGCGACCACTTCGACTCCTAGCCGATGATTTGGCGCTCATGCACCCGAAGATGGCTTATGTAGCCTATCTTGGCGGCGAAACTTCGTGCACACTGAGGGCACGTAAGCACGCCGTCGACGTAGTTGTATATGATGGCAGCAGGTGGGCGGGCGTTTAATTAGTCGCGTTTGGCATCGAGGTCAGCTTTGCGCTGCTCCTCAAACTGGCGTACTTGTCCGTACACCACTCTGCGCCATTCTGACCGCTTTGCTGCCAAACGCTCCCATTCAGAGGGTTCTATATTGCATCTCTTCATGTGTCGTTTTAAGACATCCTTGAACCGGAGGAGTTGTCCGCCATGCTTTCATTTGCCCTCCTCCAGCTCAGAGAAGAAGATGCGCTTCGCCACTCTTTCGTCCACCATACGTGATACGTGTCCGCACCACCGAAGCTGTCGACGCATTAAATTAGCCTCAATGCCACCAACATTGGCTCGTCGCAGGACTTCGGTATTTCGGACTCTGTCAGACCATTTGATCTTCATAATGGATCGGAGACATTTAAGATGAAAACGATTTAGAGTACGTATGTGGTGTGGCGTAATATTAGACACGTATTTTTTCTGTTTTCATATAAACAAAAAATGGCGACGACACAGCGCGTTGAAAACTTGTGTGACGTCACTGCGCGCTACACTTTTTAGCGACCAGTGACTTCACCAGCCACCACTCCTGATCTTTGATGCCTTTTATATTTGTCATTTTTATTGATTTGATAAAGCAAAATATACGTATCCACTTTTATATTTGTCATTTTTATTGATTTGATAAAGCAAAATATACGTATCCAATATTTTTCTGTAATTTGAATGACGGACTAAATAGAATCAATCTGCTTATGTTATATTAGGTTTAAGAACCAAACCACCTCACAACTTTTAGCTTTGTATATATTATACATATGTACATATTTTTGTAATAGTATGTATATGTACTTATATAGCTTTTAAATATTTGTTAAAATAGTGTTACGAGTTTCTTTCTTTTCCTTGTCATTGTGTTTAACTAAAGCACCTGCCATCTAATCTCTAAGGCTTAATGCCTTAGCCATTCTCTACCAGTAAGCATCCAGCCGGTTCCTGCGGCCTTCACAATCAACTTTTGTTATATATGTATACAGTATGTTAAATAACAGAGGGCGTTCCCTTAAACTCGTTAATATATATCATTAATAGATTAAAATAAAATTATCAGCATAGAAAAATAAGCATAAAAAAATCCGAATAAAAAAAATTCTAATTGGAAATAAATTTGAAACCTCCTGTTTTAAATCAAAATAGTAGTCGTCATGTATAAATAAATTGCGACGTTGCCATCTTTCATGTTCGCGTGTACAGTGTGTTTCTTTTACATGTCAATTTAAAATTTTTATTGAATATTTTGTTATTGGAAAAATTTTAAAAACATTTTGTTTTCGAATGGAAATATTTTTTTTAGCATGTATGTATGCTATACTATTTCGGGTTAACGGGAACGCCCTCTGTTAGTTAACATACTGTATATTATAAGTATATATTTTGGTAATAGTATGTATGTGTATATGTGTTATTTAAGTATTTATTTAAATAGTGCTTTTTCTTTATAATTTTATCAAAGGCATTTCACTGGTAAACTCACTGGTAGATTCAGTGGCAGAGAATGCATAAGGCATTAGTCTTAGGCATTCATCATCATCATCATCTCAGCGTTTATCCCAGTCGCATCCGAAGCTTAGCTTAGCTTTGGAGTCTGAGGTCCGCTTTTACCAGTCTAACTGCTGATATGGCTAAATTTCGACATTTTCCGTGAAGCGACTGCCGTCTGACCTCCACAACCCGAAGGCGACATCGAAGCATTGCAGCTGACCAACTGTAGGACTTTTTGAGGGCTCCAACAACCCTTTAACGACTGCCACTAGATGTTCGTATGGCAACCGGGACCAACGGCTTAACGTGCTTTCCGAGGCACGACCAGACCAGTGCAAATATTCATATTCATGCATACAAACATTTGCACTGTGCGGGGATCGAACCCGCGCCACCTTGCGCAGCGGCCGCGTCCGCTACCGCTATCAGTTAACCACAGGTGGTGAAGAGATTAGATGGCAGGTGCTTTAGTTAAACACAATGACAAGGAAAAGAAAGAAACTCGTAACACTATTTAAACAAATATTTAAAAGGAAAGGCGGACTTAATAGTCCGCCTCTGTATATTTATTTGTCCGAAAGTATAGATCTAAACTAATATATAAAGCTGAAGAGTTTGTTTGTTTGTTTGAACGCGTGTTTTCTCGGTGGTAGGTCATAACATTGGCTGCCGGCGGAAGTTACCACCCACCAGACAAAGTCTTGCCGCCAAGCGATTCGTCGTGTTCCGGCATGATGTCTGGTGAAGCCGTACGGAGGACGGGTCTGAGCAGTTGTGTTGCGATGTGTGGCGGGTACGATGCGCCAAATGTTGTTGTCTCGGGAATTTGGTCGTGGAGAGTCTCCAGATCAATCTCCCTCTAGCGCAGCATCGTTTGGTCGTGTTGGTCTTGGGTTTAACATTTCATCACCTCGCTCAACTGCTGTCATCCTTCCTATTCCTAAGTTTTTTAAGTGAATAGGCTTAATAAACTAGTGCGCTTTACACTCAACGATTGCATCACTACTTACTATCAGAAAAAAAAAAACGCGCCAATCTCAGGAACTACGTGTCCGATTTGGGAAATTCTTTTTCAATCTTTTCAATCTTCTTTGCGTTGAATAGCCCATTAATCCAGGAGGGCTTTAGGTTAAATAACATTACGCTGCGACCAATAGGAGCGGAGCATATCGAAATCTACGCGGGTAAAACCGCGTGGCACAGCTAATACAATTTAAAATGCAACATTGAATTTTGGGAAAATGCAAATTCTCAATAACTCTAATATTAGTATTAGAGTTATTGATTAGATTGGCGCGTAATATTAGAATTAGGAATTTATATTATATCTTATCACGTGACCAGAAGGCGTATTTTTTGGCCAAACAATCGGCAGTGCCATACAAAGTGGCAATGCTGCTAGCCTTTTGGGTATGTTTCATATTGACAGCGAAGCGGATGAATTCTTTTCCTGTGATTGCTTCCCCTCCATTTTATATACCGGATACCAGTATCAAATTGTATTATTATTCAGAATTACTTAGTAAGTCACAAACCCGCTCTAAAAAGACGTCTATCACTTTTTAAACAAATTAAATATATGCGAATACCGTAGCCTTTTGTTCAGTAATAAAAACTTTTTTACAAAAAAACAACCGACTTCTAAAAACCACTACAAAGTGAAAAATAACTAATTTCGGAAGTCGGTGTCTTTGGTTTTTGTATAGGTATTAGTTTTTGACACCGACTTCCGAAATTAGTTATTTTTCACTTTGTAGTGGTTTTTAGAAGTCGGTTGTTTTTTGTAAAAAAGTTTTTATTTTACACTTTTTAGTTGTGAAAAGTAGGTACTATGTATTCAGTTACATCCGGTCAGACTGGAAGCTGACGCAAATATAGTTGGGAAATGACGTAATTTTGTTTACTTTAATTTTTACCAGTAATTTTGAAGAATTCTCTCGACTGCCTAAGGTCTTAATCATCAGATTTAGGTACTGCAGAACATTATTTTAACCCAATGGGTGCAAAGTTCTCATCAATATAAACAAATTAAAACCAAACACAAAGTAGGTACTGCAAACCGTTGAGGAGTTCCCGAAACTGGCCTTTGTCTTCATCATCAGAGCTCTTATGACAGTCACAACCCATCTAGGTGTAAAGTTCTTATCAATACAAATTAATCAAGCCCAAACACAAGGTAGCTGCTGTGAATTGTTGAGGAGTTCCTTCGACTGTCTTCCAGGTCCATCATCAGATCTACTCCAGACCTTTATCAAATTGTAGTGCTTTAAATACTTAATGAAAATACTAAGAAATGCACTAATCGCCCCTACGATTTTTGAAAGTTCCCCTTGATTTCTCTGGTCTTCCATCATCAGACCCTGATGTCCTTATCATGGGACCACCTTGGGAATGTCTTCTTTCAAACAAAAAAAGAATTATCAAAATCGGTTCATAAACGACGAAGTTATGCGCGAACAAACATAAAAAAAAGCATATATACGGTCGAATTGAGTAACCTCCTCCTTTTTGAAGTCGGTTAAAAAATACTTTCAATTGCTTTAGCCTCTTTTAATAAATCCGTGGCCGCAGAAGTCTCAGAAGACTCTTCTGTTCTCTTAAAAAAACGGTGCAATTCTGCGAGTAATGAATAATTTAACTTTGGTTGCTGCCGACTATCCTCACTTTCTTAGAATTCAACGGTTCTGACAAAATTGAATCCTACCAAATAAAATTCTTTCCTATAAAGGCGTAGGGAAAAAATAGTTCGTCTTTACTCGGAGGATAGAACTTTTGCAGTTTCATTGAAAATTACTTAGTACTTAAAGTATATACCTAACTTTATATGAGCTAAAGTCTCGATCCCGTAATAATAACGCTTTAATAAGTACCTTGAGTTCTAATCCAAGTCAAGATCTACGTAGATCTTGACTTGTGACTATGTAAAGAAAACCCTGTTCGATCCGTGAAGGTATTGTTAGGTATCGATAAATGATTCTACTAATGCCTACAAAGAAGGTCTAAAGTTTAAAAAAAAATCTCCTAAATACATAAATATTATTTCGCAAAAGGAGGTAAATTAATACATGTGCGGTAGCCGAAAAATGCGCGGGCGAATGGGGACAGGGCACGCGGCACGCGGTTGCATCGCTCATAATAGCACCGGTGATGTCACTTCGGTGAAGTTGGAATTAATTCGCAGAAAAAAAGATTATTTCTAAATTCATTAGTATTGATATGATGATTATGTAAAATTTTATATTTTATTTGGTCATGTGTATACCTAACCTTTATTATACTTGTGGGTCGGACGGGGTTTTCATTACATATTGTATATGTACCTATGTGATCCCAATCCATTCTACCGGTTTAGCGTGAAAGCGTAACGTAAAGATTTTATTTTTGTTACATGTTACAAGTAAAATCTTTCCTCTTTATTTATTAGCTAAGTTTAACAACCTGACCTAGTTTCTCACTATTTTTACGATTGGACAAAACGTCGAGATTTCTGTATTTAACTGGAAATAATTCGCAAAATTTTTGTGAAAACTACAGGTCTCAAAGATGGACACGATAAGCAACTTAAATCCATACTAATATTATAAATACGAAAGTATCTCTGCATGTCTGTATGTCTGTCTGTCCGGCTTTCACGCCAAAACTACTGAACCGATTGTAATGAAATTGGTAAATGGTACACAGAACAATAGTCTAGAACCTGAGAAAGGACATAGGCTGTATAATATCCCGCGATGACCAATACACGAAGCGAGCAGTGCAGTAACAAAAAATGCTGCGAAAACGGGGGCAAACTCCGACGTACGTATTGCTCCCATTATTTTAACAGGCGCTTATTGTATATCAACAGGCGGACGGAGTCGCGGGCAGCAGCTAGTTTATAATAAAATCGCAGCCAAACAAGTCATGTATTGCTTTGGAACCATTAAATATGTTATCTATCGGGATGAAAAGTCCACGGGGGCAATCGCGCTAAAATAATTCAACCAAAACAGAATTGGATCGCAACCAAACCATAACTTTTGTTATGTTTCGTATCGCGCTAACGGTTCAACCATAACTGGATCGCAATTGGAACGTAACCGCTGTCAAATGAAAAAGTTGAAACAAAGCTAACTTTTTCTATGCCATGTCCAACTTACGTCTAAACGATTAGATTTACATAGAATTGTTTTAGTTTTAATTATTATATCAGATGAAATGTATCACTCATACCTACATTGATTTTACTTCAACCGAAGTTAAAACTTTAGCGCGATACGACATGTGATCGAAACTAAACCATAACTTTAACTGGATTAGATACGAACCAGAGTTGAACTTTGACTGTTTTATTTAGCGCGATCACCTCCCTGGTTATAAAGTACTAGCTTTCCGCCCGCGGCTTCGCCCGCGTGGAGTTCGGTTATATCGCGCTTTTTAGATTTCCCTCGGGAACATCAAATTTTTCCGGGATAAAAGGTAGCCTATGTTTTTTCTCAGGGCCTAAAGATTGTCTGTGCCAAATTTCATCAAAATCGGTTGAGAGGTTTAAGCGGGAAAGCGTAACAGACAGACAGACAGACAGACAGACAGACAGACCGACAGACAGACAGACAGACAGAGTTACTTTCGCATTTATAATATTGGTATGGATTTGTGTGCCAAATTTATGTTTTTGTGTTATCTATCCATACTCAACCATGTGCAACTTTTTTAATGTAATTTTAAGTTAAGTGTATCTTTTCCTTTCTATTTCAAAAAGAAAAGGATAGAAGATAACATATTAGTTTAATCCTGTCATAGACATCATCATCATCATCCCAGCGTTAATCCCAGTCGCATCCGAAGCCTTTTCAGCTTTGGAGTCTGGGGTCCGCTTTACCAGTCCAACTGCTGAAATGGCTATACTTCGACATTTTCCGTGAGCTACTGCCGTCTGACCTCCACAACCCCAAGGTGACATCGAAGCATTGTAGTTAGACCAATTGTTGGACTTTTGAGGGCTCCAACAATCCGTAACGAATGCCACTAGATGTTTGTATGGCAACCGGGACCAACGGCTTAACGTGCTTTCCGAGGCACGACCAGACCAGTGCAAGTATTCATATTCATGCATACAAATACTTGTACTGTGCGGGGATCGAACACGCGCCACCTTGCGCAGCGGCCGCGTCCGCTACCGCTACGCCACGGAAGCTGTCCGGGGCGTCCTCTTCAATCCTGTCATAGACAGTTTAGACGCAATTCTTAACATGGCCACCAAACATACATCAATTTACGTCGGGCGCGGACTAATTTGACAGGTCTAAACTGTCATATTATGTTCTGTCTTTTTCTTAATAAAATAAGCCTAGAGCACAGGCGTAGAGTAGCCAGCCTTTCGGTGTTCTATAGGATGCATTTTGGTGAGTGTGCGAGGGAATTGCATGATTTAATTCCCCCATCCCCGTTCCACCATCGGACGACCCGTCGTACTGCCAGTTTCCACCCTTACGTTGTTAACACCACTACGATCCGGACGAAGCGTTTCGCCTCCTCCTTTATACCGCGTACATCACGGGACTAGAACAATTTTCCAGCGGCGGTGTTTCCGTCGGACTACAATTTGAGTGTCTTCAAGGCAAGAGCTCTTAATAAACTAGCGCGCTTTACCATCAACGATTGCGTCACTGCTTACCATCAGTCGGGATTGCGGTCAAGCGCTAATTTATAATCTATACTAATATATAAAGCTGAAGAGTTTGTATGTTTGTTTGTTTGTTTGCGCTAATCTCGGAAACCACTGGTCCGATTTGAAAAATTCTTTTTGCGTTGGATAGCCCATTAATCCAGGAAGGCTTTAGGCTGTATAACACCACGCTGCGACCAATAGGAGCGGAGCATAATTAATTCCACGCGAACGAAGTCGCTGGCGGCTGCTAGTTTACAATAAAAAACGCACTGAACTTAAATTTAGTTGAGGTTGTGAACAACGGAGTCGGTGCCAGTGTCAGCTCATCTTCATTAAACCAAAATCCTCGGAGCAACCCCTCTGGAGGCAATGTATGTAGTTGATGTACACACACATGTAAGTAGTATATTCGTATATTGTACATTTGGTTTATTTCTTTGGATTGATACGATGGAATCACTTTATCGTACCCAGTGGATTTGTGAGCGCCCCTGATTCGCTCCAGCGACCAATCAGTCGAAGTGACGGTAACATTAGCTACCATATTGCTTATAACGCCAGAAATTGTTGATTTCCACAGAAATGGCTATAATAAATAAGTCAAATGGAATTATTTATTCTAGGTTTATTACGGAAATGCGTCTTCACATGTCACGGAGAAAGTTTTATGAGTTGTAGGTTGTGGATCAAAACCAGACGGGCGCTTTCTTCTTCTTCAGACAAAGGCCTCCCCAAGGCTTTTCACGATGACCGGTCTTGTGCTGCCCGCATCCATCGGTTTCCCGCCATCTTCACCAGGTCATCGGTCCACCCTGTTACGTTTACTTTGTTTAAAGCATATAATCACCACTGTTGTCAAAATATGTCTGTACCCACGATACAGGAGTATTTCCTTTGTTAGAAAAAAAGCTGGTAAAGGAATACATTGACATATTCTAGAACCAAAGAAAATGGAAGACATGTGATAACTACCAACCCATACTGGGCGGCATTTTAGATTACAGCGGTCAGATCGTTTCGCATTCGACATAGCCTGAGGGCGTACTACACTTGGGAAGTAAAAAACCGATAAAAGCCTTTATGACTTATTGTTCACAAGCTTTTAAGTAGAGCTGGGATCGTATCGGCGGGTGAAATTAAAGTCGCTACTTAAGAGACGATTTCTGGTACCTCTGTCGAGTTGCGGTTTGGAAGGAAAATGATAAAACTCACAAAAAACTGTTTAGATTAGGCACAGATATTTGCGAGTGCCAGCGAGTCGATAATTTTATCTCTGACGAACTGTTGTTGCTCGTGACTTCGTTCGCGTCAATTTCTGTTATGATCAGGATTAAGAAGTTTTTAAAAGCATATATTTGAAAGTACTTCTCCGTAAATGATATTCATTTTATTTTATTGCGCGTTCAAGGAAATAATGGAAGCCCTTTTTTGTTGGGATGGAAAATCATCAAATGACTTTTTCCGCTCTGGGCGGAGCGAAAAGGCGTGTCAGACTTTTACTGACTAAAACCCTCCCGTGTTTCTTTACTTATCTGTTAGACGGCCAGGGCCACGGTTTCTTTTTTAACCAACCCGCAACCCTGACCCAGGAGGCATCGCTCTTCGTGGACCCCGTCACGATGTGCTGACATCTCTTTGAGGCGCGCGTGAATCACAACGCGCCGTCGACTCGGGCCTGGTCCTTACCGGGCGGCAAGCTGTCCACTGCTCACCGCCCGCAGGCCCGCGTCTACGGTGGTTGGGAGTTCGGTGTCGTCTCCCGAATAGGGCGTCTCCTGCGGCGGCTAGTGGCGTGAGGGTGCTGGGATTCCCACTGCCTCATGTGCTCCGCCTCCTCCTTTGCCAACATCACTACTTCGCAGAAGGAGATGTCGGCCTGCCATGCACTCTCGCTCCGGACCATGGCCTAGACCAGGGCCGGATGCGAGAGATCGCCGCCGCACGCCGCTACGAGGACACAGCGGTGCTCCACCCAAGTCCTGCAGACCTCCACCGTATGCTCCACCGTGTCCTCAGGGTGATCCACACAATGGTGACACCCTGGCGTTTCCTCCCGCCTTATATGGAACAGGAACCTCCCGAAACAACCGTGTCCGGCGAGGAACTGTGTCAGGCGGAAGGTGAGGGCGCCGTGGCGCCTCTCTAGCCACTCCTCAAAGAGGGGACTTACCGCCGCTATTGTGAATGCTTACCATCAGGCGGGATTGCAATCAAGCACTAGTTTATAATCATACAAAAAAAAATCGATCTCATTCCTAACAATATTGTTAGGAATGAGATCGATTTTTTTTCAACTGACATACTTATATATGTAAGTACCTATCTACCTACGACCGACCACCAGATGACCGATAACCAGATGGTTATTAAATTCTTCCTCAGCCTATAGATGTCCACTGCTGGACAAAGGCCTCCCCCAAGGCTTTCCACGATGACCGGTCTTTTGCTGCCCGCATCCATCGACTTCCCGCGACCTTCACCAGGTCGTCGGTCCACCTTGTTGGGGGCCTCCCTACGCTGCGTCTTCCAGTACGTGGCCGCCACTCCAGAACCTTACTGCCCCATCGGCCATCGGTTATTAAATTAGTCACAGGTTTATTTATTCAAAAAGTCATACATAGATTGTTGACTCATATGATACACTTTTCACCAAGATACAGGCTGCGCCTAGTTTGGGACCCACTGTTAATCCGAACTAAATGAAAAGCTGTTCTGCTGTTTTAACTGCATGTTATTTCTTTTATAACCAATTTTCAATTACAAAATGATTCAAAAGCTTCACTCACTAGTCTTTATTACCTGAATAAAAGCCATGTGTGTACCTACCCCTTTCTAAAAACATTAAAAGCAAAACTAAAGTCTTATTTTATCAAACGTTACTACACGCTGGATGACTTTTTAAATGATGGCTCAGTAAATAAAATAAATTATAACGTATCAAAATATTTTTGCAACTGTTTATGTTATATGAAAGAGGAATTGTATTTACTTCTCAATTATAATATTGATGATTTATATTTTTTGACATTTTAATTAAACATTTTAAAAGGCGTAGTCACACGTTGTCAAGGTAGGTAGGTATATGTAACGTGTGACTACGCCTTTCCAAACATGAAAATTTATCTCTTTACACATTAGCAACTTTGTTCAGTTCAGTATTCTGAAAATCTTGTTTTATACTTTTTAAAAGTAAACAAAAGTAAACAAACTAAAACCCAACTACGTCAAAAAGCGACGCTGCGCTTTTTGACGTAGTTGGGTTTTAGTTTGTTTACTTTTTATTATTTGTACTATTTTGGTGTTAAAGTGTATTTGTGGCGCATAATATTAAGAAAATTTAAATTGTTGAACTAATTATCGCTCATATTTAACATCATTAAAGCATTCTTGTAATTATGTACAAGAATAAAGTACTCGTGAAGCTCTTTCAAATGATACCAAACACCATTGATAAAATATTAAACAGATACGATATATTCTAACAAACTGACCAAAAAAAAATGTGCCGAACACAGCAACAGCACACACGCATATTTTTATTCGGCATACATTGGTACAGTGTGAGTGAGATGGGGCACAATCTAAAGCATAGAGAAGAAAAAGATGGCTAGTGTTTGTCGTTTGCGCTGTTAGTGTTTGTCGTTTGTTTTTACGAGTGTATCGAGAGTGACTAAGGCGAGATGCAGGACTTTCCTTCCTTTTGTACGATTGATTTTCAGTGCGCTAATGACATATCTACCTTAGTTTAATATTTTATCAATGCCAAACACGGTATATTTATTTTAATTTCATATTAACATAGAACTTTTTGTCCGCTAGAGGGCACAATACTAAATTTGGTGACAAGCTTTATAGCTCATACCCAACGGAATATCATGGCTCTTCTAATGGTACTGCAGTGGTCTTATCCTGATAAGTAGTAAAGAAGCTATGAACGAAAAAATGTGAATTATATGCAATCAGCCCATGAATACAGGTAAAGTCACAAGCAAATGCTAGTAATATATATAGTTAAAATGTACAAGTAAAGCTCTTTCAAATGATACTAAACACGGCATATTTATCTTAACTTATTTTTTTAACTCTGTATGTTTTGTCCGCTAGAGGGCGCCACATTAGATTTTGTGAAACCCCATATAGCCTATAACCAGCGGACAATTAAGACGCTTCTAATGATATGTCATTTGTCGAATTCTGATAAGTAGTTTAGAAGTTACGAGGGAACAGATGAACATACATACATACATACATATATACATACATAGCCTGTCAAAATCATAACCCTCCTTTTGCTTTGCCGTAGTCGGGTAAAAACATATTCTTAAGTTAAACTTTTGGTATCATGATCCAGATGATCACCATATTTTTGTACGCCTACTGGTATAACACAGCGCCTTGTTATCATCATCAACCTCTTTTTATCGTCCCACTGCTGGGCACAGGTCTCCTCTCATACAGAGAAGGATTGAGCGTAATCACCACGCTTGCTCAAGTATTGTTATAAAAATAAACAATTGTTTATTTGTCGCTGCACTACAATGCAATGCATCAATATTAAGAGCCTAAAGTAAAGCCTGAAATTGAACACGAAGCACATTAAAAACTTGAGCCAATTAGGTCCAAAACGAAACAGCTGGCGTGACTGACATATTCTCAATTTCCACAAATGTACGACAAAGTCTTTAAATAGAAACTTTCTTACTTTATGCCCCATTCGCCGTGTGCACAATGAGTTTTTGCTACGAACCATTAAATTACGTCTAGAATGGTTAAAGTTGAACTTTTGATTAATCATGTCTGCTTACCGAGCTGAGCTACGTTCGGAGCTATTTATTAAGTTGCCAACTAATGTCAGACTGAGGGCTTTGCTGAAGTCTAGATTTGAGACGTTGATTCTGTGTGGGGATATTCAAGGTACCTAGTTAAATGCTTCTGTAATTCCATATCGTAAAGGTAAAGCATTTACTTCGGGGACCATTGCATACAAAATTTTTTATGTCAGCAATATACAAGATAAAAATATTAAGTTAAATAAATTTTAAGGTAACTAATTTTATGCAATTCTAATTCTAACGATATTTAAATAAATTTAATTTATTATTTCGGTGTTTACCTGCAGTTAAAATTCTTTGAAGCTTTTCTAATTGAACAGAATTATAAACAACACTCAAAAACATTAAAAAAAAAGAAATGTTGAATCCATCAGAAAGCAAAAATTTGTTGTTTTATTTATTTAATTACTAGCTTTCCGCCCGCGGCTTCGCCCGCGTGGAGTTCGGTTATATCGCGCTTTTTAGATTTCCCTCGGGAACATCAAATTTTTCCGGGATGAAAGGTAGCCTATGTTCTTTCTCAGGGTCTAAAGATTGTCTGTGCCAAATTTCATCAAAATCGGTTGAGAGGTTTAAGCGGGAAAGCGTAACAGACAGACAGACAGAGTTACTTTCGCATTTATAATATTAGTATGGATTCTTTGAATTTTATTGATTTGTTGATTATTTTGTATTTTCTACCTATCCACTTGTTGCCAGGCGAAAAAAAGCTCGTGCTTAAAGATAATTATTCAAATGTAACCATCATGGCGACTTTTTCTTAGGAAACGACCAATTGCAACAATACACCTAGCTTATGACGTTTTACTTAAAAAAAAAAGTTTATGATGAACCTCAAACTCTTGATCTTTTTAAACAAATTTAAAAATAACTGGTTGTTATTTCCCAGGTCCTGAGGACTATCTTTTACCTCGGTCTGAGGCTAAGCTTTGCCATATAACGTGGCATTGCCGCCCGTCTCTTAGCTACAGAGACAACGTTAAAAAAAAACAAGTCTATCAAATATTTGTATAAATAGCTTGATAATTTATAAAAGTGTCCATGGAATTTCTTGCCCGTTCTCCTCCATAGGTACCTACTCTTTGGAATGGGCGACTAGCTTCACCTTACTGACTGACCGACCTTCTGACAATTCAAAAGTGCCTGTAACTGGTTTATTTGAAATAAATGCGGTGATTTTGATTTTATTTTATACAATAGCTATGACTGAAGTGGAAGAAACCGAGACCAAACAAATATTAATATTAGCTACCCGGGTCAAAGATTGGCTTGCGGCTCCGGGAGCCAAGTATTGTGCGGTTCTCTCAGACAAAGTTTCATTTACTTAGTTTAAAGTTCAGTTAATCAGTTTGTGCTATATTTGATCTTGAACCACTGACAGACGACACAATCAAATACAAGGTTATTTGTTTGGGAATTATCTTAAACTTATGTAAACCAACCAAAAGGGCAATTGCGTAATACACTAGCGTTTTGATATAAACACTACCAGTAACAATGACCAGTAACGGAAACCACGCAATGAATAAATTGTGTAGTTGTAGAGGAAACATATATTTCAAATACATGGAGCAATCATCATTTGTCGTCCTTCGTGACGCAGCTGACTGCTGCGACACGCCTGCCTGCGACGTGGATGCCCCGGGTTCGATCCCCGGCCAGGTCATGATGGGTAACGATCTTTCCTGATTGGCCCGGGTCTTGGATGTTTATCTATATATGTATCTATTATAAAATATAGTATCGTTGAGTTAGTATCCCATAACACAAGTCTCGAACTTACTTTGGGACTAGCTCAATCTGTGTGATTTGTCCTTATATATTTATTTATCATGTTTTTTTTTTCATAATTATAAACGAGTGTTTGACTGCAATCCCACCTGATGGTAAGCAGCGATGCAACCATTGATGGTAAAGCGCGCAAGTCTATTAAGCCTATTCACTTAAAAATATTAGTGACTAGGAAGCAAGACGGCAGTTGAGCGAGGTGATGCAATGCTAAACCCAACAACACGACCAATGATGCTGCGCCAGAGGGAGATTAATCTGGATACCCTCCACGATCAAACTCCCGCACAATAACATTTGACGCATCTTACCCGGCACACATCGCAATACAACTGCTCAGACCCGTCCTCCGTACGGCTTCATCAGACATCATGCCGGAACGCGATTCGTCGTGTTCCGGCGGTTTTACAATTAATCATCATCATCATCAACCTTTTTTTATATCGTCCCACTGCTGGGCACAGATCTCCCCTCATACAGAGAAGGATTAAGCGTAATCACCACGCTTGCTCAATGCGGGTTGACGATTTCAGACTTAAAGTCCAGGTTTCCTCAAGATGTTTGTCTTCACCTTTTAATCACATATAACTTAGAAAAGTTACATTGGTACTTGCCTGATCTGGAATCGAACCCGCACACTCATACTTGAGAGGCTGGTGTTTTAACCACTAGGCCATCACGACTATAAGAATGGAGCAATGGAAAATAATAATAGTGGGTTATTCAATTAGGGTGCTGATACAGGGGGCAATTGCGCTAAAATAATTCAATCAAAACAGAATTGGATCGCAACCAAACCGAAACTTTAGTTACGTTTCGTATCGCACTAACCTTTTGAAATATGGTGTAACCATAACTGGATCACAGTAGGAACGTAACCGCTGTCAAATGAAAAAGTTGAAACAAAGCTAACTTTTTCTGTGCCATTTGTCAAACTTACGTCTTAAACGATTGTATTTATTTATCATTTATTTAGTTTTAATTATTACGTCTGACGAAATGTATCACATAGACATTGATTTTATTTCAATCGAAGTTAAAACTTTAGCGCAATTCGAAATTTGATCGAAACTAAACCATTACTTTAACTGGATTAGATACGAACAAGAGTTTACTTCTGTTTTATTTAGCGCGGTTGGCCAAAATGCATTTCATTTGTTTACAGCATTAAACAAAAAGAATTCATTACTGTTAAAAATTAACGTATCCAGCATTAGCGCATACCCCGAGTACTTATATTATTTACTAAATTATAGACCGTATCAGCTTCACACCATTTATTTTATAGTTCTGTCATAACGACAGACAGCGCATCATGTGTTGGTTGCCAAGGTAGGTATACAACCTCCAACAATTACAGTAGTATTGAGTATGTTATTTACATTTCACTAGCTGTGCTCCGTGGTTTCACCCGCGTAAGCTTCGAACTGAAATAGAATAGTTGACATAAAATAAGCGCCTGTTTAAATAATGCGAGCAATATGTATTACATCTGCGTTTGCTCCCGTTTTCGCAACATTTTTTGTTTTTGCTCTACTCCTATTGCTCATAGCGGGATGTTTTATAGCCGATGTCCTATCTCAGGCTCTAGACTATCTGTGTACCAAATTTCATTACAATCGGTGCAGTAGTTTTGGCGTGAAAGCCGCACAAACAGACAGACAGACAGACAGAGATACTTTCGCATTTATAATATTAGTATGGATAGTATGGATTGGTAATAAATAATGTGTTGCCTGACAACGAGTTAGGCAACACGTAATCCAGGGGTCATAAACACTACTGCCGATCATGAGGTCCGGAGTTCGATCTCCTGGGGACATATTCTGCTATAAGAATAGTGTCAGAATGTTCTATCATTGATCACATAATTGTTTATTTAGAAAAGTTTTCTAATCTACACAAACTAACAACTAACAAAATGGTGTATAATGACTTTGAAATGGTCAGTCTATGACACTCCATAGAAACGTCCTGACATCCTATGCGGTAATCTGCTAAATTTTGACATATTTTTCTGACCAGTGATCTACCATTATGGCTACATTGTGAGACAGCTGGCAGGTCGGACAAAGTGTGATTAGGTTTTCTTTTTCCTTTCTATTATAAAATATAAACTAGCGCTTGACCGCAATCCCGTCTGATGGTTTGCAGTGATGCAATCGTTGATGGTAAAGCGCGCATGTTTATTATGAGCCTATTCACTCTAGCTTTGAAAATACTTAAGTTGTATTCCGGGAGAAACACCGCCGCTGGCAAATTGTTCCAGTCCCTCAATGTACGCGGTATAAAAAACGAGGCGAAATGCTTCGTTCGGATAGTTCTCGTTTCTCTCAGGAACTTCTTATTGCCCGGTTGATTACAATAATTTCGCCCTCTATTACGTGCGTCTTAAACATAACTGACGACTTATGGGTGTATTACAGAACCACCTCTGCCAGTCTGCCTGACCTTTAGGGTCGTGATGTAAGGTTGGGTTGTCTTAACAAATAGGGGTGCTATGACATAATAAATTCTATGTATTTATCTGTATCTCTGTCTCAGAATAACTAACTGTAAGTAACAACTGCGGCCTGCGGTTTTATCCGCATAAGTCTCGACCCTAAGTGATTTGATCGGATTCTTAATTCCTAATCTAGGTTATGGTCTACCGATGTGTCAAATTTAATGTAAAATCGTGCAGCCGTTCAGTGTGAGTGAAAGCGTAACAAATAAACATACAAAAATAAATTCTCTATATAACAACAGTACGTAAAATAAATAATTTCTCTCTATAAAATCAGTAAGTAAAATAAATATTTTCTCTTTATAACATCAGTAAGTAAACGGCACAGTTGGCGCAGTGGTTAAGCTATTGACTGCTGCGCTGCGTTCGATTCCCGCACGGAACAAATATTTGTACCTATAAGTAGTTGTTCCGGGTCAGGCTGTTTATGTCATCATCGTAATCATTAACAACGTTTTTATCGTCCCACTGCTGGACACAGGTCTCCTCTCATACAGAGAAGGATTGAGCTTAATCACCACGCTTGCTCAATGCGGGTTGGCGATTTCAGACTTAAAGTCCAGGTGTCGTCAAGATGTTTTCCTTCACCTTCAGTCATTGGTGTCGAAGATATAGGTACTTAGAAAGTACATATAACTTTAGAAAAGTTAGATTGGTACTTACCTGATCTGGAATTGAACCCGCGCACTCATACTTGTGAGGCTGGTGTTTTAACCACTAGGCTGTTTGTGTATGTAAGTTTATATGTTACCATTTAAACTCTTCAACTGGTCACAAGGACCTTTCACAATAGGCAATCGCCTTAAACCGGACGGCGCCATGCCGTTTGTCATGCCGCAAATGGGCTAACCTGCACCATATTACATGGGCCACTTACTCGACTGACTGTCGAGACTCAAGATACAGACTCGGCTGCACTACATTATCCACAATAGCTTTTTCCACCATAGCATATTGCTTCAACACCAGGCATAGGTTTAGAAAACTGTTTTACTGTGTAGAAACGGACCTTCTGTAAACGTACCCATGATATAGGAGAAATTCGTAGAAAAAAAAACTTTGCTTCACAGTTTTTTTTCCTCTCTATAATAACAATAAGTAAAATAAATATTTTTTTTCAAAACATCAGTAAGTAAAAGAAATATTTCATCCCTTTAACATCAGTAAGTTAAATAAATATTTTCTCTTTATAACATCAGCAGCTAATAAACACAGTAGAAACGTATCCTTAATTACTTTATGTTATGAAATTGCGAACTTCAATATTTAATAAAGTGGACTATGTGGTTGGCGGAAATTAGTACCACCTGGACGGAGGGATTATATCTGGGGTAGCAGCGTCCACTTTAAATGAATTCGTTTGCGAAGCGTGGATATTTTCTACATCTGTGTTGGTACAGCCACGAGCAACACGAACGTTTTGAACCTTACAATAGGGTATTTGACTAAAAAAACTAATTAGTCCGTTAGTCAGATTTCCAAAAAATACTAGACACGTATTTTTTCTTTTTTCATATAAACAAAAAATGAAGACGACACAGCGCGTTGAAAACTCGTGTGACGTCACTGCACGCTACACTTTTTAGCGGCCAGTGACGTCACCAGCCACCACTCCTGAGTTCTGATCTTTGATGCCTTTTATATTTGTCAATTTTGATTGATTTGATAAAACAAAATAAACGTATCCAATATTTTTCTGTAATCTGAATGACGGACTAATTAGTTTTTTTTAGTCAAATACCCTATTATGCAAGGTTCAAAAGCATTTTTTATAATTATCTTACTAATATTTTAAATCGGAAAGTGAGTTTGTTTGTTTGTTCCGCTTTCACGCCGTAACTACTGAACCAATTGCTTTGAAATTTTGCAGACATAAAGTTAGAAGTATGGATTAAATAATACGGTACTTTTTATCCCGGAAAAAATTGATGTTCCCGAGGGAAATCCAAAAAGCGTGATATAATCGAAGTTCAGGCGGGCGTAGCCGCGGGCGGAAAGCTAGTTAGGTATGATATAATTTATGAAAATTGTGTAATATAATGTGAAAGGCCCATATGCCACAAACTTAACAATAAAAATGGTGGGTAACTATATTCCATATTGAAATTTGTCTTTAATGTAAAAAAAAAACAATATTAGATATAAGACAGATTTAATTTTTCAGTCAGTTTTTTTTTGATCCCGTTTTTAAGATTATATTTTTAAAATAATAAAAACAAACTAGCTTTCCTCCCGCGGCTTCGCCCGCGTGGAATTCGGTTATATCGCGCTTTTAAGATTTCCCTCGGGAATATCAATTATTTTTTATCAATAAGCGGTAGCCTATATCCTTTCTCAGGGTCTA
This sequence comes from Sesamia nonagrioides, assembly GCA_017933935.1. NCBI lineage: Eukaryota > Metazoa > Arthropoda > Insecta > Lepidoptera > Noctuidae > Sesamia > Sesamia nonagrioides. The sequence continues at coordinate 550,987 of JADWQK010001955.1, read as the reverse complement.
AAGATTGTCTGTGCCAAATTTCATCAAAATCGCATGAGAGGTTTAAGCGGGAAAGCGTACCTAACAGGCAGACAGACATTTATATTTATCATATATATTTATTTCTATTTATAGGCATTTATAATATTAGTATGGATTATATAAGCAGCCTATAATGTTCGCACTCCTGGGACTCAGGCCTCCTCTCGGTGAGAGGGAGTGGGCCGGAATCTACTACGCGGGCCCAGGGCGGGTTGTTAGATTAAGGTGGGTTAAAAAAAATGTTTTGATAGATTATGAGACCGAACAAAAGGTTTTTTTTTTATAAATTCCGCCCGCGGCTTCGCCCGCGTGGAGTTCGGTTTTATCGCGCTTTTTAGATTTCTCAGTGTTTCTCTACTATATTATGCATTTATTATACATACAAACCTTCCTTAAGAATCACTATCTATTAAAAAAAACCGCGTCAAAATCCGTTGCGTAGTTTTAAAGATCTAAGCATACATACGGACATACAGCGAAAGCGACTTTGTTTTATACTATGTATTGATTGATAAACTAGCGCTTGACCGCAATCCCGCCTGATGGTAAGCAGTGACGCAAACGTTGATGGTAAAGCGCACTAGTTTATTAAGAGCCTATTCCTATAGCCTTGAAGACACTCAAATTTTAGTCCGACAGAAACACCGCCGCTGGCAAATTGTTCCAGTCCCTCGATGTACGCGGTATAAAAGAAGAGGCGAAACGCTTCGTCCGGATCGTAGTGGTGTTAATAACGTAAGGGTGGAAACTCGCCGTATGACTGGTCGTCCGATGGTGGAACGGAGATGGGGGAATTAAACCATGTAATTCCCTCGCACACTCACCAAAATGCATCCTATAGAACACCGAAAGGCAGGCTACTCTGCCTCTGCTCTAGGCTTTGGAGACCGTTTTGAGTTAAATCTGGGTCGCTAATCAGCCTCATCGCACGCCTCTCCACTGAACCCAAAGTGGCCAGGTGACATTTTACACAGGCCACAAACTTATTCTTTTCAAAACCGTAGCAAAAACATGTTCTGAAACAGCGGGTCCAGGCCTGTCGACGATGAATCCTGCACCGCCGGCCATAGGTAGAGGTGAAAGTCCACGTTGGTTTTATCAGATAAGCGTCTCGCCACCCCCCCCCCCCATCCCCTCTCTCCAAAAAATAAGGTTACCAACCTCCTCGGTGAGAGGGATATCTTATTAATATTAAATAAGTGTTTCATCATTAACATAAAATTATTTAAAAAAAGACTAATAACGGTGATAATAAATATTATCAGCGTTATTAGTCTTTTTTTAAATTGATATAATTTGAAACTAAATATTAATAAATAATTAAATTAGGAATTTGTTGTATGTACTACATTTTTTTAATGTTTTCTACACCGACAATGTTTATTAGGTAACAAGAAAAGTTGATTAACACTTTAGTTTTCGAGAAAAATATTGTACTAAAATCGAAACCGGTGTGACATTTAATTGAAACGAACATCTCTTATTCTCTCTCTCAGTCCTTTCAACTCTTTTTTTTTGTTTTGGATGGGAAATCATCAAATGACCTCTCCCGCTCTTGGCGGAGCGAAAGGGCGTGTCAGACTTTTACTGATTAAAATCCACCCGTGTTTCTTCACTTGCCTGTGAGCCAGGGCCACGGTTTCTTTTTTAACCAATCCGCAACCCTGGCCCATGAGGCGTCGGTCCTCGTGGACCCCGACATGATGTGCTGGCATTTGTTTGAGGCGCGCGTGAAACACAACGCGCCGTCGACCCGGGCCTGGTCTCCGGACCAGGGCGTCTCCTGCGGCGGCTTGTAGCGTGAAGGCGCTAGGATTCACGCTTCCTCACGCGCTCCGCCTTCTCCACTGCCAGCATCACTGCTTCGCAGAGGGAGGTGACGACCTGCCATGCACTCTCGCTTCGGTCCATGGGCTGGACCAGGATCGGACGCAAAAGATCATCGCCGATCGCCACCACGAGGACACGGGGGCTCTACCCAACTCAGGTAGACCTCCACCGTATACTCGACCGTGTTCTCAGGGCGATTCACAGAGTGGTGACACCCTGGCGTTTCCTCCCGTCTTATACGGAACAGGAATCTCCCGAAACAGCCATGTCCGGTGAGGACCTGCATCAGGCGGAAACTGAGACCGCCGTGGCGCCACTCTACCCACTCCTCAAGGAGGGGACTTATCGCCGCTATTGTGGCGTGCCCACCACTCCTTGAACTCTTAATTCTATTATCGAATAATTTTTTCGAGTTAATATAATTTTATTGCTGACCTTTTCGTATTAACCGAAATTTGTTGTAGACCGCACAATATCTACAGAAATAAATTATATTAATGCTATGAGATCTACGTCAGTATGGAATTAGTCGGGAAATGTCGAAACAACCCGTGCTAAGTAAAACTAGACAGAATAATGAACTTCGTGATATAGCTTTACTTAACATTAATTAAAAGTTAATTGTTGTAACTAATTGTGTAATTAGATCAGACAATTTAGAACCTTTAAAACATGTAATTCAGTAATTTAATTTTGTGAACACTTTACGTTTCTCTATATTTCAAACTGTAATATATTAGATCAAAGAACCTACTTAATTAAACCAGCCTCTACTTAAAAATACGTAGTAAGGACGATTGGGGAGAACTGTTTAATTTTCATTACATTCACTCTTTAATACCGAAGTATAAACCGCTTGTAAACTTCTGTGATTGGCTGCTGATAAATCTTTCAACCAATGACAGCTGTTTATGCGTGCTTGACAACTTAAAGCCAAATCTCGTTATTTAAAACTTTCAAAATCTAGTTACAGTCTCATCACGGCCAAAAATAAATGTAAATCACTTGTCAAAATGAAAAGAAATTAGGAGTATATTTTGACAGATTGAGACTGAAATCGACTGTGAACGTTAAGGAATAACCTCTCAGGTCACATTCATATCACCGTAGGAGACGCACTGGTCGGGAGACGACATCTCCCAGCAACAAAAAAATGTGAGCAGTGGGCAGCTCGCCGCCCGGTAAGGAGCAGGCCCGAGTCGAAGGCGCGTTATGTTTCACGCGCGCCTCAAAGAGATGTCAGCACATCGTGACGGGGTCCACGAAGACCGACGCCTCCTGGGTCAGGGTTGCGGGTTGGTCAAAAAGAAACCGTGGCCGTGGCGCACAGGCAAGTGAAGAAACACGGGTGGGTTTTAGTCAATAAAAGTCTGACACGCCCTTCCGCTCCGCCCAGTTCGGGAGAGGGCATTTGATGATTCCCCTTCCAGAACAAAAAAAAAAGGTTACATTCATACTACGATAATTTACATTCGAGATTTTCGATTTTCTCGGTGGTAGGCCACAACATCAGCCGCCGGCGTAAGTTACCACCCACCAGACAAAGTCATGCCGCCAAGCGATTCATCGTGTTCCGGCATGATGTCTGGTGAAGCCGTACGGAGGACGGGTCTGAGCAGTTGTGTTGCGATGTACGTGCCGGGTACGATGCGCGAAATGTTGTTGTGTCGGGAGTTTGGTTGTGGAGGGCCTCCAGATCAATATCCCTCTGGCGCAGCATCGTTGGTCGTGTTGTTGGGTTTAACATTGCATCACCGCGCTCAACTGCCGTCTTCCTTCCTATTTACTCAGTTCTTTTGAGTGAGTAGGCTTAATAAACTAGCGCGCTTTACCATCAACGATTGCATCACTGCTTACCATCAGGCGGGATTGCAGTCAAGCGCTAGTTTGTAATTTATATAAAAAAAAGAAAGAGAACCTCAAAAGACTCAAAACGTTACTAGAGAATTATAAAACTTATACAATGCCCGATGCAATTTATTACCCTGGTCAGGTAGATATTAGGTAAAGTAATTTACTATTACATTTCCTTCAAATAAATGAGGCAGAACAGAACAAAAGTATTAACATAGTGCGCCGACAGTTTTCTACTCATTAAATTTGTTGTTCTAAGTTAGGCAGATACTTCAATACGAGTGGTGAGGAAAGCAACGTCAAATCCTCAATTGACTTCTAGTCAAATTTTTGGGGCTTCAACTTTGAAAACCATGGAAGTCTTTTCTTACCTTCGGTTCTCAAGAGTATGTAAAATCAAAACCAAAGCATTTATTTTAAATAAACCAGTTACAGGCACTTTTGAATTTTCAGAAGGTCGGTCAGTCAGTAAGGTGAAGCTAGTCGCCCATTCCAAAGAGTAGATACCTATGGAGAAGAACGGGCAATTAACTCCATGAGCACTCTTTTAAATTATCAAGCTATTGATACAAATATTTGATTACATCATTCATTTTGAAATCCACCGTGTGAGAACGATGCAAAAATATGTTGTTCGCTAAGAGCGTCCATTATGGAATACACACAAAAAAAAAAAAAAAATACAACAAAAAAGACTAACCCGACAAATATATGCTTTACAGCAAGTAGGTACATTGTGCTCACATGTGTGCCATGCAATTATACACTACTAAGAAATTGAATCTACACAATGCAAAGATAGTATTTTCCAAGGTTCAGGAGCTCCAACAGTGTTCCCGAATACTAAGTTTAGCTCCTGTGTAGCTACACCAGTGCCGAACACGCCTGTGAGCGATAGCGATGCAATTCCGTAACGTACAATATGCTTGGCTACATAGTGTGTACTGGCTTTGAGTAAAAAAAAAAACAAACAATTAAAAATTAAAACTACAACAGGAAAAATCAAAGAACAAAAAGTGTAAGTATAGAAATCGGACGCAGCTCAAGCCCAAGCCTTTTTGTCCTAAATATAATCCTTAACACTATAACTGTAACGAATACGGCAATTGAAATAACTAACAATTATTTATTGGATCACACATCGCGTTATTCGATCTATGATCTTAAGCTACGCTACTTGTTGCGATTGGTCCACGGACGGTTCACCGTATTTAGGTACATACCAATCCCATGCCTTGGGGTGCCTTTGTTTCCAGCTGTAATAGGGATGTATCCTAGGTAAGAACATAAAAAAAATAATTAGTTCGTCTTATAGATAATAAAAAAAATTAAGACCCGTATTTTTTATTTTGTCGAAATCACCAAAAACTACTGAGATATAGCGTATTAAAGTTACGGAGTGGGGGCCAATTACGTGACGCCGTGGTATATTTTGTACCACGTCGTGACGTCATGCGACATTTCTAATCAATATATCTTCCTAAGTATTTGAATGAAAGAAAAAATAAAAAATACGTGTTCAATATTTTCTATAAATCTATCTGATAGACATTAAATTATTTTTTAGGATACAACCCAATTCTTAAGAGTTATTTCTATAGCAAACATAAACCAGCAGGGTAATTGCGTGACATATATACTATCAGTAGCAATAAGTTTCATTTTGACCATTCAACATTCATTGCATTGTTTGCTTTGTTGAGCAAGAACATTTTCCGAACATGTGGATTAGAAATATCATGGATCTTTGACAGTCGTTACAGGTCGTCAGAAATCCGAAAGTCCGTCCGTCTGTCCGTCCAAATGGGCTTTTCCATTGTGAATTTTTCAGTAGTAGTTTGGATTTGTGTGCGTTTGATGACATTTGGCTACCACCCCCAATAATCATCATCATCATCATCATCATCAACCTTCTTATCGTCCCACTACTGTTCCACACTGGGCACAAGTCTCTTCTCATACAGAGAAAGATTGAGCGTAATCACCCGCTTGCTCAATGCGGGTATGCGATTTCAGATATAAAGTCCAGGTTTTCTCAAGATGTTTTCCTTCACCTTGTAATTCATCAAAGTCATTGGTGTCCAAGATATACTTAGGAAGTACATATAACTTAGAAAAATTACATTAGTACTTGCTTGATCTGGAATCGAACCCGCACACTCATACTTGAGAGCCTGGTGTTTTAACTACTAGACAACCAGGACTCCTATTAATATGACGCGCTAAATATTGCCTACTTACTCTTCGGGGAACACGAGTGTGATAGTATGTTACCTCTGCCTGTTGGTGAATACATGTTCATTTTTTTTTATATAAATTATAAACTAGCGCTTGACCGCATTCCCGCCTGATGGTAAAGCATTGAAGACACTCAAATTGTAGTGTGACGGAAACACCGCCGCCGGCAAATTGTTCCAGTCCCTCGATGTACGCGGTATAAAAGAAGAAGCGAAACCCTTCGTCCAGATCGTAGTGGTGTCCATAACGTAAGGGTGGAAAGTCACCGTACGACGGGTCGTCCGATGGTGGAACGGAGATGGGGGAATTAAATCATGCAATTCCCTTGCACACTCGCTAGAATGCATCCTATAGAAGACCGAAAGGCTAGCTATTCTACGCCTGTGCTCCAGGCATAAAAAATACATACATAACGCTCAATTTCACGACAGACTTAATAATAAGCTAGAATATTGTTATTATTGGCATATTTGACGTCTTACACGCATTTCGGGTCTGAATTTGGGACGCAAATCACAAAAGCACGTGAGGGTTGGCTTTACTGGTTCTTGTGATGGAAATCCGAGATTATGCTAAAACGATTTCCGTTCAATCTACATAGCAGTATCTACGTCGCGGCAAAGAGCCGTCAAAACTCTCACTTATGTCGTTGTATACTCATCAATCATCCTAGCTTTAATGTTTTTCGTTTTATCTAGATAGCTTCATGAACTGATTGCAGGTCTGTCAGCTTAGTGTCTAGTTCTGGGGTTATGTGTATTTTATTATAACTCGAAATGTCACATTTGTTTTGAGGTTATAAAAATAACAAAAGCTCTAATTATTTCTAGCCTTGTTCTATGTTGTGGTCGGATACCAGACTCTCTGAATACAGTTGATTAATTGTTTTTTACAAGGAGCGACTTTCATCATATCAACCTTTTTTTTACCCGACTACGGCAAAGCAAAAGGAGGGTTATGATTTTGACAGGCTATGTATGTATGTATGTATGTATGTATGTATGTATGTATGTATGTTCATCTGTTCCCTCGTAACTTCTAAACTACTTATCAGAATTCGACATATGACATATCATTAGAAGCGTCTTAATTGTCCGCTGGTTATAGGCTATATAGGGTTTCACAAAATCTAATGTGGCGCCCTCTAGCGGACAAAACATACAGAGTAAAAAAAATAAAGTTAAGATAAATATGCCGTGTTTGGTATCATTTTAAAGCGTTTTACTTGTATATTTTGAATATATATATATTACTAGCATTTGCTTGTGACTTTACCTGTATTCATGGGCTGATTGCATATAATTCACATCTTTTCGTTCATAGCTTCTTTACTACTTATCAGAATAAGACCACTGCAGTACCATTAGAAGGGCCTTGATATTCTGTTGGGTATGAGCTATAAAGCTTGTCACCAAATTTAGTATAGCGCCCTCTAGCGGACAAAAAGTTCTATGTAAATATAAAATTAAAATAAATATACCGTGTTTGGTATCAATTGAAAGAGCTTCACGAGTACTTTATGTTGGTACATAATTACAGGAATGCTTTTTAGTTCATCAATTTAACTTTTGTTAATATTATGCGCCACAAATACATTTTAACACCAAAATAGTACAAATAATAAAAAGTAAAAAAACTAAAACCCAACTACGACAAAAACGACGCTGAAAAAGATTAAAACAAGATTTTCAGAATACTGAACTAAACAAAGTTGCTAATGTAGTTGCAAGTAAATGGACACAGTAGATTCTACCAAGATGCCTTCGTTGTAAATTGACAGTAATGTCATACAATACTATTCTGAAGTATGCAATATTCACTATTTAGAGATAAGTTTTCATGTTGGGAAAGGCGTAGTCACACGTTACATATACCTACCTACCGTAACACTTAGACAACGTGTGACTCGAAAGTCAAGATGTTTTCCTTCACCTTCAGTCATTGGTGTCCAAGATATACTTAGAAAGTACATATAACTTTAGAAAAGTTACATTGGTACTTGCCTGACCTGCAATCGAACCCGCGCACTCATACTTGAGAGGCTGGTGTTTTAACCAACCACCACGACTTCCTAAGTAATCCATAATAATACTATTTTTTAGCTTTTCTGACCCATAACGACGAACAAATATAAAATGACTAGCTGCGTCACGCAGTTTCAAGCGCATTTTTTTTAATATATCCCGCTCCTATTGGCCGCAGGGTGATGTTATGTAGCCTAAAGCCTTCCTGGATTAATGGGATATACAACGCAAAAAGAATTTTTCAAATTGGTCCAGTAGTTCCTCAGATTAGCGCGTCAAAACAAACAAACAAACAAACTCTTCCGCTTTTAGGTACAGATATGAACCTTCCTCTTGAATCACTCTATCTATTAAAAAAAAACTATCAAAATCCGTTGCGTAGTTTGAAAGATTTAATCATTCAAGGGGACATAGGGAAAAGAAAGTGACTTTGTTTTATAATATGTAGTGATTAAAGTCGCTTATGGTATCCATCCTTGGGACCGCATTCAAACAAACAAACAAACTCTTCAGCTTATATTAGTATAGATAGTATAGATTAACAGCCGGTAGCAACGGCTTTAAATGCTATCCGAGGCTCGAGAGGATTCTGGGCACGCCACAATAGCGGCGGTAAGTCCCCTCTTTAAGGAGTGGCTAGAGAGGCGCCAGGGCGCCCTCACCTTCCGCCTCGCGCAGACCCTCACCGGACACGGTTGTTTCCGGAGGTTCTTGTTCCGTATAAGGCGGGAGGAAACGCCAGGGTGTTACCATTGTGTGGATCGCCCCGAGGACACGGCGGAGCATACGGTGGAGGTCTGCCCGGCTCGGGTAGAGCACCGCCGTGTACTCGTAGCGGCGATCGGCAGCGATCTCTCACGTCCGGCCCTGGTCCAGGCCATGGTCTGGAGCGAGAGTGCATGGCAGGCCGTCACCTCCTTCTGCGAAGCAGTAATGCTGGCAAAGGAGGAGGTGGAGCACGTGAGGCAACGGGAATCCCAGCGCCCTCACCCTACTAGCCGCCGCAGGAGACTCCCTGGTCGGGAGACGACACCAAACTCCCAGCTACCGCAGGCGCGGGCCTGCGGGCGGTGAGCAGTGGGCAGCTCGCCCGAGATGAGATGAGATGTCAGCACATCGTGACGGGCTCCACGAAGACCGATGCCTCCTGGGTCAGGGTTGCGGGTTGGTTAAACAAGAAACCGTGGCCCTTGCCGTCCCCCAGGCAAGTGAAGAAACACGGGTGGGTTTTAGTCAGTAAAATTCTGACATGCCCTTCCGCTCCGCCCAGAGCGGGAGAAGTCATTTGATGATTTCCCATGCCAAAAAAAAAAAGGCTCGAGAGGGTGTCGTTATGTAATAGATGATCTCCCATGCACGAACATATCACGGCAAATATATCTTACGATCCCTAACCCTTATCTCGTACCTACGGCTGTCTTCATTAAGCCACGAATGACTAGATTGAGTTCACCGGCCTAACAGATTATATACTAAATTTGTAACGAAAAGATTTGTATCGAAAGATATTCAATTGTAACAATTGAATTTGCCGTTTAATGCAATATTCTAGCAATTTACGCCTTCATTCAGAAATAAATTGCTTTAGAAATATTGCTATTTATGAAAGATCTCACGATGTTAAAAGGTGATTCGCATGAATTGTGAGTCAAATTGATAGTTTTCCACTGATAAGTGGTTGATATTTGTTAAACTCTAGAGTTTTATTACTTTCTAGCTGAATTATCTATACTAATATATAAAGCTGAAGAGTTTGTCTGTTTGTTTGAACGCGCTAATCTCGGGAACCACTGGTCCGATTTGAAAAATTCTTTTTGTGTTGGATAGCCCATTAATTGAACGAAGTCGCTGGAGGCCGCTAGTTGATCTACATAATAACGTTTAAGTACTTATTCACTTTTTCAGATTCACATTTCGACGGCTTCATCAAAAGATCTCCAAGTTCCAAATTTATTATAGTTTAATCTTAGACTAGATTCATCAATAGCTCTTAAAATACAGATAGAATCTCACAAATATTCTTGACAACTTTCCAATTGCCTTTGATAACAATGCGAATGATAGAAATGCGTAAATCGAAAGTTGGGAATGCGCTGGAACTTTGTCGAGAACGAAACAGCTTAATTTAAAAATTCAAAGGTACCTACATCGTTGGTAGGAATTTAAGTAAATCGCGTTTTTCCGCCAATTCCATTGTAGAATTCGTAATTCTCATTATCATAATCTATTGAATCTTCCCAAAGGATTAATTCTTTTTCGCTTTATAATGGAATTTGTAAAATCTCGGTTTTCCTAATTCTTGCATAAAACGTTTATTCGATTGTATTTTTCTTTTGTGCAATTTGGTCTTTTGTGTGGCAATAGAGTGTTTGAAATGGATGGAGCTATAGCTAAGGTTAAAAATGCACTTGATGTGTACATTAAAAACTTTAAAAGAATTTAGCTGTTGAAGCTTAAGATTAACAGAATTTATTGAAAGTTTGCAGTGTAACTAATTACGTAACACATTAACAGTGGGAATTGGTCTAAATTTGACAGTTCAGCATCATTGTGCAAAGAGGCTGATTGGTGACCCTGATGTAACTCGAGTTGGTCTCCAAAGCCTAGAGCACAGGCGTAGAGTAGCCAGCCTTTCGGTGTTCTATAGGATGCATTTCGGGGAGTGTGCGATGGAATTGCATGATTTAATTCCCCCATCTCCGTTCCACCAGCGGACGACCCGTCGTACGGCTGGTTTCCACCCTTACGTTGTTAACATCACTACGATCCGGACGAAGCGTTTCGCCTCCTCCTTTTTACCGCGTACATCGAGGGACTGGAATAATTTGCCGGCGGCGGTGTTTCCGCAGGACTACAATTTGAGTGTCTTCAAGGCTAGAGTGAATAGGCTCTTAATAAACTAGTGCGCTTTACCATCAACGATTGCGTCACTGCTTACCATCAGGCAGGATTGCGGTCAAGCGTTAGTTTATAATATAAAAAAAAAATCATTCATTTCGGTTAAATCTTGTTAAGCAGATTGATTTAACGATCATATGACACAATGAAAAATTAGCATATGATTCAGGTTATGATTGATAATGTGTTACTCAATTAGGGTGCTGATCGAATAAGTTGATTAAATTGAGCGGATAATAGGTCACTACACTAAATAGGCTAATAGGCCATTACACTTAATAGGTAGGTATTGCAATAGAATCTAGACTAGCCACTATTATTCAATACGATCTATTGAACCCAAAAACCTATGTAACGTGTTCCAAGTAATTACTTGGTGGGATATGTCCTTTCAGTGCCTCGTAAAGGTCACTCCGACCGGAATCCTTTTAGGCAACGTAACTCAATAGTGTTTAAAATCGACTTACCCGACATTATTCAATCAAGACCATTTGCTATAGGCCTGGAGTTCATTGGTGGGTCGGTACGGAATGGATTTTTAATGAAAGTGGAGACGCGCACTGGAAGTGCACATACTAAACTCAATCACGGAAACATAAAAAACATGTAAAAATACTACAAGCAAGAAATTGAATGGTTCGGTGGATGAACTTAACATAATAATTGTCCAATTTGAACAAAGGAATAAAATACAGGTTAAGGCTACTTATTAGAAAATATTATAATAGTTACGGACGAGAAGTCAAGCCACCCTAAACTGTCAAATATTCCCAATCAATCTTGAGCCTTAATGCTTTAGCGTTAAGTTGAAAAGCTAATAAAGAAATTTGACAGATTATAGTAGCTTGATGTGCTGTGTGTGATTAAAAGAGATCAAAAAAATCCTCTGCAACGAAAATGTTAATAGGAAACGTGCCCAAAAGACTGGAAGCGTTACCACGTATACATCAATACCTACATATGTATGTATATGTAGGTCTTGATTAAATATAATAATGTTAAGAAAACCCTATCCGAGCCGTGAAGGTATTGTTAGGTATCGATAACTGATTCTACTAATGTCTACAAAGACGGGCTAAAATAAAAAAAAAACCCCTAAAAATACACATCATTTCGCAACACGAGGTACCATAATATATGTGCGGTAGGCAATACATCCGCGGGCAAAGGGGGCAGGGCACGCGGCACGTGATCGCGTCGCTCATTTCTAATATAAAAATGGTGTTGTCACTTTTTAAAAAAATACCATATTTAGGGGAAGTTAGACTTAATTCGCGAAAAAAAAAAGGTTATTTAAAAATTTATTAGTAATGTACTATGATGATTACGTAAAATTTCACATTTTATCTGGTCATGTGTTTACCTAACTTTTATTATCCTTATGGGTCGGACGGGGTTTTCTTTATACTATATTGTATATTGTGATCACGCTCTGCGCATATCAGGGTTTGATCCCAGAAGCGGATTGTTTGAAAGAAATACCGTGCCCCTTGAGCACAGGCTAATGAAGGGACAAGGATGGGTTTTAGTCAGTAATAGTCCCACACGCCCTTCCGCTCCACCCAGAGCGGGAGAGGTCACTTGATGAATTCCCACCCAAAAAAAAGGGTTTGATCCCACGACCTACAACTCATGAATATAATAATGATCATAGCGAATACAGAAAAAAAGTCAGCCGTGGGACTGAACCACAGAAGTGAAAACTGTAATCGGTAAAAACGCAGAATACACAAAAAATTAAACTCGGTGTCCGGTGGGTCACGCTCAAGCGAATTCAAAGCTTTTTCCCCATCCACCAGAAGTGTCTTTAACACATTCGGTGCCACCAACTCGCCCGGAGAGTTTACGTGGACTCTCCAGGCGAGTCGGTGGTACTGAATGTGTTAAAGTAACAGTGACACTTGGGGTAAAAATCCCTCGACGTGCTGTGCCATCCCGCCAAGTGTCCGCCGCGCCTAATAAGGTTCGTAACAGATACTGTTCGGAAAGCTTCGAGCTTTGAGATATTGTAAATGTAGTTGGAAGTAGGTCACCGATATTGGACAATTTGATGAAAATATGATAATATTATCTTGTTTTCGAAATTTCAGTGTTTTATTTGTTTCCTGACAATACTAGTTTAGGAAATTAATCTGGGTCCATATGCTTGGCTACATTGTGACTCCTTTGAACTTTTGTATGACTTGTTCTTAGTTAAGACTGGGGATTCGCAAAGCCAAGCTGTAGGTAGATATATTTAAAATACGGTTTGACGTTTGTAGAGTTTGGCCTGGTTATTTAGCTAGCGAACCTCTAACTAACTTTAGCTCTAACGGTGCAATTTATTTGCCTATGGCATACAATAAAATTGATGCAACAAATGATTTGCATCGTCTAAATGGTGTTTAGACAATGCAACTTTTATTGTTGCATCAACTTAATTTAAGCCATAGGTAGGCAATCAAATTGCACCCTGTAAATCAGTCTTAACCATCTAACTTTAGCTCTACATTGGATCTAATAATCAACCTTTTATAAGTAAAACATTTCTCTGAGATTTACATATTTGGATTCCGAAAGTCTTTTTAATCAAACTGTTTCTTGTAAGTTGTTATACAACAAATTATTGTTCTTTACGTAATTAGATGGCCGGCTTATTTTCTGGCAATGCTACTTGTTTTTGGGCACTTTCCTACTAACAACGATGCGAACGAATTATTTTGATGCACCATGATTCTTTACTCTTATTTTGCTTTATATATCATCATGCGTTAATCCCAGTCGCATCCGAAGCCTTTTCAGCTTTGGAGTCTGGGGTCCGCTTTACCAGTGCAACTGCTGGATATGGCTAAACTATGACATTTTCCGGGAAGCCACTGCCGTCTGACCTCCACAACCCGAAGGCGACATCGAAGCATTGCAGTTAGACCAGTTTTGTTTTATATATGTACGTGTTAAGTCGGTTATCTTATATTTTTGTAGCTCAGAGTCACATAAAGGGCAATGGAAAGAGCTATGCTCGGAGTTTCTCTGCGTGATCGAATCATAAATGAGGAGATCCGCAGAAGAACCAAAGTCACCAACATAGGAGAGTGAGATTCTGGAATGGCGGCCACGTACCTACTGGAAGACGCAGCGTAGGGAGGCCCTCAACAAGGTGGACCGATGACCTGATGAAGGTCGCGGGAAGCCGATGGATGCGGGCAGCACAAGACCGGTCATCGTGGAAAGCCTACAGAAGTATTACAGGCTGAAGAAGAAGAGAAAAAATATTATCGATAATAACATAAATTATTAGTAAATATTATTAACGGAAATAATGATGACGTCGATTGGTATTCTAGAATAATTTGCTGACCGGCGAATATGAAATGTGCATAATGAATTTATTGGCTGTAGCAATCCAAATACGATTACATTATTAACGAGAACTTTCAAAGTGCCAATGTTTCATTTATTTTATGTTTGCTGTATATTTCTTGCAATAAAACTTATGGCTTTATGGAGAGCTGTTCAATTTCCATTCATAAGTCACGTACAATATTTATCCAAGTAACTCGGATGAAATTTGCAATACCAATCTCTTATGGGCTGTTTATACACCACCTTGATATATTCATCCTACTAATTATTATAAATGCGAAAGATTGTGAGAAAGGATTATTGTGTGTGTCTGTGATTGTGTATGGATGTTTGTAACTCTTTCATGCAAAAACTACTAAACTGATTTGGATGAAATTTGCAGTACAAATAGTTTATAACCAGTAATAACCCATATCGCATTTGTTACCCTGATACTCCTACGGGATCAAAACTTACGCGGGTGAAATCGCAGGGCACGGCTAGTATATACCTGTTAGTTCGTTGACCCGAGTATTATAAATAATTATCTACTTATCTATACTAATATACATATAAAGCTGAAGAGTTTGTTTGTTTGTTTGAACGCGCTAATCTCAGGAAGTACTGGTCCGATTTGAAAAAATCTTTTTGCAATGGATAGCCCATTAATCCAGAAAGGCTTTAGGTGAAACCGCGGGGCGCAGCTAGTCATGACTAAAGATGAGGTGTTTATTATAGGTAATTAATTATAAAAGTATTTGTCATAACTGCCTTTCAGCCTCTGAGAGAGCGGAGGTTTAAATTAATTCGAGAAATAATCACTACTCGATAAATTTATAACACGAATGGCTTAGCGATGATGGTCCCAAGTAATTTTTGAAATAACATTGCGTCACACTTACTCTTGTATCGAGGGTGCGTCAGTCAGCAGTCAGACCTGGAACCTACCAGTAGGTCATTAAATATTTCATTCGTGTGTTATAATGTATATCCGTATCCATTATAATGAGTCTAGTATTATAATTGTGGTTTAGTACCAGTAGATATCGTACCGGTATCTACCTTCGTTTTCTGAAAGGCTCATCCGGCCTTTGATCATCACATGACAGCTATTGATTGACTGATATATCAGTTCAATCAGAACAACCCAGCGATTTGGGAATGTATAAAAAGCAGTTACCTACATTATGCAAAATTGGAACTTAAAACATTAGGTTAAATCACAATTTTAGAATTCTACAAAACATAATTGTGAACCAAATTGGATTGATATATGTTTCAATCCGATAACACTATACAATCAACAACAATATGTAGGTACCTATCTCTTGCGGTATGCCTTAAATAATATTATTTGACAATGATTTCGCTTACTTAGTAATTAATGTATCGGCTTATCTACGTTTTGCACATTTTCCAGAAACATAGATCAAAGAAGACAAATCTTATAAATATTTGAAATAATTTTACGTGTTTTTACAGATTCATGTCTATTTTAGTAACAAAACGCAATGTTCAATGGATTCAAGGTACTAGTACAGACGCTAATAAATACTAAGGATAGGTATGTAATAAATACAGTTTCACATTTTTACCTTTAATTTATACATAATTTAGTTTTAATTAATACTGATATTAATTTTTTATTGTGTGCATTTACAGTAATAAACATATTTTTTGCAGATGTATTTATATATTATTAAGTGAGCGATTTACACCAGCAGAAGTATGTATTTAAAAACAGCAATTGGAGACGTAACAAAATGCAACTAAGAAAGTAGGTATTCGTGTAAAGGAAAACTCTTAAGAGCGGGAAACGAAATAACACATGCATTTTATTGGAAAAGGAAACAACACAGATGTGTTACTGCGAAATGGAAATCACTGAAATTTTTTTACACGACTCTAATTATGTATGTATAACCCATTTTTTTGTGGATGGGAAATCATTATGTGACCTCTGCCGCTCTGGGTGGAGCGGAAGGGCGTGTCAGACTATTACTGACTAAAACCCACCCGTGTTTCTTCAGCGGCCTGCGCGCTAGGGCCACGGTATAACTTTCCAACCAACTCGAAACCCTGGCAGGCATCGGTCTTTGTGGACCCCATCACGATTTGCTGATATCTCTTTGAGGCGCGCGTGAAACACAACCCGTCGTCAACCCGATCCTGGTTCTTACCAGGCGGCGAGCTGCCCAATGCTGGTCGCCCGCAAGCCTCGCCTACGGTGGTCGTGAGTTCGATATTGTCTCCCGACTAGGGATTACTTTTTGCCCTGAATTATGTTTCAGATGGGATATGCTCCCATCTAAACATAATTCAGGGCAAAAAGTCATGGGTCATGGTTAGTTTGTTTTTCTAACTAAAACTGTGGAAATACCAAATTCCTGTGGAATAACAAATTACTGCGATCCCCAACCCGCCTGCCAAGCGTGGGGATTATGGCAATGCCCCCCAATGGAATGAAAGCCTTGGGGGAGGCCTCTGTCCAGTAGTGGACCTCTATAGGCTGAGAAGAAGAAGTTTGTTTTTCAGGGTTCCGTAGTAACCCTTATAGTATCGCCAAGTCTGTCTGTCAGTCCATCCTCGGATAATCTCAGTGACCGTTGTTAGTACTAAAAAGCTGGGGATTTGTTTTCAACCCTAGCATGTGATATATTTTTGGAGAGGTATTTAAAAATGAATAGGAATTTACTAAAATAACTCTTTGACATGTTCATATTAGACGTGGACATAGACGTGAACTGGACGCGTTGCGTATTGTTGCAGAATTGAACTGGAATTCCTGTTTCCATGTTGTTGAATGTTGATCTTTATACTGAAGGGTATTTATAATATTATGCGTGTAATGAATATTCTGTTACTATTCCGTAACTTCTAAACTACTTATCAGAATTCGACAAATGATATATCATTAGAAGCGTCTTAATTGTCCGCTGGTTATAGGCTATATGGGGTTTCACAAAATCTAATCCCTCTAGCCCTCTAGCGGACAAAACATACAGAGTAAAAAAATAAAGTTAAGATAAATATGCCGTGTCTAGTGTCATTTGAAAGCGCTTTACTTGTACATTTTGAATATATATATATATTGCTAGCATTTGCTTGTGACTTTGCTGGTTGCATAGAATTCACGTCTTTTCGTTCACAGCTTCTTTACTACTTATCAGAAGAAGACCACTGCAATACCATTAGAAGGGCCTTGATATTCTGTTAGTTATGAGCTATAAAGCTTGTCACCAAATTTAGTATTGCGCCCTCTAGCGGAGAAAAAGTTCTATGTTAATATAAAATTAAAATAAATGTACCGTGTTTGGTATCACGTGAAAGAGCTTCACGAGTAGTTTATGCTTGTACATAATTACAAGAATGCTTTAATGATGTTAAATATGAGCGATAAGAGTAAAGCGCGGATCACGGGAACTGTGAATCGCTTTATGCAATGTAGATCAGTGTGGACATTAATAGAATATGTAATGCAGTAATGAAAACGATATAAGCTGGGAGTAACTCCACGCGGTGAAGGCGGAAACAGTTTGATAACTGGCTAAAACTCCCATAAAAATGTCCTTTGCACTATATGCCTTCGGGCTTATGTTGTTATATGTGCGTGTAGATGTAATATGTCAAGTACCTAGTTTTTAGTTCATCAGTATAACTTTTGTTAATATTATGGGCCACAAATACACTGTAACACCAAAATAGTACAAATAATAAAAAGTTAAAAAACTAAAACCCAACTACGACAAAAAACGACGCTGAAAAAGTATAAAAAAAGATTTTCAGAATACTTAATGAATTAATGTACTTGATTTTAATATTTTCGATTTATTTTAATTTCACTGATATTTTAAATAAGTATGGCATTTTAAACATTTTTTTTTACCAGGTGATATTTTTAATTGTATTGTGGCTAGTTTTTACATTTGATTGTATAATTTCTATCTTGATTCCAATCAGCATTTTTACTAGATGACATATTTAATTGAATATTGACTACCTTGACATTTTTACGGCATCGTTAGTTTTTGTCTTGATATTACTATTTCTGTACTACTTCTGTGTCGACATCATTGTTTTATTATTGAAATTTAATTTAACTTATTGGATAGAAAATTGTCGTAATAAAATATATTGAGTTTGCGGCTTAAGTATGTGACATTTTTGCATACTTACCTGATAATGGTTGAATATGACGGACAATATTTGAAACTACCAGCTAATGTATTTATACTCGTATTCTAGCAAAATAAATTATTATCTTATTTTACTGAACTGAACAAAGCTGCTAATGTAGTTGCAAGTAAATGGACACAAGTAGACTCTACCCAGATGCCTTCGTTGTAAATTGACAATAGTGTCATACAATACTATTCTGAAGTATGCAATATTCACTATGTAGAGATAAATTTTCATGTTTGGAAAGGCTTAGTCACACGTTACATAATTATGTTGTAATGCTACCTACCGTAGCACTTTGACAACGTGTGACCGCGGTTTCCCAAACATGAAAATTTATTTCTACATAGTGAATATTGCATACTTCAGAATAGTATTGTATGACACTATTGTCAATTTACAACGAAGGCATCTGGGTAGAGTCTACTGTGTCCATTTACTTGCAACTACATTAGCAGCTTTGTTCAGTTCAGTATTCTGAAAATCTTGTTTTATACTTTTTCAGCGTCGTTTTTTGTCGTAGTTGGGTTTTAGTTTTTTAACTTTTTATTATATCATTTATAATGAACAAATGGTCCGTAACGTACAATATCTACGTAAATACTTGCAGGATTTAGTAACTGATCTGCAGACAATGGATGGCATGGACAATGGCATGCTACATTTATTTAGCCATAGTAACTTGGAGTTGCCTGCCTCGTTCTCATGCCATGTTACAGTCCCTTTCCACTACTCGTTTTTTTTCAAACTTTCTATGTGTAGTTGCAATCCATAATCTTGCTTTAGTTGTCACCACCGTCCTTCGTGGGTTCGTTTTTAGGATTCTCTATTTAATATTTCAGCTCAATTAACAAACAGTCCATTTTATTAACTGTTATTGTTATTGTTGTAAGTAAACTCTTAAGCCTTGTTGTGACATATGGGAAACTACGGAACCCTACGCTGAGAGTGGCCGACACGCCGTATTGTATTGAGATAGGTATTCATTATTAAATTTATTTCGTTGCCTTATTTAGCTAGGAGGTCAATCCTAGCTAAATAAAGGTTTAAGTAGCTTGGGTTTCATTTTGACAGTTCAACAACATTCATTGCGTTATTTACGTTGTTGGGCATACACATTTCTCGAACATATGGAGAAATATTTAGCAATGTGCTTCGCAATGATTCCAATTGATAGTACCTAATAGTGTGTTACCCAATTAGGGTGCGGGGCGCCGGTCCGCCGATAGCCTGAGTTGCTCTATAGGATAGACGGATGTTTGTTACTTTTTCCCCCAAAAAAAACTATTGTGCGGATTTCGAATACAGAATACTTTTTACCCCGTTATTCCCACGAGATTGAATCTGATGCGGGAGAAAATACGGGTTACGGGAATTTTAGTGCCGACAGTAGCAATATTATTTCTTTTTTATTTTCTATGTTTAAGCACCGATTTTTCATTTGACAGATACTTCTTATTCGTGGAATAAAATTTACCTCAGACACATTCTATTCGGAATTGTCAAAAAATGGAAAATTATGAAGTTGGAGAAATCATTTTGCCGTACGGAGGACGGGTCTGAACAGTTGTATTGCGATGTGTGCCGGGTACGATGCGTCAAATGTTGTTGTGTCGGGAGTTTGGTCGTGGAGGGTCTCCACATCTATGTCCCTCTGGCGCAGCATTGTTGGTCGTGTTGTTGGGTTTAACGTTGCACCACCTCGCTCAACTGCCGTCTTTCTTACTATTCACTAAGTCCTTTTTTAAATGATTGGGCTTAATAAATTAGCGCGCTTTACCATCATAGATTGCATTACTGCTTACCATCAGGTGGGATTGCAGTCAAGTGCTAGTTTATAATTATTAAAAAAATCTTTTTTAAATAAATAACATGACCAAATTGTGGGTACACTTTTGCATCAGATGACAGTGTTTATGAATAAAACTACGCACTACAGGAGTAACAGGTATTTGCCCAGATACCTGCTACTACTGTAGTGCTACTATGGCGCTGATGGCGCAGCCACAAATCCTTTTAGCAACGGAAGATTCCATACTCATGGTAGACTAAGGGTCAAAATAAAAATCAAAATTGTTTATTTCAAATTAAACAACTTTTGAATAGTCAATGTCGGTCAGTCCAAGAAAAGTGAATCTAAATTGCACGCTCCAAAGCGTAGATCTCTATGGAGAAGAACGTGCAAGAAACTCCATGGACACTCTTTTAAAATAATATATGGTACATAATATATACCATATATGGTACATAATATATGGGTTACATTTCTTCGTTACATATTTATGTTGTTTCTATCATGTGAACACAATGTAAAATTAATTAAAATATAGAAAATGAATTAAGCCCTACTGGAATTGATCCTACTAAACAATATTTCAAAAAAGTAATTGTAAAAGATGTACAAACAAGTTCCCGCCGTTTTTTGAATACGCGGACGATCATTATCACATAGGAGAATAAGGTGTTTAGGCAGGAAAGCGAGGATGAGTGCCACGCTCATTTTTTATTGGACTTTTAAATTATTTATAGTGTCGTTTACTAAATAAAAACGCGTGATTTATGTAGTAAAAAGTGCATTCAGTTAATAATTCGTAACAGTGAAATATTGTAGCATAGTGGCCACATCATGTCTTTACGCTAAACCTCTCCTGATCGGCCACACGCGGGAAACGAAAGGAGTTAGATTAGTTAGGATAAGTTACAAAAGAAGACAATATATAATTCAAGACGAGGCTATCATGGTCTGAGATACCTTTGCCTGCTCAGTGTAATGCACTGGCAAATTGAACAAACAACAACAACACAGCAGAATAATTTTGTCAGCAGGTAGTAAAGGGCCCGTATTTTCACTTCTTCTATATTTTTCCAATAATGCTTCCAATTACACGTCTTCGTACGCTTTCGGTCTTCCACTACATTCTTTGTCTTCACAGTTTCTAAACTTTTGAAACCACTCACGACAACTTTTCTCTCAAAGTTGCTTCAAAATAAACACAAGCAATCGATGGGTCTCAGCTGCAGATTTCTTCAAATTAAAGAAGTAACAAAAATTTCCGCAAATGACGATTATTCGGCACAAAACTTGTCATTTTTGCATAAAAATAAATATGTGATACTGATTTGTTTTACTAATACGCGTGTATGTTATTTCCAGATGTCCAAACTTACGATATCAAGTTTTACATCTGACAATTTCAACGAAACCTCTTAGTGAGGATATCTTTTGTTAAACGGCGGAAACATTTATTTGTACACCTAATACTATTAAAATTTACCATTTTTGAATTTATTCTTCAACTTCTCACAGTTAAACCTCCGCGAAAATTGTACGGAAAAAATATATCTGAATTGCAAAAAAAGCCGAACATATCGCATTTTAAGCGATATCAACATCGTTATCTCAAATGTGCCTTCTACCACGTTTCTTTAGACCTTAGAACAAAAACGCTGTGTATAGGATAAAAGTAAGGGTAGCCAGCCAGGGCCAAGGGTTGTTTGGAAAACATAATGAGAACCCTGGTGCATGCTAATGAAGGAGTACGGGTAGGTTTTAGTCAGTAAAAGTCTGACGCATGCTCTACGCCCAAAGTGAGATAAGTCATCATCATCATCATGATCATTTCAGCCGAAAGACGTCCACTACTGGACATAGGCCTTCCTCAATGATCTCCACGACGACCGGTCCTGCGCCTCCCGCATCCAGCGGTTTCCCGCGACCTTCACCAGGCCGTCGGTCCACCTTGTCGAGGGCTACCCACGCTGCGTCTTACGGTGCGTGGCTGCCACTCGAGAACCTGTCGGCCCCATCGGGCATCGGTCCTACGGGCAATGTGCCCGGCCCACTGCCACTTTAGTGTTACAATTCTTCGGGCTATGTCGGTTACGCTCGTTCTTCTGCAGATCTCCTTATCACGCAGTGAAACTCCAAGCTTAGCCTTCTCCATTGCCCTTTGAGTGACCTTTTTTTTGTTGGGATGGGAAATCATCAAATGACTTCTCCCGCTCTGGGGGGAGCGGAAGGGCGTGTCAGACTTTTACTGACGAAAACCCACCCGTGTTTCTTCACTTGCCTGTGGGACGGCCAGGGTCACGGTTTCTTGCCCTTTGAGTGACCTTGACTCTTCATAAGGCCCTTTGTTTTTGTTGTTAAGACATTTCATGACATCCCATCAAAAAAAAAAAGGGATTACCCTTTCCTTGTTTTATAAAAGAATAGATATATGTATTACTATTCATTTGTAAGAATCGCAAGTGCAGAACATGACGTCTTGGGCTAATTCCCTGGTAGGGCAAAGTGTTATTAGGGTCTTGGGGGCGACATGGAATTTTAGCATAATAGGGATGTCTCCTGGGTAAAAAAAAATATTCTATTTAGTCCGTCATTCAGTATATAGAAAAATATTGGATACGTATATTTTGTTTTATCAAATCAATACAAATTGACAAATTTAGAAGGCATGCAGTGACGTCACTCGAGTTTTCAACGCACTGTGTCGTCTCCATTTTTTGTTTATATGAAAAAAGAAAAATTACATGTCCAGTCGACAGCCTCCGTGGCGTAGCGGTAGCGAACGCGGCCGCTGCGCAAAGAGGCGCGGGTTCGATCCCCGCGCTGTGCAAATATTTGTATGCATGAATATAAATATTTGCACTGGTCTGGTCGTGCCTCGGAAAGCACGTAAAGCCGTTGGTCCCGGTTGCCATACGAACATCTAATGGCAGTCGTTACGGGTTGTTGGAGCCCTAAAAATCCAACAATTGGTCTAACTACAATTATGCTTCGATATCGCCTTCGGGTTGTGGAGGTCAGACGACAGTCGCTTCACGGAAAATATCGAAGTTTAGCCAAAATCAGGAGTTAGACTGGTAAAGCGGACCCCGGACTCCAAAGCTAAAAGGCTTCGGATGCGCTTCGGAGACGCTGAGATGATGATGACATGTCCAGTATTTTTTGGAAATCTGAATGACGGACTAATTAGTTTTTTTAGTCAATTACCCTATTGCCTAAACGTGGTGTATCATGGGAGGTATATCGCTGCCTATCCTTTCCTATACCAGCGTAATGTCATGTTGTAAGAATATGAAGGTTGGTAGTATCTACAATATTCAGAAAATGGACGATAGTCGCAACTGGCTTCATGAATAAATTCGTTGTTTCGTTCCGACTGAAGTTCAGCCGCATTGGATAGACTTCGACCAATTGTTTATAAAACTCGATGTGTTTTTGAAACATATTTACTATCCGTTCTGTAAATATTCTAGAAAATAAAGCAACAATTCTCGTGCAGATGTATTAATATATTATTATTAGGTACTACAAGCTTTTTATTACATTGAAATGTAGGTATTAGTGTTGCCCAAATGCAAGAACAAGACGAGACTTAGCCAGTCTTGGTCTTGGTCTTGCGCCAATACACCTGGTCTTGGTCTTGGTCTTGGTCTTGCGCTCCCAGTCTTGGTCTTGGTCTTGCAGCAAGAGTCTTGCAAGTCTTGCAATTACCTATTAGTCTATTACTATTTATTAAAGTTTACTTTAAATCTTAGAAAAACGTATTAGAATTGGAACATTGTGAGCTTCAATTAACATAGCCATAGTAAAGGTCAAGCAGATTAATAAATAACTGAAGATTTGATAAGAAATTCGAAAAATCAACTGACCTATATGTCGTTTTCCATGGAAGTAACTGTTTCTTAATAAACATTTATGATTTATAAGCTTACATTTGCTAAAACATGTAAAAAAAACAAATTAATTACAATAACTTGACTGTATTTTAAAGAACAATACTTATCTGTCTAGAAAGAGATTGAACCCTCAACTTATAAGAAATTTAATAAAAGAGTTTTACGATTTATCATTTATATAAATAAAAAATAAAATACAACACAAATCAACAGCTTTATCATTAGGTTATACTTTATATCAATTTTTTTGACCAAGAATTAATACAAAGTAACCATCTAGCTGACTCATCACTTAACCTATTTCTATGTTTTCTAATTACTAATGATGCTTTAGAAAATAACCTCTAAGCAGGTACTGAAGTTGCAGGTATTGAGAGAAAATCACGGACCATTTTCGATAAAATCGGATACTCTGTCTCATGCGTCCTCCACCAATCTAAAATGTCTTCCGAGCTGGCAGTTCTTGGTTTTCTCAGGTACTCCTCCAACTCGTCTATCACTAAGCCTTGAAGACAAGATCCAGATGACGTCGAGGGAGTTTATCAAAGTCTATTACGTCTTCATCTTCATCACATACTTTATTTTCTTTTTCTGGTAATTCCAGAGATTTGTTCAGTGAGTGTAGACTTTTATATTCTTCATAAAGTTCATTGAACTTGCGCAGACTTTCTGTTTTAAGTTGCTTCCCCCACATTGTCAGGTCAAAAGTCTGAGCCTTATGCCTTGGGTCTAAAATTAAAGAAGTACAATAAATCCAGTTGCTCTTCTTGTAATGTTTAAGCATTTTGTCTCGAGCTGCTTGGAAAGCTAGAATGAGCCTTTCATCCACTTCAGATCGATTAGGTTTCTCATCTAACTGTTTTACTATGGATTCAATTTTATCTAGCAAGAGATTGAATGATACAATGACTAGCGGTAATGTAATATTATAATATATACTTACTAGAATGAATTAATATGACATCTACTACCTATCCTTACCATTTTATCCTAATCATAATACTACTTGCGTGATCAGTATAATGTATTCATTTTCATTCTAAGTACTCTGAAACTTATTTATTCTTTGGAACACCTGTAGGTACTCTTAAAATTCGAAATTATTTTGCATGAGTACCTACGCCCTATGGCGGCAATCAAATAGTGTCAAATGTTATGATTTCGGCGTGGCGGCAACGATTGTTTTAGATTTCAAAAGAAGCCGCCGGCGCGTGTATCATAACCATGTACTTCCGAAAAGCGGCAAATTTCTTTGAGAAGTAAGTACAAAACCTTTGATGCCGCATTATCAAAGTGCCGATGGTTAAAACATAACTATGCATGCACTCAGTTTGATTTTAATAGATATTTTTTTATTCGCTATGTTTATGGTATTAGTCGTAATGCGCATAGGTCCAGTTTTTCATATTCTTTGATACAGTTTTTTGCGTCTCATAGAATTCCTAAGCGTACCTACCTATACACCGAACTGTTACACCTATCTACTCAGTGAAATAGCGCTAAGTCCTAGCTGCAAGACGCAAGAGTCTTGCAGGCTATGTCTTGTTCTTGCTGAAGTCTTGCACGGTCAGTCTTGGTCTTGGTCTTGCTAAAAATACGCGGTCTTGTTCTTGGTCTTGGTCTTGCAAAAACGCAAGAACAAGACCAAGACTGCAAGACCAAGACTGAATTTGGGCAACACTAGTAGGTATGTATGTACGGGTGATATCCTAGGCTATTTGACAGTATGAATTTTTTTGTGATTATTTGCTTTAAATGCATAAAATGAGGGTTCTCTATGTCATTTACATGAGCTTTAATAAAAATAATAATAATTAATATATCCAAAAACACAAAAATATGTTTAACTTTTTCTATCTCGCGCCACATATTATGAAACGATCCGGAATGGCTAATGTCACGATGACGTCATACGCACATCAACACTTGTTGTTGTTCTGTGTTCTCAGGTGTTTCATCGATGTATTTGTACAACCCGGTACAGCACACCACTTGTAAACCATTTTATTAGATAAACAACAACAAATCACAGATAAATACAAACACCACTGCGGAACCGAAAATCGTTTATATCGTCTTGTGACGTCACTTACGAAGCTTGACGCCATACTTGAGAGGCTGATGTTTTAACCACTAGACCACCACGACTTTTTCATGATATCTTTATGAAATTTTGTACTTACATAGCTTCTTTACTTAAAAATACTGGACACGTGTTTTGGGTTTCGCATATACAAGAAATAACTTTGTATACACGTTTAGTGTGGATGATCGACCGATCTACAATATGTTAAGAAAACCCTGTCCGACCCGTAAGGATAATAAAGGTTAGGTAAACACATGACGAAATAAAATATGCAATTTTACATAATCATAATAGTAATAATACTAACGAATTTTGAAATAACCTCTTTTTTCCCGCGAATTAATTCCAACTTCCCCAAAATTTGGTAATTTTTAAAAAGTGACAACATTATTTTTGGCGGTATATTTCTGAGCGAATAGCGATGTGACCGCGTGCCGCGTACCCTGCCCCTCTTCGCCCGCGCCTGTATGGCATACTGCACATGTTTTAAGTTACCTCTTTTTGCGAAATAATATTAATTTTTTTAGGGAGATTTTTTTTTTAAGTTTAGCGCGGCTTTGTAGGCATTAGTAGAATTAGTTATCGCTACCTAACAATACCTTCACGGATCGGACAGGGTTTTCTTTACATATTGTATATGTGACATAAATCTAAATCCAAATACCCAAGATGGTGAACTAATAATTATTAATGCATGCCTTTACACGAGTATCAAATAAAAGGGCTTTTTAAAAAATAATGTGGCGTCACTTTTAATCCATTATGGCGGACAGATAATCCTTGAAAATTCATTACAATTTTCGAAAAGATATTTTTAAATGTTGAACTGAAATTTCGTATCTACAGGTACGTTTAGTTTAGATGAAAATGAATGGTTAACTTTCTGACGTCATCCTAAAACTTACTTGGCGGAACACGCACAATGGCGCATAGTTTTTTTTTTTTAGTTCCTACAATCATCATCATCATCATCATCTCAACGTTAATCCCAGTCGCATCTGAAGCTTTTTCAGCTTTAGAGTCTAGTGCGGGGTCCGCTTTACCAGTCCAACTGCTGATTTTAGCTAAACTTCGATAATTTCCGTGAAGCGTCTGCCGTCTGACCTCCACCAACCGAAGGCAATATCGAAGCATTGCAGCAAGACCAATTGCTGGACTTTTGAGGGCTAGAACAACCAGTAACGACTGCCATTCGATGTTCGTTTGGCAACCCGGACCAACGGCTTAACGTGCTTAGCTTACCGAGGCACGACTAGACCAGATATACAATATGTTAAGAAAACCCTGTCCGACCCGTAAGAATAATAAAGGTTAGGTAAACACATGACCAAATAAAATATGAAATTTTACATAATCATCATAGTAACAATACTAGTGAATTTTGAAATACTCTTTTTTTTCCCGCGAATTAATTCCAACTTCCCCAAAATTTGGTAATTTTTAAAAAGTGGCAACATTATTTTTGGCGGTTTAATTCTGAGCGAATAGCGACGCGGCCGCGTGCCGCGTGCCCTGCCCCTCTTTGCCCGCGTCTGTATGGCAGTACCGCACATGTTTTAAGTTACCTCTTTTTGAGAAATTATATTTATTTTTTTAGGGGGAATTTTTTATAGTTTAGCCCGGCTTTGTAGGCATTAGTAGAATTAGTTATCGATACCTAATAATACCTTCACGGATCGGACAGGGTTTTCTTTACATATTGTAAAAATATTTGTACAGCGCGGAGATCGAACCCGCGCCTTCTTGCGCAGCGGCCGCGTTCGCTACCGCTACCACGTTCCTACAATTACAGTTCTACAATATGGGTATAAAATTAAATGGATTGCTGGGAATAAATTAACAAATAAAATGATGTAACCCTAAAGTACCTAAACCAATGGCGGGGGGAGGTTATACGTGTGTATACCGAGTGATAGATAGTAGGTAACGGGGGTTGTTTAAAGTTAAGTAATTATTGGTTATCGCTTAACCTTGACCGAGTAAGTACTGTTATTTACTTTGAAAATTTTAATAGATATAATTATCCACATCAAACTTCAAACTTGGCGTCCTAGAAGGCCATCACTCTGAAGTTTCGTGTTTTATAAGCTGAGCGAGTCTGTTTTTGTATAAAAAATGAGTTAAACTTAAGGGATGTTGGATTGTGTAACATCATATTGGCGTCACCCTGTTCTGACACAGCCAGGGATTTGTATAAAATTGTTAAGTTGGGTTTGGGTAGAAGAATGTAAATATGTAGTCGCAAGCGATCAAACCCCCTTTCAATAAATAAAGAGAGAAAAAAAAAAATGATTGTTTTATTTTTTACTAGCTTTCCGGCCGCGGCTACGCCCGCGTTGAGTTTGGTTTTATCACGCTTTTTAGATTTCCTTCGGGGAATATCAAATTTTTCTGCGATAAAAAGTACGCTATTATTTAATCCGGACTTCTAACTTTACGTCTACAAAATTTCAAAGCAATCGGTTCAGTAGTTACGGCGTGAAAGCGGAACAAACAAACAAACTCACTTTCCCATTTATAATATTAGTATGATTGAGACCAAAATTAAAAACTTATTCTAGCGAAGACGCGCCTTTCTTTTACTTCGCTAGTTACAAAATGTTAAAGTTCGTTCGTTCCTCGTGAAAAGATAAAACAGAAATTACAAAAGGCTACAAATTACAATTTCCGTCTGAGCGGTACCAGTGTTAATTAGGGTAATTATTTACCTGTTAATCAAGTCATTACTTACTGTAGAGTAGATCCTCTCATCCATTATAGCGGATGCGGACTGCATTGTTTTGAGGACATAATAATATGTTCTTGACCTAGTTGATTTGTCTAGTTGTCTATGATTAGCATCTTAAGCGAAGCTCTGTGTGACGTCACACCTGTATAGGCTTTGAGAGTTAATTTACAGCTTAGGAATGTGGTCTAAGGTTTCTACAGGTCTACGACGCTTGAGAATAAAAGTTTGCATGTACTAATATACAATATGTAAAGAAAACCTCGTCCGACCCAAAAGGATAATAAAGGTTAGGTATACATATGACCAAATAAAATATGAAATTTTACATAATCGTCATAGTAACAATACTAATGAATTTTGAAATAATCTTTTTTTCCGCGAATTAATTCCAACTTCCCCAAAACTTGGTATTTTTTTTTAAAGTGACAATACCATTTTAGACAGTATTATTATGAGTGATGCGACCACGTGCCGCGTGCTCTGCCACCCTTCACCCGCGCATGTGTGCCTACCGTGTTGCATGTATTAAGTTACCTCGCTTTTTGGAAATAATATTAATTTTTTTAGGGGGATTTTTTTTAAGTTTAACCCGGCTTTGTAGGCATTATTAGAATCACTTATAGATACCTAACAATACCTTCACGGATCGGACAAGGTTTTCTTTGCATATTGTATAGGTATTTGAAACACCAATTTAAAAAGAAAATAACATTGACCACAGAAATCCAAGGACAAAAAATCAAACAAACATAAGTTTATTAATATTATCTTCTTGTAAGAGTTGTAATAAAAACTGTTTAAGAATGAATAATCTTACTTTCTTTCAATGTAAACAACAATGTCAAAACAATAAAGAGCAAACAAACAATGCCTCCGTTTAACTTGTTCAAGAAGTAAATTAACTTCAGTGTATCTTTTTATTTCTATTTAATTAAGAAAAGGACGGAAGAAAAATATTAGTTTAGTCCTGTTAAATTAAGACACTGATTCTTTTAACATTTTAGTCGTGTTTGAGAACATGACGTTTAAAAGTAGGTATGTCAATTTATGCCGGGTAGGTACTAAATTTGAATTTATTTTAGTTTAGTTTGTAAACTAGGGAATTCGCGCCACTATCTCTCTCGCTTAATTTAAATAAAAAAAACTGGCCAAGTGCGAGTCGGACGCACGAAGGATTCCGTACCATTATCTCTAAAAATGGCAAAAAAATCACGTTTGTTGTATGGGAGGCCCCTTAAATATTTTTTTTTTTTATTATTAGTATTTGTTGTTATAGCGGCAATAGAAATACATAATCTCTGAAAATTTCAACTGTCTAGCTATTACGGTTCATGAGATACAGCCTGGTGACAGACGGACGGACGGACAGCGAGGTCTCATGAATAGGGCTCCGTTTTACCTTTTAGGTACGGAACCCTAAAAATAAAATGTTTCTCGTCTCACTCTAAAGGCACGTAGCACTATATGGCTCAAGTTCATTTGCGGTTCATCAGGTTGTTTTGCGGTTTACCGTGCGGCGTTCCGTGGAATACCCTGGTCAAAGAAGAAGAGCGCACAGTCTTCTTTATCCCTTGCTCCCGCATACTTATCGGACTCTGCACTATTAACTGGAAATACTGTTGCACAAGTTAAACCTTATTTCAACTAGATTAGCAGCAATACGTCACGCGGAATGCAATGGCGTGCCGCGGTAAACCGTGGAATAAACGGCACGAATAGTTTGTGCCGTTTATTCCGTCAGACACGATACGTCATGCTACAGCATGCCGCGGCACGCCGCACTATTTCGCGGCATCAAGGCATCGAAATAAAATAAAATAAAATGAAATTTAAACTCATTGAATAAGATTTAAAATAACTGAATTAGTAATAAAATCCTTTACAATGACACGGCCCGGCCCTAATGCACTTGGAACAGAGTCATTCTCTTTCCCACTCAACACATGTATCTGACTCGGTTACATTATAATGAAGCAAATTTTTTTGTACACGAAACTACAATTCAGGTAAAAGCTTTTACGTAATGAGGTCCTTTGCAAGTAAGTAAGCAATTATATTCTTTATGAAAGATAAGTACCTAGTATGTGTTGTGTTATTTAGAAATCTTGATTACATTGGCCATTTTTTAAATAGCTTGCCCGTAGTATTAGAGTTTATTGTTTTTTAAAGATGTTTGTCACGATGTGTGTCGTGGTGGCCTAGTGGTTAAAACACTAGCTTCTTCTCTCAAGTATGAGTGCGCGGGTACGATTGCACGGCCTGTAGCCAATGTAACTTTTCTAAAGTTATATGTACTTTCTCAGTATATCTTGGACACCAATGACTGAAGGTGAAGGAAAACATCTTGAGGAAACCTGGACTTTAAGGTCCGTATTACAGAACGTCACTCAAGCATTGATCTCTGCTTAAGCATTACTTAAAACTAGCTTCAACCAATCAAAAGGCTTGAAACGAGACTTAAGTAGAGCTTGAGTTTGAGTGACGTTCTGTAATACGCACCTAAGTCTGAAATCACCAACCCGCATTGGGCAAGCGTGGGGTGATTCGATCAATCCTTATCTGTATGAAAGGAGACCTGTGCCCAGCAGTGGGACGATAAAAAGGTTAATAATGTACCCATGTTTGTGAAGCATGACTCACCAAAATTTATTTTTTTAATAAACTGACAATAATTACTTTTCTATCTGTAAGTTTCTATTAATGGCATAATTACATAGGTAATAGGCATTACATTTCAATTTAAAACACTGTTCAATTGAGAAATTTGTGATCACAGTAGCTAATAAGTTCAAAGGTATTCCTTTTACACAAACTTTTCTTTAACCTTTTACTAGAACTAGTATAGCCTAGTCTATCGTACCCTTTTGACGTTGAGTTTCAGGACATATACATCTGTATATTATGTACTGACGACAGCAAGTCCCAAACCCGAAACTGTCAAATAAACCCAATCAACCCTGAGGATTAATAATTTACAGATAAAGTTGAAAATCTAATAAAAGAAATTTTACAGATTTTAGTAGCTTTATGAGCAGTCGTTTGTGCTATTATATATTAATATACTAGCTTTCCGCCCGCGGCTCTACCTGCGTGGATTTCGGTTATATCGCGCTTTTTGCTTTACCTCGGGAATATCAAATTTTTCAATAAAAGGTAGCCTATGGCCTTTCTCAGGGTCTAAAGATTGTCTGTGCTAAATTTCATCACAATCGGTTGTGGGGTTTAAGCGGGAAAGCGTAACAGATAGACAGACAGACAGATAGATAGACAGAGTTACTTTCGCATTTATAATATTAGTATGGATAATAAAAAATAATATAGAAAGGATGCAGCTTATTGGGCATAAATAAACCGAATAGCTGCGATTTCAATATAAATCTGAATTTAAGATGGCAGCTATTTCCTAAACAATTATTTTCCTCGTCTTTACCTAAGAAAGTACCAGTTTGATAGACAAAGATCCTAAAGAAATACACAGAACAAATATACCAATGTTACTTTACTTGTTTACCTGTCCGGGATGTAAACAGTCGTGTCGTCGTCGAGTTTCGAGAGACCTCAAGTTAGTCGTTTTGTGAAACATTCTTGAAAAATAATTTACAACGGATTACTTAAAACATTTTAGTAATCTTTAACTATAGTAGGTAATAATAAAGCTGAAAAGTTAATTTTCTTTTTAACTTGTTTAAAAGTATTTGTTTCTGAAATTTCTTGTATTTGTAAAATCTCCATATTTACGGTCTGTAGTTTATATGGTGTACATAATAAACAGTATTCTATTCTAACATTTTTGCATGGATAGCCTAATTCTTAAGGGAGGCTATTTAACACCATCAGTTTTCTCGGTGGTAGGCCATAACATCGGCTGCCAGCAGAAGTTACCACCCACCAGACAAAGTCTTGCCGCCAAGTAATTCCTCGTGTTTCGGCATGATGTCTGGTGAAGCCGTACGGAGGACGGGTCTGAGCAGTTGTGTTGAGTTGTGTGGCGGGTACGATGCGCCAAATGTTGTTGTGTCGGGAATTTGGTCGTGGAGAGTCTCTAGATCAATCTCCCTCTAGCGCAGCATCGTTTGGTCGTGTTGGTCTTGGGTTTAACATTGCATCACCTCGCTCAACTGCCGTCATCCTTCCTATTCCTATGTTTTTTAAGTGAATAGGCTTAATAAACTAGTGCGCTTTACACTCAACGATTGCATCACTGCTTACCATCAGGCGGGATTGCAGTCAGCACTAGTTTATAATTATTAAAAAAAAAACCATCATCATCATTTCAGCCGATAGACGTCCAATGCTGGACATAGGCCTCCCAAAGGATCTCCACGACGACCGGTTCAGCGCTCCCGCATCCAGCGAGCGAGGAATTGCAACACTTTAGTGGTAGTGGGCCGGGCACATTGCCCGTAGGACCGATGCCTGATGAAGACGACGGGTTCTCGAGAGGCAAACACGCACCGGACAACGCAGCGTGGGTAGGCCCCCGACAAGGTGGACGGACGACCTGGTGAAAGTCGCTACTAAACAAAATGATTAGAGATAAATGCAATTCGTTGACCGTCAGATAAATTACTGCTGGAGCCATCTGCCTAGCCGTTTCACAATTATGTTAGGGTCAGCTTCAGGTCTAATTGACAGCCTATTTGACCTCCACAATCTAGTTTCTGGGTAACACGATACTATGGTAACACTTCTTTTCCAAGGCCCCAAGGCTCCCCCAAGGCTTTCCTCGATAACCGGTCTTGTGCTGCCCGCATCCATTGGTTTCCCGCGACCTTCACCAGGTCATCAGTCTACCTTGTTGGGAGCCACTCCACGCTGGCCGCTACTCCAGAACCTTACTGCCCTATAGGCCATTGGTTCTACGAGCAATATGCCCCACCCACTGCCACATAACTTTAGCGAATCGAAGAGCTATGTTTTTGATTCGATAGCGCAAAGAAACTCCGAGTATAGCTCTTTTCATCGCCTTTTGTGTGACTTTGAGTCTTCTTACGAGACCCAAATGATATATGATGGTAACACTGCTTGGCAGAATTTAAACTTCTGACTACTCGTAACGACTCTCAAATATTCATAGGAATAACAGTCGGGACCAACACTTAGCGTGTTTAACAAAGCATTTGCGTAACAAACTGAATCATTTTGGAGGTTTTTACTAATCTAAAGTTTGAGGATGTTACAATTCGTGCGTTCGAAAAAAGATCTCTTCTCAATGACGTCACTAATCCAATGGAACAAATATTTTAATATTTTTTTTTATTTTAGTTTTTTTTTTAATATTTTTTTTTTATTAATATTTTACCTACAAGCAGTTGTTCCGGCTGTATGTTAGTTTATATGTTTGTAACCGCGCCCACGATACAGGAGAAATTATAAGGACCGTATTCCAGAAGGAAACTCAAGCATTGATCTCTGTTTAAGCATTACTTAAAACTAGTTAAGTTTAAGTAAAGCTTGAGTTTTGAGTGACATTCCGTAATACGGACCTTAGCGTGGGGCAACGTTGTCGAAATGAAAGCCGCTACTGCTAGTGTGTTACTCCATTTCACCGCAGGATTAAATTTGATACAAAATTAAATTTCACGTCGTCATATTTAAGAAACGCTTCCAAGCCAAGCCGACCCAAGAGATTTGGGATTGAGTCAGGTTATTAAATTAATATTTGATTGATTTGCTCAGTACCGTCGTATCAAGCAAAACGTCTTTCAAAATCAGTATTTTAATTACGAAAACAAGATTTGTTTTTATCCTATTGTTTTAAAATCGCCCTTTCATTAAAGGATTTAATAATGCAAATGTATAAGAGAATAAGAAAGGTTTTTGAATAATTAGTGGAATTTATGAAACATTGTTATAGGGTCACAGAAGGCCGGTTTGACATTGACGTAGGATTTAGGATAGCATACAGCTGCCCAAAAAAGAGTATGGAAATACAGAATGCTTTCATAGTGCGTAGATTAGATATTATTGAGATTAACCAGATTAAAAGATTTGACATTATGTAAACGGTAATATTTAAATCTTTAGGGATACAAAACGCTGAATCCGCGACGCGATGCGAAAGTGAACCGTTAAAACCGCTGCAGAGATAATAATATAATAATAATAATAAACGTTTATTTTTTCCACCACATAATTAAACATAAGTTTAACACAAAATTAAGTATACAAGATATAATAATGTAGTGATTTAGGAGATGTGGTTATAAAGTAATTGTGCCTAAAAGTGTCGGGTGTTTGGTTTACCTAAAATAGCATAAGTACGTGGCATTTCTCATCCAGGTTGACGCTCGTGACCGCAAAGGTCTGGATTTGAGCTCAAAGAGCCTTCAACCGTACTGCCAAGTCCTACAAAAAGGCGCTTAATAAGGCTCGCTTCCAAATCAATTGCGAGTGATATGAGCGAAGTCCCAAGTATTAACACTTGACACTCCACCCGGTTTACATAAGCGCGATATGCATGCATGCTTAGACCTTAGGGTCTGAGTGAGCACTAATTCCGATATTGTGGTCATCTCCTACACCGGTTTTCGAACTAAGAAGGACTGACAAAACAATTTGACAGTTGTGCCTACGTTCGATGTATGACCCTTCCGAATAATTTAAAACTTGGTTTAACAGGTCAACTACTTTCGGTCGGGCCCATACCTTCGATGGTAGATATAGAGACTCTCTGAGCCGCTCGGGTCTCGAGTGAACTCTTGCAGCTTGTAGGTTGCTTTATCATGCATGACCTAATCGTTGATTTCCAACGATTGCGGTGGCCGGAGTATTTATCATTGAATGACGTCATCACTCCTCTTTGAAGCGCTTCAGGCTGTGTGTTGTCGTAAAGAGGATATTTGACATCCCGTAGGTGAACCTACATAACTAGTTATTGTAAGTAACTATGGTAAGTTTCAATGATTGAGGTCACAATTGTTTAGCTATTTATAGACTTCTGTCACATTAGTTTAGGGTTTTGAACTGTTCAGTTTTATTACGAATAGTTTCCGTCCGCCGACTGGTAAAGCGGACCCCAGACTCCAAAGCTGAAAAAGTTTTGGATGCGACTGGGATTAACGCTGATATGATGATGAGCTTCTGTCCTCGAAATGAAATTTCTGCCTCTGACCCACTGAGTGGCATCCTGTCGCTGTGCGCTTTTGCTTCGTTTCGCTTAGCCTGACTTCTGACTTTTTATTTTTGTTTGACTTGATGTGAAAATAGTCTAACACCATGGGCGTACCCAGCTTCTGGCCTATGGCAAGTCAGGCCTAGGGGAAGGCAAGTCAGGCCTAGGCGAAGGCCAGGCAGGCCTAAGGGGGGCAAATCAAATTTTTAGAGTGGGTAATCTTTGTGCGCTATAAGTCGCACGCGATTTATTGGCAATTACCTACATCGTACATTTTGTTAGTGTCTACTGCGTGGCTTATTTAAAAGTTAGAGATAAGTTCTCGTTTGTAATTTGTTTAGTTATTAAGGGAATGCATCGTTGCAATGCAGCTGCCTCCCCTTGCCCCCACCTAGGTATGCCCATGTCTAAAACCTTCCTCGAGAATTGGGTTATCAAGTAGAGGATTTTTACAAATCTTACTGGTAATTTCAGATTGTTAGTGCATTCAAACATGCTATTCAGCACCCTAATTGCCTAATAAGATACATTCTGTTGGAATCATTTTGAAGGAAATTGCCAATCCATCGTTTCATATGTTGGAAGATATTCTCTTAGAGAAAAGTTCAAAGAGGTGAACATTCTGACTGTAGCTTCACAATATATATTTGAAAATCTTATGTATGTTCATAAAAATATCTCGAATTTTAAGAAAATAAGCGATATTCATAATATAAATACCAGGAACAAACACAATCTTGCTGTACATCACACTCGTCTCCACAGAGTAGACAACTCGTTCATGGGTCAATGTATACACTTTTACAACAAGCTTCCCATGGACATTCGAAACTTACCCATTAAACGATTTAAGAACCATATACAACGTGTAACAAAAAGGGTATATACATAACAAGGGCATGGCATCTTTAGATGACATCAAACGATATCGGAAGGGTTTCAACTCAAAATAAAATACTCAAAAAATTGGTACCAAATTTTCGGTTTCGTGTTTTTCTTAAAATCAAATCATAGCAAACGTGGCAGCACACTACATACGTTAATAACTACTCGTTACCCGTCACGTTACTTGCCAAAATCCGATAAATGTCTTTAATATCTCTGTGCGACTAGTATGATAGTAGCCTGTCACAGGCAGTGTTTTTCCTCATAACTTCCTAACATAAAGAGATAGGATTAAAAAACCCTTCCAATATCGTTTGATATCATGTAAAGATGGCATGCCTTTGTTATGTATATACCCTTTATGTTACACGTTGTATAGGCCAGACTTTGCAAAAAGGGGTATTATAAAATCACAGATTATTTAGAAGACAAAAAAGCTTGGGACTGAGCTGCTCGCTCTGTTAAGCATTGTTATTAAGCCATATGCGTAATTATAAGGTAAATTATTGTAAACATTTTCATTTTAAATGTCTGGACTTGAAAAAATACGATGATCCCTGCGTTTGTTTCGGCTATTTCTTCTCAGAGGTAGTCAGTTAGGAAATGCCGGCTTCATCTAGTTAAAAAAATAAAATAAAAAATAAACATGACGTGTAAAAGTGATCCGTGATCCTACTTGCTTAATAAACGATTTACGAACGATTTAACGATTTTTTTTGGTTATACGTAAATAACGCAATGAATGTGGTTGAACTGTCAAAATTACTGACAGTGAGTTCCGTAATTACCCTGCTGCTTTAACATTCGCATAGAATAGATAAAATATACAAGCCTACTTATAATTGTCTGCAGTAGTTAAATAGTTACAATTTCCCAGGTTAGTGTAGATTTTTCGGAATATTACGCAAGTATTCAATCACCATTCATCATTCTACTGTCCTTATTCCAATCTATTTGACGTCGGCGTCGGCGCAATATGCCTTTTTTACGGGAGAATTCAATGTGATTAAATAAATGCTCAACTTACCCGAGACCCAGGACTAAACAGACTATAAATCTATACTAATATATAAAGCTGAAGAGTTTGTTTGTTTGAACGCGCTAATATCAGGAACTACAGATCCGATTTGAAAAATTCTCTTTACGTTCGATAGCCCATTTATCTAGGAAGGCTTTAGGCTATTTAACAGCACGCTGTGACCAATAGAAGCGAAGCATATCATGTTCAAATTACTAACTCCACGCGAACGAAGTCGCTGGCGACCGCTAGATAAAGATATTTAGATAAGAGAAAGCAGTCAGAGAAGATTATCTTAATAAAATAGTTCATTCAGGAGGCATCTAATGTCAAATCAATAAAATTCTGGCGCCAATGGACAGCGGCTCGGCCAACTGTAAAAATTTAATGCCCCTGTACACTATCGATCCGTCACTGTTCGATAATTTCACACTTTCCACATGTTACGCTAGTTAGAACTCATTTGCCTTATTCAATAGACTGGACGGAGTCAGAAACAATCATCACGCACCAATGAAAACAATTGGCAACAATTTTACACACCTACATCTTTCTATTGAACCTGTCTTCTAAATGGAGTCGCAGTTCTAACAAAAACATAAATACATATTGTTTGATAATGGTATAATGATATATCTTCGATAGTCGAACTGCGTTTCTTAGGCGCGATTTTGGAAAATTACATGTGGCACAGTCAAACGGGAAAAAAAGAAAAGGACTTACTAGAATTTTGAGCGCTGCACACTCCGGGTGGTGATGGAGGCCTCCACAAATGTTCACTGGTCTCTTTGGTTATTGGATACAAGGGGTAATTTTTGATTTATAGAATTTTTATATTTGCCGGCCGGCGTACGATGATGTAGCTTTTTTATGAAGTGTTGAAGCAGAGAGAAGTTGGTTTTTGTTTTTTTGTAAGTTTTTCTGGCTTAGTTTTCTAGGCCTTTAAGCCAAAAATACACGGAATTAGGAATTAAGTGAGAAGGAACCGGGAAAATTAAATGTGCTTGATGTAAGAATGGTTGCATGCTTTAACACATATATTGTTACCATTGCTGGCTATAATTATAAACTAGTGCTTGAGCACACACCCGCCTCATGGACCATGGTAAGCAATGATGCAATCGTTGATGGTAAAGCGAGCTAGTTTATTAACTCCTGTCTATTCACTCCAGCCTTGAAGACACTTAAATTGTAGTCAGATGGAAACACTGCGCTGGCAAATTAAAAATTCCAGTTCCTCGTACGCGGTATAAAAGACCAGGCTAAACGCTTCGTCCAGATCGTAGTAGTGTTAACAACGTAAAAAAAATATCATAAAATGGCCAAGTTTTATATAAAGGCCTACTCAACATGTAAGTTATTTTTGTCGTTGTAACCTTGTTTTCTATAAAATAATCTTCTCAGTGGCGTAGCTTCCAATGTGATAAAGTTCTAGAATTGATAAAAGAAATAATGTGAACTTTCACGAATCAGTTGGGTTTATTAATCAAGACTAAACTTTAGCACTAAGGATGGGCGTTCAAGACAGCTCAACCTTCTCAATAAAATCACTGGCCGCAGGTTACGAGACAAACATATCATCATCATCAACCTTTTTATCGTCCCACTGCTGGGCCCAGGTCTCCTCTCATACAGAGAATGATTGAGCGTAATCACCATGCTTGCTCAATGCGGGTTGGCGATTTCAGACTTAAAGTTCAGGTTTCCTCAGTATGTTTTCCTTCACCTTGTAGTAGTCATGGTAGCCTAGTGGTTAAAACACCAGCCTCAAGTATGAGTCTGCGGGTTCGATTCAGGTCAGGCAGTTACTAATGCAACTTTCCTTTTAAATCACCACAGTCAAGCAGCTCTTCAATTACAATATCCAATCACAGCATAGATCCAGTATCGAAATTGACTTGTCCCCCGTAATATGGCTAGGTGATTGGGTAGGATATCTATCGGGAGCGATCGAAGCAACCCGGCGCCGTCCACAAATTATTTTGCTAAAGACACAAACTGTGCCAGTGGGACGCCGAAATAGCTTTATGTTACACAAAATGTGTAATGGAAGTGACGGACTACCGCTGTTTAATCTATTATTGGATGGAACTACATGTTCAGTCGATATCCTTTTATTGATAGCCTTTTTTATTCATAACCTTTGTGTGCACAACCCACCAGGTTCGTGACTAGAGTGTGACGTGATTTGTTATAAAACAACTGGCCGCTTTCATTGTTTTGTTTTTAGGGCGATCCTTGTCTATGTTTGCGTGTAAAATCAAAGTAAACATGTTCATAGTTTAAATTGGTTTTCTGTTGTTTCGATGTTGTTGAAAAAGGATTTACGACTACAATTCGTTTGCTCAACATGGCCTCATCTGATGATCAAATTCAATTATTCAAATTAAGTTCTGAATCAGCACTTTTGAAGTGCAAAATAAGTTCCATATATTTTAACGGCTAAAGCAAAGCTCGCTATAGAATTCGCTGTTAGGGTGGGGATACATCTGCGGAACGTACGCCGCCGAAAGCTCAGCGGCTGAAGTCGCAATATTCAGTTGTTATGACAAACCAAACGGTCAAAACGTGGCGTCTTGTTCAGCGCGCTACGCGACGGAAAGTTACGTGGCGTCACCGACAGTCTGTCTGTGTCGACACTTTATGGTGTGCGGTTTTTGTGACGTACCTGAATTGCCCAGAAAAATGGATTTAATTAGAATATTAGCTACTATAGAGGGCTTAGAAGACATTACCGCTCTTCGCTACCGCCACGCTCGCGATACACAACACACGCCGAACGTTCAGCTACGCCCGCCAAACTTTTGGTCACGCAACGCATCGCGTGATGCAAAAGCGTATAGAGATAAAGTGTAGCGCTTGTTATGCAAAATACATTAAATGCGTTTTAGCTAAAAAAAACCGCCCGAAGGAAGGTTAGGCCCTACGCCGAACGCGGCGTAATTTGGGCGGACGTGTCATAGAGTACTTGAAATACACTGCGAGCGTATTTAGCCGAAATTTCGGCGCCGTACGTTCCGCAGATGTGTCGCGCCACTTATAGAAGAGTAATTAAGTATATTAATCTAGGTCAAACTGAATAATACTGAATTAATTTACGTTAAATAATAATTACTTTTGTTGTACCAACCAACTGGCCATCTATTGGTATACTGAAAGAAAAAGAATTAAAAAAAAATAAATTGATATATTTTTCTCCCCACTGTTCCAATTGATTGATTCACCAGCAGAAGCTTCTACATAGTAACTTCCTCTATATATTGAGTAAGTCCTACCCATTTTTCGTACTTTATAAACACCGTTTCTCAAGTAAAATATAAATAGAGTGACATCGGGCATGGCATCATCTCAACAAATGTAGTTAGGCGCAATCTTCTCCTAATGCAGTCGCTCGCAAATCTCATTTCACAATCTAGCCCATTTGTGGCTGACCGTGCTCCGCCGACCGTTCTTTAAAACAATATCTTGGCTTGGCAATATCTAAGCTCTTTTCTCTATAGAGGCACTCCGTTCAATAGAGCATTCTCTTCAGTGTTTCATTGCATTCAGCAGCCGTGCCTTCAATTTTGTCAGGTGGTTATTTATATCATAATCTATATTACTTCAACCAATTGAATTGACTTATTACCTATATACCAGCTTATAAACTGTTAGCCATTGTTGATATTTTAACTTAACTGTTTGTCATTTTATGACATGTCTTTACGATCTTGAAAGCTGCTAGATTTTGAAGTTTCTAGAGATTCATGAGGTTACATAATACAAGATTTTTTATCGTTTGACCACTTTTTATTACAGTCCCATGGGATGAAATGTATTTACCTACATAAGTGCACATAATAAAACAACATAAGTCTTAAGTTTACTAACACTATTATTTTAATATGGATATTATTTTTTATTTATTTTATTATTTCTTCTACCTAAGTAGCATTAGGTCTATTCAAATTGATGTTACTCAAGTTAAACAAATATAAGCTTTGTTGTACTGGCTATTAGGTTGATTTCAGAGTGTCTAGTAGGTACTATATTGTAAAATATACAAAAATGTTTGAAGTTGTATTTAGCATTAACTGATCTTTGTTGCAAAGGAATTAAAATATATATATATAAGTAGCTGTTGCCCGCGACACCGTCCGGGTGTTGATATAAAATAAGCGCCTGTTAAAATAATGGGAGAAATATGTACGCGTTTGCTCCTGTTTTCGCAACATTTTTTGTTACTGCTCTGCCTCTATTGGTTGCAGCGGGAATGTTATATAGCCTATGTCCTTTCTCAGACTCTAGACTATCTGTGTACCAAATTTAATTACAATCGGTTCAGTAGTTTTGGCGTGAAAGCCGGACAGACAGACAGAGATACTTTCGCATTTATAATATTAGTATGGATTTTAAACCCTTTCCAATAAAGCAATATTATTAAAAAAAAAAAGTTGCAGGTGCAGATTTTTTGCGTTCTCATCTCGAGGAGTACACTGTGTGTCTTCAAAGGGCCATGTTTTTTTTTAATTTTATTTGATCGAAGACTGGCAAACAACTTAGGAAATTGTTTTGTTATTTATGCTCTAATTTAATTTATTGGTAAACAATATAAAGGACGTCGGGTAGAATTACCCATTTTCTTCAGCTTTTCATAAAAAAAATTTCGGCTTTCACCACGACATCTATCGCAGTTTATGCGTGAGTCGTAATCGTAGTAGGTACGACTATACAATATGTAACGAAAACCCTGTCCGATCCGTGAAGGTATTGTTAGGTATCGATAACTGATTCTACTAATGACTAGAACGCCGGGCTAAACTTAAAAAAAAATCCCCCTAAAAAAATAAATATTATTTCGCAAAAAGAGGTAACTTAAAACATGTGCGGTAGTCCATCCAGGCGCGGGCGAAGAGGGGCAGGGTACGCGGCTCGCGGTCGCATCGCTATTCGCTCAGAATTATACCGTTAAAAATAATGATGTCACTTTTTAAAAATTACCAAATTTTGGGGAAGTTGGACATAATTCGCGGGAAAAAAAGATTATTTCAAAATTCACTAGTATTGTTACTATGATGATTATGCAAAATTTCATATGTTATTTGGTCATGTGTTTACCTAACCTTTACTATCCTTACCGGTCGGACAGGGTTTTCTTAACATATTGTATAATCATACCGCCACAACAATCTAAAGGTCGTCCAATAAAAGGCATTTTTTCGGAAATATTCCTTATATGGACTATCGAACAATGATAGAGCGTTTTTATTGGACTGAAAATATGGTGAATATGTAAACAGTGGCAGAGTAAATGACAGTACCAATATAATATATCCACCTCATCTTCGTACAATACATACTTATTTGTTGGGTGAAATATATTTCTATCTATTTCAAGTGGGGCAGGCCCTTCCAGGTATCTGCATTTCGTATCGATAACTCAAAATATCTCCCATAGATGTACTATGCGTATCGACAACTCGGAATATCTCGGACAGGCATGCTACATGTATCAACAACTCAGAATATCGTAAATTGTTATTTAATTTAACGTACCCACCCTAATTTAACTTATCATCATCATCAGCTCCGCGGGGATTAACGCTTAGTCGCCACGAAGCTTTTTCGGCTTTGGAGTCTGGGGTCCGCTTTACCAGTCAGCGGACAGAAACTATTCCTAATAAAACTTAACAGTTCAAAACCCCAAACTGATGAGACAGAAGTCTGTGAATAGCTAAACGATGGTGACCTCAATCATTGAAACTTACCACATTTACTTACAATAGGTGCCTAGTTATGTAGGTTCACCTACGGGATTACCACTCTAACTGCTGATTTTGACTTCGATATTTTTCGTGAAGCGACTGCCTGAGTGCCGTCTGATCTCCACATTCTCCACAATTAGATGTTCGTATGGCAACCGGGGTCAACGGCTTAATGTTGCTTTCCGAGGCACGACCAGACCAGTGCAAATATTCATATTCATGCAGACAAATATTTGCACTGCGCGGGAATCGAAGCCGCGCCTCATTGCGCTGCGGCCGCGTTCGCTACTGCTACGTCACGGAGGCTTTCAAACACCCCTTTTTTTCCGGGCGGAAAATCCTAATGGATGTCCACCGCCCTGGGGCGGGCGACGGGGTCTGTCAGACTCTTACTGACTAAAAACCACCCGGGTGTTCCGTCTCACACCTACACCGGGGGCTGGGAGAACTAATACTTCTTCCGCAACCTCGGATCCTGATGTTTGGGGGGCGACAGATTTCCCCGAGTCTATCGCCCCTGGACCCATTTAGGGGGACTGGAAGAGGGCGTTATCCGCCCTCCGACGACGCCAGGTACGCCTGCTGCGGGTCGGGTGAGAGGACGAGATCTCCCTCTCCCTTTCCGTAGCCTCCTTCTGCGAGACAAC
Source organism: Sesamia nonagrioides (assembly GCA_017933935.1). Taxonomy (NCBI): domain Eukaryota; kingdom Metazoa; phylum Arthropoda; class Insecta; order Lepidoptera; family Noctuidae; genus Sesamia; species Sesamia nonagrioides. The sequence goes on along the minus strand of JADWQK010001955.1, from coordinate 506,715 downwards.
TGTTTCGCAGAAGGAAACCACCGCATCCCAGGACTCTTCGCTGCCGACCATCGACTTGATTACGGCCGGCAGCGACAAGTCACTGCCTACTTCAGAGATGAGGACACGGCGCAGCTCCTCCCAAGCGGCACACTCTGCCAGCGTATGCTGCACCGTATCCTCCGGTGACACCGGGCGTCCGGCTCCCTGTTTTTGCGATACAGGTACTTTCCGAAGCAACCATGCCCCGAGAGCACCTGTGTCACCCGAAACGTCAGGGAGCCATGCCTTATCCCGAGCCAGTCCGCCAGTACCGGCCGGATGGCCTCGATGGTGGTGAGGCTGGCGGCTTTTCTCGGTAGGGCGTAAAAGCCTGTCCCGCCATTCCGTCACCAGGACCGCGCTGAGCTGCGACTGACGCTGCTCAAGCTGACGCTGCATCGGCCGTTCGCCCCGTTCTCGCGCCTGCTTACGCCACCGGTACAGTGACGCAAGGACCTTCGCCTCCAGGTCCCAGGGCGGGGTTCCAGCCAGTAGGCAGGCCGCTTCATAGGAGATCGTGTGATACCCATGTATGACTCTGACGGCCATCACTGTCTCCGGTTTTCGCAGTACAGCGATGCTGCCGGCCGTCAGGTCAGAAGCCCACACCGGGGCTGTCAACCACCCTAATTTAACTATTATGTATATAAATATGACTTTGTTCGTTTGTTAACTTTCTTGCTTACGTAAATACTGAACTGATTTTTGTTATATGGAAACATCAGAATTTGACGTGGAAGGCAAAGCATTAAACTTTGTCCACGCCGTCTTTGTAAATTTTTTCACCATAAAATCGTTCAGTAAATTGTTTTTGAAGCCTGTTGGTTGGTTATGTAGTAAAGCTTGAACAATATACAAGATCAAAATAGTTGTGTTAACTAAACTCTGCAGACGAGATGAAAAACCTGTTTTTTGTTCTATATTCGTACTACACGGATGATATCCAAATACGATAAAACAAAAGACAGCAGATTTTTTCAAGCCATTCAGTAACAAAACTCCCAGATGTTGTTGTTATCTCAAAAAAAATCAACCAAGTGCGAGTCGGACCCGTGCACCGAGAGTTCCGTACAATTTACAACAAACGTACAAGAACCACGACTTAGTAGGCTTGGAAATTTGAATTTTTTACAGCTCCAAGGGACAGTAGACTTCAGTATGTGATGTCAATTATAGGTTGATACCTCCACGCGTTCCAGAGAAAGAGTTTTGAGAAAGACATACAGGCAGACGGACAGAAAGACGAATAACAAGGTAATAGTATAAGGGTACCGTTTTATTCTTTCGAGGTACAGAACCCTAAAACATTAAAATGGCATAGACATTTTCAGTTTTTTTTGGGAATCAATAATTTAATTTATTAGCTTCTTATGTTTCAGTTGTAAATGTTGTTAACTAACGACTGCACCTCAATACGACGTACTAACTCTAAGTAGCGGTGAGTAAGGAGGTGTTACTCCACATTGAAGTTTTATTGCTTGTAAAAGTGTAAACCTATCTTGCTTACACAAATAAATCCCAGTTGTAAGTAGTCTTGATTACGACAGCGAGTTCTTTATGCATTCTGTAGAACAATAGATTACACATATTTTAGTTATTAATTTATTATTCTGACAGATAACTCTAGGGCATAACATCGACTGCCGGTATAAGTTACCACCCACCAGATAAAGTCTTGCCGCCAAGCGATTCGTCAGTTGTGTTGCGATATGTGCCGGGTACGATGCGCCTAATGTTGTTGTGTCGAGAGTTTGGTCGTGGAGGCTCTATATAGGCTCTTAATAAACTACCGCGCCTTACCATCAACGATTGCATCCCTACTTACCAGCAGGCGGGATTGCGGCCAAACACTAGTTAATAATTATATAAAAAAAAAAAAAGTTTCTGTAGATGTCATCATCATCATCATTTATTTATTCATAACAATTTACATTGTGTTGAACATTGTATATAAAATTAAAATAGAAATACCACATGCGGCTATAAAAATGAAAAATGTCGAATTGGAATATAAATAAAACATAATCACAGAAAAACATAACAAGTCAATCAATTATACATAAGTATGTCAATAGATATATAAACTAATGTCAGATATTATGATTACAAGAAAATTAAAAAAATAAAAATAAATACATAATGTCAAATGCGTAGTTATAGTCAAAGCATAATGTTACAGTCAAAGTTAAGGGTTCCGTCGAAAGCGTATTCACTAGTACTTTATTTATTTATATCATTTGACATGCATTCTGATACTGAGTATAAACATCTTTCCAACAAGAAGGTTTTTAATTTATTTTTAAATAAATGACTATTATATATTGGGTTAAGACGCGGTAATGCTCCTGGATCTGACTTCACCCTTAGAGCTCACTCCTGCCCAGTCCACAGAGTCCATTGTGTCTGTCCCACGATAACCCGCTCAGACGTTGTTAGGTACCTGGGTGTACAGATCGATTGTGGCTTAAGATGGGACGTGCAAATTGACACCGTTACCACAAGGACCATGCGTCTAATCCACATTTTTAAGTCCCTCAGAGATTCTGCCGACAGTACCACGCTGAAAATGATTTTTTGCTCTCTCTGTCAATCTATACTCGGATACTGTATAACTGCCTGGGGTGGAGCAGCTAAAACCTTGTTTCTTAGAATAGAAAGAGCACAGAGAGCTATCCTAAAAGTAATGACCAAAAAACCTTTTAGGTATCCGACATCTGACCTCTATGCCAACTGTAAAGTCCTAACAGTACGGCAGTTGTTCGTATTCAAGACAATAATGAGGATACATAAGTCCCTTCCACCCCCGGACTGGACCAAACGCATTCAAGTATTACCCAGCACCCAACACAGAACCACTTTCGCTCGACACCAGTTCTATATTCTTGGTTACTATTTGTACAGAAAAATTAATAATCAACTAAAAATAATGGATCTTAACTCCCACAACCTAAAAAATAAACTGACGGAATGGCTAATACAAAAAGACTACTCATTCACGGAGTCCTTACTTACATTTGTGGAATAATCCCAATAACCTATAGACTTCCTAGTCTATGTTCCATACAAGTTCAATTATATATCTACCAATAAGCCCTATCCCTGCATACTCACTCACACGGAGAGTGATAAAAAGTACACGCACTCTCCCATACTCACCACTCATACTCTTTACACGTCATATATCTTACCTTTTTTGGCACAAGCACACACATGTACATACATACACTCACTCCACCATAATTCACTACACCACAAACACTTCCTAAACATAATCACCAAACACTCACTCTTACTCCATACGATCTCACTCATCACCATCTCATTCTCATATTTTTTAAGTTTATAGTTTTAAAGTTACTAGGTCAAAATTCATTGCATTATATAGCATAACCTATAACTGGACACTGCCCTCTAAGATACAGGCCTAGCCTAGTTTAGGGGACAGGGATAAACATATTGTACCTACCTATTTGTAATGCAGTTTTAATGTAAACGAAAAGTGAAAATGTATTTTTGTACCAATAAATATTATTATTATATTAACAATTTCAAATCAGTTGGCAACCTATTGAATAATTCAACTGCTTGGTATCTGGAGCAGTGCCTGACCACGTTAAAATTTGGTGACAACTTGTGTTTAAACTCCTTTCTTCTTGTGCTTTCTCTTACCTTACGTTCCTCTTGTGATTCATACTGATGAATATACTTAGCAAAGTAACAAAGTATAACCAATATATATAAACTTGGTACTGTCAAAATATTCAACTTTTTAAAATGTTCTCTACATGATTCTGTTTGTGAGATCCTTACTAAAGTCCTTATAGCACGTTTCTGTAAGATGAACGCTTTCTGACAGTTATAGTCGTAGCTGTTACCCCAAAGCATGATGCTATACCTCAATCTAGCTTCGATAAGCGCATAATATACAGCCTTTAGATGCTTTAAATCTAAAATATCTCTAAGGCTCCTGAGTGCATAGCATGCTGATGAAATAGAAGAGTCAATAGCAGCTAGCTCATGTTTCCAATTTAAGTTCACATCTATGTTAATACCTAAGAATTTAACTTTATCTACTAAGTCAATCTTGTCTCCATTAATTTGTACGTCTAGATTGTCATTGTTATGAGTTGTTGTCTTGAATAAAGTAATGTTGGTTTTATTTGTATTTAGCAAAAGGTTATTAGCTGTAAACCAATCGTAAAGATTTTTAAGTGTTTCGTTTACAACTTGAGTCAATTCTTTTAAGTCATTAGCCCCTATTATTATGTTAGTGTCATCCGCAAAGACGACAAGTTTTACATTAGGTTGAGTGTGATGCATAAAGTTCAACAAGTCATTTGTAAATATGATAAATAGGATAGGCCCCAAAATTGAGCCTTGAGGTACACCACGTTGTATCTTTGTGATTTTAGATGTGTATACAACTTCGTGATTGTTTCTATCGATGCTTTTAATTTCTACAGACATTCTTCTATTATGTAAGTAGGATCTCAAGAGAATTAAGGAATTGCCTCTGATACCGTAATGTTCTAATTTAGTCAGTAATAATTCATAGTCAATAGTATCAAAAGCCGAGCTGAGGTCGATAAATAGTCTAGCCACTTTCATTTTGTCATTCAATTTATTAATTATGTCATATATAAGAGTGTTTATGGCATCAGAACAACCAACGCCTTTCTGGTATCCAAATTGTCTTTTATTAATTATTTTATTGACATTCAAATGTACCATTAGCCTTTGTTTAATGATTTTCTCAAATATTTTGGATAAGGTTGGCAGAAGTGATATAGGTCGGTAATTTTTTGGATCAGTCTTCATGCCTTTCTTGAATACTGGGATTACTTTAGCCAGTTTGAACTGGTCAGGGAAAACTGACTCTTCAAAACATTTATTAAAAAAACCAGAAAGAGGATCTGCCAAAAAGTCCATGTTCTGCTTTACTATCGAAATCGGCAAGTCATCAAAACCGCTAGATTTTTTATTGTCCATCCTACTAACAATTTTTGTGATTTCCGACGGTGTCGTCGGATAAAAAATTAAATCACTATCTACTCTTTTAGTAGTCTCAAAAAGGAAGGACATTGCCCTTACTTTTCCTTTGTCACCCATAGAGGATTTCAACACAAAAGTGTCAACGAATTGATTTACGACCTGCTGGGGATTAGTTATCACTTTATTGCCTACTTTTAATATTATAGTCCTATACTGCCTATTTGTTGTTTTCTTTGTATTTTCATTTACAATTTTCCACGTCAATCTTGTTATGTCTTTAGCATTATTCAATTTATTTGTCAAGGCATCTCTTTTGGCTTGCTGAATAACTCTTCTATAAATTCGAACATAGTTGTTCTTATATTTTATAATGCTGTCATTTTTCAGCGTTCCAGTACATAATACTCTTTTCATTAGACTTGAAACTTTAAGTCCTTTAGTAATCCACTTTATTGTATTATTTTTAAATGGATTGATTCTAATTATCTTCTTTCGATAACATTTCTGGAATGCTTCACCAAGACAATTTATAAAACCATTTATACCTAAATTAGACCAATTCTTATTATTAATTGAATTTTTGAAAGCACTGCTGTTTTTGTCATTAAAAATTCTTCTTTTAATTACTATACTTTGTTCAGATATTTGTTTATTGTTCATTTTCTCTAGTAGCACATTACAAAATAGTCCTCCATGACCATCTGCTAGGCCATTGTGATCAATTGAACACTGATTTATATCATCATCATCGAGATTTGTAATTATGTTGTCTAAACAAGAATGTGCGTTGTTACGAATAAACGTAGGAGCATTGATCAGATACCGAAAATTATAACAAGTCAAAATACTAGAAAACTCATCAGATTTCTTACTGTCAACAAGTATGTCAATATTAAAATCTCCACATATGATACACTTCTTGTTAATAAAATGTTCCAATAATTTTTCCAAACAATGTATAAAATTTTCAAAATTTTTATCATACGGACTTCTATAGCAACAGCAGATATGCAACCCTGTTTCAAGATCTTTGACTCCACATATTTCAAAACTATCTGATTTATATAATTTTTCAACACAATCAATGTTTTCACAATATTTATTTACATGTGATAAGATTAGACTACCTCCCCCTTTTTTGTTAGTTCTTGTGTTGTATGAAACTAGATTATAATTAGAAAAATTAAACACTTGAGCAGATTGTGGATTTAAAAAATGTTCTGTTATACATAGGTAGTCTACATGAGTACCCATGGTAGCAATGTATAATTCGAGCTCAATTTTTTTATTATTTATTCCACATACATTTTGATGGAATATTTCTAAGCAAGTAGTTTTTTGCATCATAGTATTTTTGCAGACTACATTTGACACTAGATTAGGCACGAAAAAAATCACTATCGTTAATTACTGTGCTACAATTAGATATAACTTTAAGTGAATTTGAGTCCTTTTTCTTGAAGTAATAAGGAATAGTCCCAGGTTTCCACTGACATTTTTTAACCTCTTCATACGTTTGTGTAAAACTAAAATTATTATAATTACATATGTCTTGATGTGTTGACTGTTTAAATAGTTCCAAATAGCTTTTCAAGTTTCCAAAGACATTATTCATTGCTGTATTGTTAATTCTTCCAGTATACCTACAGAACATGTGATATGAATAGTCAAGTTTTTTATTTGTATCAAAGGTGTATGCATATTTAAAAACCCGGTTACTCTGATGTAACAGTCGGTTAAAAGATTCTATTCGGTTGTTAAACAAGATTGTATTCCATCTTAATTTGAAGGTAGGACAACATAGAATGATATTTGTATGTAATATGTTTTTAAGTTTACATTTTATATAATCCACTAATTCTGAATAGTTCTTGGATATTAAGAAGTCCTTTTCACTTAGAAAAATTATACAATAGTCATTAAGGGTGTAATTTACTAGTTTTGTATCCAATGTTGCAAATAAATCCTTTATACCCGCCTTTGGCATGCAGTAGTGGCAATTTTTTTTGTTTGGAAATGTATTTTCGGCAATTTCTAATATGCTATTAACATTATTGTCACTTATTATACATAATTTATTCTGAGGCGTGTTTTTCACTCTAATTTTATGCCGTGTAGTCAAAACCGTTACGTCTGAGGGCCGAACTGATCTCATCATGTCATTCTGAGTCACGTTAGGTTCCATTTTTGTATCTTGCAATGACGTTTCGTTACGTCCAGTTGAAGAACTTTCTAGAAGGCAGTTCTGCGTAATGTTGTGCCCCGGTGTGAAGTCTAGTTCAGTTTCTAGTGTCTGTTTCAACCCTACCGTAGTTGTATTTTGAGTCAGTTTTAATGGTAATGTCACGTTATCAAATAATTTGTTATATTCCTTATTTTGTACTCTGACATTTGATTGTTTGTGTTTCGTCACTGGTGTTGCTTTGTTGTTTTCGTTTCTTTTGCGTTTGCGCCCTGAGCGCGGAGTCATGTTATTTGAGTCAGTACAATTTATGTCCTTATATGCATTTATTATTTGAATGTATTTTTGTATGTCAGTTTTAAGTCTGTAATTTTCAGAAATTAAATTTTCTATCTCTTGATGAGCGCTTTGTGAGTCATCAGACAACTGTTTATTTTTTTCCTGCAATTCTATTACTGTTTGGCTGTTATTTAATGATGTATTTGGTAGACTCATCATAGTCGCGTCAAATAGAGCAGAACTATCTGCAGTCATGTCGCAAAGTGAGCTTGTCCTGAATATTTTACGGGTGCGGTAAGTAATATTTTCGTCCATTATTATTATCCCAATAATAAGAAATTTTCTACCAAACACTCATATATTTTTTTCTATGGTAACACCAACTAGTATTCTACGCCCTCTGGTGGCTTGTAGTCGTACTTTTTTGTTAGGCTACTCACCACTATAGCGCTAGTTGTCATACATTTGACACGAGTCCAAAGTTCAATATTTAAAACTATTGCATAAACGGTTTTTTCGATTCTTGTATTTTTGAAAAGAATATGTTAAACTGCACTAAAGGTTATTATTTAGCCGTCACATAAGGCAAGAAGGTATTATTTTACTAACTTGTACAAATTATTAAGGTAGTTAGACCGCTTTGCACTGTATTGTTTTTGGCTTAATAATTCATCATATTTGTTGTTTACCCATGCTGTAGATCATCACAAATAATGTCACTTGTTAGTTACAACCCATACATTCCATCTAACCACTTTTAAAACTAATTTGAAAACAAACACTATTTTTTTATAAATTATTAATACGCTGCTAATGTAAGCAAAGCTAGTGTTGCCACTGGTATGGATGGATGTGAATTGTGTTATAATGTTTTGTACGAATGTCATAATCATCATCATCATCAACCCAGTCACATCCGAAGCTTTTTCAGGTTTGGAGTCTGGGGTCCACTTTACCAGTCTAACTGCTCGTTTGACTAAACTTCGATATTTTTCCGTGAGGCGACTGCCGTCTGACCTCCACAACCCCGAAGGCGATATCAAAGTATTGCAGGACTTTTGAGGGCTCCAACAACCCGTAACGACTGCCATTAGATGTTCGTATGGCAACCAGGACCAACGGCTTAACGTGCTTTCCGAGGCACGACCAGACCAGTGCAAATATTCATATTCGTGCATACAAATATGTGCACTGCGCGAGGATCGAACACGCGCCTCCTTGCGCAACAGCCGCTTTGGCTACTGCTACACCACGGAGGCTGTCAAAATTTTCTACCAACGTATACGGCCAATTGCCAAGTAAGTAGAACCTTTGCTGAACTATGTGTACCTAAAAATATTCAGGAAATTTATCCCTTCCTCATCTATAAATTTCCCGAAAACTCACAAAGTTTGCGAAAATAGGACTGAATAGCTTATAAAGTTATTTAACGAGACTTCGATTAATTAATTAAAATAACCCAACCGAGGAAGTAGGCTTATTATGAGTGAAATATATTTATAAATCTATATTATCTTTACTTTCTACGCTAATCTCAGGAACTACTGGTCCGATTTGAAAAATTATTTTTGCTTTGAATAGCCCATTAATCCAGGAAGGCTTTAGGTTATATAACATCACGCTGCGACTAATAGGACATGAGCATACAAAAAAAAAACATATCGAAACCTACGCGGGTGAAACCGCAGGGCGCAGCTAGTACATTATACAAGTCTACACTAAAAATATATAATATTATACAACGTGTAACAAAAAGGGTATATACATACCAAGGGCATGGCATCTTTAGATGATATCAAACGATATCGGAAGGGTTTCAACTCAAAATAAAATACTCAAAAAATTGGTACCAAATTTTCGGATTCGTGTGTTTCTTATAATCAATTTATAACAAACGTGGCAGCACACTACATACGTTAATAACTACTCGTTACACGTCACGTTACTTGCCAAAATTCGATAAATGTCTTCAATATCTCTGTGCGACTAGTATGATAGTAGCATAATCACAGGCGGTGTTTTTCCTCATAACTTCCTAACACAAAGAGATTGGATTAAAAAACCCTTCTAATATCGTTTGATATCATGTAAAGATGCCATGCCTTTGTTATGTATATACCCTTTATGTTACACGTTGTATAGTAGTATATAAAAAAGAGGAGAAAACAAAGGTATGTCGATTTACAAAAACTTTTATGTAATTATAAATATAATTAGAACTAAAATAATCAGTGCAATAAATTATAATTTTGAGATCAAAGTGAAATCAAAGAACCTTTCGTGAAAGATCTCTTTATTTGATTAGTCCCGGACAGACTTAATTTAATAATTGAATCGTACAATATTTCTTTGTCTCGAAAATTTCGTAATAATTTTATAATCCGTAGATATATTGATTTCCAAAACATTTTTATTTAGAAAGAAAAATTGATTATTCCGCACATTGCAATAATAATACACTTAAATAATAATAAATACATACCTACTAAAGAAAAAAAAAGTACAAAAAAATATAACTTACTAAAAAGCCTCTTACTCAAAATAAAACCATGTTTTTCTCATGTCCATGTTTTTAGGAACTGTTATTAGTGAAAATGTTTTATAGTTAAGTGCCCTAAATTTCTATTGCTAATATTAAAAAGGGAAAATATTTGTTTGATTGCATTGAATACCTCCGAAACTACTGAACTGATTTGACCGTTTTGCTTCTGGGTGGGAAATCATCAAATAACCTCTCCCGCTCTGAGCGGAGCGGAAGGGCGGGCATGTCAGACTTTTACCGACTAAAACCCGCCCGTTTTTCTTCACATAATTATTATATGTAGGTACCTACATAAACCCATAAAAGTTCTTACTAATATTATAAATCGGAAAGTGAGTTTATTTGTTTGTTCCGCTTTCATAGTTAGTATTGATACACTTCAACCTATAAAAATAGATTGTCAAAGTACATGGTCTCTCAGGTATGACAAAGACAACGCTAATAAAATTTTGGAAAGTCAAACTTTTTTCAAACTCGATGTGCTACATTTATGGTCCTGGCCTGGTGTTCTGATTTCAAATGCATTCTGTTTTTTTTTTTTTTAATAAAACGTGCATGATGCAAGTCAGTTTAACAGTATACCTACTGCTGGGATTGGTGGGATGTATACAATATGTAAAGAAAACCCTGTCCGATCCGTGAAGGTATTGTTAGGTATCGTTAACTGATTCTAATAATGCCTACAAAGCTGGGCTAAACTTAAAAAAAAATCCCCCAAAAAAAATAAATATTATTTCGAAAAAGCGAGGTAACTTAATGCATGTGCGGTGGACAACCCGATAGCCCCGCCCCCCTTCACCCGCGCATGTATGCGCGGGTGAAGGGGGGCGGGGCATGCGGCACGTGGTCGCATCGCTATTCGCTCCGTCACAAATGGTGTTGTCAGTTTTTTAAAAATGACCAAATTTCGGGGAAATTGGAATTAATACCCGGGAAAAAAAGATTATTTCAAAATTCATTATTATTGTTACTGTGATGATTATGTAAAATTTTATATTATATTTGGTCAAGTGTTTACCTAACCTTTATTATCCTTATGGGTCGGACAGGGTTTTCTTTACATATTGTATAGATATGGAATAGACTTTTCAGTATATTCTATAGGTATTTCTAAGCAGGTATTTAAGTAAAATACAAGACAAGGGAATTGCATGATTTAATTCCACCATCGGACGACCCGTCGCATGGCGAGTTTCCATCCTTACGTCGTTAACACCACGACAATTCGGACGAAGCGTTTCGCCTCCTCTTTCATACCGCGTACATCGAGGGACTGGAACAATTTGCCAGCGACGGTGTTTCCGTCGGACTACAATTTGAGTGTCTTCAAGGCTAGAGTGAATAGGCTCTTAATAAACTAGTGCGCTTTACCATCATCGATGGCGTCACTGCTTACTATCAAGCGGGATTGCGGTCAAGAGCTAGTTTACAATTTATAAAAAAAAAAAAACATGGAACCTTAAATATTTTTAATATTATCTTCATAATCTTTACGTATCCCGGGCAAGCCATTAAACTACAAAAAGATATAATAAAAATAAATTTAAGCCATAAAACACATTATGGAATGTTCAGGTGAGGCAAAGTTTAGTGTAATCAAGCCACGGCTGCTTGTGACTGGGACAAATGAATGCCGAATTAGGTAGGGTCCTCCGTAAATTATGAGAGATGTCATGTAGGCAGAGTTGAGAATAATTACGCAGTAGGTGAGTTGTAGAGACGAAAAATCACATGTTGTGGGTCCTTTAAAAAAAAGGAAAAAAAAAAGAAAGAGAGGCTATGGTAGAGCGTACGAATGTTGAACTATAGGCAGTCTCCGAATGGGGTAATGCCAATCTTGTAGCATTCAATGCCGCCAAAAAACAGGTGTGTCCTTTCACCGCCAAAAGGAGCCCGTTCACCATGGCTCCTACTTTTTGAAATGAATCCTTGGAGCAGCTTTTGGGAGTTGAGATTTCCTTGAACCTTAACTTTGGACGGTTCATTGGGTGCAAGGCCAGGGTGGCTGCCGTGCCAGGAAGCTTGGCATTATCTTAAAGGTCCGGCGGTACTTCACACCAGGACAGCTTCTAATGCTGTGCAAAGCACAGGTCCATACGTGTGTGGGGTACTGTAGCCACATTTGGGCCTTGCTGCAAAATGTCACCTGGCCACTTTGGATTCGGAGGAGAGGCGTGCGAAGAGGCGTGCTCGCACTAATTTTATTGTATTGCATTGGTGGTTGCTTTCTGTAGTTTTTTTAAGGGCAATGGGGAGGCCTATGCTTGGGGTTTTACTGCGCGATCGAATCAGGAATGAGGAGATCCGCAGAAGAACGAGAGTAACCGACATAGCCCGATGAATTGCAACACTAAAGTGGCAGTGGGCTGGACACATTGCCTGTAGGACCGATGCCCGATGGGGCCGACGATTCTTGAGTGGGGACCACGCACCGGAAGACGTAGCATGGGTAGGCCCCCGACAAGGTGGACCGACGAACCGGTGAAGGTGGCGGGAAACCGCTGGATGAGGGAGGCGCAGGACCGGTCGTCGTGGAGAACCATGGGGGAGGCCTATGTCCAGCAGTGGACGTCTTTCGGCTGAAATGATGATGATGAAGTCAAAACCGTACAGTAAAAAAAAAAAGATATGTTACATCTACCGGCCCGTACGGGACTCACGTGGTTTTTTTTTATAAATTATACTACTGCTTGACTGCAATCCCGCCGCTGATGCAATCGTTGATGGTAAAGCGCACTAGTTTATTATGCCTATTCACTTAAAAAACTTAGGAATAGGAAGGATGACGGCAGTTGAGGGAGGTGATGCAATGTTAAACTCAAGACCAACACGACCAACGATGCTGCGCCAGAGGGAGATTGATCTGGAGACTCTTCACGACCAAACTCCCGACATAACAACATTTGGCGCATCGTACCCGACACACATCGCAACACAACTGCTCAGACCCGTCCTCCGTATGGCTTCACCAGACATCATGCCGGATCACGACGAATCGCTTAGCGGCAAGACCTTACCTGGTGGGTGGTAACTTTTGCCGGCAGCTGATGTTATGGCCTACCACCGAGATATATGGTATATGGCCGACTCGCTTTCTCAGAGATCAGGTGAGTATTTCAGCAGTCTGGCCATCACTTACAGTCTATTCGGGTCATAAGTCATCGTCTTCAGTCGATATCTTATTGCATTTTAGATTTGTCTATAAAATCCTGACGAAGTCTGTAGGATTTATATATTTCAGATTTAATCACTATCCGAGACACTAAGCTGTAATGTCTCATAATTAAATTAGACTGTCGTAAATATTATCATGTATTTAGGAAGTGTTTTCATTTGAATACGGTTATAGGCACTAGAAATTGGAGCAAGGTCATCCCGTGTTTACGGTTTAAGTTAATATGTTAGTACATTCTTTATTCATACCTATGTACGTATATATCTGTACGTTTGAATAAACTCTAGTTAAGTTAGTTGAGGGAAATTCCCTAGCATATACAATGTGTAAAGAAAACCCCGTCCGACCCAAAAGGATAATAAAGATTAGGTATACACATGACCAAATAAAATACTAACAATACTAATGAATTTTGAAATAATCTTTTTTTTTCCGCGAATTAATTCCAACTTCCCCAAAATTTGGTGATTTTTAAAAAACGTGACAACACCATTTTAGACAGTATTATTATGAGTTATGCGATCACGTGCCGCGTGCCCTGCCCCCCTTCAGCCGCGCATGTGTGCCTACCGTGTAGCCTACTAATATTTATTTTTAGGGGGAATTTTTCTTAAGTTTAGGCTGGCTTTGTAGGCATTATTAGAATCAGTTAACGATACCTAACAATACCTTCACGGATCGGACAGGGTTTTCTTTACATATTGTATAAATTACTATTAACAGCTCGGTAATAATATTATCTAGTCTCATGATTAATTGAATAAAATCTGTTGTTAAAAGCTGCATCGGCTTTTAAAAATTGTGTTACCTACCTGCCTCATTCATAATCCTTACTTTCCTTACTAATATTTATGTAATATTATAAATCAGACAGTGTTTGTTTGTTTGTTTGTTCCGCTTTCACGCCGTAACTACAGCACCGTTTGCTTATGCAGACGTAAAGTTAAAAGTCCGGATTAAATAATAGGGTACTTTTTATCGCAGAAAAATTTGATGTTATAGAGGGAAAACAAAAATATTGTTAGCTTCATACCAGTCCGATGATAGATGGCGCTGTGTGTCGTTTAAAACATGGTAATATTATACAACGTGTTTCAGAAAGGTGAAACAATACTTTCAGATATTGAAGTATACCTTATAAACTTCAACTTGACCTAGTCATAAGTTTGAAATACTAAGATTTTTTTTTTCCTACAAAATAAATAAAAATATTTATTAAACATTTTGTCGACAACCCTAAACCTACGCTACAGCTGAGGCCGACTGCTAAATACCTACCGCCATACATTACCTACTGGTTCGCGTCAATAAAGATACTTACGTAAATATGTACCTAGGTACTTAGTTGTCCTTAAAAATCGACTCAGTTTTATAGTCTTTAAAATTGAATTTTAAAGTTATTTCTAGGGTTATCACTGCGAAGTTTTTGCACTAAACTTCAAAGCAAAATAATTAAAAAACCCATGCACTTAGGTACCTCACACCGGTGCCATGGGTATGCAATATACATATATTTTATATACTGAAAGTATTATTTCATATTTCTGAAACAGATTGTAATGCAACATAATATGCACATGTAAACTTAGAAGCTAAATGATACGATAATTAATCCCCGAAAACGAGGAATTCTCGAGGGATGCCGTACAATGTGGTTACCGTCCCTTACTAATATTATAAATCGGAAAGTGAGTTTTTTTGTTCCGCTTTCACGCCGTAAAACCGATACTACTAAACCGATTGCTTTGAAATTTTGCAGACGTAAGTTAGCAGATCGGATTAATTAATAGGGTCCTGGTTGTGTGTCGTTTAAAACAATCATCATCATCTCAGCGTTAATCCCAGTCGCAACCAAAGCTTTTTCAGCCTTGAAGTCTGGGGTCCGCTTTATCAGTCTAACTGCTGATTTTGGCTGAACTTCGATATTTTCCGTAAAGCCACTGCCGTTTCACCTCCACAACCCGAAGGCGATAACGAAGCATTGCAGCTAGACCCATTGTTGTGTCGTTTAAAACAATGTAATAATTATATTGCAAACGAATATGCACATGTAAACTTAGAAGCTAAATAATATGATAATAATTAATCCCCGAAAATGAGGAATCTAAAAAGCGCGATATAACGGAATTTCACGCTGGAGAAGCCGCGGGCGGAAAGCTAGTAATATCATAAATATGAAAATGTGTGTGTCTGTTTCTTTGTTGCAAAACGGAGCGACGTATTGACTTAATTTTTAATGGTGATAGTTGGCGCGGGGGAGAGTGACATAGGTATGCTACTTTTTGTCTCTTTGTAACCCCCCCCACTTCCCTAAAATAGGAGGGGGAGGGGTACAAGTTTGTGTGAAGCATTCCGTAATATTCAATGTAGGAAACTAAAAATGTTTCTTTTGGTAAAGCACCCAACTTCTAAAGGAGGGAGGGTTTGGTGAAATTTTATATGGAACTTTTCGCAGTTTTCAAGGTAGGAAATACAAAATCGGCACATACCTACACTCTTTGTTACCAACGAAAAAATCTGTCTTTTATTTTTTTTTTTTAATCTTCCCCAGCCCTTAAAGGGTATGGAAATTTCGGAAAGGAGAACCGTCCCGTTAAATACCCCTAATTTAACGCGAACGAAGTACAATTTTCTGTATATTGTTATTAAAACAAACGCGATTACTATGCTAAAGTTTTGAAAATTTTACTTGAAGTGGACTGATCGTAATATGCTAAAAACACGTAGGTTACCACAGGTGTTTTTAAGCTCACTTTCTAATCGATATAATAAACATTACGACGGAATAATGAACTCTTCAACGGTGTTCGACCTCGCGTTAAAAATCACTTCGAACTGTTTTTTTTGCAGTGCGAACGTATCTACAATGTGTTCAGGAACGTTATTGGCGGTTACCATTTGACAGGCCATACAAGAAGCAAAATAAATCGTGGAATAATGAACTATATTTATAAGGTAAAGTTTTGATGGGAGCAGGGTAGGGAGGCCCCCAATAAGGTGGACCGATGACCTGGTGAAGGTCGCGGGAAGCCGATAGATGCGGGCAGTACAAGACCGGTTAGCGTGGAGAGCCTTGGGGGAGGCCTTTGTCCAGCAGTGGACATCTATAGGCTGAAGAAGAAGAAAGTTTTGATGTATGCTGATTGTACTTAAAACGATAATATAAATACAATAGTATATTAACTATATTGCAAAAAATATAATTTTGCAATATAGTTATTTTTGTAGCTAAAACTGTTTAAGATACTCTGTTCTTTAAAATATACTGGATCCATATACCTACTTAAACACTGAATTATTCTGGGATTCCATATTAATGAAAACATTGTAGGTACTAGGTGTTCTAAAACAAAATAATAAAAAGTAAAAAAACTAAAACCCAACTACGACAAAAAACGACGCTGAAAAAGTATAAAACAAGATTTTCAGAATACTGAACTGAACAAAGTTGCTAATATAGTTGCAAGTAAATGGACTCTACCAAGATGCCTTCTTGTAAATTGACAATCCTACTAATATTATAAAGGCGAAAGTTTGTAAGTATGGATGTATGGATGTTTGTTACTCTTTCACGTAAAAACTACTGAATGAATTTGGTTGAAATTTGGCACAGGGGTAGATAATAGTCTGGAATAACACATAGGCTACTTTTTATCCCGGAAAAATATGCAGTTCCCGTGGGATACGAAAAATATTAGTCCACGCGGGCGGAGCCGCGGGCGAAAGCTAGTAATGTCATACAATACTATTCTGAAGTATGCAATATTCACCATGTAGAGATAAATTTTCATATTTAAAGAAAGAAAATTTAAGGAAAGGCGTAGTCACACGTTGTCAAGGTGCTACGGTAGGTAGGTATATGTAACGTGTGACTACGCCTTTCCATACTTGAAAATTTATCTCTATATATAGAGATAAATTTTCATGTTTGGAAAGGCGTAGTTCACTATAGTGAATATTGCATACTTCAGAATAGTATTGTATGAAATTATTGTTAACTAGCTTTCCGCCCGCGGCTTCGCCCGCGTGGAGTTTGGTTATATCGCGCTTTTTAGATTTCCCTCGGGAAAATCATATTTTTCCGGGATAAAAGGTAGCCTATGTTCTTTCTCAGGGTCCAAAGATTGTCTGTGCCAAATTTCATCAAAATCGGTTGAGAGGTTTAAGCGGGAAAGCGTAACAGACAGACAGACAGACAGACAGACAGACAGACAGACAGACAGACAGACAGACAGAGTTACTTTTGATTTTGTAACGGTTTTATTAAAAGATAGAGTGATTCAAGAGGAAGATTTATATATTATGTTGGATCAGGAAGAGGAATGCCGAGCGGTAACATCGTGATTCGTGAGGCCTTGGAGTTCCCATTTAATTGGTATAAACAATACGGAGTACACAATTACAAAGTTTGTTGTAATAGATACACAAAAGACAATAAAAGGTAAATAGTAACAATAGAGTGAATCGAACGGACTCATTAAGGTCACAGTTCCTATAGCGGTCTATGCCACCCAAATACAAAAGTGTATCTACTCTCTATGAGCAAGCCCATACTATTCTGTTAATATACAGCAGTATTGTACCAAGTAAACCGACAGCTTTGTCGGGAGCAGGGGAACTGTTTACTGAATCGAATTCAAATACTGACCCACTAAAATAACAAGTGCTCGCTCTATTATAAGACGAAATACCCGCTTTGCAATCCCTCCAACTCTGTCCAATACAGGCCAGTGAAGAAACACGGGTGGGTTTTAGTCAGTAAAAGTCTGACACGCACTTTCGCACCGCCCAGAGCGGGAGAGGTCGTTTGATGATACCCAATTAAGAACAAAAAAAAAAATGCGTCACGTGTTATTTACTACATAAAATATAAGCATTATAAATGTAATAAAATAATACAAGAATATAATTGTCATAAATAAACAACGGGGTATACCGATTTAAAATAACATGGCAACTCGTTTTGAATTAAGCCAAAAGTTACAATAATCGAAATAAGTTGCTTATATCAATTAGTAGTGATTCGATAAATTATTTTCACATTAAGTACACCATAATTCGTAGTAAAACCACTTAATTTAAATAAGTATAAGTAATAGTAGAGAAACACTGATAATTTTAGCGTTTCTAATGTAATTACACGTTTGCTGGTAATATCACTAGAACCTAGAACCTCTCATGATAAAGGGTACAATAGTCACCGGATGTGGTATCAGAGAAGATGTATTGATTCCCCGAATTCCTCTGATACCATCGGATTTACCGTTCCAATTTGAACGCCTTCAATTTCCGCTAAAGATATCTTTTTCAATGACCGTTCATAAATCTCAGGGTCATACTTTTTACGCTGCAAGCTTAGATTTGAGCGGCAAACGTTTTTCACATGGCGTTGGTCACTCTTTCAAGAGTAACCTCTAAAGAAAACATGTTTGTATTATCTAATGACAAACAAGCTGTGAATGTTGCATGTAAAGACATTCTGTAGAATATTTAAAATCAGTATTGTGAAGACGGAGCGGGTCGCTAGTAACTTATAAAATATATTAGCTTGTTTGTATTCGAATCGGTTTGCATAAAATAGGTTGTTTATATTAACTTAAAAGCTCAGACTTCTTCTTCTTTCTTAATCGCGTACGGTCATCGTATAATGGTAATTGAAAATAGATAAACGTTCTCGAAAAATAGTGAAATGCGTAATGCGTGTCCATGTTATCGTCTAATTACATCTGCTAACTTATTTCAAATTGAATAACCTTTATTAACGATTGATCAATCCGTAAATAAAACAGTGGAATTGTCCTAATATATTATTTACCTACGCGTTGTGTGCCTTGGGACTTGAACTTGCGTCACAATCACACTTTATGAGTCGGCGCGCCGCCATATTAACCAACTCGCGCGCTTTTTGCGTTGTTGGTGGGATTCACAAGCACAGAATTTCGTATGTCTTTGAAAATCGAACACGGTGCTATAAAAATACGCGGGCAGAGAAATCTCGTGGCTGTGCGATTAAATCTACCACTTTATGTTTGTTCCATTAGAGCACGCGTTTTTTTTTTACGTCGCCAAGGTTTTTTACGTCCAGGCGTACGTGGGCAGATTTACAAAAGCACATAATATATATATGTTTATAAAGGTGGTAGCTCTACCTAATCGCCTGATGCATCTGTCTCATGCAAATACCAAACAGGCGCATCAACCAATATGGATTTTAGCATCCAAGTCTATATTATATTAAGTAATATCATACAATAAGGAGCAGACACATATTATAATGTATATCAGCTATGGGTTGAACAAATCTGCCAATGACGATGACGATTTGTGAATCTCTAATGTCACCGTTGGAAAGAAAGAAATAGAGGCATAGAATCCGTGTGTTTTTAAACGTAGAAGAATTCTGTCTATGGAAGTCTTCATTTATTCAAATTAGGCTGTATTCATATAAGGCATTTTGAACATCAATATCATCTCTCATCGCCACTCCCTAGGGCTTTCGCATGGAAGAAGTGGCGGAACAAACTCCCCACCAGAACAGTTGTTGGTTTAGTTAAAAAAACACCCCACTTTATACAATAATATGCATTAAAGTAAGTAATATTACAAAATACAGAATATTACATTATTTACCATACATCAGCTAACTTCGGCAATATACCAACAAAAAAAGAAAAATAAACATTAAAAATAGAAATATAAGTAAGTAAAAACTCATTACCTAAATAAAAGCCTCCAGGCATAAAAGGCGCAAAACCTTCCGCGTCAGTTATATTATAAGGTAGCACTGTTGCTTACTTTAAAGCTTCGCATTTTATGGGTTTTACGTTCAATAACGTACAAAGGGCTGGCTAATGGCCAAAGAAATAACAATAAAAATTACTGAAATCAATTGTAGCTCTCGCCCCGGTCGTCAGATGTTTTATAGAAAAGTGTTCTTTTATTACAACTTCTCGTTTATTTCTTCAGACATAAAGAAATAAGTATATCATAATTAGCAGCGAGGTCATGAACTATAGTAGCTATCAAAAAAGTCTCTGTCCAGCCTCAACCGACTATGTTGGGGTTGGTTTCCGCGATCATAAACAGGAAGCCGAAAGCCCGGTGTCACCACTGCGTCGACTGCCAGGAGGACACGGCGCGGCAAATGCTGGCAGAGTGGGCCACTTGTTAGGAGCCGCACCGTGCCCTCATCTTTGAAGTAGACCTATCGCTGCCGGCCGTAATCAAGTCGATGGTCAGCAGCGAAGAGTCCTGGGATGCGGTGGTTTCCTTCTGCGAAACAGTCGTCTCGTAGAAGGAGGCTGCGGAAAGGAAGAGCGAGATCTAGTCCTCTCACCCGGGCCCCAGCAGGCGCACCGGGCATCGGCAGAGGGAGGATAACGCCCTCTTTCAGATCCCCTACATGGGTCCAGAGGCGACAGACCCGGGGACATCTGTCGCCCCACAAACATCAGGACCAGAGGTGGCGGTGCAGTGTTCCACGCGCGTCAATCTTAGACCTCACAGGTGGTTTCATACACCTCACTCGGCCCCTGACCCGAGGAGGCCCACAATGTTCACGCAACCCCCGGTGCAGGTGTGGAACACCGGGGTGGTTTTTAGTCAGTAAGAGTCTGACAGACCCCGTCTCCCGCCCCAGGGCAGCGGACATCCATGAGAATTTATTATACAATAGACATTGGCGTCAATGGGCATTGGCATCTGCGTGATCGAATCAGAAATGAGGAGATCCGCAGAAGAACCAAAGTCACCGACATAGCTCTGCGAGTCGCTAAACTTAAGTGGCAGTGGGCAGGGCACATTGCTCGTAGAACCGATGGCCGATGGGGCAGTAAGGTTCTGGAGTGGCGGCCACCTACTGGAAGACGCAGCGTAGGGAGGCCCCCAACAAGGTGGACCGATGACCTGGTGAAGGTCGCGGGAAGCCGATGGATGCGGGCAGCACAAGACCGGTCATCGTGGAAAGCCTTGGGGGAGGCCTTTGTCCAGCAGTGGACATCTATAGGCTGAGGTAGAATAGACATTGGTAGTAGCTGTTGAATGTGAGGTCTAAAGTAACAGTCAGCTATCCTTAATGACACTGATTGCTTATCTCGGAGTCTTATTAAGAACGTAGAACGAAGAAATGGTAAAATGTGGTAAATCACACCCCTCGCTGTCCTTTCTGGGAGTCCGTTAGGTATCAATTAACTCAGCCTACTGTAGACCACTGCTGGACCTGGCCACTGCCAGGTTGCGCCAGAACACCCTAGCCTCTACCTTCCGCATTCAGTCTGTTTATGCCACCTACTTTAGATCTATAGTCCCTCTAGGTAGGGGAGCGTCAAATAGGATATCGTACAGACAACGTGTGCTCAGAAATTATGAGAGTTTTCAAATCAAATCTCAAATCAAATCTTTCATTATTGTGGTTCATAGGTTTGTACATATTACAGGTCTTAAAATAATTACATGGATCAGTTATGTCCCGCCCTTAGGGCATACAATAGTCATACTACAACAATATCGTTATATCGGTAGAAAGGACGAAGCGCTTCGCCTCCTCCTTTATACCGCGTACATCGAGGGACTGGAACAATTTGCCCGCGGCGGTGTTTCCGTCGGACTACAATTTGAGTGTCTTCAAGGCTAGAGTGAATAGGCTCTTAATAAACTAGTGCGCTTTACCATCAACGATTGCGTCACTGCTTACCATCAGGCAGGATTGCGGTCAAGCGCTGGTTTATAATTTATAAAAAAAAAAAAAAAAAAAGGCCATAACATCGGTTGCCGGCAGAAGTTACCCCACCGGGCAAAGTCTTGCCGCTAGCGATTTGTCGTATTCCGGCATGATGTCTGGTGAAGCCATGAACGAAGGACGTGTCTGAGCAGTTGTGTTGCGATGTGTGTCGGGTACGATGCGCCAAATGTCGTTGTGTCGGGAGTTTGGTCGTGGAGGGTCTCCAAATCAATCTCCTTCTGGCCCGACATCGTTGCTCGTGTTGTTGGGTTTAACATTGCATAACCTCGCTCAACTGCCGTCTTGCTTCACTCTTTTTATTTTCAGTGTATAGGCTCTTAATAAACTAGCGCGCTTTACCATCAACGATTGCATCACTGCTTACCATCAGGCGGGATTGCAGTCAAGTTTATAATTATAAAAAGACTGTCTCGCGTTCGATATCGTTGTGTCATGTACCTACAGTGCTAAATTATAATCTCATTTGAACTGCAACGGTTTTTTTATTTCGCAATAATTAACCCTACCCATAGTGCATTCATAGAAATTCAAATATGGCTGATCATAGAGAGAGACTCGCATACCTTCTCCGTCATATATTATTCATTAGCGCAACAGAAATGTAGTTTGTCACATAGTAGACAACTTTTAAGGGATATTAAATAAACTATTTTCATTAGAATCCCGCTGTTCAGTGAAATATGTGTAGGTACGATCCTGGGATGCCGTGTTTGTATTGTGTCGTTTCATGTTGGCAGACAGGCACGTGAGCTAGAATGCAAGTAATTATATGAAAAACTTGAACCTTTTAGGCTGAAACTTTCTAATTATACAGACAAACATTTTTAGGGGACCTGAGATGCAAATTCACTGTCCTCAACACAGATCTTTTCATTCTGTCATTTTTTCTATATCTACATAATCTTTACTAATATATAAAGCTGAAGAGTTTGTTTGTTTGAACAGGCTAATCTCAGGAACTACTGGTCCTATTTGATAAATTATTTTTGGGTTGGATAGCCCGTTAAACCAGGAAAGCTTTAGGATATAAGACATCACGCTGTGACAAATAGGAGCGGAGCATAACTACTACTACTACGCGAACGAAGTCGCTGGCGGCCGCTATTAGGTATAATTATAAGTCAAAATCGTGCTTTTTATCTGCCCATGTGATCTCGTTGTTCTCACTAATGATAGTGAGACCGAAATAAATGATAGTGAGGATGACCTCACTATCATTTATTTCGGTAAATTTATGTGTATAATGAGCCATAATCGACCTGTGACCCCTCGAGCCGGAACTAAGGTCTCTTCTCGCTGAGAGGGAGTGTACCGTAATAAAAAGTCACACCGGTTCGGTTTTTTGATTCTAAGTCATGCCTGTATCCTCGCGAAGTGTTCCATTACCATTTTCAGAGCAGTGGTGATGAAATAATTTACACAAAATTAAATGCCGGTCTAATTTCGGACTACACTTGCAGTACGGTTCTGTGCCGTGAAAAATTCGTGAAAACCTTTTGTCATCATACTGCTGGGGACAATTCTCCTCTCATAAAGAGAAGAATTGAGCGTACCTAATCACCACGCTTGCTCGAAGCGGGTTGGCGATTTCAGACTTATAGTCCAGGTTTCCTCAAGATGTTTTCCTTCACCTTGTAATCAATCATTGGTGTCCAAGATATACTTAGAAAGTACATATAACTTAGAAAAGTTACATTGGTACTTGCCTGACCTGGAACCGCACCCGTATACTCATACTTGAGAGGCTGGTGTTTAAACCACTAGGCCACCACGACTATGTATTGATAGATCACTCTTAGCTATTTTTATTCTCCTAACTTTTTACGGTAAGATATTAACAGAATCGATCGATTGTAGTACTGTAGTTCATATTGTTACGAATGGACCTTATGTCGATGGCATAAGGTTCGATATCGCGTGACATGCAGTGTGTAACTTTT
The DNA here is from genome assembly GCA_017933935.1 of Sesamia nonagrioides. Classification (NCBI taxonomy): domain Eukaryota; kingdom Metazoa; phylum Arthropoda; class Insecta; order Lepidoptera; family Noctuidae; genus Sesamia; species Sesamia nonagrioides. The sequence goes on along the minus strand of JADWQK010001955.1, from coordinate 482,844 downwards.
AAGCCCTATGTCCCCAGATCTAGACATTTCCTAGGTACAATATAAAAACGCATTGCTAGACTTAGGATGGCCTATCGAATGGTACAGGTCTCAACAATTTTGTCTGCAAAGTGTCGACATCGAAGTTTTGTGTGTTTACGCCACGGACTTCGTGGACGTAAGGGAAGACTTCGGTGCAACGTCACCTACATTCTACTTGTCATTGCCTACTACCGTCTGTACCCTCGTCGTCAATAAACTTCGTAACCCTTAACCGGCGTTTTAATACCCCTAGCCCGTAACAATATGTATAACACATGCACAATGCACATAAATGTTACTTATAAGTAATAACAAAATCTCCTTAATTATTATATCAAGTCGTAAAAACAGTGCGAGCCAGAGGCGGGCAGTGGACAATAAAGCACATTATTTTCATCTAAAGTAAAAATTCAATTACAAATAAAATAAGAAACCATAAAATAATCCTTTTTATTGAACACTTCCAAAGAATACGAGCATTAACATGACCCAAAAAAGTTGTATGGCATACATAAAAGCTTTGACTGATGTTAACTTAATGGTTTCATAAGGATGGCGCAATTTGCCGGATAAAGGCAAGTGAAGGCGTTGTCTTTTATGCCGAAAGCCTTTTGAAGTGTTTGGCTCGGCCTACTGATATGTCTTCGCTGTTTTAGGCAGCGATTATGAGCTTATTGCTATACTGGAGATGAAATACGTAAATTATTTAGTACAGTTATTTAAATGGGCAGAGTGTTTCGAATGGATATCGCTGCAGCGATTTTTTAATAATAGAGCAGCAAAAAAATCGCTGCCTTTCCTGCTTTGCTGCTTTTTTTTTGTGACTTTCCTTTGCAAAAAAACGGGCACCTAAGCAATCAACCATTTCAGATGTTAATATTGCTTTGTTTGATAATTATAGGCAGTTTTATCCTCACAATTTGGTAAAGTAATAAGAACTATTTTGATACAATTTATGGGATATAATGCTAAACCTCGCTAGTAGTGTATGTTCATGAAGTTAAAATTAAAAATAAATTTTTTTCTTTCTTTAATAAAGTAAAAGCAGATAAATGTTTAGTATCGAGTATGACCCCTCTAGCTAAAATCATAACCTAAATTCGCCTGGGCATGCTAGCGAGTATATCCCGGATACTTGCTTGCGGAATACGTTCTCACTCCGCAGTAATCACGTTCATCAGCTTTCTGATGGTCTGCGGAGCTGGTTGTACTGATCTCACACGCCGTCTCAGGACGTCCCAGACATGCTCAATGGGATTGATTCGGGACTTATAAAAGTCGATGTTAATTTCTGGTACTTCGCGCCAAAAATGTAGGATAAAAAGGGATTTTCTGTAAAACTGAGCATCATATGAAAATTTGATTTTAGAACGTACTTTTTTAAATACCACGGCATTTTTAAAACCGGCCAGTAACGTGTACAAACGATTGAAACCTTTTTTGTCATCATCATCATCATCCCAGCGTTAATCCCAGTCGCATCCGAAGCCTTTTCAGCTTTGGAGTCTGGGGTCCGCTTTACCAGTCCAACTGCTGATATGGCTAAACTTCGACATTTTTCCGTGAAGCGACTGCTGTCTGACCTCCACAACCCGAAGGCGACATCGAAGCATTGCAGTTAGACCAGTTGTGGAACTTTTGAGGGCCCCAACAACCCGTAACGACTGCCACTAGATGTTCGTATGGCAACCGGGACCAACGGCTTAACGTGCTTTCCGAGGCACGACTAGACCAGTACAAATATTCATATTCATGCATACAAATACTTGCACTGTGCGGGGATCGAACCCGCGCCACCTTGCGCAGCGGCCGCGTCCGCTACCGCTACGCCACGGAGGCTCTGATTGAAACCTTTTTTGTATATATCATTTAAAGATGACTGAAAATCAAAACCGCCTGTTTTCTGTTTGCAAATGAGTGTATATGTTGTCTGTATGTTGTTTAGCTAGTTGAGTTAAAATTGAGACTAGTTATAGGATAACTTAACGCTATGGGTACATATATAAACCGGCACGTCTAATAGTGCTATCGTTCTAGAGGAATATTGATACTAGGTGTGGGTCGTTACGCTTTTTTCAAGAAACGTAACATAACCAGTTACTTGGTCGGCGTCACCTGTTATAAAACGAGTTATTTTTCTAGCTTGTTATTTTCATTCAGCTACTGTGATTCTTAACATAATTATACGTCCACCAACTATACAGTTACTCACGAAACGAAACTAAATTAAATCACTTTCTTGAGTGTGTAGCTATACAGTTAAATCAATAAATTATGCCGGTGTGATGCATGATACGGCTTCGGCATAACGTGTGTATGAAATAACGCATTTACAAAAATATCTACTTTTTAATTTAAGTCGGAACTAGCTATTCAGTTACACATCGCGTCACTGGTATTGTAACTGGTTACGTGAAATAACGACCATGTCTATTTGATACAGGTAGTTCTGATCACATTCAGTTACATTGGTAATATTTTCTCTAAAGTAATTGTAAAGGGTAGGACACATAATTATTCATTACGGCTAAGTGGAAGTTCTTAAATCTCAAAAACTGTGTTCGGTTTTTTTTTTCAGTAATTATAAACTAGTGCTTGACCGCAATCCCATCTGATCTGATAGTAAGCAGATATGCAATCGTTGATGGTAAAGCACGCTTTATTTAGCCTATTCACTCGAAAAATTGAGTGAATAGGAAGGAAGACGCAGTTGAGTGACTTAATGCAATGTTAAACCCAACAACATGACCAACGCTATTGCGCCAGAGGGAGATTACGATAATTTTGGTTAACCTTGCCTAATGAGCCGTGTGCCATGCTTTCCTTCATTAGCAAAGGCATCAAGCAGTTTCTTCGTCATTGGACCATGAGTAAATTAAGTCCCTATGGTACGTTACCTTTATTAGTCAAGGATTACTACTAAGTATATAACCCCATGGTGCTTGAAATTGGCAAGACATGTTTTCTCTCTCTCGAAATATACATATATCAGTGGTAGTAGTCACTTTAGATCCACTTCCGTTTCATATACAATATGTAATGAAAACCCCATCCGACTGGAAGTTGTTTATGGTTATTTATGCGTCCATTAAGGATAATAAAAGTTAGGTAAACACATGACCAAATAAAATATGAAATTTTACCTAGTCATCATAGTAACAATGTTAATGAATTTTCAAAAAAAAAATCCCCTAATTAATTCCAACTTCCCCGAAATTTGGTAATTTTTAAAAAGGTGACAACACAATTTTCTGTGATATTATTATGAGCGATGAGACCGCGTGCCGCGTGCCGAAAGTAAAACAGGCGAAACATGCGCTGGCGAAGATGGGCTCCCTTCGCCACCGCATGTTTTGCCTACCGCACATGTATAAAGTTACCTCTTTTTGCGAAATAATATTTATTCTTTAGGGGTTTTTTAAGTTTGGCCCGGCTTTGTTAGCATTAGTAGAATCAGTTATCGATACCTAACAATACCTTCACAGATCGCACAGGGTTTTCTTTACATATTGTGTATTAATATAAAAGCTGGAGAATTTGTTTTCTTGTATGTTTAATTGAACTTTGTTTGATTTGATTTGTTTGAAATATATTTGCTATTGATTACGCAATTCTTGAGAAGGGTAACCCTGAGGAGGCGAGTTAAACAAAGTAGGAAAGACATTTAATCGAAAACATAATAGTGTGAGTAAGAGATGCTATATTATGGTTGGGTGGGGGGAAAATCAACAAAGTGATAGATAGTAGCTATTTTTAATAATATATAAAGTAATATATACGGACAACAAATCACACAGATTGAGCTAGCCCCAAAGTAAGTTCGAGACTTGTGTTATGGGATACTAACTCAACGATACTATATTTATAATAGATACATATATAGATAAACATCCAAGACCCAGGCTAATCAGGAAAAGATCGTTTTCCATCATGACCTGGCCGGGGATCGAACCCGGGGCCTCCACGTCGCAGGCAGGCGTGTTGACCGCTGCGTTTTATTTATGTATCAGATAGTTTTGGACATATAAGTGTGTGATACAGGCTATCAAATTGAACATGTTTCTTAACTCTATGCGACTAACACCCTGATTGGGAAAACATGTTGGCCGTTGCATCCAAAATTTCAACAGCTACTCGTCCCGAATGTATGGGATGTCTGATATTTTTTCCGCAATTATTATGTTGGACCGATGAAAAAATTAGGTTAATATGTATTATGTTATTATGTACGTTATTTGTACCCACTACTGGGGAACAGGCCTCCTCTCAGCGAGAGGGAGTGGGCCGTAATCTACCACGTAGGCCCAGTTGGGGTTGGTCCTTTCAACCTTTCAGATACATCTAACAAAATCCATTAAAACTTTAACCTATCCCTCCCAAGACACACAACAACATTGAAATCTTTTTCTTTCCTAGTCACAATCGTGTCATCGCTTCTCATCTTCACCCCTACGTTCATTCATCCCTCTTCACTGAATATCTAAATGAGCAATTAAATTATGTACTCAAGAACAAAGCAATGTATTCACGCACATTTTTGGAGCCTATGCTATATTTAGCGCTACGTCGGAGGCGCTACGTGGAGACCGGCTTCAAGTGTAATTAAATACATAAGTCGAATTTCTCTGACACGGTTGGGACGTAGAACCGTTTAAGTATTATATATATATTTACAATATGTAGATGTCGAAATAAGGCATGATGTTGTATATACATAACATCACGCTAGGCGTTTTAAGGGCCGGCCGTACTGCAAAATGTCATCTGGCTACTTTGGATTCGGTGGAGAGGCGACCCAGATTTAACTTAAAACGGTCTCCAAAGTCTGGAGCACAGGCGTAGAGTAGGCAGCCTTTCGGTGTTCTATAGGATGCATTTTGGCGAGTGTGCGAGGGAACTGCATGATTTAATTCTCTCATCTCCGTTCCATCTTCGGACGACCCATCGTAGAGCGAGTTTCCACCCTTACGTTGTTAACACCACTACGATCCGGAAGAAGCGTTTCGCCTCCTCTTTTATACCGCTTTCATCGACAGACTGGAACAATTTGTCAGCGGTGGTGTTTCCGTCGGACTTCAATTTGAGTGTCTTTAAGGCTAGAGTGAATTGGATCAGGGTTGCGGGTTGATTAAACAAGAAACCGTGGCCCTGGCCGTCGCACAGGCAAGCAAAGAAACACGGGTGGGTTTTAGTCAGTAAAAGTTTGACACGCCCTTCCGCTCCGCCCAGAGCGGGAGAAGTCATTTGATGATTTCCCATCCCAAAAAAAGGCTAGAGTGAATAGGATCTTAATAAACTAGTGCGCTTTACCATCAACGATTGCGTCTCTGCTTACAATCAGGTGGGACTGCGATCAAGCAGTAGTTTATAACTGATATTAAAAAAAACCTTAAGGGTTAGGCAGACGTAGGTGCAGAGACGTACAGGGGCAAACCTATGTATGGCCATCAATCAGGCACAAATCCAGAGTGCGGGCTGCTTCTGAGAAATTACTGATGGAAAGACCCTTTTTTTATATTAATTATAAACTAGTTCTTGACTGCAATCCCGCCTGATGGTAAGCAGTGATGCAATCGTTGATGGTAAAGCGCACTAGTTTATTAAGCCTATTCACTTAATAAAACTAAGGAATAGGAAGGATGACGGCAGTTGAGCGAGGTGATGCAATGTTAAACGCAAGACCAACACAATCAAACGAAGCTGCGCTAGAGGGAGATTGATCTGGAGACTCTCCACGACCAAACTCCCGACACAACAACATTTGGCGCATCGTACCCGCCACACATCGTAACACAACTGCTCAGACCCGTCCTCCATACGGCTTCACCAGACATCATGCCGGAACACGAAGAATCGCTTGGCGGCAAGACTTTGTCTGGTGGGTGGTAACTTCTGCCGCCAGCCAATGTTATGGCCTACCACCGAGAGAAACCTTGACCCATTACCCGACCTGCAGCACTTCCAGCGTTCGATGTTCCAGTTTCATGAGTTCGATGGCCAAGCAGCGCTGCTAGCGCTGACTTGCTGAGCGTTAGCTCCGCGGTGCAGCGCTCGAAACTACTACTACTATAGATGAAAGAGGCAGTCTCTCAGTTCTCAGTCTTAGTAGAGAATATATTATTTCTGGTATTTATATCACCAAATTAGATTATGATTATATAACAAAGGTGCAGGCTTACTCTTTTAATTTAATTTGATTATAATTGCACTGAAGGGCTCTTGAAAATGACACAATTATGAAAGGACCATTAAAGTTTAAATTTACCGAAAAATCTTTTTAATAAAATGGTGAATTGCTGGAACTAAGTAAATTCTAGACGCACTAAAGTTTAGAGCGGGTGTTTGAAACTGCACTTACTTACAGCTTTAGTAGTCAGGAGTCGGGGAGAGTTACCCTTCTAAAGAAAAACGTAGTACTTTGGTCAATCTGCGTCAATGCGATTATTTGATCGGCCTCTACGTAGTCGGTCCCAGTTTTTGTTCGGCTAAAATATCGAACTTTATTTTACGTTTGTTGTTTCTTGTTAAATGGTAATTTTCCCGTTATGAATTAAAAATAAGGTAAAGCTCGCTGGTTCAACTTTACTTTTCCCTAACAAACTTTTTATTTTGATTTAGGGATCTAGCAACAAAACAAGTTCTTAAATTAAACGTAAACGTTACTGTTTTTTCTTCTAAAAGAAAGCCCAGAAAATATTTATGTTTTTATTTCGAATGTTTTCGGGTATCTACTGTGATTTAAATCGAGTCTCCGTCACAGGACTTTGCATACTACGCCACTACGCATGCTACACAGCTACATGTGCTACGAGGCTACGAAATGGATTTGCGTAGCGCTCGTAGCAAGTCGTAGGCGGAAAACGATGTAATCTTGAATTGAGTTTGTAAATGATTATGTGATTTCTTACTCTACTCCTAGTGTACCTTGGCAGGTACATTGTTTGATTGATATATTTGTGGTCGAATCAATCAATCTGCCTAGCCTCGGTCCAATTATATTAGGGACAGCTTCTAGTCTAACCGAATTCAGCTGAATGACAGAAATATGGGGTACTGTGCTCCATGTTATGATTTATTATCAGACTTTTAGGCTTCTGAATACCCGTAACGACTGTCAAAGATCTATGAATTTCAGCCGAGACTTACGGCCTTAGAAAGGGACTCTAGTGCCGAGGAATTTGGAAAATAGGTATTTGAAGAAACTATTGCCGTCACTCTGCTTCCAACCTCTTCTGGTAAAGTGCGAAAAGGACAGTTGCAGCCCAGGCTGATTTTACCTACAAAAACGTTGACCAAAAGACGTTTTTGTATTCCACTGTTTTCTTTTTCAAAGCACGACTGATCTCAGTAATTTTTATAACAAAATTTACAGAAAAAGTATACTTGCTGCTTGCATGCTTCTATTATTTTTATTATATTGCCAAAAACTTATCACGTTTGTCTAATAGTGGTCTGAACATCACGGTAAAAATGGGTTATTTTTCGGGATTTTAAAGCATTATATTTCATAAATTAATTTTGTTTCGAAAAAAAAAATGAAATAATAGGGGCACGTATAAACACGGTGTAAAATTTTAGGAAAAAAAATTGCTCTAAAAGTCACTAAATCCACGAAGAAAACAGCGGAATACGTTTCTATAGAGAAAGCATCACTAGAATGCCCTCTTAATGTGCCATAACTACCAATTAATAAAAAAGCGCTTAAGCATACCTGAATTCATAAACACCAATAATGTAAAGGACTGAAGCACTAATGAATAAAATTGGTATCAATTAACGGACGGTCATTAGGTTCAGCCATCACTAATGATAGCAGTCGGAGTTTTTTTGAAGATTCCTTAGCCCACGTACGCACGGGCGTAAAAATATCGCGACTGGATTATAATTATCACAACTATTGAACTTTCGGTAATATTTATTTTAATCAGTTTCTAGTTCTACGATTTGTAGCGTCTACATTTTGCCGTTATTAATATCGAGTAAAATACTCAAAAAAATCACGATGATAAATTGAAGCCCTCCCCCCTCCCCTCTTAATATTGATTTAATTAATTTTTAGTATTTATTTATTTATTCTTTAGCACAAAAAAAATGTACAGAGGCGGACTTAATGCCTTAGGCATTCTCTACCAGTCAACCACAGGTGGTGAAGAGATTAGTAGCAGGTGCTTTAAATGAAAACATTATAATGAAAACATACTCTTAACGCTATTTAAATAAATACTTAAATAAGCCATATACATACTATTATCAAAATATATACTTATAATATATACATATACAACTCAAAATTTGGGAGAGAGGTGTTGAAATAACTCTACCCTAACTGTTGCGAAAATAACTCTGCAATTTCCGCTTTAATACAAACCGACTGGCGGCCATCCTCATATCAAGAGGAAACGCATTCCACAGAAGAATAGATTGAATATGAAATGAAGAGTGAACAAAAACGTATGTGAAGGACAGAGTAAGAGAAGATCGCAGATTCTTAGTGTGTGAAGAACATAAGTATTACGTACGTATTGATAGTAAGTATTTATTGTCTTAGCGGCAATAGTAATATATCATCTTTGAAAATTTCAAGCGTCTATCTTTTTCCGTTATTAATATCGTGCAAAATACGTCAAAAAATCACGTTTGGCGTAGGTATACGTCAAAAGTTACGTATTTATGATATTCCGCTTTTAGTATTTTTAGTAATTTATACTATGGCGGCAGACATTTTTTCAAGATTTTTAACTCTCGTCGTTGAACAGTGCGTTGAAAGTCAATTGTGCGAAAAACGATCGCCTCGGGAAACGCGCTCATGCGAACTTGGGCTTATGCTCATCTCATTTAGTCACTGATGGATGGCCACGGAGGCGTCGGCATTCGTCTGATGCGCCCTTTACAGTTACAGGTCATTCCACGCGTAACGAAGTGCTTAATACTTACATTGCTATTTCAATTACGGGTAATATCATTTCATCCGTTTTATTTGGATGTATGTTGCCAGTAAGATTTACGTTTTGTTTTTATGGAAATTGTTAAAGAGAGATATTTATTAAGCCCTGTTTTTACAGAGAAAAGTTTTTTTCTTTGTTAAAGATTATTAAAGAAATATGCATGACCGTGATCCCATAAAGATTCAGTTTTTTCTTTCATACATACTGAACCTTAAACAGCATATTTTTTTTTGTTTTTCTTTCGAATCATTAGTAGTTTTGACTGTATACTTCATATTGCACGGTGCAATCAAATCAAGTATATTATTAATTAGCTGCGTTTCGCGGTTTCACCTGCGTAACTTTTGATATGTTTTTTTATATGATCCGGTCTTATTGGTCTCAGCGTGATGTTATATAGCCTAAAGCCTTCCTGGATTAATGGGCTATCCAACGCAAAAATAATTTTTCAAATCGGAACAGTAGTTCATGAGATTGGCGCATTCAAACAAACAAACAAACTCTTCAGCTTTATGTATTAGTATAGATATTAATATGTGTCATAAAAAAATATTTTTCTTTTGAATTTGTAAATACTGACTTTGCTTACATATTTACACTTTACGTACACAAGAGACTGCCGAAACTATTTGCATTTACGAATGACAGTTTGACAATGATAACTCACTGAGAGTAGCAATCGTTTTCATTTTGACAGTTCAACAGCATTCATTGGGTTATTTACATTGTCAAACAGACAAATTTTTAGAACATATAAATCCATACTAATATTATAAATGCGAAAGTAACTCTGTCTGTCTGTCTGTCTGTCTGTCTGTCTGTCTGTCTGTCTGTCTGTCTGTCTGTCTGTCTGTCTGTCTGTCTGTCTGTCTGTCTGTCTGTCTGTCTGTCTGTCTGTTACGCTTTCCCGCTTAAACCTCTCAACCGATTTGGATGAAATTTGGCACAGACAATCTTTGGACCCTGACGAAGAACATAGGCTACCTTTTATCCCGAGAAATATGATATTCCCGAGGGAAATCTAAAAAGCGCGATATAACCGAACTCCACGCGGGCGAAGCCGCGGGCGGAAAGCTAGTTTTAAATAAATTACAATGTAGTTATAATTTAACTTAAAGCTAACTGTTTAAATATTTACAAGTCCTTTGTGAGAGCTGGTGTCTGAAGTAGGTTTCAGGAAAACCTGTAGTACAGATCAATGTATGAAACAATGTATTAGCTGTATACCTCAAAATGATCCAGATTGTGATTCTCGATAGGGATTGAGATCCTTGTTATGGTGAATCAGCTAGGTGGAGTGAAGAAATATGAAAAAGTGAAGTAATCTTCCTAGGGTAGCTGGTAGCAGCTGGAGGAGAGATTATGTAATCGAGATGAATCGAAAATGGGATGTATCCAAGGTATGAAAATTAAAAAAATAATTAGTCCGTCTTAAAGCTAATGAAGAAAAATAAGACCCATATTTCTTATTTCGTCGAAATTACCTAAAACTACTGGGATATAGCGTACTAGCTTTCCGCCCGCGGCTTCGTCCGCGTGGAGTTCGGTTATATCGCGCTTTTTAGATTTCCCTCGGGAATATCAATTTTTTCCGGGATAAAAGGTAGCCTATGTTTTTTCACAGGGTCTAAAGATTGTCTGTGCCAAATTTCATCAAAATCGGTTGAGAGGTTTAGGCGGGAAAGCGTAACAGACAGACAGACAGAGAGACAGACAGACAGACAGATAGACAGACAGACAGACAGACAGACTTACATTCGCATTTATAATGGGGGCTAATTACGTCACGCCGTGGCATATTTCGTACCACGGCATGATGTCATGCGATATTTCAAATCAATATATCTTCCTAAGTATTTGAATGAAAGAAAAAATAAAAAATACGTGTTTAATGTTTTTTATAAACCTATCTGATGGATATTAAATTATTTTTTAGGATACAACCCAAATAGTAGTGGCCTTTTTTTTTTGTTGGGATGGGAAATCATCAAATGACTTCTCCCGCTCTGGGCGGAGCGGACGGGCGTGTCAGACTTTTACTGACTAAAACCCACCCGTGTTTCTTCATTTGCCTGTGCGACGGCCAGGGCCACGGTTTCTTGTTTAACCAACCCGCAACCCTGACCCAGGAGGCATCGGTCTTCGTGGACCCCGTTACGATGTGCTGACATCTCTTTGAGGTGCGCGTGAAACACGACGCGCGGTCGACTCGGGCCTGCCCCCTAATCGGCGAACACATTTTTGTCAAATGATTGCGACTGGTTGGGATCGTTTGGACCGAACGAACCAATGGACGGTCCGAACGATCCCAAATGATACCAACTAGTCGCAATCATTTGGGCTGGTCCTTACCGAGCGGCGTGCTACCCACTGCTCACCGCCCGCAGGCCCGCGCCTACGGTGGCTGAGGGTTTAGTGTCAATAGTAGTGGCCTTTGTTCTGCTTTCTGATGTAGGGTTATGATGAGTGTTAACACGGTTCCATCTGTCCCTGTTGAAACATCATTAACCTAGCCTTTTCCGAATGCTGGTAAGGTAGGCTTTAAGTCTAACCGAATTCAGCGGAATACCACTATATTACATTGAGAGGACTGCCAATCTGTCGTCCTCCGTGGCGCAGCGGACAAAACGCCTGCCTGCGACGTGAAGGCTCCGGGTTCGATCCCCGGCCAGGTCATGATGGAAAACGGTCTTTTCCTGATTGGTCTGGGTCTTGGATGTTTATCTATATATGTATCCATTATAAATATAGTATCGTTGAGTTAGTATACCATGACACAAGTCTCGAACTTACTTTGGGGCTAGCTCAATCGATGTGATTTGTCCGTAAAAAACCAACCTGACCTACACAACCCAATTACTGACTGGCTCCCTAATCGGCGAACACATTTTTGTCAAATGATTGCGACTAGTTGGGATCGTTTGGACCGAACGGACCAATGGGCGGTCCAAACGGTCCCAACTGATCCCAACTAGTCGCAATCACTCAAAGCTGGGCTGGTCAGAAAGGCAGTACCAAGAAGTATCGTAGTCCCCAATGGTAATATCGATACGTCTTGGTAAGATTGGTTGTCAGACGAGTTAACGTACTCTTAACGGTTGCGTTATCTAAAGATAACCCATCCACAGATCAACCTCGGTAAGTATAGCTTAACCTGATCGATCGGCCTGTGTGGCTGTTATTATTTAGCCACGGGCCTCTCCCTTCTATATAATATAAATCAATAAAATAATACAAAGCTATATGTATACAATAGGACTTATAAGAAGGCTCAAAGTCACTCAAAGGGCAATGTAGCGGGCTATGCTTGGGGTTTCACTGCGCGATCGAATCAGGAATGAGGTGATCCGCAGAAGAACGAGAGTAACCGACATAGCCCGAAGAAACGCAACACTAAAGTGGCAGTGGGCTGGGCACATTGCCTGTAGGACCAATGCCCGATGGGGCCGACGGGTTCTCGAGTGGCGACCACGCACCGGAAGACGCAGCGTAGGTAGGCCCCCGACAAGGTGGTCTGACGACCTAGTGAAGGTCGCGGAAAACCGCTGGATGCTGGAGGCGCGGGACCGGTCTTCGTGGAGAACCTTGGGGGAGGCCAATGGCCAGCAGTGGACGTCTTTCGGTTGAAATGATGATGATGATGATATGTATACAATAATTTATTAAGTCTTCGATGTAATGAAAAACATGACTTTAATGGACACGTCTCGTAGGGTTTGCAACTTTCCGTAAATAAGAAAGATAAATACTAAAGTACTGAACAGTTTCAACAAACATAGACAAACCTTGTATACAGACCCATACCGCCAATCCGAGTTAATTCGATTCCAAACATGACTTTCCTTCAAATCCAACATTACAATTCCCAATTTCATTTTGACAAGCGAATGGGGCACATGGCGACACTCATGTATTCAGATCGTAATGGTGCTGTCAAAGTTTAAGAGCATAACGCTATAAACTGAAGAGATACGCCAGTCAGTCCTATACCGACTCTTTTTTTTTGGTGTAAACTAGATTTTTAACCAACTTTGGCCCATAAAACGCAGGATTTTAAAGGTTACTTTTTCTACAGTTCTTTTTTGGAAGTCGATGTGGATATACCTTTCTTAATTCTATTAAAATAGGGTACCTAGGTTATCTCATCATGAAGAAAAGCGGATTGCTATGGCTTTTCTTGAACTAAATTTGGAATTATTAATTACTTATGCGTCCAATTATTCTAAAAATAGATGGACCTTTTAGTAGGAAAATTATAGTATGTCTATACAAATGAGAGATTTAACTAATGAGCCCTGATATTGACTGAAAGAAATGCCATGATTATAATACATACATATAAACACAATATCCGGACGTCATTACTACAACTTGATTATGGGTAGGTAATAATTATCTGTTTATTTTGAGCTTACTTGGAGGCATCTATTTTCGGTCTTGGGGATGTCTTGCAGTTACAAATGGTCATAAAAATTACTAACCTGTAAGTTTTAGGATAAAAGATATATTTTTCAGTGTTTAATCATCAGCGCGGTTTACTTCCGCACGTAGATATAGGTTTAAGAACTTTATTATTTCTCATTAAGAATTACTTATAGTGAAGATAGTTAGATACATAGAAGTATACATAGTTAAATATTAACCAAAATTAATAAGCAAGCTGCGGGCAAGCAGTTGTGGCTATATACTTACTACCGACTAACATACCGACTTAGGCGCATTTATGGTAAGATAAGGGGCGGTGAAGGATGCAATATTTATATACACTAATATTATAAATCTGAAGACTGTGTTTATCTGTACGCGCTGATCTCAGGAACTCCTGAGTTGAATTTAAAAAAATATTTTTGTGTTGGATAGTCGATTTATCGAGGAAGGCTCTATACCTTAACGATACGACCATACGGAACGAAGAATCAGTGAAAAATGTGGAAATAGCGGGGAAAATTAATCATCTTTGAGGGCTTCCGTTGCGTGCGATGCGTAAACGGTTTAAGTTACGCAAAAAATACGATACAAAGAACCGTAACCGCGATTTTAATGATAGAAATGGACGTGATTGAAGTTGTGGGCAACAGCTGGTAAAACATAAATTTACTACAATGTCGCGAGCAAAACGCACTACACACCAAACCCACTACACCCACCGAGCACAGCCCATCGACACAACCACACAAACCACACCCACACCCAAACTCCACAAAGAAGCATGTAAATTTCGACATTTCAGCTGTAGTGACGTGCTAGTATTTTAACTGCCAAATAAGTTTCTGATGTCGAGCCGCCGACATGCTGCCGGCAAAGTTTTACGACTTGCAATGACTGAAGCCGCCAACCTAGCCCGCCGGCAAAATGTCGCCGGGCCGGTTTTGGTGTTACCAACTGACTGACCGTTGACATGAACCAACAACTGTCGTTGCAAACTTGAGAGGAGACTTGTGCTCAGCAGTGGGGCGTAAAAGGTTGATGATGATGGTATATTTTATGTATCTGTGTAATAATCTGAAACAATTTAAAAAAGGGGGGCAAGGCAGAATATATTATTTGGAAGACATGACCTCGGAGGGGTGGATTACTCCGATTATATAATTATTCAGTTACAGCCGTTACTATGTTTTGCCACGGACACATTGATTTATGTTATGGCAAATGGTGAGTGGCATTCGTAATACGCAAACTAAAGCCTTCTTTTTACGAAACTCTTCTTATTTCACGATATGATTAATGTTGTTTGAAGTGGCTACCACAACTCTGGGATCGGTATTTTAATTATTATTAGCCTTCTACCAAAAAAACATTATTCAAAACATTGGTTCGATCTGGTCTTGAGTATTGTAGTCAGATATGGTCTCCTCATTATGAAATTCATATAAAGCGCTTAGAATCTGTACAAAAAAGGTTTATGTGGCACCTTGCTTTCCAATGCCATGAAGCTAAACGTCTACAGTCTTATACCTCGCGTCTGAAACATTTTAACTTGAACAGCCTTCAGGATCGCAGATTGCTATTGGATCACATGTTCTTATATAAATTAGTCAATGGATATATTGATTCTCCAGATCTTTTGCAGAAAGTGAAAATTAATGCTCCTAATAGACTGCCCAGATCTCACACTTATGTACCCTTCTGTCAGACTCCGTCAAAAAGTAACCTAGGACATTTCTCAACCATCAACCGACTAGGTAAACAATACAATGCCTTAGTCAAGAAAAACACAAGCATTGATATTTTCTCGAATAAGTACTCCGTCTTCCGTCGTAATATTTTATCATCGTTCACCACCTAACAATGATTGAGCTTTGTCCTTTTATGTTGATAAATTGCATTCTTGTTGTTCTCTTTTAACATTATATAAATAAATAAAAAACCCATCACAAAATGATACATGCTGTGGCAACCTATAATTAAGTCTGCACTCAACATAGGATTTTATATTATTATAATATATAAATGTAACTAGTGTAAGATTTGTTGGTTGTCCTAAATAAATAAATAAATAATCTACTTCGGTTATATCGCGCTTTTTACATTTCCCTCGAGAACCTCTAATTTTTCCGGCATAAAAAGTTATTATTTAATCCGGACTTCTAATTTTACGTCTACAAAATTTCAAAGCAATCGGTTTAGTAGTTACGGCGTGAAAGCGGAACAAACAAACTCACTTTCCGACTTATAATATTAGTAACGTTAGTCTTATTGTCTATATTAAAAAAATTGTTTATGTAAAACTACTTGAAACTGTCAAATATTCCCAATGAAGCTTTAATAACTTAGTGATAAAGGTGGAAATCCAATAAAAAATCTGACAGGTTGTAGTAGCTTGATGTGCTGTCGTCTGTACATTGACAATAGAAACGTGAAGTTCCATATTTGAATGGAGATATGTAGTTTTGATTTTGGGCCCACTGTACTGTATGATTTTTTTTTTATTGTTCATATTGTACCTAAAAAGTAACAAATTTATCATTTACATAAGTTGAAAACTCCAGTACCTACGAGGAGATAACCAAATCTGCTTTAATACGTAAAGAAACGTATCACGACGCTGCAGCTGGTCCTCTTGTGATTAATCCCATTTTAAGATTAGCTCTCTACTATTATATATACAAGACAATATTTTTAAGCTTACTTACTGTATCCCGGATAAAGTGGTTTATTAATCAACGAGAAACGGACTGTATTTTTTGTTGTTTGCCAGTTTGATTCTAATGATGTTACTCAGTCATTAATGGTTAGGTATTCGATGTTTCTGATTATGGAAATCGTAACTGAATTAAAGTTGTTTATAAGGTAAGGAACTAGAGGGAGCTTTCCAGCAGGTTTCGTTGTGATGAAATAATTAAACATTATCCATAATAATATTATAAATCGGAAAGTGAGTTTGTTTGCTTGTTTGTTCAGCTTTCACGCCTTAATACTGAACAGATTGCTTTGAAATTTTGCAGACATAAACTGTGAAGTCCGGATTAAATAATAGGGTACTTTTTATCCCGGAAAAATTGATGATCCCGAGGGAAATGTAACAAGCGCGATATAACCGAACTCCAAGCGGGCGAAGCCGCGGGCGGAAAGCTAGTAATAAAGAAAAAGAAAATATAGGTACTGTTTTGGAACCAAGGTTATTAGAAAACTTTATGTATTTTATTTAAGTTGGTATTTCTTTTGGATAAAGAGTAGCTTTGAAAAGCTACATAAAAACGGCTTGCGCTGCGTTTTACACGGGGACGTGCCGTAAAGAGATTCATAAAAAGACTATTCAAAATCGAGGTTAAGTCACTTCAGCTTTGTTCGACTGTGTAAAAAGTTTTTTCCTACTCACATTTTACTTATTTATAAATTTACTAGCTGTGCCCCGCGGTTTCACCCGCGTAACCTTCTAGCCGAATGAGCTCAGTTGATATAAAATAAGCGCCTGTTAAAATAATTGGAGCAATATGTAGTACATCCGCGTTTACTCCCGTTTCCGCAACATTTTTTGTTCCTGCTCTGCTCCTATTGGTCATAGCGGGATGTTTTGTAACCTATGTCGTTTCTAAGGCTCTAGACTATCTGTGTACCAAATTTCATTACAATCGGTTCAGTAGTTTTGGCGTGAAAGCCAGACAGACAGACAGAGATACTTTCGCATTTATAATATTAGTATGGATTTCGAGCAACAACACTCATAGAGTTAGTAATGTGCCTGCAATCTATGTTAGTAATACATTTACACACAAAACAGCGGTGGTAGTATCAAGTGTCACATTGGGTGAAAATGGACTAGAGAATATATTTTATTTACTCTAGTAGTATAGTAAATGAAATAGAGCAGCCTCTCTGTCAGAAACACAAGTGTCAAGTGACAAAAAACACTTTATTCACTTTATTTTTAACCTCCGACAAAAATAGAGCTGCGTTATTTCACTTTCCGCTTGAAATGTTTATTTCTGTTTTTCTGTTTATAATTGAAGGATTGTAATCGGAAAGCACGTTAAGCCGTTGGTCCCGGTTGCCATACGAAGATCTAGTGGCAGTTGTTACGGGTTGTTGGAGCCCTCAAAAGTCCAACAATTGGTCTAACTGCAATGCTTCGATATCGCCTTCGGGTTGTGGAGGTCAGACGGCAGTCGCTTCGCGGATAATGTCGAAGTTTAGCCGTATCAGCAGTTGGACTGGTAAAGCGGACCCCAGACTCCAAAGCTGAAAAGGCTTCGGATGCGACTGGGATTAACGCTGGGATGATGATGATGAATTGAAGGATTGTAATTAATATGGAATCTTCAAGATGGCACAGAGTTTGTTGGGTTAATTGTACGATTTCAGAGCAAACTCTTTAGACATTGTCTGGCAACTGGTGAACTTGTGTGGCTTTTTCACTCGATTCAGTAAACCCATTTAGATGCAGTTGGAGGAAAGTGCGTAGTGGTAATGGAAGAAAGGCTTATCAAGATTTAGACACAGGAATACTTCACTCCACATTGATCTGCAAAACAAACTCGTAGTGATTGTGTAATCTATCTTTACATAAGTTACTAGCGGCTGCCAGCGACTTCCTTCGGTATTCCTATTGGTCGCAGCGTGATGTTATAGCCTTAAGCCTTCCTGGGTTAATGGGCTATCAAACGCCCAGAATTTATCAAATCGGACCTGTGGTTCCTGAGATTAGCGCGTTCAAACAAACAAACTCTTCAGCTTTATATATTAGTATAGATATAGATTTATTATTTAATTTTATAGTCCAGTTATTTATTCCGTGTGTTGCATCGGCTATGTTTTGTATTCACATTACCCTCAGGTCGACTAGTAGAAAATGCTTCGGATATTAAGGCCGCTTTCAGAAAGGTTATTTTTTAATCGCGAATAAAGTTTTAATAAAAAAGAAAGTAGTGTCTCGTTCTGCGGATAACAACTTTATTTGCTAGTGGATTCTAGCACATCAAAGATTACAGTACTAATGTTAGCAATTAAGGTACCACTAAAGGCCTCGTTGGTACTGTTATACTTTTTTTATGGGCAGACTTGTATAATGTCCTGCCAAGGCTGTGAGTTTTTTGCAAGAGATACCGTAGCCTTAATGGCTTACAGGCAAGTGAAGGAACACGGGTGGGTTTTAGTCAGTAAATGTCTGACAGCCCTATCGCTCCCACTATTCCCAAAAATACCTGCGTAATGTCTCACACAGCCATGCAATAACACGCACCTTTATGCATGTAATCAACTTATTCCATTTAATCGATATATTAACATTATATTTTAATTTTTTGCAAATAATTTCTAAATTACTCATTAATTATTATATGGTATTTCTTTATTATTTTAATGAATTATTATTATTTTTATTCTTCTTTATTATTCTGTTTTTATATAGCACTAATGTTAAATTATAAATGCCTTTTGATTGGCACATTCTTGGTGTAGTTCACGAGGGGAATGGTGCTGATAGCTGAAATACAGGCTATGCCTAGTTCGCCTTCAGACGCTAAGCTCTTACCTATATTTTTTACCCGACTACGGCAAAGCAAAAGGAGGGTTATGATTTTGGCAGGCTATGTATGTATGTATGTATGTATGTATGTATGTATGTATGTATGTTCATCTGTTCCCTCGTAACTTCTAAACTACTTATCAAAATTCGACAAATGATATATCTTAGAAGCGTCTTAATTGTCCGCTAGTTATAGGCTATATGGAGTTTCACAAAATCTACTGTGGCGCCCTCTAGCGGACAAAACATACTGAGTAAAAAAATAAAGTTAAGATAAATATGCCGTGTTTGGTATCATTTGAAAGCGCTTTACTTGTACATTTTGAATATATATATATTGCTAGCATTTGCGTGTGACTTTACCTGTATTCATGGGCTGGTTGCATATAATTCACATCTTTTCGTTCATAGCTTCTTTACTACTTATCAGAATAAGACCACTGCAGTACCATTAGAAGGGCCTTGATATTCTGTTAGTTATGAGCTATAAAGCTTGTCACCAAATTTAGTATTGCGCCCTCTAGCGGACAAAACAGTTCTATGTTAATATAAAATTAAAATAAATATACCGTGTTTGGTATCACGTGAAAGAGCTTCACGAGTGCTTTATGCTTGTACATAATTACAAGAATGCTTTAATGATGTTAAATATGAGCGATAAGAGTAAAGCGCGGATCACGGGAACTGTGAATCGCTTTATGCAATGTAGAGCAGTGTGAACATTATTAGAATATGTAATGCACTAATGAAAACGACATAAGCTGGGAGTAACTCCACGCGGTGAAGGCGGAAACAGTTTGATAACTGGTTAAATCTCCCATAAAAAGGCCTCTGCACTATATGCCTTCGGGCTTATGTTGTTATATGTGCGTGCAATTTAACTTTTGTTAATAATATGCGCCACAAATACACTTTAACACCAAAATAGTACAAATAAAAAAAAGTTAAAAAACTAAAACCCAACTACGACAAAAAACGACGCTGAAAAAGTATAAAACAAGATTTTCAGAATACTGAACTGAACAAAGTTGCTAATGTAGTTGCAAGTAAATGGACACAGTAGTAATGTCATACAATACTATTCTGAAGTATGCAATATTCACTATGTAGAGATAAATTTTCATGTCTGGAAAGGCGTAGTCACACGTTGTCAAGGTGCTACGGTAGGTAGGTATATGTAACGTGTGACGACGCCTTTCCAAACATGAAAATTTATCTCTATATAGTGAATATTGCATACTTCAGAATAGTATTGTATGACATTACTACTGTGTCCATTTACTTGCAACTACATTAGCAACTTTGTTCAGTTCAGTATTCTGAAAACTTGTTTTATACTTTTTCAGCGTCGTTTTTTGTCGTAGTTGGGTTTTAGTTTTTTAACTTTTTTTTATAATTGAAATTGTTGCCACATGTCATGTATAATAAGTACTAAGCTTTTGGTTTTTTTTATAAATTGTAAACTAGCCATGGCGCAATCCTGTCTGATGGTAAGCAATGACGAAATCGTTGACGGTAAAGCGCACTAGTTTATTACCCGACTACGGCAAAGCAAAAGGAGGGTTATGATTTTGACAGGCTATGTATGTATGTATGTTCATCTGTTCCCTCGTAACTTCTAAACTACTTACCAGAATTCGACAAGTGATACATCATTAGAAGTGTCTTAATTGTCCGCTGGTTATAAGCTATATGGGGTTTCACAAAATCTACTGTGGCGCCCTCTAGCGGACAAAACATACAGAGTACAAAAATAAAGTTAAGATAAATATGCCGTGTTTGGTATCATTTGAAAGCGCTTTACTTGTACATTTTGAATATATATATATATATATATATATATATATTCAAAATGTACAAGTAAACAAATGAAAATAAAACAAAATGCTAGCAATATATATATATATATATATATATATATATATATATATATTATTACTAGCAATATATATATATATATATATTGCTAGCATTTTCGTGTGACTTTACCTGTATTCATGGGCTGGTTGCATATAATTCACATCTTTTCGTTCATAGCTTCTTTACTACTTATCAGAATAAGACCACTGCAGTACCATTAGAAGGGCCTTGATATTCTGTTAGTTATGAGCTATAAAGCTTGTCACCAAATTTAGTATTGCGCCCTCTAGCGGACAAAAAGTTCTATGTTAATATAAAATTAAAATAAATATACCGTGTTTGGTATCACGTGAAAGAGCTTCACGAGTGCTTTATGCTTGTACATAATTACAAGAATGCTTTAATGATGTTAAATATGAGCGATAAGAGTAAAGCGCGGATCACGGGAACTGTGAATCGCTTTATGCAATGTAGAGCAGTGTGAACATTATTAGAATATGTAATGCACTAATGAAAACGACATAAGCTGGGAGTAACTCCACGCGGTGAAGGCGGAAACAGTTTGATAACTGGCTAAATCTCCCATAAAAAGGCCTCTGCACTATATGCCTTCGGGCTTATGTTGTTATATGTGCGTGTAGATGTAATATGTCAAGTACCTAGTTTTTAGTTCATCAGTTTAACTTTTGTTAATAATATGCGCCACAAATACACTTTAACACCAAAATAGTAGAAATAAAAAAAAGTTAAAAAACTAAAACCCAACTACGACAAAAAACGACGCTGAAAAAGTATAAAACAAGATTTTCAGAATGCTGAACTGAACAAAGTTGCTAATGTAGTTGCAAGTAAATGGACACAGTAGTAATGTCATACAATACTATTCTGAAGTATGCAATATTCACTATGTAGAGATAAATTTTCATGTCTGGAAAGGCGTAGTCACACGTTGTCAAGGTGCTACGGTAGGTAGGTATATGTAACGTGTGACGACGCCTTTCCAAACATGAAAATTTATCTCTATATAGTGAATATTGCATACTTCAGAATAGTATTGTATGACATTACTACTGTGTCCATTTACTTGCAACTACATTAGCAACTTTGTTCAGTTCAGTATTCTGAAAATCTTGTTTTATACTTTTCTGCGTCGTTTTTTGTCGTAGTTGGGTTTTAGTTTTTTAACTTTTTTTTTTTGTTGTTCCCCTTAAGGTATCTGTATGGAGTATTCTGTAATCTGTGATAATAGTAATTAGGTCTAATTCCTCTCAAATCTCATAACTCTTTTAGTTGTTTTTAGGTTATAATAATATTTTTCAGTGGCGCCAATCCTTTTATTCACAAAATAAACACATTTTCAGTTCAGTACATCTTTTTCTTTCTACATTATTAAAAAAGGACAGATTATTAGTTTTGTCTTTTCAAATTTAGCTATTCCATAGACAATTAACGCTTGATTAAAAACATGGCTACTAAAAATTTGTCAATTTACGTCAGGCGTTGACCAATTTGACTGGACTTGTTCCTAAATAAAAATGGTGTCGTGGTGGCCTAGTGGTTAAAACACCAGCCTCTCAAGTATGAGTGCGCGGGTTCGATTCCAGATCAGGCAAGTACCAATGTAACTTTTTTAACGATATATGTACTTTCTAGTATATCTTGGACACCAATGACTGAAGGTGAAGGAAAACATCTTGAGGAAACCTGGACTTTAAGTCTGAAATCGCCAACCCGCATTGAGCAAGCGTGGTGATTACGCTCAATCGTTTACTGTATGAGAGGAGACCTGTGCCCAGCAGTGGGACGATAAAAAGGTTGATGATGATGATGATTCCTAAATAATATTTATCTCCTGTGCTTTTTTTAAAGATATAGTAATAAAAAGATGCACCAAAGTTGTTTTCTTCTTCTTCTCAGCCTATAGAGGTCCACTGCTGGACAAAGGCTTTCATTCCATTGGGCACTCCACAATAGCGGCGGTAAGTCAGCTTTTTGAGGAGTGGCTAGAGAGGCGCCACGACGCCCTCACCTTCGCCAGAAAAAAAGCCCTGGCGGACAGGAAAGAGAAGAAACTCGGTTGGGTTTTAGTCAGTAAAAGTCTGACACACCCTTCCGCTCTGCCCAGCGCCCGAGAGGTCATTTGATGATTTCCCATCCAAAACAAAAAAAAAAGGCTTTCATTCCATTGGGGGGCATTGCCATAATCCCCACGCTTGGCAGGCGGGTTGGAGATCGCAGTAATTTGTTATTCCACAGGAGAAGCGCTGCTGCCCGCTTCCCTAGTGAGAGTTCCCATAGTCGCCTCTTACGACACCCACGGGAGGACATAGGTTAGTACTATTCTATGCCCGGTACCAGACGGGTATAAAATTTATATGTAATAGTTTATATTGGAACAAGCGGATTTGTTTTCTGTCCTTATTATTATTATTAAAAACTTTATGCACAAACATTTTACAATGGCGGACTTAATGCCTTAGGCATTTTCTACCAGTCTACCTTAAGGTAATGCAGAGACAAAACATGGACCTAGCAAATAAATTAAAGTTAAAAGAGAGAAAAAAGTTATAATGAATACATAAATACATACACTCAACATATAAACAGTAAAGAGATTACGGATCATATCTTAATGAACATACAATACAATATTCAATAGTCACTGCCCTGTAAATTACAAAAAACCGCCCTCTTCATAATTCAAAAGTGCTTATACGTAATTGGTTTGACTGAAATAAAGTCTTTCAGTTTCAATGAAAAGACCGATATACAATAGACAGCTATTTTCTATTTGCGACGTTGCTATCATTCAGAGTACACCCTCTTAATCCGAGTTTAAGGTTGGCTATAAATAGAATTTTCCTTAAATTAGAATGGGACCCGCAAAAGTAACATACTCGTTCCATTTTTTCAAATGAGTAATTCTGGTATAAACAAACAACAACCCTTTTCTAATCTGGATTTAGGTTTACTTCACGAACTTCCAACGTTTTGGGTTTTGGGCTGTACGGACGTACATTACTTGGGATTCTTCTCGATCTACTAAAAACTTTATTGTAAGAACGCTATTTACCACGGTAATAAACTTGACCGTTTCTTGGCGGCGAAGGCGCTGACTGAATGTGACATAAGCCTTGACACGAATTAATTCAAATGTGTTGAATTCAAGGCTTAGGCCGTTACCTACACCGGGTTAAGATATGGGCATTTTGATCGTGTTGATTCATTTCATTTAAGTTGTATTTTCAGATTTATTACAGCAACAAAGTTTTATAGAAAGTTTAAATAGGCTAAAGTATAAACCCAAGGCTAACTTTATTTTTCTGCCAGGGCTTGTTGAAAAGAGATACCTCGGCCCTGGGTCACAATTAAGTGGAGGAACACGGGTGGGCTTGAGTCAGTAAAAGTGTGACACGCCCTCCGCCACGCCCAGAGCGGGAGAGGTTATTTGATGATTTCCCATCCACAAAAAAGGCTATTTTGTTGTTCTCAAATGTTAACTATAATGTTGTTATCTATAATATCTAATAAAAACAAAAAAAAGAAGTTCTAACAAAAGTTGTTCCAAACATCGGAAAAGTGAGGCAAACTCCTTATAACTTTCTTGGAGACAACAGTATATTGTTATAAGTACCTAGGCACTTTTAAACAGTTTTACTTACCTTTTCTTTAGTACCGTACGAGATTTTGTAATGTTTATGTATCAAAAGGAGGCATCTAAATAATGTTTATTTTTAACACTCAATCATAAATCGATATACTGTATTCCTTTGTTCTACACTCTGTTTGATATAGATTAAGAATAATTATGAGCAATGATTGGAATAATATTATGTAAATAATCGAATTTAGTTTTTGGTGACATATCAGGCTAACCATTCAGTGTATACCTTCCTGCCAATTGTATGTACGTATAGGGTATAGAGGAGGTGGGATGTTCAAAGAATGATCCCATACCCGCATTTCAGGACAGGGCAAAAATTCCAAAAGAAAAAGGCCTGTGACTGGAAAGTAATATATAATAGAAATCGCCATTCTCATGGGATGGGCATGTGGTGAAGAGGAATGAGGAACATTCATGGAATGTTTTGAGTACGTATAGGTGCAGAAATGATGACAGTCTGAGAGATGATATGGCTAGAAATGTGAATCGAAGAAGACACGCTGCGCTGACCCAAAGTAAATTGGAATAAGGGAAGTTTAATTTTTTTTTGGCCGCGATTGCCCTATGCATTGTTACATACCTTATAACCGAGAAAGTACGTTAAGCCGTTGGTCCCAGGGAAGATTTAATGTCTTTTTTTTTGCCGCGATTGCTCTGTACATTATTAGATACCAAGACCTTGTAACTGAGAAAGCACGTTAAGCCGTTGGTCCCACGGAAGTTTTAATGCTTTTTTTTTGCTGCAATTGCTCTGTACATTATTAGATACTGTACAGAGCACAGCACAGTGCTTTCCCTATACAAACGTATTCCGCAGTTTTCTTCATGAATAATGCTTTTAGAGCAATTATTTTTACTATACAATTTCACACCGTGATTATACGTGTCCCTATCATTTGATTTTTTCCGAAACTTAATTAATAAAAGAAATACGATACTTCAAAATCACGAAAAATAACCCAGTTTTACCGCGATGTTCAGATGACTATTAGACAAACGTGATAAGTTTTTGACAAAAAAGACATAAAAGAAGCAAAGGTACACTTTTCCTTTAAAATTTGATATACAAATGATTGAGATCTGTCGTGTTTTGAAAAAGAAAACAGCGGAATACGAAACGTCTTTCGGTCAATGTTTTTGTAGGTAAAATCAACCTGAGCTGCAACTGTCCTTTTGGCACTACTACTACTACTTACTGGTCGGAAGTAGCGCGAGGGCAATAGTTTCTTCAAATAACTATCTTCCAAATTCCTCTGCACTAGAGTCCCCTCTTAAGCTGTTGGTCCCATGGAAGTGTTAACGCCTTTTTTGCTGCAATTGCTCTGTATATTATTAGATACCAAGACCTTGTAACTGAGAAAGCACGTTAAGAGGTCGGTTTCAGCTATCATCCGTAGATCTTTAACAATCGTTATGGTAATAATACGTCAGAAGCCTGAAAATCTGGTCATCAGTCTTACCAAGGAGTAGCGTATTACCCAGTAACTGTGATTCAGCAGAAACTAGTAAGACTGAAAGCCGCCCTCATCATGGTTGGGAAGGGCTAGGCAAATGATGACGAAGTTTCAATAAGATCTAAAATTCCATGTGCATGTAATGCACAAAAAACAAGACATCAATGGATTTCTATAAAAATTGAAATAATTGAAGCAATGAAAACAACTTAACATTTTTATTTTTCAACTTATATTTTTAAGGTGGAGTGGTGTCAATAACTAACATAGAATGACTATGGAAAAAGTTGCCCGTGTCCGTAAGGCGTGTTCAAACTCTGCCCACTTTTAAAAGTATGATAAAGAAACACTTCCTCTCTCTTTAAAACTATCTATTGTCACATGCATCAGATCATAAATTAAATAATATACTTTAAATTTTGTAAATGTTAAATGTTGTGATGCGGCAGTACTTATTTTAAATAAATAAATATCCATGTCTATAGATATTTTTTATTTGCTCTTATATGATGTTTATTAATCAGATGTACATATATATTTAGTAAAACTGGTACATTGCACTTAATGTACACATTTATTGTATAATCTATTTAAATAGTACACTGTAGACTACCTACATTACTACTCTCTCCTTCCCTTAGTATTCCATCCAAAGGTTCGCTCTTATCGATAAGACCGCCCATCGTGTCACCTTTTGTAAAATATTTATATTTATGTTCTGTAATATTTATGGTGTAAATAATAAAGAGTATTCAATTCTATTCTGTTAAATTCATTATTATGAATCTATTCATGTTTCATTATTGATAGTGAACAGCCCGATTGATTCTGAATTTAATATCACTATGAAGAGTTAGGTGAAGTGGTGTCAGCTATAATTCTACTACTAGGACTAAATATGCTAAAAACATAATAATATTGACACTATTGTTACTGACTCCTAAGTCACAGGATCACCTAGTTTAGGTTGGTCAGGGTTGCATTATTAGTACGACCTTTAGTTAACCAAGCTATGTATCCTAGTTTTAAGCAAAGTCAAAGGTTACTGTATGTTTTTTTTTTTTTCCCGCCTAATGGCAAGCAGCGAATGAATAAAGAATTTTTATTTTTATTGACAGTTCACACTACATAAACTCACTTCACCTTACTTTAAGGGTATGCTTTTAAGATAATCGATCGCAGCTCATAATTATTATAATTTGATAAAAAGTTTTTTATGGTTTGCTTGTAGTTTTGGTAAATTGAAAGGTATCCATGAAGGGTGACATTTTGTATTTTAATTAGTATTCAGTTTTTAATAAGTATTTGCATTACGATATTTTATTATCGGAAACGCAATATTCCAGAACGTCGCTCTAAAGTTTATCAGACATATTTGGAGTTGCCTATTTTTAATTAAGAAATCCTGTTAACTACTGTAGCTTTAATTCAATAATTCAGGTTATATAAAATAAAGTTATGAAGTATTTAACTTTACGCGTTTAGTGTAACTTCTCAATTTTAGTCAGATACAAATCCGTAGCTAAAAAAGTAAACGCTTAAACTTTTTAAAAGTTAGAAAAAAAATACAAACTTACCTTTAAAGTAGACAGCAAAAAGCACAACAACTATATCGAAATTTATTAATATGTAATAATAATACTGGTGTTGAAACTTTAAAACTACTTCAAACTTTATTTTTAAATAAAATAAGAGCGGTATTGCTTCGCAGCCTCACGTGTTTCTTCAACACAACAATTATTATATTGTTGTTTTTATTATTAGTTAAGTATTGTTTTAGTTAGATGGACATTGCGTACGATCGCCTGGTTGGATCACATGGCGCGGGCACGGTGTAGCCTGGGCGGCGGTTCGCGACTCTCTGACGCCCGCCGAAAGCCCACCCAACATTTACTTGCACGGTAACTTTTTACGCAGTTTGTAGTTTTGGCGCTTAACTTAGGCGGAGTTAATTATGTTTATTTAGCTGCTAGTATTTCTAATTCCCACTTGGCTATAGTTATAGTCTTTTTACAAGCTTTTTATTAGCTTTACTTTTATGTTTGCTTGCTTGTTTATCCGTCTCTAACTCTTTGGACTACGAGTGAGCGGCTCATTACTGTAAAATGTCCCACCGTTTTCAATACGTTCGTTGGCCGAGCGATATTTATTTGTGCAGGCAAAGTATTTAGTTTAGATTTAGATTTAGTTACTTGGGTAACGCATCATTACGAATTTTAGCACTTGCTATTGTCTCTGTTGGAGATCAAGAAAAGTTTGGTAAGAACAAATAAGCACCACTTAAGCGTTCGTGTTATCCGTATATTATTAAAAAAAAATGAAAATAAATATTGTTTAAAAAAGTATAAAGACATGCTTTTAAAGAATATCCGACTAAAAAGTTAAAAATAATTTTAAAATTTAATATTACTAAAAAAAAAGCGCGAGGCGCTTAATGTACAAAAATTATGGCACAAAGCGCCTCACACTTTTTTTCATTTATACTAGTATTGTTTATATACTATTGTCATAAATTAAATTGGGTGTGCTCTTGACCTGGTTATATTTTTATATGACTGTGTGATTGTACAGTCCGGTGTATGTTTATAGGCCTATCTGTGTATGTGGTTTTTGTGTGTGATTCCTTATGTTTCTCTACAGATAATGCTGACGGCTGGATGGATTTTGACACTTAAGGCGTTGTTCATCGACTGCATCTGTATGTTTTCATTTAAATGAAAATGGTGAATTTTAAATGTCATTACGTAGCTACTGTCTTAAACTGCTCAGAGCCAGCCAGGTTGCGATTTGCTCGAGAATGCATCCGATGGACAGATGAAGATTGGTCCAGGGGTATGTTTTCCGATGAGTCTAGATTTTGATTGTTTACACACGATGCGAGACGAAGAGTATATAATAGGCGACCAAGTGAACGTTGTAG
Organism: Sesamia nonagrioides; assembly: GCA_017933935.1. NCBI lineage: Eukaryota > Metazoa > Arthropoda > Insecta > Lepidoptera > Noctuidae > Sesamia > Sesamia nonagrioides. The sequence goes on along the minus strand of JADWQK010001955.1, from coordinate 454,016 downwards.
TCAAGCGTGTTTTGAAGAAAAGGTGCCAATCAGTGGAGGGTTAATAATTGTATGGGCTGGGATATCTTCAGAGAGTTGTACGGAGTTAATGATTATAGAAAACGGTTCTTTGACGGCTCCCAGATACATAGAGGAGATTTTAAATGAGTATGTTGGTCCTTTCCTGGTGAATATGGGCGTAAATTCACATAGTGTACATTGCATCAACGCGTATATTCAAGACGTCGGTATCACCTGCATGGAATTGCCAGTTCGTAGCCTGGATTTAAATCCTATAGAGCATTTATGGGACGAGCTCGGGAGATTCGTTAAACAACGCTCTCCAGCTGCAGATACCTTACGTGAATTAGAAGAATCATCATCATCAACCTTTTTTTTATCGACCCACTGCTGGGCACAGGTCTTCTCTCATACAGAGAAGGATTGAGCGTAATCACCACGCTTGCTCAATGCGGGTTGGCGACTTCAGACTTATTTTAGTCCAGGTTTCCTCAAGATGTTTTCCTTCACCTTCAGTCAGTGGAAGAATGGTCAAAGATATATCTTAACACGGGTCTTATCTTATTCGGTCGTATTAGAAATTTGGTTTACAGCATACCACATCATCTTAGAAGTGATACGGGCTTGTGGAGGAAATAATAGTTATTAAAATATCAGAAAACCTTACTATTTGCAGATTAATTGCGTTGTTTATTTTTGTTGTGAAAAGTTATAAGAGTTTTTAGTTTTTTAGCATTCAAATAAAATTATTGAGTTGACAAACATGTTCTGTGTTTTATTTTAAGTATAAGTCAGTCATCTATAACATACTACAGTTTAACAGGTTAGGGTTATCTATTTGTGGAACAATCACACTTTTCATAAGCAACCCGAATTTGATCATGTGGTGTAAAATATCAAGATGAAGTGTGTAGATTGTTCCAAAATTTTGTAGCATTCGATTTTTAGGGTTACGTAGTCAACTAGCAACCCTTACAGTTTCGCCAAGACTGTCTGTCCGTCCGCGGATAATCTCAGATACCTACTGTTAAGACTAGAGAGCTGAATTTTGGTACCAGTAGGTATGTATATTAATCATGCTAACAAAGTACAAAAAATAAAGTGGAAATTTTTTTTTTATTAGGGTTATCCCCTCCCTAACGTGAGATATATTGTTGGATAAGTATTTAAAAATGAATAAATGCATACTTAAATCATTTCTTGATATCCATACTAATATTATAAATACGAAAGTAACTCTGTCTGTCTGTCTGTTACGCTTTCCCGCTTAAACCTCTCAACCGATTTTGATGAAATTTGGCACAGACAATCTTTAGACCCTGAGAAAGAACATAGGCTACCTTTTATCCCAGAAAAAATTGATGTTTCCGAGGGAAATCTAAAAAGCGCGATATAACCGAACTCCACGCGGGCGAAGCCGCGGGCGGAAAGCTAGTTGTTAATATTTTCGAAAATAATTTCTCAATAGGAAAAAGCCCCCCTCTAACTTTTGAACCAAAAGTTTAATAAATATGAAAACAAAAAACACAAAAGTAGAACATTGTAAAGACTACCCAGGAAAAGTATTTCGAATATGATATAACCTATCATATACAAAATAATGTAACATACAATATGTTAAGAAAACCCTGTCCGACCCGTAAGGATAGTAAAGGTTAGGTAAACACATGACCAAATAAACTATGAAATTTTACATAAACATCATAGTAACAATACTAGTGAATTTTGAAATAATCTTTTTTTCCCGCGAATTAATTCCAACTTCCCCTAAATTAGGTAATTTTTAAAAAGTGACAACATTATTTTTGACGTTATAATTCTGAGCGAATAGCGATGCGACCGCGTGCCGCGTGCCCTGCCCCTCTTCGCCCCCGCCTGTATGGCCTACCGCACATGTTTTAAGTTACCTCTTTTTGCGAAATAATATTTATTATGTTAGGGGATTTTTTTTTAAGTTTAGCCCGGCTTTGTAGGCATTAGTAGAATCAGTTATCGATATCTAACAATACCTTCACGGTTCGGACAGGGTTTTCTTTACATATTGTATACTAGCTTTCCGCCCGCGGCTTCGTCCGCGTGGAGTTCGGTTATATCGCGCTTTTTAGATTTCCCTCGGGAACATCATATTTTTTCGGGATAAAAGGTAGCCTATGTTTTTTCTCAGGGTACAAAGATTGTCTGTGCCAAATTTCATCAAAATCGGTTGAGAGGTTTAAGCGGGAAAGCGTAACAGACAGACAGACAGACAGACAGACATACAGACAGACAGACAGACAGACAGAGTTACTTTCGCATTTATAATATTAGTATGGATTATAACAGTTTTGAATGATTGTACAAAATAATTTCTGAAATAAGTTTGCAATTTAACCGTAGGTATATGCAAGCCTACTAGATATCTCAGTTTACATATTTTATTAGAACTTTCCTTTCCTGAACTTTCAAATAAAAAATTAATTATAAGAAAATGCAACATACAAACTCGTCTACTTGGTATAAATTAGTAACCCTAGAGATCGCGCTGTACTTTGTGTTTCATCGCGTTGTTAAGATGTCCACCCCCAACTGATGACTCCAACCCCATGGGACTGGTATAACCTACTAAATTGTCGAATTGCCAGGTTGGTCTCTCGTTGTCATTGAATTTTTTCATTGTAATTAATATATAATATGAACACGTAAACACTTGCCGACAGCCTCCGTGGCGTAGCGGTAGCGAACGCGATCATTGCGCAAGGAGGCGCGGGTTCGATCCCCGCACAGTGCAAATATTTGTATGCATGAATATGAATATTTGCACTGGTCTGGTCGTGCCTCGGAAAGCACGTTAAGCCGTTGGTCCCGGTTGCCATACGATTCCGAACATCTAGTGGCAGTCGTTACGGGTTGTTGGAGCCCTTAACAGACTAACAATTGGTCTAACTGCAATGCTTCGATATCGCCTTCGGGTTGCGGAGGTCAGACAGCAGTCGTTTTACGGAAAATCATCGAAGTTTAGCCAAAATCAGCAGTTAGACTGGTAAAGCGGACCCCAGACTCCAAAGCTGAAAAGCTACGGATGCGACTGGGATTAACGCTGAGATGATAATGATCTACGTAATCACTTGCAGGATATAGTAACTGATCCGCAGACAATGCACATATGCGACATTTACCTATTTAGCCGTAGAAACTTGAAGTTTCCTTGCCTGATTATCACTCTATGTTATAATACCTTCCCACTACGCGTAGTGGGAATCAAATGACAACATTTTTCGAACTTTCCCTGTGTAGTTGAAATCTATAACTCTTTCTTTAGTTATTTCGTACCCCATGTCAATTTAATGGAACAAAGAACCCATTTCTTAAGTGGGGACGCTTATTGTAAAGTACGGATCCCTACACTGAGCATGGCGCGACATATTCTTGGCCGATTTTTTTAATGTATTTTTATGATGTACAATAAGGTTTCTATACATTATATACAAATAAAATTTAAAAATCTTCTGTAACTCTTTTTAGAAGTTGTTTTTCTGAGGTAATTGGTGGCATTTCTTTTAATTCAATCTCAAATTTGATGATTTTTCTAAATTTATATTCCCTATTCGTATCATAGAAACAACATAATTTCTTACTGTAAATTTATAACATGATAAAATAGTTTCAGGTTCGCTTTGTTTCTGCCTAACTGCCTCAGGTTCGCTGGTTCTGATTGGCTTCTCATGCATGACTGTAACTGTTGCTCACAGACTCAGTTTAATTGCTTGATGTGGCGTGCAATAGCCCGGTGGGCGTAAACACTAACGGGAATTTAGGAACAATTTCCTGAAGCCCTAATTTATTTTTTATACATTAACTTTACGCCCGAAATTCCCAAAGGTGTACCTGGACACAGTCACGATATTTCACCTTCAGTTAAGTTACTTTTTTGTACGTTACATAACATTAAATATACAATGTACTAAGTATTTACACACTATATAACCTAAATATCCCTCGTTCTCCCTCTTGTCAAAAATATTCAGTATATTTCCGACATGTTCTACAGACAGGTGATGCTTGGGGAAACTCGGAGGAAAGTGCGGATTCAGCTTCATAAATTATTTGTACATTAGAGCTCTTAAGAAAACTACTTACTTATCCGTTACGATGTGATAATCTGCGTGGAATTGTATGTTTGTTGAGTTTTTTTTATACTGCTTTATTAGTTTCATATGTATGTACATATGTAACGGAATCCTTTAACTTCATTTTCACCTATTTCTACGATTGATTGAACTGTTCAAATGAACAGGGGTCAAGAGCCGATGGCAATACTATACTATAAAAAATAATTGTTCGGTTGCTATTAAAGCGTGTTTTTTTTTAACTATAATTTTATCATTATCATTTCAGCCGAATGACGTCCACTTCTTGACATATGGCTCCCCCAAGGATCACCACGACGACCGGTCCTGCGCTTCCCGCATCCAGCAGTTTCCAGCGAACTTCACCAGGTCGTCGGTCCACTTTGATGGCATTTGTTTAATTTCTAGCATTTATAATTTATTTATCTATCTATCTATACTAATATACAATATGTAAAGAAAACCCTGTCCGACCCATAAGGATAATAAAGGTTAGGTAAACACATGACCAAATAAAATATAAAATTTTACGTAATCATCATAGTAACAATACTGGTGAATTTTAAAATAATCTTTTTTCCCGTGAATTAATTCTAACTTCCCCGAAATTTGGTAATAGAGTGACAACACCATTTTGACTGTACGCTTATGCGATTCAACCACGCGTCGCGTGCCCTGCCCCCCGTCGCCCGTGGAAGGGTGTCCTACCGCACATGTATTTACCTCTTTTTGCAAAATTCCAGCCAGCGTGTCTTGAATCTCGTCTGGAGTTGCGACTTCAGTCGAGTCTTAAGTCGCGTTGCACTTTGTATATCTTATTTTAAATATTCACTTACGCTATTTAGTTTTTGAGTTACGATAAAACAAATCGTAAATTAAAAAAAAAGCAGCCGTGATTTATAATTTAATACAAGTTGTTGGAAGTCCTTTGTCTTTGTTTAAAAGAAACATAGTTTAAAAAACTAAAAAACCCAGCTTTTAAAAAATATCAAACTAAAAAGTTAAAAATAATTTTAAAACAAGCGTGAGGCGCTTAATATACAAAAAATATGGCACAAAGCGCCTAACGCTTTTTTTTAAACTATAATTATTTTCAACTGTTTAGTTCGATATTCTTTTAAAAAAAAAAACTAACAAACGTATTGAAAACGGTGGTACATTTTACAGTAATGAGCCGCTCACTCATAGTCCAAAGAGTTAGAGACGGACAAACAAACAAGCAAACAAGCAAGAAAGCAAGCAAACAAGCAAGCAAGCAAACAAGCAAGCAAACAAGCAAGCAAACATACAAGTGAAGCTAATAAAAAGCATGTAAAAGACTTCGTAATTTTTTAGTAGACAAGGCTTATTATAATGTTGCAGACTTTTTGTTGGAGAAAAATTTTGGTTAGTTTAATAGAAACTGACATGATTATAATAAATAATAAATTGTTTATTTCTCACATTTGTACATAATTTTTACAAAAATTTTCTTAACTCTAAGTAGCACTGATGTATAATTTGCCTGAACTAGGTAGAACCTGTGCTTCAGGCGTAAAAGTGCTTATTGTATTTTTTATTTTATTTTGCAATAAATTAACAATAAAAGTAGTACGTAAAAATCTAGGACACAACGGAAGTATACAGTGTTATTATTAGTATCCTATTGCTTACATAGTAATATTAGATAATGCAATGATTATTTTTTTCTAAATTTATTTACATACTGTAAGTAGGTCTTCAGTCTGCTCATATAATAAACCTTGTAGATAATTAAAAACAACATTCTTACAGCTAAAATAATTCAAATTATAAATATTTAATACTCTATTTAACCTATTGTATAAAAAGGGCCCTAATAACGTATAGAATTTGTGTGTAAATGCATATTTAGAGGTAGAGGATGAGCTGCACACTATATCATTCCGCCTTTTGGTAATTATAATAGCGTTGTAAGTAAGCGTAGCATGCTGTTTTAGTGTTATGTGCAGTATATAAATTTGCCGAACTGACAAAACTTTGAATACAGTTTTTTGAATACAAACATCAGTTTACGTACTCTTGTAACCAAACTTTCAATATGTTGTCTAAAGGATAGTGTGTTGTCAACAAAGACTCCAAGATGTTTTAGGCACTTTGTTTCAAGGATCTTAATACAGGTACAAGAAGTGATAGACGATTTGTTACAGCGGTGAGCGTATATATGGGAATCAATTGTTTTGTTATCAACATTGCGCATTGTGAAATGAATATATTTTGTTTTCTCAGCATTCAGTGTTGATAAATTACAACGAAGCCAGTTAAGAACGGAGTTAAAGCCTGCCTGTGCTATGCCATACAACTCGGAAATCGTTTTTGCGGTGAAGATATTCGCAGTGTCATCGGCGTACGATATTATTTTGCCATTTACTACATTTAAGTTACATCATTGATGTATATAAGAAATAACGATGGACCAAGGATGCTGCCTTGTGGAACTCCAAAACCTAGAGTTTTTTCTTCATCACTAGTCATATACTCGATTCGAACACATTGCGATCGATTGCTTTAATAATCTTTGAAGAGTTTCAGCTGTGTACCTCTTATTCCTAAAGCCTCCAGTTTATTCAAAAGCAAAGGAACAGATACGGTATCAAAAGCTTTTGCTAAGTCAAGGAAGATAGTTAAGATCTGGTTTCCATCACCGAGTTCTTGTGCAACGTGGTCTGTTAACTTTTGTACAGCATTCGCTGCTGACAATTTGCTTCTAAACTCGAACTGTGAAGGAGACAATAAGTTGTTCGCTTCTAAGTAACTGACTAGTCTTTTGTTTATAATTTTTTCCAATATTTTAGACAGTGCAGGCAGTATAGATATTGGTCCATAATTATTCACTACATCTCTACAACCACTTTTAAAAATAGGAATGGCCGTCGCTTTTTTCAAACTTTTAGGAAAAATTCCCTCTCTGAGGCACATCTGAAATATATACGTTAAAGGGCGTACCAAAATGTGTCTAAAACGCTTTAGTATTTTATTGTTAATATTGTCCCAGCCCACCGCACAATCATCCTTCAGCTCTGAGATGATTTGTTCAATTTCAATTTCGTCCGGGTCCAATAGTGCAAAAGATTTTACACAGCTCTTTAGAGATGTCTGATAATGTACGGCCTGGTCGCCAGATTGGTTCAGAAGTGGTCCAGCGAGGGATTTCCCTACGTTCAGAAAGAAGTTATTTACAAAATTAGCTGATGATAGCGGTGATGAGTTAGTGAGCAGTAAACTTGAAACTGATTCCCGTGGCTTATTTCTGTAAGTCAAGTTTTTAATGTGTTTCCATATCTGTTTGCTATTATTACCTGCTTTCTGTAATTCGTTTTTATCGTACTCAATTTTAAGTTTTTTCAAGAGATTGTTACAAAAGTTCCTGTATCTCTTGTATGTAACAAGAAGCATTCTAATGTCAGGAAAAAGTTTGGTCTTCTGATGTAGTTTATCTCTGTGCCTTATACATCGGACAAGGCCCGGAGTAATCCACGGTTTAATATTAAAATACTTACGATTTAATGTTGTGACGGTCGTATTATGTAATATTGCTTGCTGGACATTATTAATTTAATACGATAAAGACGACTCAGCGTCAGTAGAATTGTACACAGAGCTAAAATCAATTTGGACTTTGACACAGGGCGATTTTGCTTACGTAGCGTTAAGTTAATTGTTAATAGGACGGCGTTATGATCGGTTATTGTTGAATTAGTAACTAGGGTAATATATGGTAAGGGAGTTTTTATCATCATGTGATCGAGACATGAGCCACTTTGATGTGTCGATAGCGTATGACCGGTGTGAAGCCCATGGAATGAACATAAATTTAGGTAATTTTGAGCACCGTTTTCTGCTCTGATGTTTATGTTAATGTCACCCGTTAATATGATGTGCTTAAAAGCGGAAAGACTTTCACAAGCCTGGTCTAAGAAATGGTGAAAGGAGTCCAGATTTCTAAATGATGGGGATCTATAGATAGCTATAATTGCTATAGTTGTACCTAATTTAATTATAAGGCAGTTACAGTCTACTTGAGTCTGTTCTTCGACTGAGGCAATTATCGATTGTTTAGCGTAGACCAACCCCATCGTTTAGATTCTGGTTATTCGTGTTATGGAAAGAGTTGTATCCCGTCATAGTAGGGATGTTATCTTGTCGTTTTGATAACCAACATTCGGTTAGTATTATGATATCGCATGCTATGTCCAGTCTATGAAGAAAAATGTTAAAGCTGTCAAAGTTCTTACAGATACTACGTATATTTTGTGTTAGTACTATAAAAGGTTTTTGATATCCGGAAAGATATTGTTTGCAATTGTCAACCTCACATGTTTTAGATTCTGACTGAAAAGTATTGTCTATTTCTGTAATTAAATTATCCATAACTAAAATATACCTAAACAAAGTATGTACTTCTGTGTATAGATGTAATTAGAGCTAAATAGAATCAAGTGTTTGGCGCTCTTAGGCGCCTTCATAATCTACTGAGTTGATATACCTGAATTCAGCGGCCTTTCTTGCTGGGCAATCAGAATCTCCCGTCTTGTGGTTGCTGGGTTTGTTATAGCGCTTGCAGGTTGCGCATTTCAGCGAGTCTTCTTTCAAAGAGCACTCTTGAGCCGCGTGACCATCTTGTCCACAATGGCCGCAAGTTGAAGTGGTGGATTTGCAGGTCTTGGCTGCATGACCGTACTGCTGGCACTTGAAACACCGAGTCACAAGGGTGAAGTCTCATACAGGGCACGATGTCCAGTTAATGTAAAGTCTGTTCTGAGACAAAAGGGCTTTCCGTACGCTGGCTGGTACTTCAACCACGTATTTGCAGCTGTCAGCATCCCTTTTCCCTGACTTATGGCTTAATTTAATTGAGGTCAAAAAGGTCCACAATATTTTGCTCAAAAATGTGTTTAAAGACCTCTTTTTCTTCCATATTAGTCGGGACCCCAATAATAACAATACGAGGCTTCCGCTTTCGAGGCTCATCGACAGTAAGTATAGAGGTGGAACGCTCGACAGTCTGCTTTAATTTCTGGATGTCGTCCTTGTTCTCCGTGCTTATTATAACACCTCCGTTTTTTTGTCTTTCGAAGTCCACGCACCTTCAGCTTCATTTCTTCCGGGCATACAATTTTTTGGACTAAGTTTATGGTCTCTTCGCTGGTCTTCGTATTGTCACTAGGATAAATAGCGACTGAGCTAATTGGATGAGGGTGAATAAGGCTTTTGGTCCCCTTTACCATGTCTGCAAACGAGGTGCTTTCCTTGTTTTATTTATAAAGGGTCTCTTGTAATTGCTGCTTGATCTCAGCCAAACTAGCAGATAGGTCTTCATTTTCCTTGAAGTTTTGCAGGGTGGCGTAGTTTTGGAGGGCTTTATATTTTAATGACTGGTATTGCACAGCCATTTGAGAGACTCCGTGTTCGACTTTACGGCAGAGGCTGCTGATCCTAAGTTTCTGTTCGGAGTTCATTTTGCCCTCCGAAGCTATGGTGCAAACTTCATGCAAGCACTGCTCAATGCTGGACATCCACGACTGGATTTCTGGAGTAGAAAAAATTGTTTCATCCTGAACTTGACTTCTGGATGTTGCAGCTGATGGTGAAGAGCGTGGCGGTAGACCGCCCCAAACGGAGGGGCTACTATCCATGTTTACGAAAAAATATCACTTAGTTTTTGTCCATACTTGCCATAAAAATCGTTCAACTACACAATAAAATTCTATGATTCTATAACTAGGTCACAATTAAAAACTGTTAATTTATGCAATTATTAAATTGATTTGATGAGCACGTCCGTATGTACTAATGGCGTAACAAGCTGTCATCGCGATTGATGAAATTGAAATAGAATTATTGTGTTTATTGATAGATTTATACATATTAAGCAGACAATGAACTAGAACTTTTATAAGTTCTAGTTCATTGTCTGCTTAATATGTATAAATTCAATGCCAATTTCATATGTACCTTATGGTACATATGAAATTGGCGTTTTTTTTATGGGAGGAATAAAAGTCGGTTATTTTTTTATATATATTATATTTATTTAATCAAAGTATGACCCATTGCTATCTATGCACTTCTGTCATCCCATAGGTATTTCGTTTATGCCTTTTCTAAAAAAAAACATTAGGACAGGGATCAATAAAATCTTTGAAGGCGGTTTGCACTACCTCATCGGAGTTGAATTTTTTTCCATGCAAAAAGTTATTAAAATTTCTAAAAAAAATGGTAGTCTTACAGGATGTCTTAAACATTCCAATTGAAGCTACTCTAATTTGGTAGCAGTCTGTTGTGCAGTATATGGTCTCGCGTTGCGCGTGCCAAAGCAGCAGTGGCCTTGTGCGATTGACCAGTCTCGGTTGTTTAGCGGCTAGTTTATCCATCATTATGTGGAGCTGCTCATAGTAGAGATCTGCAGTAATCGTCTCGCCAGATTTAAGGAATCCGTAGTGCACCACACCGGCACTAGTCCACCAAACGCTGACCAGTAACTTTTTTCCAGTCAATTTTCCTTTGGAGCAGAATATGGATTCAGTAATGTAACGCAGCAGTCGACGTGCGTTTGTCGGTTTGCTTCACTCAATTCATGAGGTACCCACCTTTCGAGCTTTCTTATCTTCCCAATTTGTTTCAAGTGGATTAAAACAGTTTTATCTCTAACACCGCAGCCTGCAGCTAACTCGGACGTAGTTTGCGATGGATCCGCTTCTACAATAGCCTTCAATTCTTCATTGTCGACTTTGGTCTCCGGCCGTCCACGGGGATTGTTCTGTAGGTTGAAATTTCCAGAACGAAAACGTTGGAACCAAAACGCACTGTGCTTTCTCTAGCGACACCACTGCCATACACATAATTAATTCTTCGAGCCGTTTCTGCAGCACTGGTGCCACGGCGGAACTCATATTCCTAAATAACGCGAAGTTTTAAGATTTCCATTTTGTAAACTCAATGACGCAGATAAAATATGATCGAAACTAAACATTATTACATACGAATAAGAGTTGAACTTCTACTGTTTTATTTAGCGCGATTACCCCCAGGTGATCGGTCCACCTTGTTGGGGGCCTCCCTACGCTGTCAATATATACTAATAGGTATCAGAGATTAAATTAATTACTCAATATATACCACAAACTTTTCACTTAAAAATAAGTGTACTGTAGAGTACCTATAAATAAACAAAATATTAAGCAGTGCTTCCTAACAGGGACAACTTCACACAAAACAATGATGGGGAGATAAATGAAGGGGCCCGACGTTATATAGTAACAGCTGCACTTGTCGATCAGTCAGGTTAAGCTACGCTTGCCGCGGTTGGTCGACAGATGACCATCTTTATATACCGAGACCCCTTCGGAAAGCACGGTAAGAAATAAGATAATTTTTTGTCATTATTATAAACTAGCGCTTGACCGCAATCTCGCATAATGGTAAGCATTGACGCAATCGATGATGGTAAAGCGCATTAGTTTATTAATAACCTATTCACACTAGCCTTGAAGACACTCAAATTGCAGTCCGACGGAAAAACCGCCTCTGGCAAATTGTTCCAGTCTCTCGATGTTCGCGGTATGAAAGAGGAGGCGAAACGCTTCGTCCGAATCGTGGTGATGTCAACGATGTAAGGGTGGAAACTCGCCGTGCGACGGGTCATCCAATGGTGGAATGGAGATGGAGGAATTAAATCATGCAATTCCCTCGCACTAGGCGCTGGAGACTGTTTTGAGCATAAAATAATAATAAATAATTTATTTTCAGGCATTGATAAAATATTAAACAGATACGATATATTCTAACAAACTGACCAAAAAAAAAAAATATGCCGAACACAGCAGCAGCACACATGCATATTTTTATTCGGCATACATTGGTACAGTGTGAGTGAGATGGGGCGCAATCTAAAGCATAGAGAAGAAGAAAAAAGATGGCTAGTGTTTGTCGTTTGCGCTGTTAGTGTTTGTCGTTTGTTTTTACGAGTGTATCGAGAGTGACTAAAGCGAGATACAGGACTTACTTCCTTTTGTACGCTTCATTTTTAGTGCGCTAGTGACATATCTACCTTAGTTTAATATTTTATCAATGTTTTCAGGTCATAAAATCCATTTTATTATTCAATCAATACACAACTAAAACAGTAGTGTTAGTCATCATCATCATCATCATCAGCCTCTACTCGTCCACTGCTGGACTCTGCGCAGGAAACTGCTCGATCCTGAGCAGTTCTCCGCCAGCCACTACCAGCCACCTTTTTGATGTCGTTGCTCCATCTCGCCCAAGGGCGCCCTACGCTACGTTTGCCGAGACGCGGTCTCCACTCGAAAGACGCTCAGCGAGCTATGGAGGGGGCTATGTTGGGCGACTCTCTAAAGGACAGCATCAGAAATGAGGTGATCCGACAGAGGACCAAAGTCACCGACATAGCTGAGAGGATTAGCAAGCTAACGTGGCAATGGGCTGGTCACATATTCAGCAGGACCGACAATCGTTGGGGTAAACGAGTAGTGTTTGTATTAAAATTATATTAGTATTACACTAAAATTTTGCTGAAAATTAAGTAATTTTAGTCTGTACGTGAACGATACAGCAGTTCTTGCAGAACCGCCCAGCAAAAGGAGTCGGGATATTGTTGGGGTACCGCTTCTGCATGATTGTGTTGAAACAATCCACCTCAGCAAACGACCCCGACCCGCTACAGAAGCGAGGCAGCCCAAGAGCAACCTGAATGCATTGTTATATGTATTGGATTGGACGTATAAAGCACTATACTATACAGAGTGATGCTGACAATACGACAGTAAATTAAACATCGTGTGAGGTACACGATGTTTAATTTACTGTCACAACACATTTTCAGTCTCCCCATAAAAAATCATTTAAATATCTCCATTAGTTTAGTTACAGGAAATTATTTTTCATTTTTCACATTTTCTACATGATGTACATGTTGATAAGGAAGCGCTTACAGGTTAATGATCGCCGCATCCTGCGGCACCAAACTCGATACAGGATCGCGCTGTCGCCGATCCGAGGTCAGTGTACCAATATTTTTAAAGGATGTTCTATTCCGTTTGCAATTTTATGCGATTTAGTTTGTTTGAAATTTTCGTTTTTTTTTTTTTTTGATGCTAGGTTTTTTTTCTATGGTTTAGGATTATTCCTATGAACCAGCGTTGTTCGTGTTTTAATTTATTGTCGTATTGTCAGCACCACTCTGTATATATGTGTAGCCCATCCGCCAGTTTAAAAGAACGTACAAAGAACTCTAAATATGGCTTTCACACCAAGCAAATCAAAAGACAGCGCCTACTTTCCCTTTCAATATCTGCATTGTCTTCCAAGTCAAAGGTGTCTACGATATTTAAACGTATCAACTCCATTAATTGGGTACCAGTTGAGCTTAATAGCCGGCAAGTAATCAGGTCACCTCCCTCTGGCCCGAAAGGTCATGCAATCACTCTTACTCGTATTATAGGTACAACAAATTATGTGTATTGTCGTTCCAATAAGCAGAAATTGTAGTTTTGAAGACTATTTTCAATGATATCCACTAGATTTAAAAATAAGATAATGGTATCCGGTGGTAAGTACATACTTGATTTATATTTTTTTTTATGTTGTAAATTTAGTGCTTGTCGCGATCCCGCCTGATGGTAAGCAGTGATGCAATCGTTGATGGTAACGCGCTAGTTTATTAAGAGCTTATTCACCTTAGTGTTGAACACACTTAAATGGTAATCAGGCGGGAAGAGCAAAATGCAAAATGGCAAAATGTTCCTGTCCTTTAATATACCTAGCTGGTACAAAAACGAGGAGAATTACTTCGTCCTAATCGTACCGGTATCATCAACAATTTCGGAAACAAATCCTGTTTTTTTTTTCAGTTCAAAATTCATTCTAAATTAAGAATAGTAAGGTTTGCGTGTAAATGTGGCATAAAAAAATTAACCAATGTTATTTTTTTTTTAATAGCCGTTTGGGAATTTCTGTAGACTTTGTTATTTTTTTAATGGAATCGCATAAAGTCAATCGCATGCCGTTAAGAAAAATAAAAATATTTTTATGCTATTATGCTATTATTCTGTATGAGAGGAGACCTGTGCCAAGCAGTGGGACGATAAAAAGGTTTATAATGATGATGCAAATTCGACTTGCTCTTTGCTGGTTCTTTGAAATTATGAGTTACAATTAGGATAATTTAGTGTTGTTATAAAATAATTACGAGTGGGCATTATCAACGAAAAAATTAAACACGAACTTTGCATTCATATCATAGTAGAAGAGGTTAGATACCCCTGTCTTGGGCTCAGAGTGAGCAAATAGGTAGTTTTTTAAATACTTTTTGTTAGGTTTTTCACCTCTCCATCCCATACTCCCAGATACTGAATAAAAACGTTCTGAGAACACTATTTTCGTTTTACAGTTTTTTATAATACGTCTTCAAACCTAAAGTCGACGACCCTCTTGTAGGATTTAATTTAGCGCAAACGTAATATCGGTGACCCTACAGACGGCACTTGCAATATGTTTGGCGGCAAGGCGAATGAGTTCTATGAAAAATAGGCGAAGTCGATAGTGTTAAGCTGTATAAGCTTAAACTTAATTATGTACCGATTGTTCGTAACATCTTTAATATTAAAAACGCCATTTTTATCATATTTATATAATAACTAGCTTTCCGCCCGCGGCTTCGCCCGCGTCGAGTTCGGTTATATCGCGTTTCTTAGATTTCCCTCGGGAACATCAATTTTTTCCGGGATAAAAGGTAGCCTATGTTCTTTCTCAAGGTCTAAAGATTGTCTGTGCCAAATGTCATCAAAATCGGTTGAGAGGTTTAAGCGGGAAAGCGTAACAGACAGACAGACAGACAGACAGAGTTACTTTCGCATTTATAATATTAGTATGGATGATAGAATAGAATAGAATATTCTTTATTATGTACAGTCAAGACTAAAAGTCGAGTTACAATCTCACAAAACTATGGCCAAGCAATACTAGTTGTAGTTACGACCTTCTTCTATAATAAAGTTTGATACACACTTATACACTTTGACAACTTGCTGCCCGCTTATGATTGTTAGGTACTACTTACTAATTTCAACGCTCACAGTAAGTGTTTAAATAGCCTAGCGGTTCTCGTCTTGATAGTCGTTCAAGGTGGTTCGAGTTCAAATCTAATAACTTACAAAATATTTTTGAAATGTTTATTGGTGAGTTATGAATGCTGACAACAAAAATATGTAAAAATACCGATCCGCAACTTAACGATGATACTTTATTTTAAGATTTTTTCTATATTAGAGTCATTATGAAAAGATGACGGTAGATTTGAAACAAACTGAACAAAAAATATTCCACTACCTACAATAACTATTATTAACTACAATAACTCAAATAATATTACTTAGCTGTTGTTGGTTGGTGAACATATAGTTACGAGTTCGTGTTATTAGTTTTACTTTTTAATCAATATGCAGGCATATGCAGCAATATATCTCAAATATCATAATATGAAACCGGCTTTTGTGTAAGTTGTTTTTATTATTATTTGGGTAAGGTGCAAACTAATCTCTTGTTGAAAGTGTGTAATAAATTTGTTATTGTTTTAGAGAAATACTGTAAGCCAAAGTCAAGAGGTTGGAGGACGAAGGTGGCTTATGTGTCGAGACAAGTGGAACGAAAAAACAATATTTACCGTTGAATAAACCTTTGAATCTTGCGAAGAAGAGAGGTTGCATTTGTGGTTTAAAAATAAACTGGCGATACTGGTGGAGACTTATCGAGCTAAACAAAAAAAAAAAAAACAATTTATAACAATCACAGTGCAGAAGTGTCCTACAAAGTGTTTTAAATATATGTATATGTGTATGTGTATGTGTATATCGTAATAACGGACTCTAAACCAACTAAGCTAGCTACTCTAAACTAGCTAAGTGACAGTAATATGTTCGGTTGGCTTAATGGCTAACAGATGTCGCCTTTTGCAATTTCAATACAAATTACTTTTGGTAAATTATAAAAACAATAATTTCGGAATTCGATAAGAAATGAGTTCGTTTACTTTTGAACTAAGAAAGCGCTTGAAGATTATAATCTCATGCCTTCAAACTCCGAAAAAAGGCACTGCAGGATGGCATGCTATACCCGCAAAAAAATTGTAAATGTAATAGGCACTGTTTTGTGTTTTAAGTATAGATTATTTTATGATTGTAATAATATTCAGGTTAAGCTTCAATCCTCTTTTCTTTAAGAAAATGAATAATTAAGCTATAACCTCTTTAATGATAATATATAATACTATAACTTTCATATCTAAAAACCAAAAATGTTTTTTATATTTTTTACCATAATAATATCATAAGTTTGTCAAGGATTACTTTTATATAAAATATTACAATGCTGCCATTTCAACGTTTGTTTCATTTATTAGTATACTTAAGTATATCTATACCGAATAATATATAACTTTATAACATATTGCATTATATTATATATTATATTACATCTATAGTAAACTAAAACATATAATAAAAACCTATTTTGGTATAAATATTCAGTAAATTTTCCTATTCGTTTAAATATTATTTGCAAACATTTTTATTTTAAAATACAAATCAGTTATCATATTTTGAAATTTTAGGAAACAACAAAAAGATTTGCCGTTATTAAGGATCGAACCCACAATCGCTCGCTTATGATAGACCATTGTTAAGTGCGGCCGCTAACTTAACTTCAAATGAAGTAACGAAATTCTGCATTACTTTAAAGAAAGATGAAGACTGCGATAATAAAAATAATGCGTTAGTGTGCGTGGCCGGTTTAGCGCAGGCGACAGTAGTCTTTAAGGTGGGAATGGACTTCTACAACTGATTGTACACCATACAGATTACAGAACATAAATAAAAATATTTTACAAAGGGTGACACAATGGGCGGCCTTATCGCTAAGAGGAGGATTTCCCTTTTAAAATAAATTAAATAACATATTATTCATGCAACTTGAGATCACGGTGTTATACAAGCAAAGCGTTATTTTCAAATGGTTTGATTACACCGCGAAGAGATTCTGTTTAAGAATTGTGCTCTAATGTTTAGTTTTTAGGACATTACAGTAAGGGTCAAAAGTGGAATACCACTTTTTACACTTATTGTTATTGCAATAAAGTTCAAAAGTGGTTATGCACTTTTAACTATGGGCAAGAATTGGGGATAAAATAGACATAGTCGGCTGGCTGTGTGCGTGCTGTATGCAAATTTATGTTGTTGACACCTCTACGATCCGACCGGAGCGTTTCGCTTTGTCTTTTATACCGCGTATATCGAGGGACTGAAACAATTTGCCAGATGCGGTGTTTCCATCTGATTATAATTTAAGCGTCTTCAAGGCTAGAGTGAATAGGCTCTTAATAAACTAGCGTGCCTTACCATCAACGATTGCATCACCATTAGGCGGGATTGCGGCCCCGCTATCCTTACTAATATATATGGGAAAGTGAGTTTGTTTGTTTGTTCCGCTTTCACGCCGTAACTACTGAACCGATTGCTTTGAAATTTTGCAGACGTAAAGTTAGAAGTCCGCATTAAATAATAGGGTACTTTTAAAAAGCGCGATATAATCGAACACCACGCGGGCGAAGCCGCGGTCGGAAAGCTAGTGGTACTTAATTATTAAAAAAGCAGCGGATCCCGGGCTCCAACGCGAAAGCCGCGGATGCGACCGGGATTATACGCTGAGATGATGATGATGAATTAGTTATTAAAAAAAAGAATTTCAGTATTTTAGAACGATCTATGCCTTTCTGACCAGCAGCGCTGGGTAACACGATATTCCTCAGAAGACTGGCCATCAGATTTTAAAATTACCTGTACCGACTGTCAAAGTCCTGCAATTTTTTCTAAAACAACTTGTATATACGAGTGTATTGTTTCTATATGTCTGCTGTTATCTCTTGTTCAAAATTGTTAATATTCATCAAAAGGTTCTATTTTCATAAGCACAAGTTTGCTTTATATTGGGGGAATTTTCGTAGTTTTAATTAAACTGTTTAAATCATAAACTTTATCAAATATTTATGATACAGGTAGGAGTGTTTGTTAAAGCCAAATTATAGAAATAATAGTTTTCCATTCAAGTACCTATTCATGTTTGGAACTTAATAAAGGTAAAATGTTTAATTTGTGAATATATAATTGGAATGAGTTCATTAGCATAGTGACTAATACCTACTGGTAACGGCCCTACGAAAACGATCACACATTACGTATTGTAGATAGAAAATAACTAAATTATTTCATCACCACTTGTCTCAAAACGGTGATGGAAAATATCATGAGGAGATCGACATACGAGCACTAGAACGAAATATTCGAAGGCATTTTATATCCCCCAACTAGGCTTTACCCGCCTGATTTTTTATACATACTTATCGACGCTGGAAAGCGTCGTTTGATAGCCTCCGTGGCGTAGCGGTAGCGAACGCAGCCGCTGAGAAAATAGCGCTGAGGAAAGAATTGTATGCATGATGCATAATTGTTTGCATTGGTCTGGTCATGCCTCGGATAGCACGTTGAGCTATTGGTCCCTGTTGCCATACGAACATCTAATGGCAGTCGTTACGGGTAGTTGGAGCCCTCAAAAGTCCAACAATTGGTCTCATTGCAATGCTTCGATAATGGTCAGACAGCAGTCGCTTCACACAACGCAATTATCGACGTTTAGCCAAATCATCAATTACACTGGTAAAGCGGACCCCAGACTCCAAAGCGGAAAGATGCGACTGGGATTAACGCTGAGATCATGATGATGATGATTTTATTACCTAGTAGTTAGACTGCACGGTTGCAGCCTCCGTGGCGTAGCGGTAGCGGACGCGGTCGCTGCGCAAGGTGGCGCGGGTTCGATCCCCGCACAGTGCAAGTATGCATGAATATGAATATTTGCACTGGATTGGTCGTGCCTCGGAAAGCACGTTAAGCCGTTGGTCCCGGTTGCCATACGAACATCTAGTGACAATCGTTACGGGTTGTTGGAGCCCTCAAAAGTCCAACAATTGGTCTAACTGCAATGCTTCGATGTCGCCTTCGGGTTGTGGAGGTCAGACGGCAGTCGCTTCACGGAAAATGTCGAAGTTCAGCCATATCAGCAGTTGGACTGGTAAAGCGGACCCCAGACTCCAAAGCTGAAAGATGCGACTAGGATTAACGCTGAGATGATGATGATGATTATATTATCTAGTAGTTAGACTGCACGGTTGACAGCCTCCGTGGCGTAGCGGTAGCGGACGCGGTCGCTGCGCAAGGTGGCGCGGGTTCGATCCACGCACAGTGCAAGTATTTGTATGCATGAATATGAATATTTGCACTGGTCTAGTCGTGCCTCAGAAAGCACGTTAAGCCGTTGGTCCCGGTTGCCATACAAACATCTAGTGGCAATCGTTACGGGTTGTTGGAGCCCTCAAAAGTCCAACAATTGGTCTAATTGCAATGCTTCGATGTTGCCTTCGGGTTGTGGAGGTCAGACGGCAGTCGCTTCACGGAAAATGTCGAAGTTTAGCCATATCAGCAGTTGGACTGGTAAAGCGGACCCCAGACTCCAAAGCTGAAAGATGCGACTAGGATTAACGCTGAGATGATGATGATGATTATATTATCTAGTAGTTAGACTGCACGGTTGACAGCCTCCGTGGCGTAGCGGTAGCGGACGCGGTCGCTGCGCAAGGTGGCGCGGGTTCGATCCACGCACAGTGCAAGTATTTGTATGCATGAATATGAATATTTGCACTGGTCTGGTCGTGCCTCAGAAAGCACGTTAAGCCGTTGGTCCCGGTTGCCATACGAACATCTAGTGGCAATCGTTACGGGTTGTTGGAGCCCTCAAAAGTCCAACAATTGGTCTAATTGCAATGCTTCGATGTTGCCTTCGGGTTGTGGAGGTCAGACGGCAGTCGCTTCACGGAAAATGTCGAAGTTTAGCCACATCAGCAGTTGGACTGGTAAAGCGGACCCCAGACTCCAAAGCTGAAAAGGCTTCGGATGCGACTAGGATTAACGCTGGGATGATGATGATGAGTTAGACTGCACGGTTAGCGGAGTGCATAAAATTGCTACGCTGTGTGTCGTGGGTTCGATTCCCGCACGTAACAAATATTTGTATGACCTGCAAGTAGTTATTCCGGGTCTGGCTGTTTGTGTGTGAGTTTATATATTTGTAAACGCACCCACGATGCAAGAGAAATTCCTTGTGTGGGGTAACTCTTTTTTTTACGTGGTCTACGTGATAAAGAGAGGAGGCTTGTGTCTTAGGAGGCAACATTATAGGTATGCTGGTTGTGAGCGTATTTTTTTGATTAATTCATAAAGCAATTTATATTGTGTTAAATATCATCATCATCATCATCTCAGCGTTTGTCCCGGTCGCATCCGCGGCTTTCGCGTTGGAGCCCGGGGTCCGCTTTTCTGCACATTCTCCTCCATTTCGCACGATCTTTAGCATCCTGTGGTAAGTATCATATTTTGTTAAATATCATATGCAATTTATATTCAAATACAAAGAACTAAGAATTAATTATTTATTCATTTAAATTCCAAGCGAATTTCGTTTTAAATGCAATGTCAAACACTTAAATAGAATATCAAAACAGTTTTAAATACAATGTCAAAACAATTTAAACACAATTTCAAACAATAAATATATTTTCAAATAGTTGTAACTTGAATACAAATACCAGCAATATGTATTTTATTATGTAACTAGCTTTCCGCCCGCGGCTTCGCCCGCGTTGAGTTCGGTTATATCACGCTTTTTAGATTTCCCTCGGAAACATCAAACTTTTCCGGGATAAAAGGTAGCCTATGTCCTTTCTCAGGGTCTAAAGATTGTCTGTGCCAAATTTCATCAAAATCGGTTGAGAGGTTTAAGCGGGAAAGCGTAAGAAACAGACAGACAGAGTTACTTTCGCATTTATAATATTAGTATGGATGGATTTGCTCTTTAATTTTGTTTGGATACTTTAGATTAGTTTTATTGATCATCCTGAGTCGAGTACGAGTACGAGTCAAAATAAATAAGTACTTTGTATTTCTATCTGCCAATCTTGTGTACAGTGTAGATATCTTATATCTGGATATCATACGTCTTGTCTGTCGATAAAAAGTATTCTTATATTTTGTCTACAGACTTGATATCTATAATTGTTTGACATAAACCCCTTTATTCATAAAGTTAACTAGTGATTAGCGATTGTTTAACCATACATTTTGGAGTTTTGGCGGGAAAGTCAAGCTCAGTCACGCTCATGTTTCATTGGACTTTTAAAATTATTCAAAGTGTTGTTTACTAAATAAAGTGCTTGATTTATGTAGTAGAAAGTGCATTCAGTAAATAGTTCATAAAGAACAGTACAATATCGCAGCATAGTGGCCACATCATGACTTTGTCTTAAACCTCCCTTGTAAGACGGTTCACGCGGCCGTCTTTTTCGACATGAATAATTCATTACGTGACATTAGCTAAATGCACAAACCGTGCGAAGCCAAAAAAGAAAAAAAAGAAAGAAAAAGAACCATACATTTTTGACGTCTTAACGTCACTTAACTTTAATCATCGTTTATGAATATATACCATAGTGTTTAAGGGGTAAAAGGGTATGGATAAATAGTGACACTATTTGAATTTCGCTTGGAATTAAATTAAATAATTCTTAGTTTTTTTTTTTAATATAAATTACAAACTAGCGCTTGACTGCAATCCCGCCTGATGGTAAGCAGTGATGCAATCGTTGATGGTAAAGCGCGCTAGTTTATTAAGCCTACTCACTCAAAAGAACTGAGTAAATAGGAAGGAAGACGGCAGTTGAGCGCGGTGATGCAATGTTAAACCCAACAACACAACTAACGATGCTGCGTCAGAGGGATATTGATTTGGAGGCCCTCCATAACCAAACTCCCGACACAACAACATTTCGCGCATGGTACCCGGCACGTACATCGCAACACAACTGCTCAGACCCGTCCTCCGTACGGTTTCACCAGACATCATGCCGGAACACGATGAATCGCTTGGCGGCATGACTTTGTCTGGTGGGTGGTAACTTACGCCGGCGGCTGATGTTGCGGCCTACCACCGAGAAAACCGAACTGAACCGAACCGAGAACCGAGTTCTTTGTATTTGTGTATATTTTGATGCTGACTGTCCCAAAAACTACTAACTGGAACACAAAAAAAGAGGCAGGGTATCAAACTGAAATGACATGTTTACAGAGGATCAAAGAGTTATCAAAAGATAATCATAACCAGCAAGGGATCAGATCAGGGGATCCGACCGGATTAAATCATAACATTAATATGGCTTATATGTACACATCGGTTTTTTTATCTGGGTTCGGGACCCTTTGATGACAAATAGACTTATTAGCTATTAAATAAATATATAAAGCTGAGTTTGCCTTTTTGATTGTTTGAAAGCGCTAATCTCAGGAACTACAGGTCCGATTTGAAAAATTCTTTTTGCGTTGGATAGCCCATTAATCCAGTAAGGTTTTACGCTATATAACATCACGCTGCCACCAATAGGATAGGTGCATAACTAACTCCACGCGAACGAAGTCGCAGGCGGCCGCTAGTATACCATAAACACCAACACACAACTTCGCCATCTTTCGGGAAATTCAGGCGTCATGTATGAAAATTTATATAATATACAATAATCAGCCCACATATTCATACTTCTGGGACACAGGCCTCCTCCCATGGGAGGGATTGATCACCTCATTTTATTTTTATGTAACATTCCTGCAACACGAGGTACGCAATTTTGAGGTCTTTCTTGAAGTGGTACGTACAAAAATCAAATTGAGAACCACTGGATTACACTGTTTAAAATATGCTAGCTGTACAGTGTACATATGTAAATTCAAATTTTATTTATGTTTCTAATTGAAGATTCCACTGTCCCGTACGGAACAAATATTTGTGTGCCTACAGGTAGTTACCCCGGGTCTGGCTGTTTGTCTAAGTGAGTTTTAATGTTTGTATACGCGCCCACGATGCCGGTGAAGTTCCTAGTGTGGGCAATGTTGTAAATAAAGAAAAAAAATTTTTCTTTCGTTTCCACCCTTACGTTGTTGACACTACAACGATGCAAACGAAGTGTTTCACCTCGTCTTTATAAAAGACCCCCTACGTACGGTCTCCTCTACGTGGTATACCACGTAGGGGAGACCGGGGTAAGATGGGATACTTAAGAGAAAAAAGATCATTATATGAAAATCAAACTATTTATTAAACATCTTTTACAACAAAAGCAACACTTATAGATTTAATTACCGTAATTATAATCTTTAATAACGCTAAATCACATACTTTTTTGGCAAATAGGAACTTAATGGCACATGTCAAAAATCCCGTTTTGCCCCATGACCGGGGCAAGTTGGGAAACGATGTGGGGCATAATGGGTACACATTTTAATCTGGTCTGCAACGTTCACATATATGTGCCTCTTCATCGTCATTGTCTACAACTGCGCAGGAATTATGGGCCCAGCCATGGCACACGCTATAAATAACCCATCCTTCATCGGACTGTGAATATAAAGACCCACAATAAATGCAAGTACAATCATTTTCATCGTCTTCAGATGGACTAGTATCCGTGTTACTTTCTTTTTTGCGTCTTTTGTTTTCAGTATTTGATTTTGGCTTCTTTTTCTCAGGTATTTTCTTTGCAGTCTTTTTATTGTTAGTTTTGTTTTAATCAGTCGTCGTATAACGGGATACTATCCCATTATGCCCCGACCTTTTTGCCCCAACAGACATATTTTGCAAAAGTACGTACAGTAAAAAACGTACAATTGTAACCTACAAAATTAATCTAAACTAGCCAAGTGTGGTTTGAAATCGCACAAGGAGGATTTCATACCATTACCTACACAAAAAAACGTTTTTGGTTGAAGTTCTTATAGCGGCAACAGAAATACGTCACTATGAAAATTTTAACTAACCAGCTGTCACGATTTATGAGATTTCCTCATCATCATCATCTCAGCGTTAATCCCAGTCGCATGTGAAGCTTTTTCAGCTTAGGAGTCTGGGGTCCGCTTTACCAGTCTAACTGCTGATTTTGGCTAAACTTTGATATTTTCCGTGAAGCGACTGTCGTCTGACCTCCACAACCCGAAGGCGATATCAAAGAATTGCAGTTAGACCAATTGTTGGACTTTTGAGAGCTCCAACAACCCGTAACGACTGCCATTGGATGTTCGTAGGGCAACCGGGACCAACGACTTAACGTGCTTTCCGAGGCACGACCAGACCAGTGCATATTTATTCATATTCCTGCATACAAATATTTGCACTGCACGGGCGTCGAACCCGCGCCTCCTTAGGCAGCGGCCACGTTCGCTACCGCTACGCCAAGGAGGCTGTGGTTTATGAGATTTCCTATACAGGAATAATTGCTAAAGTGGGACAAAGTTAAAAAATAAAACCCTGCCTGGTGATAGACCGACATTAGTAAAATTGAAGTTCGAAAAGTGCAAATTCTCAGCCTAATTTGAATAACTGGTTTTTGATTATGAGACAGTCTAAGTAATCAGATCCCGGTTTTAGAATTCGGCCCTAAAAACCAGAAAGAGTTTCTTTGGAATCCAAATGCCCACGTCGGTAGGCTCGAGATAAGCCATGATTTACTCGTACACCTTTGTTTATAATATATATTGTATTCTACAACCAGATTTGCTTTTATGCCTAATATGCTTTTTTCTCGAGAAGAAAAGCTATCTATGTATATCTCCGTGGTAAATATGGGATTAGTATTGTCTTATTTACTAGCTATCTTCTATTAATCTGCTTATAAAGACAAGGAAAAGTATTTTTGCTGTATAAAAAAATATAAAATTACGGCTGTATTGCCTAGGGGATGTTCAGAGGTCTCCTTATGTGTATATGTAGAAACACCCTCATTTAGCCTCATCATCATCATCATCAGCCTCTACTTGTCCACTGCTAGACATAGGCCTCTTCCATGGCACGCCAACAACCTCGAGCCACTACCAGCCACCTTTTTGATGTCGTCGCTCCATCTCGCCCAAGGGCTTCCTACACTACGTTTGCCGAGACGCGTTTCGTTTAGCCTATTATGTTTTAATTGTAAGTACCGATTCTCATCAGCCAAATAAGACTCCAGACCCCTGAAATCCTACTGAGAAATCCCAAACTCAATAACACTATTGACCTGGAAATCAGTGCCAAGATCTCGTACTGACACAAGACCAATGGAGGCATACTTCTTCAGCCTATAGAGGTCCACTACTGGTCAAAGGCTTAACCCAAGGCCTTCATTGCTTTGGGGGAGTTTGCCATAATCCCCATGCTTGGCAATCGGGTTGGGGAAGAAGGCATTCTTGCATTTCTTTGGTAGTAGGCCATAACATCGGCTACCGGCAGAAGTTACCACCCACCAGACAAATTCTTGCCGCCAAGCGATTCGTCGTGTTGCGACATGATGTCTGGTAAAGCCGTACGGAGGACGGGTCTCAGCAGTTGTGTTGCGATATGTGCTGGGTACGATGCGCCAAATGTTGTTGTGTCGGAAGTTTGGCCGTGGTGGGTCTCCGGATCAATCTCCCTCAGGCGCAGCATCGTTGGTCGTGTTGTTGGGTTCAACATTGCATCACCTCGCTCAACTGCCGTCTTCCTTCCTATTTACCCTTTTTGAGTGAATAAGCCCTTAATAAACCAGAGCGCTTTATCATCAACGATTGCATCATTGCTTACCATCAGGTGGGATTGCTGTCAAGCACTAGTTTATAATCATTAAAAAAAAGTAATTTTTATATTGCATTCCTAGTGTAGTTTTTACACCTAGGTACTTAATGTTTCTTCTTTTCATGTTGCTAGTACTGACAAACGTAAATGTCCACAATGGACCTCATAAGAAGCTTATTAAACTCACCTTGGAGTTCCAAATATGGACAAACCTTTTTTGGGTGGGAAATCATCAAATTACCTCTCCCACTATTCCCCGTATTCCTTCTTGTTCCTCTCCTTGGCAGGCATCGATCCTAAAGGATCCCATTACTATAACGTAGACAAACCTTAAAGTTACTTCTTCAAACTGATAATATTATTACGTAAGTCCTATTTGCACAGCGTACCTATATCCAATTCGTTGTTATCTGATGGGCTGTTGTTCATTTTTTTTTAAATCTATACTAATATATAAAGCTGAAGAGTTTGTTTGTTTGTGCGCGCTAATCTCAGGTCCGATTTGAAAAATTATTTTTGCGGTGGATAGCCCATTAATCCAGGAAGGCTTTAGGCTATATAACATCACGCTGCGAGCAATTGGAGCGGAGCATAACTAACTTCACGCGAACGAAGTCGCTGGCGGTCGCTAGTTACACATATTTTTGAATAGCGGCCGCCAGCGACTTCGTTCGCGTGGAATTAGTCATGCTCAGCTCCTATTGGCAATATGTACGGCTGCGTTAGCTCCCGTTTTCGCAACATTTTTTGTTACTGCTCTGCTCCTATTGTTCATAGCGGGGTTTTATGTAGCCTAAAGCCTTCCTGGATTAATAGGTTATCCAACGCAAAAAGAATTTTTCAAATCGGACCAGTAGTTCCTGAGATTAGACTGCACAAACAAACAAACAAACAAACTCTTCAGCTTTATATATTAGTATAGATTATTCAGAATTATAAGCCATAAATATTTTTAAATAACATCTTATAGTATATCTAATTATTGTGATAAAAATAACAAACTTATATTATAACTTAACTAAAACAATTCACAAACTAAAGTCATCATCATCATCTCGGCATTAATCCCAGTCGCATCCGTAGCTTTTCAGCTTTGGAGTCTGGGGTCCGCTTTACCAGTCTAACTGCTGATTTTGGCTAAACTTCGATATTTTCCGTGAAGCGACTGCCGTCTGACCTCCACAACCCGAAGGCGATATCTAAGCATTGCAGTTAAACCAATTGTTAGACTTTTGAGGGCTCCAACAACCTGTAACGACTGCCACTAGATGTTCGTATGGCAACTGGGATCAACGGACCAAAAATTCAGAAACTAAAGTATGGTGCCAAAAATTCATTCGTATCAATGTCGACTGGTGTCCCCGGATGTACCTATGACGCTGGCGGCATTGCCACGTTGTATGGCATAAGCTGGACCCAAAAGGTCAGAAATGACAACGTCCTTCAGCGCGTTCAAATGCCTCGAAAGTTGTTGCCCACCATAAAGAAACGCAAAATAGATTATCCCCGTTACGTGCTCCGACACGGTAGATATGCGCTACTCATTATGATGGGCAAGGTAGAAGGAAAAAGGCGCGCTGGACGAAAAAGAAAGTCGTGGCTGCGTAACATCAGGGAGTGGACCGGCACTACTTAAAACTGTCCCGACTCGCGGTTGACAAGACCGAGTACAAGAAGCTGACGATCAACCTTCAGGATTGAAGAGGCACAGGAAGAAGAAGAAGATGGCAATGCTTAGCCACAGGCCACAAACACAAAGCTAGCCCTTGGGTCATGGGTAGCCACAGGTCACAAACACAAAGCTAGCCCTTGGGTCATGGGTAGCCACAGGCCACAAACACAAAGCTAGCCCTTGGGTCATGGGTAGCCACAGGCCACAAACACAAAGCTAGCCCTTGGGTCATGGGTAGCCACAGGCCACAAACACAAAGCTAGCCCTTGGGTCATGGGTAGCCACAGCCCACTAACACAAAGCTAGCCCTTGGGTCATGCTTAGCCACAGGTCACAAACACAAAGCTAGCCCTTGGGTCATGGGTAGCCACAGGTCACAAACACAAAGCTAGCCCTTGGGTCATGGGTAGCCACAGGCCACAAACACAAAGCTAGCCCTTGGGTCATGGGTAGCCACAGGCCACAAACACAAAGCTAGCCCTTGGGTCATGGGTAGCCACAGGCCACAAACACAAAGCTAGCCCTTGGGTCATGGGTCTAGCCCTTGGGGGTAGCCACAGGCCACTAACACAAAGCTAGCCCTTGGGTCATGGGTAGCCACAGGCCACAAACACAAAGCTAGCCCTTGGGTCATCTTAGCCACAGGCCACAAACACAAAGCTAGCCCTTGGGTCATGGGTAGCCACAGATCACAAACACAAAGCTAGCCCTTAGGTCATGCAGCCACAGGCCACAAACACAAAGCTAGCCCTTGGGTCATGGGTAGCCACAGACCACAAACACAAAGCTAGCCCTTGGGTCATGCTTAGCCACAGGCCACAAACACAAAGCTAGCCCTTGGGTCATGGGTAGCCACAGATCACAAACACAAAGCTAGCCCTTGGGTCATGCTTAGCCACAGGCAACAAACACAAAGCTAGCCCTTGGGTCATGGGTAGCCACAGGCCACAAACACAAAGCTAGCCCTTGGGTCATGCTTAGCCACAGGCCACAAACACAAAGCTAGCCCTTGGGTCATGCTTAGCCACAGCCACAAACACAAAGCTAGCCCTTGGGTCATGCTTAGCCACAGGCCACAAACACAAAGCTAGCCCTTGGGTCATGCTTAGCCACAGGCCACAAACACAAAGCTAGCCCTTGGGTCATGGGTAGCCACAGGCCACAAACCAAAACTAGCCCTTGGGTCATGCTTAGCCACAGGCAACAAACACAAAGCTAGCCCTTGGGTCATGGGTAGCCACAGACAAACACAAAGCTGGCCACTTTAGATTAAATAGCAGCACTTAGGCCACAAACACAAAGCTAGCCCTTGGGTCATGTAGCCACAGGCCACAAACACAAAGCTAGCCCTTGGGTCATGTAGCCACAGAGCCTGGCTAAAGCTAGCCCTTGGGTCATGCTTAGCCAGGCCACAAACACAAAGCTAGCCCTTGGGTCATGGGTAGCCACAGGCCACAAACCTGCAAAGCCCTTGGTCATGCCCAGCCACAGGCAACAAACACAAAGCTAGCCCCTTGGGTCATGGGTAGCCACAGGCCACCCTAACAATGCTGGCCAGCAGATTCATGCCAGCCACAGGCAACAAACACAAAGCTAGCCCTTGGGTCATGGGTAGCCACAGGCCACTAACACAATGCTAGCCCTTGGGTCATGCTTAGCCACAGGCAACAAACACAAAGCTAGCCCTTGGGTCATGGGTAGCGGGGAAGTGTCAATTACTATTCAGTCAATTCGAAATTTCCCCAAAGAAACTCTTCTGTAGTAGTTGTCATGACTTCAGAATAGGGATGACGTAATAATTATAATAATGGTTTTAACCGGCTCTTAATGAACCAAAAATAATGATAAAGCGTTTACGTTTAATTGAGGATGCTGGTAAGAGCGAAGTACTTAAACCCTTATTTAGAGGGTTTTGTACCTCAGCTAAAAGTTGGTAATTATTGTTTATTTAGGTAAGAGATGTAAAGAAACTGAATATAACTTAATTAATTTTAATTAAGACGTTTGAAATTAAGTAACATAAGAAATCTGTTACGGCTGAGAGCAGCTGTGGCTTAGTGCAATCGGCCGCGACTTACAACGACGTCAGTTCAAACCGCATCAGGCGCTTTACATGGTGTAAATTATTTCATCACCACCGCTCTCAAAAACGGCGAAGGAGAACATTGCAAGGTAGCCGGCATGTCCTAGAGGTAAAACTTCGAATATATGTGACATCTACCAACCCGCACAGGGCCTGCGTGGTAGATTACGGCCAACTCCTTATTTCCGAGAGGAGGTCTGTGTCCCAGGAGTTCGAACATCATAGGCCGATTATGTATGACCAGCCGCCGCCAGCGACTTCGTTCGCGTGGAGTTAGTTATGCTCCACTCCTGTTGGTCGCAACGTGATGTTTATTTTTTTTTTAATTTATTTTATAGTTAGCTAAAACGGTACTAAACCAATTACATTAAATAACATAGAGACAAACAAATACATTAATTAACTTATAAATTACCACTAAAACTAACATGGAATAGTGGACTCTCTCGCATACTTTCTTTCACAGAAGACCAAACATACAAGCATAAGTTTCTTCCATTCATCCGCAAACACATCACATTCAGGGTTGGCCATCAGAAGGGCATTCAGCACTTTTAGGGTACGACAGACCGGGGATTCAGCTCTGGCTACCGTTTTTGCGGGGAGTTGGGCAAAAAGATTGTGCCTGCGGCTTTGACGATGGCCGACATATTTGTCAGGCACAAATAGTCGGCAGAAAAGACCATGGAGCTCTAGGCAGTCTATACGTCCCCGTAATGTCTTACAAGCTACGGTAAGCTGGTTAAAGCCTCTTCTCACTTCCAAAGAGTTAAATCCCAACATCCCTAAGAGGTAGTTGGTGGGGTACATACTCGTAGAGGGAAAAAAATGGTATAACCTCTGGAAGAGGTATCTAAGGAAAATTTTCTGTACCTTTTCCAGCATTAGTGTTTGGGTTGCGTTATAGGGGTGCCATATACAGGCCTAGATTCGAGTTTGCTTGTTATATAGCCTAAAGCCTTCCTGGATTAATAGGCTATCCAATGCAAAAAGAATTTTTCAAATCGGACCAGTAGTTCCTGAGATTATCGTCTTCAAACAAACAAATTTTTGTTGTATATACATAGATTATGCTGGGCCCCAATTCTGTGTGATAATTGTTATTGGGGAATTGGTAGACTTGCAAACCACATCAATATCGTATCTTGTAGAAACCTAAAGGCAAGGAATTGGGCTGTCAACCCTATATATATTTTGACAGTACCCTAGTTAGTTCCAGTACCCTAATTGTTCTCACAAACTGTTTTCTGAAGGAATATTATAATATAGGAAAGTAGTAGCAATAGGTATATACATAATATGTTAAGGTATAACTGACCATGTATGACTTAATTCCGCCATCAACGTTCCATCATCAGACGACCCGTCGTACAACGAGAATCCACCCTTACGTTGTCGACACCGCTACGATCCGCACGAAGCGTTTCACCACATCTTTTTTTTACCACGTTATGTACGTGGTAAAAAAAAGATGAGGCGAAACGCAAAAAGGGCGGGCAAAACAAAAACACAGCCCATTTGTTTTGCCTGACCTTTTTGCGTTTCGCTGTCATGGGTAGCCACAGGCCACAAACACAAAGCTAGCCCTTGGGTCATGGGTAGCCACAGGCCACAAACACAAAGCTAGCCCTTGGGTCATGGGTAGCCACAGGCCACAAACACAAAGCTAGCCCTTGGGTCATGGGTAGCCACAGGCCACAAACACAAAGCTAGCCCTTGGGTCATGGGTAGCCACAGGCCACTAACACAAAGCTAGCCCTTGGGTCATGGGTAGCCACAGGCCACAAACACAAAGCTAGCCCTTGGGTCATGCTTAGCCACAGGCCACAAACACAAAGCTAGCCCTTGGGTCATGGGTAGCCACAGATCACAAACACAAAGCTAGCCCTTGGGTCATGCTTAGCCACAGGCCACAAACACAAAGCTAGCCCTTGGGTCATGGGTAGCCACAGACCACAAACACAAAGCTAGCCCTTGGGTCATGCTTAGCCACAGGCCACAAACACAAAGCTAGCCCTTGGGTCATGGGTAGCCACAGATCACAAACACAAAGCTAGCCCTTGGGTCATGCTTAGCCACAGGCAACAAACACAAAGCTAGCCCTTGGGTCATGGGTAGCCACAGGCCACAAACACAAAGCTAGCCCTTGGGTCATGCTTAGCCACAGGCCACAAACACAAAGCTAGCCCTTGGGTCATGCTTAGCCACAGACCACAAACACAAAGCTAGCCCTTGGGTCATGCTTAGCCACAGGCCACAAACACAAAGCTAGCCCTTGGGTCATGCTTAGCCACAGGCCACAAACACAAAGCTAGCCCTTGGGTCATGGGTAGCCACAGGCCACAAACACAAAGCTAGCCCTTGGGTCATGCTTAGCCACAGGCAACAAACACAAAGCTAGCCCTTGGGTCATGGGTAGCCACAGGCAACAAACACAAAGCTAGCCCTTGGGTCATGCTTAGCCATAGGCCACAAACACAAAGCTAGCCCTTGGGTCATGCTTAGCCACAGGCCACAAACACAAAGCTAGCCCTTGGGTCATGCTTAGCCACAGGCCACAAACACAAAGCTAGCCCTTGGGTCATGCTTAGCCACAGGCCACAAACACAAAGCTAGCCCTTGGGTCATGGGTAGCCACAGGCCACAAACACAAAGCTAGCCCTTGGGTCATGCTTAGCCACAGGCAACAAACACAAAGCTAGCCCTTGGGTCATGGGTAGCCACAGGCCACTAACACAATGCTAGCCCTTGGGTCATGCTTAGCCACAGGCAACAAACACAAAGCTAGCCCTTGGGTCATGGGTAGCCACAGGCCACTAACACAATGCTAGCCCTTGGGTCATGCTTAGCCACAGGCAACAAACACAAAGCTAGCCCTTGGGTCATGGGTAGCGGGGAAGTGTCAATTACTATTCAGTCAATTCGAAATTTCCCCAAAGAAACTCTTCTGTAGTAGTTGTCATCATCCACGTTGTGCTGACTTCAGAATAGGGATGACGTAATAATTATAATAATGGTTTTAACCGGCTCTTAATGAACCAAAAATAATGATAAAGCGTTTACGTTTAATTGAGGATGCTGGTAAGAGCGAAGTACTTAAACCCTTATTTAGAGGGTTTTGTACCTCAGCTAAAAGTTGGTAATTATTGTTTATTTAGGTAAGAGATGTAAAGAAACTGAATATAACTTAATTAATTTTAATTAAGACGTTTGAAATTAAGTAACATAAGAAATCTGTTACGGCTGAGAGCAGCTGTGGCTTAGTGCAATCGGCCGCGACTTACAACGACGTCAGTTCAAACCGCATCAGGCGCTTTACATGGTGTAAATTATTTCATCACCACCGCTCTCAAAAACGGCGAAGGAGAACATTGCAAGGTAGCCGGCATGTC
Source organism: Sesamia nonagrioides (assembly GCA_017933935.1). Classification (NCBI taxonomy): domain Eukaryota; kingdom Metazoa; phylum Arthropoda; class Insecta; order Lepidoptera; family Noctuidae; genus Sesamia; species Sesamia nonagrioides. Next base: position 420,995 of record JADWQK010001955.1, on the reverse strand, counting down.
CTAGAGGTAAAACTTCGAATATATGTGACATCTACCAACCCGCACAGGGCCTGCGTGGTAGATTACGGCCAACTCCTTATTTCCGAGAGGAGGTCTGTGTCCCAGGAGTTCGAACATCATAGGCCGATTATGTATGACCAGCCGCCGCCAGCGACTTCGTTCGCGTGGAGTTAGTTATGCTCCACTCCTGTTGGTCGCAACGTGATGTTTATTTTTTTTTTAATTTATTTTATAGTTAGCTAAAACGGTACTAAACCAATTACATTAAATAACATAGAGACAAACAAATACATTAATTAACTTATAAATTACCACTAAAACTAACATGGAATAGTGGACTCTCTCGCATACTTTCTTTCACAGAAGACCAAACATACAAGCATAAGTTTCTTCCATTCATCCGCAAACACATCACATTCAGGGTTGGCCATCAGAAGGGCATTCAGCACTTTTAGGGTACGACAGACCGGGGATTCAGCTCTGGCTACCGTTTTTGCGGGGAGTTGGGCAAAAAGATTGTGCCTGCGGCTTTGACGATGGCCGACATATTTGTCAGGCACAAATAGTCGGCAGAAAAGACCATGGAGCTCTAGGCAGTCTATACGTCCCCGTAATGTCTTACAAGCTACGGTAAGCTGGTTAAAGCCTCTTCTCACTTCCAAAGAGTTAAATCCCAACATCCCTAAGAGGTAGTTGGTGGGGTACATACTCGTAGAGGGAAAAAAATGGTATAACCTCTGGAAGAGGTATCTAAGGAAAATTTTCTGTACCTTTTCCAGCATTAGTGTTTGGGTTGCGTTATAGGGGTGCCATATACAGGCCTAGATTCGAGTTTGCTTGTTATATAGCCTAAAGCCTTCCTGGATTAATAGGCTATCCAATGCAAAAAGAATTTTTCAAATCGGACCAGTAGTTCCTGAGATTATCGTCTTCAAACAAACAAATTTTTGTTGTATATACATAGATTATGCTGGGCCCCAATTCTGTGTGATAATTGTTATTGGGGAATTGGTAGACTTGCAAACCACATCAATATCGTATCTTGTAGAAACCTAAAGGCAAGGAATTGGGCTGTCAACCCTATATATATTTTGACAGTACCCTAGTTAGTTCCAGTACCCTAATTGTTCTCACAAACTGTTTTCTGAAGGAATATTATAATATAGGAAAGTAGTAGCAATAGGTATATACATAATATGTTAAGGTATAACTGACCATGTATGACTTAATTCCGCCATCAACGTTCCATCATCAGACGACCCGTCGTACAACGAGAATCCACCCTTACGTTGTCGACACCGCTACGATCCGCACGAAGCGTTTCACCACATCTTTTTTTTACCACGTTATGTACGTGGTAAAAAAAAGATGAGGCGAAACGCAAAAAGGGCGGGCAAAACAAAAACACAGCCCATTTGTTTTGCCTGACCTTTTTGCGTTTCGCTGTGTTCAAGGCTAGTGTGAATAGGCTCTTAATAAGCTAGTGCCCTTTAGCATCAATAATTGCATCACTGTTTATCATCAGGCGGGATCTCGGTCAAGTACTAGTTTATAACATTTAAAAAATAATGCCGTTGAAATGCGGTTTTGGAAGTAACAGTTCTTGCGTGAAATATATCGTTTACAAAAAGCTTAATTTGAACAAGCGTTCTTACGTCAACGCCAAAAGAACCGTAAGTAGGCAACTCTTTTTTATGAATAATAAGTATGGAGAGAATAAAATTGACTTTAGCTAACCCAGAAAGACAAAGCAATGAAAATCCACAGTTAATATGCTGTATTTACGTAACTCATCAAAAAACATTTTCTAATCATTACAACCTTTGACGGAGATAAAAAAAGAAATCCAAGAGATTCGTCCTTAAATAAGTAATTTATTTCTAAGCTCTGTACACAACTGAAATAATTTTGTAAATATTTGTGTTTTTAAATAAACACCCGTGTTAAAAGCTTCGCTAGACAAAATGGAATGGAGTTATGTCTTGATACCGACGGTTTCAGTTCACTTTGATGGACGAGTAATTACTTGTGTACCTTACTTAAGGTTACTTATTCAAGGAACTCATAAATTCACCTTTTATACACAATATCTTATATATAAGACTTTAAATTTCTGGAAGTAATTAAGATATATTTTGGAGATGCTTCAGAAAACCCGAAGCGGTAAAAATGTTCCCTGAGACTTTTAGCCCTTAATTAATTTACACGGTTTAGATACTAAAAAATAAGCTGTAAAATTTTAGAGTGCCTACGCTACAAGTCTTTGCGAAGGGTTTTGCACAAAATTTCTACTTTTTTTTTTATAAGTAATAAACTAGCACTTGACTGCAATCCCGTCTAATGGTAAGTAGTGACGCAATCGTTGATGGTAAAGCGCACTAGTTTATTAAGAGCCTAATCACTCTAGCCTTGAAGACACTCGAATTGTAGTCAGACGGAAACTCCGTCGCTGGCAAATTGTTCCAGTCCCTCGATGAACGCGGTATAAAGGAGGAGGCGAAACGCTTCGTCCGGATCGTAGTGGTGTTAACAACGTAAGGGTGGAAACTCGCCCGGGTCGTTCGATGGTGGAATGGAGATGGGGGAATCAAATCATGCAATTCCCTCACACACTCCCCAAAATGCATCCTATAGAACACCGAAAGGCTGGCTACTCTACGCCTGTGCTCTAGGCTTTGGAGACCATCTCGAGTTAAATACTACCAGACATTTTTTCCATCAATCAGAGTGGTCCATTTTAGTCCATGCTCCGACGCAGGTTTCCTCTCGGAGAGGGGAAGTACCACGTGACCACGCCGGCCCAGTGCAGGTTGATAAAATATATCACATATCTTCCAACTTCTAGTTCTAGGCATGACGATTTCCTTACGATGCGGTGTTCTATAGGATGCATTTTGGAGAGTGCGCGAGGGAATTTCATGATTTAATTACCCCATCTCCGATCGACCCGTCGTACGTGAGTAAGGGTGGAACCCTTACCTACGATGTTGACACCTCAACTATCCAAACGAAGAGTTTCGCCTCGTCTTTTATACCGCGTACATCGAGGGACTGGAACAATTTACCAGCGGCGGTGTTTCCGTTTGACTACAATTTAAGTGTCTTCGAGGCTGAAGTGAAAAGGCTCTAAATAAACTACCGCGCTTTACCATCAACGGCTGCATCAATGCTTACCGTCAGGCGGGATTGCGGTTAAGCACTGGTTTATAATTTATACATAAAAGATCGATATATCCATACTAATATTATAAATGTGAAAGTAACTCTGTCTGTCTGTCTGTCTGTCTGTCTGTTACGCTCTCCCGCTTAAACCTCTCAACCGATTTTGATGAAATTTGGCACAGACAATCTTTAGACCCCGAGAAAGAACATAGGCTACCTTTTATCCCGGAAAAATTTGATGTTCCCGAGGGAAATCTAAAAAGCGCGATATAACCGAACTCCACGCGGGCGAAGCCGCGGGCGGAAAGCTAGTAAGTTATATATAGCTAGGAATCGAGCCGTGGTGATGAAATAATTGAAGCAAGGTAAAGCGGTTCTCTGGGTTCGCTCCTCCGAAATACTGATGTTGATGGTAGCCGATAGCCCTAGTATAATTACGGGGTTATCTGTGGGCACATGACACTCCTGTTATGTCTCGTCGAAAGCTGATCTTTGGTACTTGCTGCATGTTCGTAGTTTGTGGTGACCACTTACCGTATGGTGGTTGGAATGATGCTTGCTACTTGGGACTTCGTTGCACTACTTTCCAACTAAATCATTAGAAAGTGGTAATGGCCGGGTGCTTTCGCGATGTGTCTCGTGTAATTCAAAAGGTGCTAATTCCTAGTCAATAGAAAAAAAAGTTATTTTGGTCTTTGTCTCTTACACCTCCCTCTTCATAACTTAGAAGGAACATGAATGGTCTCCACCACTTTCCGTAAATTGATATTTCAGTTATAACCTATTATATAACTCCCACGAAAAGTAAGGGTGACCTATAAATACCTCTTTAGACGATAACTATACCGCTCTTTTCTGTCGCGTGGGTTGTAGTTAATAAGTTAATTTCACGCTATAGATAACAAAAATAGACCAAAACAGTATTCAGCCGTGAAGATTAGACAAATTCCTCTGTACGGAAATATTTGGTTTTATTTGACCGCAAAATGTTTTCATAATATCAGGATGTAAGGAGGTCGACAGCTTTTGTAGGATCATGGCGGGAATACCAAAGTTCTTGCGCTAGGCGGCAACAAAGAATGGGGTAACGGCGACGTGGGGTCCACCCATACGCACGTAAGTCCTTTCTTTTGTGTTGCTCTGAGTTATTGGGTATAAGTGAAAAGCCGCCTATTAATTTTAGTGCTACATCATCGACATTTTTGTTTACAGTGCAAACAATAGAGGTGTAAAACGATAATTATAAATACCGGTTATCGTATTCTATCGAAAAAAATTTATTAAAACAGTCAAGATAGGACTGATTTTTTTTAAAGTCAGATCTCTTATCCGTGGAATACAATTGACGTCTGATAGTTTTATAGTACGGAAAAACTAGCAATAAATTTAAATAGGTAAGTATTATAAGTAACTAGCGACCCCCGGCTTCGCACGGATGCAATGCTGATACTAAATACACTACAGAAAAAATGTGAACGTTGAATTCGGTTATATCGTGCTTTTTAGATTTGCATCGGGAATATCAAATTTTTGAATAAAAGGTAGCCTATGTCCGTTATTAGGGTCTAAAGATTGTCTGTGCCAAATTTCATCAAAATCGGTCGAGAGGTTTAAGCGGGAAAGCGTAGCAGACAGACAGACAGAGTTACTTTTGCATTTATAATATTAGTATGGATTATGTTTTGTTTATGCGAAACCCGAAACACGTGTCCAGTATTTTTAAGTAAAGAATCTATGTACAAAATTTCAAAAGGATATCATGAAAAACCACAAAGTTATGAGCTACTTGGCTGTCCCAACAAAAATATGGTCCATGCTCCGCTCAGGCGGGCGAGCCGGGCGTTATTAGCTGTTGCGCCAGCGCTGCGTGCGCAATACTATAATCTACCGTGAGCGCTTGTTAACCACAGTGCAACAATTTCTAAATGTATTTGCTAAAAAAATATAACATGGTTAAAAAATTATTGGAATCGATTCAGTTGCGTAATCTGAACAAACTATATTCAGGTTTCCTATAAACAAAAAATGACGTTGTATAAAAACAGCGGCCCGCCGCTCCAGGCGTCCCAACCTGTCGGTACCGCTGCAAATGCTACGTCCCGCATTTTTTAATTTGTTGTAACTTCGAAAATATTCATTTAAATCATATGTTGTAAATGGTCATATATTTAGATCTATATTAAATCAAAAATGGAGGAAAAAAGGATTAATGCTGTATTGGTTAAAATCGCTTCGAATATTTGCCATTATTTGTCGTAAAAAGTAAATGACAAAAATATTATTGTGGGATATCAATAAGAAATAGACATATACCTACCATCGCCGAATTTTCGGTAGACCTTTTCAATGTGTACAATATTTAGTACATTACCTTGATAAATCTCGTAGGGTTCAGCCTGCGTTTCAATGCAAACGCGGAAAAATGTAATTATTTACGATACCTATCACATTGGAAACCTCAAAAAATCAAAATCAAAAGTCATTTATTCAAACTAGGCTGAGAATCAGCACTTTTTGAACGTCAATATTACATAAGATAGTCCCCCAAAACGCCCACCCATCGACACTTCCTAAGTGCTTTCGCTGGGAAGAAGAAGTGGTGGAAGAAACTCCCCAGCAACACAGCTGTCTGTTCATTTAGAAAAAACACAATAGTTTATACAATACTATGTAGGTATAGTAATACAAGATAAGAAATAATAAAAATATACAAATATGCCCGCTAGCCACGCCAAAATACCAGAAAAGCAAAACAAAAAATAAAATATCACTGAAATGTAAAAAGTTAAAACTTATTACATACCTAAACAAAAGCCCCTGGCATAAAGGGCGTGACAGCTCACATATTTGTGCATTGTAAAAAGCAAATTATATGGACTCATATAATATGTCAGTAAGCTAATTCTGGAGAAGGAGCACAAACATTGTCTTGAGTTAATCAGAGCGACCAAAAGTAACAGTATTTCTCCACTATTTATTGGATGTTATTATACATAATATAAACTCTCATTTTCCACTACTCTATCTTTAAAAAAAAAAGACATCAAAATCGGTTGTGCAGTTTAAAGATTTAAGCATACATATTGATATGGGACAGGGAAAACGACCTTGTTTTGTCTTATGTAGTGAAAATTCAGAGCGACTATTCTAGTTGCTACTTATAGTAAACATATTCCAAAACATGCATTCGTTTGTATGTAAAGGATATGTGTCAAGAACGCACTCTGCTTTCGAAGGCCGGTTTGGGGTAGGAAGGCTAATAAATCTGTAAGAAAAGAGGTCCTCTCTGTGGTAGGCCATAACATCGGCTGCCGGCAGAAGTTACCACCCACCAGACAAAGTCTTGCCGCCAAGCGCTTCGTCGTGTTCCGGCATGATGCAGACCAGACCAGAGTAAAGCCGTACGGAGGATGGGTTTGAGTAGTTGTGTTGCGATGTGTGGCGGGTACGATGCGCCAAATGTTGTTGTGTCGGAAGTTTGGTCGTGGAGAGTCTCCAGATCAATCTCCATCTAGCGCAGCTTCGTTTGGTCATGTTGGTCTTGGGTTTAACATTGCATCACCTCGCTCAACTGCCGTCATCCTTCCTATTCCTTAGTTTTTTAAGTGAATAGGCTTAATAAACTAGTGCGCTTTACCATCAACGATTGCATCACTGCTTACCATCAGGCGGGATTGCAATTAAGCACTAGTTTATAATTATTTAAAAAAAAAGACTGCCCTCACTTTGATTTTCATTTATGTCTCAACAGCTCCTTAATTGCGTAACACTATTGCTATCAATTAAAATCATTTTGAAGCTTACTGCTAATCAAAGGTGTGTTTGCTCAACAAGATACCTAAATACCGCAATGAATGTTGTTGAACTGTCAAAAAGAAACCCAGTGCAGACGCTACTGATAATATGTTACGCATTGATATAATATTAAACAGATATGATATGCTCTAACAAATTAACCAAAATAAATGTGCCGATCGGAGCAGCAGCACACACATGCATTTTTTTTTATTCTGCGTACATTTCACACGTTGGCACAGTGTGAGTGAGATGGGGCGCAATCTAAAGCATAGAGAAGAAAAAGATGGCTAGTGTTTGTCGTTTGCACTTAAATAGAATCGACGAAAACTAAAGCGACTTGCTGGACTTACCTCATTTTGTACGCTTCATTTTCAGTGCGCTAGTGACGTATCTACCTTAGTTTAATATTATATCAATGATGTTACGCAATTACCCTGCAGATTTCTATTACGATGATTTCATGAATTTGAAGATCTTTTAAAATCCTGCCTAGAGAAAATATATAATTAATGGCATCATCATCATCAACCTTTTTATCGTCCCACTGCTGGGCACAGGTCTCCTCTCATACAAAGAAGGATTGATTAATGACATACTCGACATATTTCTTTGAGTACTTACCTTTTTTCCTATATTTACTTTAAGAATGTCAGGAAGCTACATTACTGGGTAACCGACCTTAAATATGGATTATCGTGGATTAGATAAAGGTAAAATGAGCAAAATGTCCTCGACACCCTTTCTATTGAACACACCTTTTCTATAGAAACAATGTGTCATATTAATTAACGCTCGAGTATCGTTTCGACATTCATCAATTCCCCAAATTATTGCTAGGTAATGAATATTCTTTGGAAATGTCACGTGTGACAACACCTACTTGGAACCGACGTTCGTGTATGATTGAATATAAGGGTAATCGAAACGAAAGGACGTTCTATAATTTCTCTGACCACGAAAAAGGCGTGGGTTCGTGTACGGTTCTCAGAAGAGACCAGAGTAAGGGAGAATAGTGAATGGTACGAGGGCCGTCGGATATATCTACATAGTTAAGTAAGAACCCAATGAATTTATTCGAATAAAATTCATTTTATAACGAGAACCTTTTTGGAGTAATTCCCGCCAGACCAAGGACTCAGAGTCAAAGCTTCTAGGTTTTAAAAGCTTCATTTTAAAATACATGACACTCGCCCATTTTTTTTATTGGAAATATTGAAAGAAAATATTGAATTTTATGTTCGCCCAAATCCCCAATCGTTTAACTTTTGGCAGTGAAAATTTTATTTTATTAATAGAAAACTCAGGCAGGTACTTTAATTGGTGTTCCACTTCTCACAAAACCGTGAAAGAAAACATTATGCGAAAATCGGGATGTCTTAGAATAAAGAAATAGAATACTTGGGACATCAACCAATCAGCACTGGGTCTACTACCACACGTCTCATCACATTAAGGAGCTCTGTGTTAATTAATATAAAACATTGAATGTATGTTCATTATGAAATTAAAGTCCAATCGAAAACATACTTTCTTCTTCCTCCTCCTCAAGTCGTTCTCCTCATTACTGAGGGTTGTGATGTCCCTGTGGAATTATCCTCTTCTTCTTCTTGTTACGATCCCTGGACGCGAGTATAGCATCATTCAGGCCGGTGTCCAGAGATGATAGAATTTGTTCCGTCCACCTTATTGGACTGTGACCTCTAGAACGTCGTCCATCCACCTTCCCAGTAACCATCAGATGTTCGAGGTTATCTCCATCCTTTCTGGCAATATGGCTTTAGTTTCTTACAAATATTCAATCTTCTTATTAAATCTTATATCTGACTACTCTAGTCTTTTATTTCTTTGGATGACCACTGGACTCTTGATACTAGAAGTCCTAATTCTGCTGTTTTGTAATGTGATAAGTATCGTTTTTCACGTGCTGGTCAGTTGGTCACACTACTGTGCAACCAGCAAATAGATTATACATTCAGCAAGTTTTTATTAACAGAATGAAATATGGATGACGGGGAGAACGTCAGGAAGGCGGGGCTGAAATTCCGGATAGTTGAGGTGTCTTCTAATCCGCATGAGCATCCATCGTGGGTGGTATTTCGAGAACAGATAAGAACCACTGAGTTTGAGTATGACCAACCCACTCGATCGAAGCTTGAGCCAAAGAGTTATAATAATGATAGCTTGAGCAAAGAATGCTCAGCGCCAACGAACGATCCCTATGTCAAACGCAACTCCAGTCGGTGTTACCAATCGCTCCATGGTGTTACCCGCTCTTAATAAAATCATATTTTATCCGAATACCGACCGATTAATCGACTTCAAAAAATAGTAGAGTAATTTACGGTCAATTGATACTGATACGATAAAACAGATCACAATATTCAAAATTAACCAGTCCCGCGCCGTCATATACATTCAGCAAAAATTCGCTCATTGACTATACTGGTTGACCTTTTCACCGCTTCATGAAATATTTTCTCTGGTATCACACGAGAAGAGAGAACAATAAGCTTTAAATTTGTTCATGGTATATAGTTAAAATTAATAATCAAGTACTACAAGTAATCAAGTGCTAATATAGGGTTGTAACGGAGCTTCGCCTCCGCTTCCGTTACTGCGGAAGTTCCGCAAGAAATCGAATCTTCGCTTCCGCTTCCGCCTCCGCACAATTTTTGCGGAGTTATAACGGAGGTTTATTTACGTATTTATAAAATAAATAAAGCGCAAGCTGCAACGCTCGACATCCGTCCGGCCGCGTTTGAGCGCGAAATGGTCAAGAATCAACTAGTGCGAGGCGGGAATGCGGCAAACACAATTTGTTTCTCCTTAATTTTCATTACAAGAAGGTAATGTTTTTTTTTGCCAAGTATGTTACAATAGTAGCATACTTGGCAAAGAAAAACATTACCTTAATAAACATTACATTAATAAATGTACGTATTTAAAATAAAAAAAAATTGTTTTCATTAACCATAAATTTAATTTTTTTCTATATGTACTTTCACCTCCGCCTCCGCCTCCGTTAACCTCCGCATCCGCGGAGGTGAGACTCGTCGCCTCCGCATCCGCCTCCGCCTCCGCTAAGAAGCCTCCGTTACAACCCTACTACTATAAAATATTCGGTGCGTTCCAATTAAACTTTGAGATCAAAAGGAACGACATACAGTGGTATTAGTAATATTAATGCTAGGAACAATACATATTTGTTGTCCCGTGAACGAGCCTGAAGAAAATATGTGGCTGGTTAAATACATCAAATTAGAGTTTGTTAGTATGTTTGTTTGTTTGTTCGCGCTAATCTCGGGAACTACTGGTCCGATTTGAAAAATTCTTTTTGCGTTGGATAGCCCATTAATCCAGGAAGGTTTTATGCATCACGCTGCGACCAATAGGAGCGGAGCATACCTAACACCACGCGAACGAAGTCGCTGGCGACCGCTAGTTCATTATAAAGCGAAAATTTTACTAGAAAACCGCTATAAGAAAATACTGCTCCAAAGGGTTTAGAGAGTTAAATGTTGATTTTAAAATTGTATACCTATTTTATTTTTTGCTATTTTGCTTTTATTTTTTACTTTTGCTAGATATCTATATGTATTTACATAGGTATACAATGACTTGTGCATATAAAGCATTATATTATGTTAAAACACTGTTTGATGACATTGATGAATTTAATATATTATACATCATCATCATCATCTCAGTGTTAATCCCAGTCGCATCCGAAGCCTTTTCAGCGTTGGAGTCTGGGGTCCGGTTTACCAGTCTAACTGTTGATTTTGGCTAAACTTCGATATTTTCCCTGAAGGGCCTGCCTTCTGACCTCCACAACCCAAAGGCGATATCGAAGTATTGCAGTTAGACTAATTGTTAGACTTTTGAGGGCTTCAACAACCCGTAACGACAGCCATTAGATGTTCGTATGGCAACCGGGACCAACCGGCTTAACGTACTTTTCGAGGCACGCCCAGACCAGTATAAAATTATTCATGCATACTAATATTTGCACGGCGCCTGAATTTAATATATTATACATGATAATTACTTTGAAATGTACCAATTTTTTTTAAAAATTTTAGGATTATGTGTGTGTACATTTTCCTTCTTTTTTCTCAGTTTTAATCATGATCTGGCAGTTTGAGTAATTTGCGCAGCTTACCCAAATGTCAAAGTATTAAGCCCGCCATTGTACCTTTATGCGAAAGGTTAAAATAAGTCAATAAATAAATGTGTCCTTCTTAGATATTGTTCGCCAAGCGATTGCCCGCCTTAAGGTTTGAGTTGAACCGCACGATTTCGGACAAATTCGTGGTTTTCTCAAGCTGTGTGGTTCTTTCCATAAAAAACTATGATACGTGGTCTTCAAATGATCTGACCAAAATTACCTATGTCTGGAGATCAAAAGGACTTTGACCTCTGAGTTCGTTTAAACCTTCCTTCTTAGAGTAGTCAGGAAAATTCAATCTCATCAAGTTTCAAAAAATATGATGGCCTTGTAAAAGGGCTTGTTTAAACCTATTTACACAAAATAAATCATTTATCATTTATGACAAACGGCGAGTAAAGAAATTAATTCTGGTGTCTGGAGCGGTCGTTTCGTCCCTATGTTTGAATTAGGAACGGAATATAATTTCCGACAAGACGTAAATAGGATGTTAGGGACATCAAGCGTACTTTACGAAGTGAAAACGACCTTTATAGAATACTGACAATTTAAATGTCAACCGTTTTTAAATGTAATTGGAACGAGTTATCTACACTCATCATCATCATCACACCACAGAGCAAGTAATCACTACGTTTTACATCACACCATCTACACTGACGGACTTGCATATAAACTGCATCAAAAATCAGGATTACTTTGAAACGATTTTTTTTAATAAGTACCGATGCAAACTTTTTAGATTAAATTATATAAATATGGAGAGACTGGCTCTTAATCTAAATTTAAAAATAGAACTGCATAAAACAAATGAATATTTCCGGGAAAAGAAAATTTACTCGTAGTATCAGATTTGCGTGTTATTTAAATAAAATTAAGACTTAAGATTTTTTTTTCTTTTTTCAATTGAATTATTGTTACCAGCAGAACTAACCTTGAACCATAATATAGATACTTCGTCCGAACAAGCGGCTCAAATTGTAGCACTGGTGCGGGAGGACTTGGATCAATGAACAATTGGTAGAAATTTAAATTTTAACCAGTCTACGGTTTTTAGAATATAAAGAAGGTTTGTGGAGACAGGTTCTTACAGAACGAGACGTGGTACAGGCAGGACTCGAGCAACCACCGGTTGTGGTATCCGATTTATTGTTACAACTTCCCTGCTAATCGTTTCCTCACGTCAGTTAACATCAGAACAGAGCTTAATGAAGTGCATGGAGTATATGTGAGTGCAAGAACGAAAACATAAGACTTTGTTTAAAAAAAAAAAAAAAAATGTTTTATTGAAAAGAAATTACAAATTATAACCTACGAAATACATTAAAGGAATTACGTTACAAACAATCAAAGTGAGCCCTAACGTCTAAACTAGGCCGAGCCTGTATCATAGACGTTAGTGTACATTAAATACAAATGCAAAAGAACATGTGCGCTAAAAATAATTAGGTTATTAATACAAAATTTAATTTAGGTTTAAAATGGAGGTAAACATAAGCCACAAGGAAAAATAAACAGTTCGTTATCTTTACCGAGTACCTTCATTGAATTACTTTTCAAATAATCACACATAAAGTTTGAACTTAGGGAAAAATTGGATTGCTTCCTTTTTTGATGGAGATTTGTGTTTTAATAGTTGATGACACACAACATCGAAGATCTATTGCTTCCTCAATATTAAATGTTTATGTTATTTTTAAGTTGGATAAATGATGGTGATTCAATTAGAATAATTTTTTACTTAGTCTAAAAATATGGGTATTACTTTGGGTTTAAAAACAGGTTTTCGATGTCTTCATAACTTTGCGATTTTAACCACAACATTAGATTTTTTTTTGCAGGAATAGTGATTTAATGAAAATATTTTAATAATTTTATTTATTTTGTTATAGAGCATTGGTCCAAGGTAGCATTGAAATTTTTCTATGAATGATGTTTTAAATGGTATCGTAGGACATACTCTGTATGCACGTCTTGTGCTAGCCGTAGTTAAGTCACTATGGTATTTAACTTTATGATGTTGGGACATCACCGTTTCTTTTACAAATAACTGACGGACCGTAAGAACATCACATTCCGAATATAGATCAATTGTTGGGTATCTAAAAGGTTTAAATGTCATGACCTTTAATAGTGCTCGCTGGGCACGCTCTAGTTTAAGCATATGGGTTTTGCGTGCTCCACCCCAGGAGGTTATGCAGTATGACAGGATAGATTGGGCTAGCGCAAAATAAATTGACCTGAGTAGAGCGGTATTAGCAACGTGCCTAAGTTTTTTGAAGACATAAATTAACTTTCTTGTTCTCCCTGATAACAGGTCTATATATGGACACCACGTCAATCTTTCATCAATAAGAATCCCAAGATATTTCACTACTTTAGCCCTATCCAAGTAGCTACAATCGCATGTCTGACAACCGATGTTTTGGCAAGTGTGGATTTGAATTTTATAGTTAGTTATATTTTTAAGTGAATGTTCTGTATTAGCAAATGTCATAAATTTAGTTTTTGAGATGTTAAGCGTAAGTAAATTATGAGTAAGCCAACTAGCTGTTTTTTGAAGCCCTATTTCAGTATAATACTTTACTTCAGCCCATGTCGTACCATGAAAGACTAATGCTGTGTCATCAGCAAACATAAATATATTGTAATTTTGTGTAGTAATTTGACATAGGCTGTTGATATAAATTAGAAACAGCGTTGGACCAAGGACGCTACCTTGCGGAACACCAGTTGTTATTTGGGCATCCGAGCTTAACAAACCATTAATCACTACTCGCTGAGATCTATTACTCAAGTAATCTTTAAATAAATCGAGCGCCTTACCCCTGATACCAATTTTTTCCAAGGAAGCACATATGACCCCTTTAGACCAGAAATTGGTCCAAAGTTGTCTGTAGCTCACCAACAAGCTCGCTTAAGGTTTGCGCGTGATCTGATGCAGATGATATGGTGCAGATGGTCGCAGAAGAGTCTATCGTCAACGTGGGGAGCGATATGCTCAAAGTTGCATTGATGAGCGTGTTCCTTTTGGAGGCGGTTCGTGTATGGTCTGGGGTGGCATATCGATGAACGGGCGAATAGAACTTATGTTCATAGACATGGTCCGTCAAAACGGTAATAGAAGGGATTTGACTGCACATCGTTTTTGTTTTTTCTTCAAAAAAGTCTTAAGGTCCTTTCCAGTACACAAACTTAAACTTAATTATATGACCCTACGCTGTTTTAAAGTTCACGAACCAATCTAGAGGTTTCTTTGCATACTTGGTTAAAATATTCATTTTAAAGTCGTCTATTACTTTGATGCAGTTTATGAGTCCGTCAGTGTAGGTAGTTGTTGTTAGTAATGAATAAAGGAATAAAGGAATCAGACAGCTTTGGAACGTTCTTACGGGAGTATAAGTACACTGTATTGCATCATTCTGCAATATACTCGTTCATCCAAATAAACAGAATTGGAACAACATTTATTAAACTGTAAAGGTTTTTTTTTTTAATTACCTCGTATTCACGTTAAAGTTAGAATTATTATACGTGATCTATTTATTTTTGTATAAAATAAAATATAGAGAATACATTTTTTGTACACATTTTACTGGTGTACATAATATACAATATGTAAAGAAAACCATGTCCGACAGATAAGGATAATAAAGTTTAGGCACAGATTACAAAATTAGGTAATCACATGATCAAATAAAATTTTACATAATCATCATAATAACGATACTAATGAATTATGAATTAACCTTTTTTGTCCGCGAATTAACTCAAACTTCCCCAATATTTGGTATTTTTTTAAAAAGTGACGTGACACTTTTTGCTGAATGAATGAATGTACAATACTGGCGGCACTATATATTCTAACAAACTGACCAAAAAAATGTGCCGAACACAGCAGCAGCACACATGCATATTTTTATTCGGCATACATTGCTACAGTGTGAGTGAGATGGGGCACAATCTAAAGTATAGAGAAGAAAAAGATGGCTAGTGTTTGTCGTTTGCGCTGTTAGTGTTTGTCGTTTGTTTTTACGAGTGTATCGAGAGTGACTAAGGCGAGATGCAGGACTTTCCTTCCTTTTGTACGCTTCATTTTCAGTGCGCTAATGACATATCTACCTTAGTTTAATATTTTATCAATGCCGCGTGCGATTTTTTTTTTTTTTGATTTGAATTTGCGATTAGTAGAATCAGTTATCGATACCGAACATTACCTTCACGGATCGGACAGGGTTTTCTTTACATATTGTATATAAATAAATTGATAAAACTAGGATTCTCACATTATTTTTATTTTGACTTTGTCCCTTGTTTGGTGGTATATAAAACCCAAATCTTTAAGTCACAAATATTAATAAAATTATGATTACTACGATACTGTTTCAAAACAAAAGCAGTGTAAATTAAACATACCTAAAATAAATAAAGTTTTCTAAACGCAAAAAACAAAGTTATGATAATATGTATAGACATATTATCATAACTTTGATTTTTGCGTTAATATGTAACTAGTTACGAAAGACGCAAAGAGCATTAGACATGCAATTATGAATAAAATATATACCTACCTACTTATATCTCAAATGAAGAAGCTACCAGGATAATTGAAATTCAATTTGTTATTGGAACTCAAGATTCAAGCCTACATTCCATTTCAGGGGTTTATTTATTACCGATAACGATGTTTGAAAGACGGATTGGAACCCAAATAATATATCTATATCCATCTGTGTATGCTTTGCCTAATTTGATTATTTCAACAAGAAGGCTAAGGTTCAAAATTGGAGTAGATAGACCTACATTATTATAATACAGACTACTGTATAATTATGTATGTATTATATCTCCAATTTCCAACCAAGAACCAGGAAGCAGGACGCCTAAAACACATATGTGTTTTAGGCGTCCTGCTTCTGCTTCAGTTACTGGAGGAGGACGTCAAGAGAGGCAGGTCATCTTCTTTCATCATCTTCATCGTCTTCCACAGTCTGACTTTACCCACTTCTAAGCCTACATAGGCCTCACTTTTTACATGCTTTCTTACATACTTTTTATTAGCTTCACTTGTATGTTTGCTTTGTCCGTCTCTAACTCTTTGGACTACGAGTGAGCGGCTCATTACTGTAAAATGTCCCACCGTTTACAATACGTTCATTCGTTCGTTTTTTTTTTTTAAGAATATCGAACTAAAAGTTGAAAATACATATAGTTTAATAAACTAAAAAAAACATTCTTTTAAAAAATATCAAACAAAAACGGCAAAAATAAATTTAAAAAGCGTCAGGCGCTTAATATACAAAAATTATGGCACAAAGCGCCTCACGCTTTTTACCCGACTGCCAGGAGGGTTATGTTTTTAGCTCCTATCTTGTATGTATTATTCTTTATTACCTAGTATCTCCAGAACCGCTGAACGGATTTTCACATTTGAGGTATCGTTAGATTTGACTTAATTGCCCAACTGCTACTAGATAGGTGACATTTAAAAAAAATCAAAATGGCGGATGTATGACGCCATATTGTGAGATATAAAGAAATAAATTTTTACCAAGCATATCGAGTGGGATATCAAAATGAAGGATTTTAAACACTGATTCTAAATATGTATAGAACTTAATATTAAATGGAACAAAAAAAATTACTTGTTTTTTTCTGCCAAGCATATCGAGTTGGGTATCAAAATTAAGGATTTTAATCACTGATTATAATAAATATATTGATTCTAAATATATGTTATATAAAAAAGTCTTTAAATATAAAATTGCCGTTTAATAGGAAAAAAAACCTTTTGTAATAATTGAAGTAAAAAAGGAGCCCGTTCACCTTGGCTCCTACTTTTCAAATGTATCCTTGGACTGTACCGACCGCCTTCAGCTTTTGGGAGTTGAGATTTCCTCCAACCTAAACTTTGGGCGATTCATTGAGTCCAAAGCCAAGGTGGCTGCCAAGGAACTTGGCGTTATGGCAAGGATCCGGCGGTACTTCACACCAGGGCAGCTTTTAATGTTGTACAAAGTACAGGTCGGTTCGTGTGGAGTACTGCAGCCACATTTGGGCTAGTGCTGCTAAGTGTCACCTGGCCACTTTGGATTCAGTGGAGAGGCGGGCGAAGAGGCTGATTGGTAACCCTGACTTAACTCGAGACGGTCTCCAAAGCCTAGAGCACAGGCGTAGAGTAGCCAGCCTTTCGGTCTTCTATAGGATGCATTTTGGGGAGTTTGCGAGGGAATTGCATGATTTAACTCCCCCATCTCCGTTCCACCATCGGATGACCCGTCGTATGGCAAGTTTCCACCCTTACGTTGTTAACACCACTACGATCCGGACGAAGCGTTTCGCCTCCTCTTTTATACCGCGTACATCGAAGGACTGCAACAGTTTGCCAGCGGCGGTGTTTCCGTCGGACTACAATTTGAGTGTCTTCAAGGCTAGAGTGAATAGGCTCTTAATAAACTAATAGTGCACTTTACCATCAACGAATGCGTCACTGCTTACCATCAGGCGGGATTGCGGTCAAGCGCTAGTTTATAATTTAATTTAAAAAAAAATCTATTCAAATTCTGGAAAAAGTAGTAGTCTGTAGGCGAAAGGTCTAGTGAGTAGGGCGAATGATGAAGAGCCTGTCGTATAACGACAAGAAAAGACTTTAGAGGGAGACAGTATTTATTAAGTATACAGAAAAGACAAGATGGAAGTATAAAAATGAATAATGTCGATGAATGATTGATGGGTGATGGTGAAGGGCGGCCCCTGGTGGACCGGCGGCAGTTACGGAGGAGCGGCCCTGGCGGACCGGCGACAGCAACAGACGAGCGGCCCTGGCGGACCGGCGACAGCAACAGACGAGCGGCCCTGGCGGACCGGCGACAGCAACAGACGAGCGGCCCTGGTGGACCGGCGACAGCAACGGACGAGCGGCCCTGGTGGACCGGCGACAGCAACGGACGAGCGGCCCTGGTGGACCGGCGACAGCAACGGACGAGCGGCCCTGGTGGACCGGCGACAGCAACGGACGAGCGGCCCTGGTGGACCGGCGGCAGCTGCAGAGGAGCGGCCCTGGTGGACCGGCGGCAGCTGCAGAGGAGCGGCCCTGGTGGACCGGCGGCAGCTGCAGAAGAGCGGCCCTGGTGGACCGGCGGCAGGTACAGAGGAGCGGCCCTGGTGGACCGGCGGCAGCTACGGAAGAGGGACTGCCCCGGCGTCACAAGGCCGGCAGCAGTCGAAGGCTCCGGCGGCAAAGGGCCAGGCAGCTCCAGGCGCACCAGTTATATAGAGACTGGCACAGCAGGAAAAACCCTAGAAGGGCTCTCGAGGCAACGTTTACTGGAGACCTACTTTTAAGAGGCTTGTTTGGAAGCCAGAGCTCGACTGACCACTGCTCTGCGATGATTCCTAAAGAAACCTCGCAGAACGGTTGGAGGTCGAAATTTAAAATATTCGAAAATATGGACGAGGAACGGTAAATAATTTTACCATAAAAGAGTTCGAATAACAATTATGAAATAAAAATAGCAGACCAACAAGAATTTTGATGAGAAGGTTGTCATAGATACATCATCAACAATGTTGTCAAAAAATGTCAAAATAATGAAAATGTTCTGTAACAATGTAAATATAAATGGTATTAAATTAAAAAGTGCAGTGTTTGATAGGAAAAAGTGATACAGTCCTGCATAGGTACGGCTTCCTATGCTAAGGGGTCACTAAGTCGCCGAAACTTAGGCTTAAAGTTGAGGACTGTGACTGTGAACTGAAAAATGAGTCCTGGTGTAGTGGAATATGATCAAAACAGAGCCTCATAATAATGGAATGCATATTATGGACCGTGGAAATGAATGATACATATATAAGTATGAATATGAGTATAAATAATAAGTGTAAGTATATCTGAATATGTACATAACATTACATTTTCCCCCCGACCCTGGAAAAATTTTCAACTGTAGAAAATTTTCTAATAAGATTTCAAGTAGGGACTGTAAAACAACACTTCACACATTCATCCATCTTCATTCACCCATTCATACCACCTATCTCTTTCAAGCAATCTTCTTCATACAGGCATGGGTGGAGTTCACAGTTGATGACTGCCACTCATAGAAGTGTGTTTTAGAATGACGACAAGGCTTATTTTTGGAGTTGTCAGCCGCTCCAGACTGGAAGGAAAAAAAAAGGAAACATTAGATAATGTAAGTAGAAATTTAAGCTCCTACGAGATCGAAAGAGTTAGCATTTGGTTTAGGCTTATTTTAGGAGTAACCAACCGCTCCTGCATAGGCTTATTTAATGAGTTGCAATCCGCTCCATACGGTAAAAGAGTGAGACTTAAGAGTAGGGTCGAGCAAATGTAATGTAATGTTTGTGTAGTGAGTGATGTTTATATATAAAATAGGATGTGCAGCTGTAAATAAAACGAAGAAGGAAGCAATATTTACATAAATAATTAGTAGATAAAGTAATTGACAGTAATAAGAATCGTTTTTCAAAGAATTGAAAGTTTCGAAGTTAAAATATCTTTCGATGGTGTAGTGGGAGCTAGCAGAAGTATCTGCTTCTTTAATAATATAACAGTTTTTGCTGGTTCCTCCAGTCTAATTGTAACTTCATATTCAAGCTCGTTTTTATTTAAGAGTTCAAATTTGATTGGACGAGACATATTTAAATGTAAGTTAGAAAAAGATAGTTAAGTACGAGTATGTAAAAGTATACCTTGTTTTCCTGTTAGGGAAAGAAAATTAAGTCAGGTGTAGTAAGTATATATGAGTGAATGAGTTATGTGTGTGTTAAGAGAAAATGAAAGGGATAGAATAGCCAAAATATTTAACCAAAGAGCTGAGAATGTACGACACTAGACGAAGTGTTTCTTTTGAATTTAGGAAATTAAGGGGGTGCAGGAAATTTTCGTTGGGCGCCAAACTGTCGTATAACGACAAGAAAAGACTTTAGAGGGAGACAGTATTTATTAAGTATACAGAAAAGACAAGATGGAAGTATAAAAATGAATAATGTCGATGAATGATTGATGGGTGATGGTGAAGGGCGGCCCCTGGTGGACCGGCGGCAGTTACGGAGGAGCGGCCCTGGCGGACCGGTGACAGCAACAGACGAGCGGCCCTGGCGGACCGGCGACAGCAACGGACGAGCGGCCCTGGTGGACCGGCGACAGCAACGGACGAGCGGCCCTGGTGGACCGGCGACAGCAACGGACGAGCGGCCCTGGTGGACCGGCGGCAGCTGCAGAGGAGCGGCCCTGGTGGACCGGCGGCAGCTACGGAGGAGCGGCCCTGGTGGCGGCCAGCTACAGAAGAACGGCCCTGGGACCGGCGGCAGCTACAGAGGAGCGGCCCTGGTGGACCGGCGGCAGCAACAGAAGAACGGCCCTGGTGGACCGGCGGCAGGTACAGAGGAGCGGCCCTGGTGGACCGGCGGCAGCTACGGAAGAGGGACTGCCCCGGCGTCACAAGGCCGGCAGCAGTCGAAGGCTCCGGCGGCAAACGGCCAGGCAGCTCCAGGCGCACCAGTTATATAGAGACTGGCACAGCAGGAAAAACCCTAGAAGGGCTCTCGAGGCAACGTTTACTGGAGACCTACTTTTAAGAGGCTTGTTTGGAAGCCAGAGCTCGACTGACCACTGCTCTGCGATGATTCCTAAAGAAACCTCGCAGAACGGTTGGAGGTCGAAATTTAAAATATTCGAAAATATGGACGAGGAACGGTAAATAATTTTACCATAAAAGAGTTCCGAATAACAATTATGAAATAAAAATAGCAGACCAACAAGAATTTTGATGAGAAGGTTGTCATAGATACATCATCAACAATGTTGTCAGAAAATGTCAAAATAATGAAAATGTTCTGTAACAATGTAAATATAAATGGTATTAAATTAAAAAGTGCAGTGTTTGATAGGAAAAAGTGATACAGTCCTGCATAGGTACGGCTTCCTATGCTAAGGGGTCACTAAGTCGCCGAAACTTAGGCTTAAAGTTGAGGACTGTGACTGTGAACTGAAAAATGAGTCCTGGTGTAGTGGAATATGATCAAAACAGAGCCTCATAATAATGGAATGCATATTATGGACCGTGGAAATGAATGATACATATATAAGTATGAATATGAGTATAAATAATAAGTGTAAGTATATCTGAATATGTACATAACATTACAAGCCTCCAACCCCATCAACCTTTTATTGCAACTTGGAGACTGTCTGTTGTGCGGTATGAGGTCGCGTGTTGTCTTGCAGGAGCAGCGGAGAGGAGTGATTGACCAATGCTGGTTGGAGATGTGCCAGTTTCTCCATCATTGTGTTCAGTTCTTCACAGTACACATCTGCAGTAATGCTCATCCCTTTTAGTAAGAAGATGTGATGAATCACACTGGTTAGACCACCAAACAGGGACCATCGCTTTTCTAGGGGTATGATTTCGTCTGGGGCAATGTTTAGGTGCTGAACCAGGATCTAATCAACTTGCTAAGCGTTCGCGGTTAGCAAACAAAAACCATTTTTCATGGCAGGTAACAATGTTTTTCAAAGTTCCTTCATTTGTTTGTCTGTTGAACACTGCCAGGCACGTCTCGCGTACTTCGCGCTGGCGATCATTGACTTCGTGGGGCACCCATTTGGCAAGATATTATACCTTGCCAATTCAACACATATGGTCCAATATAGTTTGTATTTTTTGTTTGTTTTGTCAAAAGCTGTTGCTATATCAGCCGTAGATTGGGTATCATCAGTTTCCACAATCGTCTTCAATTCGTCATTGTCGACCAAAAGGCTTCCGACGACCGCGGGGTTCATTTTTGAAGTCAAAATTCCCAGAACGGCAGTGAGCAAACCAATAAAAAGTGCTGCGTTGGGTTGTAGTGTTAGCTCCGTAAACGTCGGAGATGTTGCGTGCCGCTTGTGCCGCGTTGTTAGCATAACGGTATTCATATTCCATAATTACTCGAATTTTTTACGTATCCATAATGACGAAAAAGATTGAAATGTGATGGAAATGTACCACTAATCAATAAACAAACGACTATTTTTTGAAAAAAAGAGCTCCATGTTGACACAAACAAAAAAGCAAGATAAAATGAATTTGAAATTAGAATTATTAGCCAAACAGGTTTTTTTTTTATTTGAAATTGCCAGTACTGCAGAATGGCAATTTCATAAGTAAAGGACTAATAACGTGCAATATAAATTATAAATGGAAAGAAAAAAATCTGCTACATTAATATGTATGTAACGCGACCATGACAGAAAAGTTAGAAAAGCTCACAAAAGTATACAATGTTAGTGCTGTAGACATCTCATTTGATCCTAAAACATATGGTCAAAAACCACGAGAGGAATACATACCTGAAGATCCCAATAAATCAGGTAGTATACCAAACCAACTCAAATTAGGTATAAGCTCTCGAGCCATGCTAAGACGGAACATCAATGCTAACCATGGGCTGGTTAACGGTGCTATGGGTATTATCCGATGAATAGATTGGCCAGCACTACGCAGAAAGCTGTTGGAGCCAGGAAAACTACCACAAGCGGTATTTGTGGAGCTCGATAACACAAGTATAACAGGGAACCTACCTGGTATTGGAGTCTGGATCCAGCCTCGTGCTATAGAATTTGATGCTTTACGTGGTAAAGTTGTTTCTACCTTTTCAGTTTGTTAGAGTTTTATGCAGGCGGGTTTTTTGTTGTTTAATAATATTTTTTTTATTACATGCTTTTTATTAGCTTCACTTGTATGTTTGCTTGCTTGCTTGTTTGTTTGTTTCTCCGTCTCTAACTCTTTGGACAACAAGTGAGCGGCTCATTACTGTAAAATGTCCCACCGTTTTCAATGCGTTCGTCCGTTCGTTTTTTTTTTAAAGAATATCGAACTAAAAGTTGAAAATACATATAGTTTAATAAACTAAAAAAAACATGCTTTTAAAAAATATCTAACTAAAAAGTTAAAAATAACAATCTTAGTCTAAGACCAATCTTGCCATATGTCACCGTAAAACTCAATAAATGGGTTTTGGAGGTTAAATAATCAGTTGCTCCATGTAAAATACTGGTATACAGCTATTTCTGGTTAGACTGGAAGCTGACCGCAACATTTTTGTTGTTGGGCAGATTAATTCGATGGTAAATTTTGTTTGATAGCTTCTAAATTATCAATGGACTTGCAACCAGTGTATCTTCATTAGGATGTGTCCACATTGTAGGTATATTTTGGGTCGTTGCAGTTATGGACCTAGAACATATTACAACTTTGTCCATGGGATGAAAATGCGTCTATAGGGTCATTACAAACGCCTAAGTGGTCCGTGTGCTATCAGCCTTAGAATAGTACCAACCAATTCCACCCTTGGGTGTTGTAAGAGGCAACTAAAATAATTCTCACCAGGAAAGCGGGCAGGGGAATATCAAACTACTGCGATCCCCAACCCTCCTGCCAAGCGTGGGGATTATGGTAAAATCCCTCAGCGTAATGAAAGCCTTGGGGGAGGGAGGCCCTTGTCCAGAAGTGGATCTCTATAGGCTAAAGGAGAAGAAGTGTCAAGAAAACTGCTTATTATGCATAAAAAAATGTATCATTTATTGTTTTATAAAGTCTCTTATATCTAATACTTAAAAACGACTCCATAACATGTCCTGACATTGTTAAACTTAAAAAATAATTATTTTGATTAATATAATCATTAAGATTATGGGTAAAGTTTCACAAACAAATGCTTATGTTCTAAGAGACCTGTGTGCCATGTGGTTAATGAGAAGCGAGTAAATAGAACTAGTTACTACAAACAAGTTTAAATAATCTTCTGTCCTTTTCTAAATAAAAAATAAAGAGAAAGAGGCATTGAACTTAAACTTAGTTCAGTTTGTCAAAAAAGAATCGGGGCCATTGTCGCTTATACAACGTTATTTTTTGTTTATGCGAAACCTGAATACAGTTTGTTCAGAATAGGCAACTGAATCGATTCCAATCATTTTAACACCATGTTATATTTTTTCACAAATAGATTTAGAAATTGTTGCAGTGTGGTTACTGAGCGCGCTATGCAGCTTACGCGTGCGCATGCCCGCGCTCAGCTGACGCCACAGGTCAATGCACCCGAGTTGCCCGCCCCAACGGAACGTGTTACGTGGACTATTTGTTTGTTGGGACAGCCAAATAGGATAACAAGGTCATAACTTTGTGGTTTTTCATGATATCTTTTTGAAATTTTGTACATACATTCTTCACTTAAAAATACTAGACACGTGTTTCAGGTTTCACCATTGAATATTTTATCAATGTTGTATGTTGTAAAGAGTTACGACAACACAGTTAATACGTGAATATAGTAGACATAGCTTTACCAACTAAAGTACTTTAATTACCACAATATTACTACGGAAATTATTTTTAACGACTAGTTATAAAACATCCTACCTATCTAATGTAAGTAGGTTTATGAGTGCTGTTCGTGCCAAACGTATTTGCCATATAAGACGAATACAATTCCTCGAACATACGAACTTATGTATACATAATAATGGTAACGATTCCCTTGTTCACCAATAGGGTATTTGACTAAAAAAAACTATTTAGTCCGTCATTCAGATTATAGAAAAAGATTGGATACGTGCATTTTGTTTTATCAAATCAATAAAAAATCACAAATATAAAAGGCATCAAAGATCAGGAGTGGTGGCTGGTGACGTCACTGGCCGCTAAAAAGTATAGCGTGCAGTGACGTCACACGAGTTTTCAACGCGCTGGGTCGTCTTCATTTTTTGTTTTTTTTTTTAAAAGAAAAAATACGCATCTAGCATTTTTTGGAAATGTGACTGACGGACTAATTAGTTTTTTTTAGTCAAATACCTTATTAAACTAAATTAAGTTCAGTGTATTGTTTTCTATTTTTTTATGAAAGGTTAGAACATACATTATAGTTTAGTCCTGACAAATTAGTCCGCGCCTGACGTCAATTCATGTATTATTAGACGCCATGTTTTTACAGCTTGGTAAAAAAGAGTAGAAAATAATAGGGGCGCCACTGTGCTGTTCGTATAGCAACCCACTAGTAATTAAAAATATTTTTAATAATATTAATATTATTCTAATTAGAAACAACTAATGAACTTTGTTTATTAAGAAACGTCATTATTTTTTGGAATTTGCCAATAAACAAAAAAATTGTTCCGTTTCTAGACTTTTTTGCCAAGCTTTAATAGCATCTAAATTGTCAATGGTGTATCTTAATTTGATAGGACTATACCTACTGATATATATCTTTTCTGAAAAAGATAAATATAAAGAAAAAGATGCATTAAACTTAAGATTAATTTAGTTAGTGCACAAGAGAATCGGCGCCATTTTGTTTATTATTGAACTTAAAACTAAACGCACAACAGTTTTGTGGCTTAAAAATAAACATACATCTATTTAAGTATATAAAACATTGCATAAGATTTATAAATTGTTCAATTGTTTTTGTAATTAATTCCATTTTGCTTCTAAATGAAACTGACTTGAATCATATTGCGGAATTATTAATTCGCTCTCAATATGCTCCGTATTTTATTACGATGGAGAATATTTTAATTGAATTTAAGTAATATTTGGAACAAGATAGCAGCAGATGATCTTAAGGCCAAAAATACTGCAACGGGGTTTTCGGTATCACCACGTGTGCTTGTATTAACGTTGCTTATCTGGAAAACACACACAGAAAATACATCTAGACGCTTTTATTTAGTTCAACAGACACGCAATATGCAGTGTTATGAGTGGCAGTGTGATAATCGCCTTAAGCTTAGCATTAAGAATCCAACAGAGTTCATCTCAGTGCGTCAAATACCCACAGGTGCTCCGATTATTCATAGACTATTAGTATAGTCTAAAGAAAAGAAACTAAACGAACTAAAACATAACTGAACTCTAGTGAGTTCAGTTATCTTTTTCCTTCTATTTCAGTAAGAAAAGGACAAAATATAACATATTGGGTGATACCGGTGTGTCCGATTCTTGATTAATTATTTGGGTAGGTACCTTCGACTTAGTGAGCTTCCTCCGGCTTCTGATGCTTCTGACACCATGTAAAGATTGTTGTTGCTAGGTGCTGCAGGACAGGTGACATCAGGATAGTGTTTTAATAAAACCAGGAGCCAGTGTTACGACGTGTGTATTCGAGACTATGCGATTGACAGACGTGAGCGGAAGTGACAATACATAGGTAGTGTTGCGCATCGACAATAGTGTTGAGACATATACGTAATGGCGCCGATTCTGTTATTCACAAACTAAACTAATTTTAAGTTATGTGAATCTTTTTCTTTCCACTTCGTTAAGAAAAGGATAGAAGATAACATTTTAATTTAATCCTGTCAAATTAAGATACTCCATAGACAGTTTAGACGCGATTATAAACATGGCGACTAAAATACGCCAGTTGCGCACTAATTTGACAGGTCTTTTTTTTATTAATTATAAACTAGTGCTTGACTGCAATCCCGCCTGATGGTAAGCAGTGATGCAATCGTTGATGGTAAAACGCACTAGCTTATTAAGCCTATTCACTCAAAGAAACTGAGTGAATAGGAAGGAAGACGGCAGTTGAGCGAGGTGATGCAATGTTTAACCCAACAACACGACCAACGATGCTGCGCCAGAGGATGATCTGGAGACCCTCCACGACCAAACTCCCGACACAACAACATTAGGCACATCGTACCGGTACACATCGCAACACAACTGCTCAGACCCGTCCTCCGTACGGCTTCACCAGACATCATGCCGGAACACGACGAATCGCTTGGCGGCAAGACTTTGTCTGGTGGGTGGTAACTTATGCCGGCTGCTGCGGGCTGATGTTGTTGCCTACCACCGAGAAAAAACTAACTAACTATTAATTTTAAGTTATGTGAATCTTTTTCTTTCCATTTCGTTAAGAAAAGGATAGAAGATAACATTTTAATTTAATCCTGTCAAATTAAGATACTCCATAGACAGTTTAGACGCGATCATAAACATGGCAACTAAAATACGCCAGTTGCGCACTAATTTGACAGGTCTAAAATGACATTTTATCTTCTGTCCTTTTCTTAATGAAATAGAAAGATAAAGATGCACTTAACTTACTAAAATTAGTTTAGTTTGTGAACAACAGAATCGGCGCCATTCGCTTAGTCCGGTCAAATTAAGAAAATCCACAGATAAAAAATACCTCAATTTGCGTCAAGCGCTGACTAATTTGACAGGACTGAAATAGTACCTATTTCTCTTCAGTGTAGTTACTATGGCTTTTCATTACGAGACTCGTTCATCGATATTGACCGCGTTTGACTCATCGATTGGCCCGCTTCAAGGTTGTAAGAACTCTTAACCAATGAGAGCGCTAAACGCGGTCGATATCGACGATCGAGTCTCGTAATGAAAACTCATGGTAGCCACACTGTCCTTTGCGTAATGAAAAAGAAAGAAAAATGTTCAATGCACTTAAGTTTAGTTTACTTTGTGGACAACGGATTTAGCGCCCGTGTTGGATTTGCAACTCTCAGCGCTAAACAGTGGGCAATAAAAAACTAGTGCGCAAACAAATTGTCAGGAAAAAACACCTCTGCTAACCTGTGCTAAAGTATTAGAGATTACCCAAGTTTGTTCAGCTCTGTTCGACTGCTCTGGGCTGAATACATAATTAGTGTGGTTCCCCTAAATCTTCTTTGTCATTTAGCTATAAATTCCAAATTTCAGGTTTTAGACAAAATTGTAGTGAAATGCTTCGGTACATTTTCATTTTACAAAATATATTTAAGTTCAGGTATTTACAGGTAAGGGTCAAAAGTGCATTACCACTTCTGAACTTTATTGCAATAACAATACGTATCAAAAGAGGTACTCCACTTTTGACCTAAGGGTCAAAAGTGGAGTACCACTTTTGACACGTCTAAGGTATTGTTATTAGCACGTATTGGTACACGTATTATACATACCTACCAATACATAATACAAACATAACTAAGTACTAATTCCACGGAAAACCGAGGCCATCTTAAAATGTATAGCTTGATAAGTAGCCGTGTATTTAGATACTAAAATATAGGTAGGTCGACTTATTTACTTTTGTACAAAAATAATTTACAGTAAATGTTTACGAATATCGTGAATCAACAGATTCTTCAAATAGTTGTCGTCATTGGAAAAACATTCGACAATGTCAAAGTGATCCATATTGTCTTTGATCTCCAAATACATGTTCTGCATTAGGCAAGTGTTATGTAGAATCTCGTAGAACTCTCTGGATTGTTTTTTGAAAGTCGGACTGTCGTGTTGTCCTGCCAAAATGTACAAACGTATCCTCCTTCCTTGCAGGTGTGTGAAGTCGTCAAACTGGGGTGACATGGGTACTGCCCACTCGTTCGGCAGCTGGACAGCATCGTTTACAGACGTGTGGACTATCTCCCTTAGGTCGTATACCCCTGACACCAGGAATGCTCCTTGAAGACGGAAGGCTCCTGGTGTGTTCTCGAAGAAGTCTGCGTTCGCAAGAAGTTTCGCGACAAGATGGGCACCCGCTGAATGACCCGCGAAGTACACGCCCCTGGAAATTACAAAGACTGAGTGAAAATGTTCTATTGAGAATGAATAAGGCTCCGAGGAGATAAGGTGCCTGGGAAAACAAGCTAAATATTACGTTTATGTTGCATTTAATTTGAAAAGCATCGCAGCAGCGACAAAGCAACCAGCACAAACAGCGTTGCAACCGATCATACTAGTATCGTACGAACAGGGGATTACACGAACTGTATAATAATGCAATTATTATAATACTAGCTTTCCGCCCACGGCTTCGCCCGCGTGAAGTTCGGTTATATCGCGCTTTTTATGTTTCCCTCGGGAACATCAAATTTTTCCGGGATAAAAGGTAGCCTATGTTCTTTCTCGGGGTCTAAAGATTGTCTGTGCCAAATTTCATCAAAATCGGTTGAGAGGTTTAAGCGGGAAAGCGTAACAGACAGACAGACAGAGTTACTTTCGCATTTATAATATTAGTATGGATTATTTATCAATTATCGAGTAATAAAAGACTCGTACTAATTATTAGCTACACTATTGCAATAACAATACAAAACAAACGTACAAGACAAAAAACAAATTTAATTAAACATTACGCTCAATCCTTCTCTGTATGACAGGAGACCTGTGCCCAGCAGTGGGATGATAAAAAAGGTTGATGATGAAACATATTCATTACAATATCATTGATTATAAAAAGAATACAAAAATTAATAAAATAATTATAATTTTCACAGCAATGGACATAAACCCAGTCCAGCCTATGTGTGTTTAATGACACCCTACGCGACTTGATTGATCGGTTGAGTGAGTATGTCGCATCAATGGTTTTTCCAAGAGATTTTTTTGTTTCAACGCGTTAATCTCTGAAACTAGCAGTTGGTTATAAAACCCAATTCTTGAAGAAGGTTAAAGGCCCATTTAACATCACGCAAAGACATTTAGCAACTAACAAAAAACTCACAAAGAACTCTAAACGAAAGCGAAGTAATTTATGAGTAATTCGATTTCTTTCGACTTGTAACCAAAGTGTTCATTTATCGCTTTTAGTTAGGACGCGGCTAGAGATTCTTACTTACTAATTTATGATAATGGGAATACTTATTAGAAACATATATCTATAACAGGTCATTAATTGGGGAGGTAATAATTAACTCTCTTCTATTCTTATGTGTCTTGTATTCACCGCCACAAGTAATTAGGTATAGTAGTTAGGCCATCTGAATACCTTCAAATCATACAAGCGAATATGTTTTTTATTCGCACACGTCTATTGGCCTGCTCTGCTCCTATTGGCCGCAGCGTGATGTTATATAGCCTAAAGCCTTGCCAGATTAATGGGCTATCCAACGCAAAAAGAATTTTTCAAATGGGACCAGTAGTTCAAGAGATTGGCGCGTTCAAACAAATAAACAAACTCTTCAGCTTTATATATTAAGTAAAGAAGTACCTATAGATAAACCTGCATGGGCACGTAACTTTTGACGTTTTATAAGACGAAAGTTGACTGACAAATTGACTTAATTGACAATTTGACAGAATTGGTCGTCTTATACGGAGAAGAGCCGGCAAGAAATTCTACAGTTAGTAAAAATCTTAGCAGATGATCAATTTAAAAAAGTTTAAATAGATCATCTGCTAAGATTTTTAAACTTTACCATTCAAAGTGATTAATTTCATTCTTTAATTAAACTGTGACTATTTTTGTCCGTCGAGTTTATCTCTTTTTATATTACAACAAAAATGTTTATTTATCTAGGTGAAGGGTTATCTTACTTGGAAGACATTTTTTCTGCGTACTCGAACACGAAACTTGCAGCGTTTCTTATTTGGCTAACGATGTCACTGAGTGTGGCAGTCGGACAGAGGTCGTAGCCGACGACGATGGTCTTCACCCTGGACTTGTGAAGGGGGCCTGCGGGGTACCTCGACACCTCGCGGGAGAGTTCCTGCCAGTAGCCTCCGTGAATATACACAAGGATTGGTGCATCTGGGGAGGAATCACATATGAGTTTTATGAATCAAGTAGTCATGTAAGAAAAGGGAGAAACATGACTAGTTTTTTCTATTAAGTAGGTAGGTGCTTGTGCTTGGTTTTAGTCTCATTGTAGGGGAACTTCCAAGCAAGCGCAAGCACGGCGCAAGCGCAGCGTCGGACGCCCACCGACTAGGTGGTCGGATGATCTGACCAAAATCGCAGGGAAGCGCTGGATGCAGGCCGCGTCCAACCGCTCCTTTTGGAAATCCTTAGGGGAGGCCTATGTCCAGCAGTGGACTTCATGTGGCTGAGATGATGATGATGATGATGATGATGTAGGGGAACTAACAAGTTTATTTATTTACAATTTATTCTAGTGTTACTAACAACTTGCAGTGAACAATGCAGCAAGACATGGTCAATATTTGTACTACAATATTAATTAGTTCTTACATATACATGCAATCACAACATGGGATGGAATATCGTATCCATGATATCCTTAGTAATAAGTTAATACCTGTACGACCACCCTTAATAAAGGTAGTGGTAGTACATGCGCCTATATGGCAAATTAACAGAACCTAAACTAAGACCTGTAAGCCCTACAGTAGTACGACCCTAAGTCCTACAAGCCCTACAGCCCTGACCTACCATATCATCATCAGCAACCTTTTATAGTCCCACTGCTGGGCACAGGTCTCCTCTCAGACAGAGAAGGCTTGAGCGTAATCACCACGCTTGCTCAATGCGGATTGGCGATTTCAGACTTACAAGTCCACGTTTCCTCAAGATGTTTTCCTTCACCTTTTAATCAGTCATTGGTGTCCAAGATATACTTAGAAAGTACATATAACTTTTAAAATGTTACATTGGTACTTGCCTGACCTGGAATCGAACTCGCACACTCATACTTGAGAGGCTGGTGTCTTAACCACTAGGCCACCACGACTTATTCGTAATAAAGGCAGTCGTGCCGATCCTACCAACTATTGGCCGATTTCGATCACCTCCATACTTTGCAAAAATATGGAGCGTGTATTGAACTCGCGCCTCTTGGCATACCTGGAAGGTAACGATCTCCTCAGTGACCGACAGTACGGGTTTCGCCGCAATCGGTCAACTGGGGACCTACTAGTGTATGCCACCCACTTGTGGGGCGAGGCCCTCGAGAAGAATGTGGAAGCGATTGCTGTCTCCCTTGATGTCTCGAAGGCCTTCGACCGGGTATGGCACGCTGGCCTTTTGAGTAAGCTTCCAGCGTACGGCATTTCCCCTAGCCTGACTGGCTGGGTAAAAGACTTCCTGACTGAACGGTCTCTCCGAGTTGTTGTCGACGGATGCTCATCTGAGCCCATGTCGACTAATGCCGGTGTTCCTCAGGGGTCTGTTCTCTCTGCAACTCTATTCCTGCTGCATATTAACGATCTGCTGATGCCCGGTATTTATGGGTATGCAGATGACAGCACAGTTGTAGAGAGATACCTGCCGGATGCTCGGGCTAGTAGGGAATCAATCCGGTCCGAAACCGCCAAAAGGAGCCCTTGGGATTTGAGATTTCCTCGAACCTTAACTTTGGGCGGTTCATTGAGTCCAAGGCCAAGGTGGCTGCCAGGAAACTTGGCGTTATCGCAAAGGTCCGGCAGTACTTCACACCTGGGCAGCTTCTAATGTTGTACAAAGCACAAGTCCGTTCGTGTGTGGAGTACTGCAGCCACGTTTGGGCTGGTGCTGCTAAGTGTCACCTGGCCACTCTGGATTCGGTGGAGAGGCGTGCGAAGAGGCTGATTGGTGACCCTGATTTAACTCGAGATGGTCTCCAAAGCCTAGAGCATAGGCGTAGAGTAGCCAGCCTTTCGGTGTTCTATAGGATGCATTTTGGGGAGTGTGCGAGGGAATTGCATGATTTAATTCCTCCGTCTCCGTTCCACCATCGGACGATCCGTCGTACGGCTAGTTTCCACCCTTACGTTGTTAACACCACTCCGATCCGGATGAAGCGTTTCGCCTCCTCCTTTATACCGCGTACATCACGGGACTGGAACAATTTGCCAGCGGCGGTGTTTCCGTCAGACTACAATTTGAGTGTCTTCAAGGCTAGAGTGAATAGGCTCTTAATAAACTAGCGCGCTTTACCATCAATGATGGCATCACTGCTTACCATCAGGCGGGATTGCGGTCAAGCGCTAGTTTATAATTTATAAAAAAAAGGATATAAAATAAGCGCCTGTTAAAATAATGGGAGCAGTATGTAGTACGTCCGCCCGTTTCGCAACATTTTTTGTTATTGTTCTGCTCCTATTGGTCATAGCGGGATGTTATATAGCCTATGTCCTTTCTCATGGTCTAGACTATCTGTGTACCAAATTTCATTACAATCGGTTCAGTAGTTTAAACGTGAAAGCCAGACAGACAGAAAGACAGACAGAGACACTTTCGCATTTATAATATTATTATGGATTATATCTGATGAAATGTATCACTCATACCTACATTGATTTTACTTCAACCGAAGTTAAAACTTTGGCGCGATACGAAATGTGATCGAAACTAAACCATACTTTAATTGGATTAGATACGAACAAGAGTTGAACTTTTATTGTTTTATTTAGTGCGATTACACCCAAGTTCACACTAGCTCGTGACAGCACCCAAAATTGTTTAACAAACTAAAAATCACTATCAATCCATACTAATATTATAAATGCGAAAGTAACTCTGTCTGTCTGTCTGTTACGCTTTCCCGCTTAAACCTCTCAACCGATTTTGATGAAATTTGGCACAGACAATCTTTAGACCCTGAGAAAGAACATAGGCTACCTTTTATCCCGGAAAAATATGATGTTGCCGAGGGAAATCTAAAAAGCGCCATATAACCGAACTCCACGCGGGCGAAGCCGCGGGCGGAAAGCTAGTCATTTCAATAAATATGAAGGATACTGCTAATCTATTGCTTCTTATGTCCAAAAAATTAGTTTGCTGAACAATGTAAACAACGCAATGAATTTAACTGTCAAAATGAAAACGCTAAAGCTAAGGCAATATAAGGCTACAGCCTTATATTACAGTAGGAGCATTTTCATTTTAGTAACTAGATAAAACACCTTAATTGCCTGTCTATTAAGGTATTCTATTTAGTTACTCAGTTCAGAAATAACTGAAATTACATGTTTATATGTTACATATTACGCAATTATGCTAGCAGAAATTCTGTTATATTAATTTTAGTCCGTATTAAAGTATCCACATTTGCAATGATTTGAATATTCAATCAACATAAAACTGCAGCATTTCAGTATCATTGATAGGCGTCCGCGCTAACAGGATTGTTGATGACACCGCATCCATTAATTAGTTCTAATTTCATTCAATATTATACAATTATACAAAGGTAATTTTAATGTGCTGTTAATTTGGCAGTCGGTAAAAATTCTCGGTGGTAGGCCATAACATCGGCTGCCGGCAGAAGTTACCACCCACCAGACAAAGTCTTGCCGCCAAGCGATTCGTCGTGTTGCGGTATGATGTCTGATGAGGTCGTACGGAGGACGGGTCTGAGCAGTTGTGTTGCGATGTGTGGCGGGTACAATGCGCCAAATGTTGTTGTGTCGGGAGTTTGGTCGTGGAGAGTCTCCAGATCAATCTCCCTCTAGCGCAGCTTCATTTGGTCGTGTTGGTCTTGGGTTTAACATTGCATCACCTCGCTCAACTGCCGTCATCCTTCCTATTCCTTAGTTTTTTAAGTGAATAGGCTTAATAAACTAGTGCGCTTTACCATCAACGAGGATTGCACGCAGGATTGCAGTCAAGCACTAGTTTATAAAAATTAAAAAACATAAAAAAAAAAAATTAAACACCTACAAAACACTGAAACATGTTCAGTACACCTATATACAATATGTTAAGAAAACCCTGTCCGACTCATAAGGATAATAAAGGTTAGGTAAACACATGACCAAATATAATATAAAATTTTACGTAATTAATTTAACAATACTAATGAATTTTAAAATAATCTTTTTTTCCCGCGAATTAATTCCAACTTCCCCAAATTTTGGTAATTTTTAAAAAAGTGACAACACCGTTTTGACGGTACGTTTATGCGATTAGACCACGCGTCGCGTGCCCTGCCCCCCGTCGCCCGCGGAAGGGCGTCATACCGCACATGTATTAAGTTACCTCTTTTCGCAAAATAATATTTATTTTTTTAGGGGATTTTTTTATACTTTAGGCCGGCTTTGTCGGTATTAGTAGTATCAGTTATCGATTCCTTGTTTAGACTTTATAGTATATATTATACATTGGTGCATTGGTACCAATATCATCAACAAGGGAATCCTCCCGTGTTCTTAAAATAAACTAAATTTAAGCACTATGCATGTTATTCTTTCAATTCCATTAAGAAAACGACACAAAATTAATGATAATTTAGTTCTGTCATATTAGTCAGTGGCGCCGATTCTGTTGTTCATAAACTAACCTAATTTTAAGTTATGTACATCCTTTTCTTTCATTTCGTTAAGAAAAGGATAGAAGATAACATGTAAGTATCATCATCATCAACCTTTTATCGTCCCACTGCTGGGTACAGGTCTCCTCTCATACAAAGAAGGATTGAGCGTAATCACCACGCTTGCTCAATGCGGGTTGGCGATTTCAGACTTATAAAGTCCAGGTTTCCGCAAGATGTTTTCCTTCACCTTCAGTCATTGGTGTCCAAGATATACTTAGAAAGTACATATTACTTTAGAAAAGTTACATTGGTACTTGCCTGACCTGGTATCGAACCCGCACACT
Organism: Sesamia nonagrioides; assembly: GCA_017933935.1. NCBI lineage: Eukaryota > Metazoa > Arthropoda > Insecta > Lepidoptera > Noctuidae > Sesamia > Sesamia nonagrioides. Next base: position 385,546 of record JADWQK010001955.1, on the reverse strand, counting down.
CATACTTGAGAGGCTGGTGTTTTAACCAATAGGCCACCACGACTAGTAAGTATAACCCTGTCAAATTAAGATACTCCATAGACAATTTAGACGCGAATATAAACATGGCGAATAAAAATACGCCTCTTTACGTCAGGAGCGCACTAATTTGACAGGTCTAAACTGATATTTTATATTCTGTCCTTTTCTTATTGAAAAAGAAAGAAAAGGCCCTGAACTTAAAAAAATAAAAAAATTAGTAGTATTAGTAGTTAGTTTGAAATTTAATTTAGTATGTGAACAGCAGAATCGGGACCAATGTCTGACGTAAATTGACGTATTTTTAGACGCCACGTTTTTAGTCACGTAAGTCTAAACTGTCTATAGAATATCTTAATTTGACAGGACTATAATCTGTCAACAAGGGAATTTCTAACGGTTCGATATTATTGTGGACATCCAAATCCACGTCGTGGCTTTATGATACCATAGGGAAGCAAACTGTATCAAAATATATGAAGTTGCGTTTAACATCCCGTTGTAACCCTTACCTACTTATATTTCTTTTTCAGTAACGCTTCAATCAGACTTTATTATTTCTAGCTCGGTTTCAAAGGGCCCTAGAGTGTATAAATAGCCCACAGTGATAGCCATAATCAAGAATTAGGCTGACAAATTCAAAAATATTTTTTCAAAATTCGATGGGTTGTTTCAGTGATTGGCGTGTTCAAAAAAGCAAACTCTTCACCTTTAATATAGGAATTCGCCTTTACTATTAGTATAATAGATAAATAAGTTATACTGGAATTCACATTGGCAGACAAGACGCTTACGACAGAGATTCGGTATTCTTATTGTTTATTTTTATGGTTTCTGTCGTAATGTGGTCACATCTGTTGTTTTATGACGTGCCACAAATTCTTTACTACTGTAAACCTGACAGGGTAATATGGACAGCTCAGTAGCACGTATTTACAGGTTTCTTAGTGCCACAATTCTAGTCCTCCTATCCTACTTCCTATTTTACCTTATTATCCTATTTTCACTAATATTATAAATGCGATAGTTTGTATGTATATGTTTTTTTTAATAATTATAAACTAGTGCTTGACTGCAATCCCGCCTGATGGTAAGCAGTGATGCAATCGTTGATGGTAAAGCGCACTAGCTTATTAAGCCTATTCACTTAAAAAACTAAGGAATAGGAAGGATGACGGCAGTTGAGCGAGATGATGCAATGTTAAACCCAAGACCAACACGACCAAACGAAGCTGCGCTAGAGGGAGATTGATCTGGAGACTCTCCACGACCAAACTCCCGACACAACAACATTTGGCGCATCGTACCAGCCACACATTACAACACAACTGCTCAGACCCGTCCTCCGTACGGCTTCACCAGACATCATGCCGAAACACGACGAATCGCTTGGCGGCAAGACTTTGTCTGGTGGGTGGTAACTTCTGCCGGCAGCCGATGTTATGCCCTACCACCGAGAAAATATGTATAAATACATCTAAAATATTTTTTAAATATTTATAATAGTTTATACCTAATATTAAAGTACAGAAAAAGAAGTTTAATAAGATATTAAATGTCAAACTAAGAAAATCCAAAGACAGCTTAGAAGTGATTGATAGCACTGCGACTAAAATCACGTCATTTTACGTCAGGCGCTGGCAGGACTAAAGTGATATTTATTTTCTGTCCTCGTCTTATTGAAACAGAAAGAAAAAGATGGACTGAACTTAAATTTGTGAATATTAGTTTAGATTAGTTGGGGAGTGTGCGAGGGAATTGCATGATTTAATTCCCCCATCTCCGTTCCACCAGCGGACGACCCGTCGTACGGCTGGTTTCCACCCTTACGTTGTTAACACCACTACGATCCGGACGAAGCGTTTCGCCTCCTCCTCTAAACCGCGTACATCGAGGGACTGGAACAATTTGCCAGCGGCGGTGTTTCCGTCGGACTACAATTTGAGTGTCTTCAAGGCTAGAGTGAATAGGCTCTTAATAAACTAGTGCGCTTTACCATCAACGATTGCGTCTCTGCTTACCATCAGGCAGGATTGCGGTCAAGCGCTGGTTTATAATAAAGAAAAAAAAAAAAATATTTGCTTTCCAAGAACTTTTAACATTGCTTGTTGGGAAATGTATTTTCAAGTTTGCTTCAATCCAAAATAATCAATGATAATTATAGTCAGTGCTTACCATCAGGCGGCATTGCGGTGAAAAACTGGTTGTTAAAAAAAAAGTAGGTACATGGTTTACGACCTTTAACCTACCTCTTATGCCATTCAGGTGCGCCTTATCGTTTCCAACTATGTTGGGAGCAGCTTCAAGTGTAACCAAACGCAGCTGGTTGCCAGTATTTTATTTGAATCGTCTGCCAATCTCGTCACCATGACCTAGTTACAGAATAACACGACACCCCATAGCAAGACTGGTTTTCTAACTTTCAAGAAAATGATTTCTATAATTAATAACGTTCAAAATGTTGTCTCAGCGACAAACAGAGGTAAAAAGATATGGGAAGTAGACGTTTGTATTTTAGACAAATTAAGACTGAGATTAATATGCGAATGTTTCAAAAAATAAGGGAACAATTTCTCTATTTTTTAAAATTCCTCTGTTTTTATAAATTATATATAGTGCTCGACCGCAATCCCACCCGACGATAAGCAGTGATGCGATCGTTAATGGCAAAGCGCCCTAATTTGCCTCTATCCTTGAAGACATTCAAATTGTAGTCCGACGGATACACCGCCGCTGGCAAATTGTTCCAGTCCTTCGATATACACGGTATAATAGAGAGATTGCCCTCTGGCTTGTCTCTATCAGATTTATATCTACGAAGAACGATAAAAGGGACCAACAGTATATCGATATTAAAAGAATGGTCACCCATCTCCAGAGCGACCGTGGCTAGTGGAACTTAACGTCGATCGATAGTATTTCCCTTATTTTGGCACTTCTCCCTGTATTCTTATCCGATTATTGACATCGAAACATTTCTGACTCTTTAAAAGTATGCTAGATATTCTCGCTACTCGTAAAATCACCTTGAACTGGTATTGAGTATGAGGGCCCTAGATATAGTGAGCTACCTTGAAACGTCACTATTATCTGTTTTTTGTTTCAAATACCTATAGTTATGTAAACTGTAATATAAAAAGCCTAGTGGTAGGTACTCACTGAAGGTTTCGGTACAAAATTGTTTAGAGAATGCTTATCACCTGTGAATGTTGTTAGAGGCGGTGTTTTTTTTTTAAAGTACACTAGGAATTTCTACTGTACCGTGGGTTCGTTTATAAACATATAAAGCCGCATACACACTAGCCAGACCTGGAACAACTTCTTATTTATTTCGTCAACGTCGTTTTATTAGTAAGTTGTGTGAAAATAGGCTGTCATGGCATGGGTATGAAGGAAGAGGGAAATGACAGGAAATTGTCGAGTGTGAATGTGGATTGCTATATCAGATGTCATACTTAGAAAGGGAGTGAGTGAGCGAGATGATAACTAATAGAAAAGTGTGGAAGACAATTTACATGTTGCACTGACCTCAAATAAATTGGGATAAGGGCAGTGGAATGATTGATAGAGCAGTGGAATTATGGCGTATTATTGATACATGCAAGCAATGCCGATTTACCTACGAACTAAGTAAAGTAGGTACTTGGCAAAAAAGTACTTTGGGGTTTGAAACTCAACTCAACCTCAACTCTTGATCAATGGCCTCTGTGGAATAGATACCACAATTTTGCCAATAACAGTACGTCTAATAAATTATAGAAATTCTTTAACAATTATTATTTTACAATAATGGCGGATATCCCCAATGACAGTTGAAAAAGACGGCCGCGTGGACCGTCTATGAGGGAGGTTTGAGGCAAAGTCATGATGTAGCCACTATGCTGCGATATTTCAATGTTCTATAAGAATTATTTACTGAATGCACTTTTTACTACATAAATCACGCGCTTTTATTTAAGAAACGACACTCTAAATAATTTTAAAAGTCCAATGAAAAATGCGCGTGACACTCATCATAGCTTTCCTATTAAAACTCCGGGTTTGAATCTCACGAGTATTAGCTTGCATCTGGTAACCTTACAGCAAATCATTCGTTCTGGATGACATGGCCTGTCATTATCAATGGAACACAACTGACAGCCGGCCATCTTGCTCGAGACGCCAAGCGGTGAACAAGCACATTGACATTACTTTTATTTTTTTGGAGGTTAAGACTGAGTCTTAGCCAGTGAGTATTTTTTATGTAATTTACTGTTTTTCGAGTGATGTGAAAATTATAATTACGTTTTTGTATTAGTAATGTGTTCAGTTTTATTGTGGACCCTTTTCATTTCCGCGCAGTAGGTAGCTAACAGGATTGTTGTTATTAAAAAAATATGAAATAAAACGATTTGTACCGTTTGGTAGATCTGTTCCCAGAATGTCAAGCTTCTGTCCAGGTGTTGATCCATACTCGATCTCCAGTTTATGTGGGATGTTGTTGGTTGCTTCATCACTGGCTGAAAGAAAATAAACTAGGGTTAACTAGGACCAAATAAATATTTATCGATGTAAAGGGTAGATTTAGACGGACGAAATCCCTGAATAAAACCTTAGGTATTAAGTGTGTGTGTGTGTGTAAAATAGATTGCTCTATTTTACACACACACACTTAGATGGGCAGATTTGAACCATGACAGGTGTTTTACCTTGCGTATATTATTCGCCACTACTTTCAAAACCAACCAACGACCTCCGTGGCGCAGCGGTCAACACGCCTGCCTGCGACGTGGAGGCCCCGGGTTTGATCCCCGGCCAGGTCATGATGGAAAACGATCTTTTCCTGATTGGCCTGGGTCTTGGATGTTTATCTATTTATGTATCTATTATAAATAATATAGTATCGTTGAGTTAGTATCCCATAACACAAGCCTCGAACTTACTTTGGGGCTAGCTCAATCTGTGTTAAAAAAAAAAAAGACTTTTCTAAAGTTATAAGTTATAGTTAAGTTTCTAAGTTAGTTCTTATGTTATAGCTATAAGTTGCCTGAAGACCTGTAACACAGGTTGTCCTAGTACAGGCTCCAGTTTCCACTACATCGTTATATCTTATATACTTAATTTTGTGTCAAAATTATGTTTAATTATGTGGTGGAAAAAAATAAACGTTTGTTATTATTATTATATATACTTTCTAAGTATACCTTAGACACCAATGACTGATTAAAAGGTGGAGGAAAACATCTTGAGGAAACCTGGACTTTAAGTCTGTAATCGCCAACCCGCATTGAGCAAGCGTGGTGATTACGCTCAAACCTTGTCTGTATGAGAGGAAACCTGTGCTCAGCAGTGAGACGATAAAAAAGGTTGATGATGATGACTTTCAAAACGGTGAAGGAAACGTGAGCTAGCTCCATCATTCTGAAAAAATCTTATTTCTAGTTCTAGACCAATAATTTGATGACATGAAATCTATCAACTGAGCCTCGTGGCGGATTGCGATCCAGTCTCTTACAGAGAGGATGCAGAGCTGCTCGCAACAAAAGGTTTTGTCTTTTCTTCAATACGCTTACGCTTAACTACTTACTGATAGCGTCATCAGGGAGTCCTTCTAGTCTAAATCCATAAAAAATAGTGTTCTACCGATGGCGGGAGCGGGTCCAAGCTACCTGTGGTTAGGGCTCCAGAGACAGGAACCTCCTAACGATGCGGGCCGTATCGAGGAGTACTGCCTTTTGAATCTGGCCCTTGATCCAATTGCCTAACGAGAGCCTCAATAGATGTTGGTCGAGGCTCTTGGCTATCAGACCATTGGCCGATACGACAATCGGTACAATGACAGCCGAGTTCACATTCCACATTTCAACAACCTCGTGCGCCAAGTCGAGATATTTAATTTGTTTCTCTTTCTCAGCTTTCACGAGATTCCCGTCATGTGGAATGGTAACATCGACAATAATTGCGAGGCGCGCTAATCGATCTATCACCACTATATCAGGCTTATTGGCAACAATAGTCCTGTCAGTAATGATAGAGCGATCCCAGTATAACGTGACATGGTCATTTTCAAGAACTGGGTTGGGCACATACTTATAATACGGTACCTCTGAATTTACAAGTTTATATTTCAAAGTAAGTTGCTGGTGGAGCTACTTGGTTATGCCTGTGCAAATACTCGCCGTTAGCTAATCGAGAACAACCAGAGATAATATGTCTGATGGATTCACCAGGATAGTGACATGCCAGACACACGTCATTCGTCCCGTCGTATTATTATTATTATTTTGCTTCCTATTAGTTATCATTCATTGCTGCAATGGTATGTGCTTCCCAATTGACCGGGTAGTTACAGGAAAAAAAAAGGTCAAAAGTCCGGGGACTTACAGGATGCTATTTATGTTTACCTATCTACCGAAGACGCGACGCCGTGTACGTGTGTTCAATTAATGTTGCCATTTAAGCGCCACGCTGTATAACCTGGTGGTAAACGCTGATGCGGTCGATGTGAGCACGTTCACCTAAACGTAACCTATTGACGTAATTGGTACGGACGACAGCAGGTCAAGCTACAATCTTGAGCCTTAATGATTCAGAAATAATGAAGAAAATGTAATAAATTGACTGCACGGTTAGCACAGTGGTTAAGCTATTGACTGCTGCGCTGCGTGTCGCGGGTTCGATTCCGGCACGGAACAAATATTTGTATGACTTACAAGTAAGTAGTTGTTCCGGGTCTGGATGTTTTTGTATGTGAATTTATATGTTTGTAAATGCACCCACGACACAGAAGAAATTCCTAGTGTAGGGCAATGTTTAAAAGAAAACTGACAAATTGTAGTAGCTTGATGTGCTGCCGATCGTAATGTCTTTCATAATGAAAGCGGGTTATAGGATTGATAAATTGTGCAGTAGCTTGATGTGCTGCCGATCGTAATGTCTTTCATAATGAAAGCGGGTTATAGGATTGATAAATTGTGCAGTAGCTTGATGTGCTGCCGATCGTAATGTCTGTCATAATGAAAGCGGGTTATAAGATTGATAAATTGTGCAGTAGCTTGATGTGCTGCCGATCGTAATGTCTTTCATAATGAAAGCGGGTTATAGGATTGATAAATTGTGCAGTAGCTTGATGTGCTGCCGATCGTAATGTCTTTCATAATGAAAGCGGGTTATAGGATTGATAAATTGTGCAGTAGCTTGATGTGCTGCCGATCGTAATGTCTTTCATAATGAAAGCGGGTTATAGGATTGATAAATTGTGCAGTAGCTTGATGTGCTGCCGATCGTAATGTCTTTCATAATGAAAGCGGGTTATAGGATTGATAAATTGTGCAGTAGCTTGATGTGCTGCCGATCGTAATGTCTTTCATAATGAAAGCTGGTTATAGGATTGATAAATTGTGCAGTAACTTGATGTGCTGCCGATCGTAATGTCTTTCATAATGAAAGCGGGTTATAGGATTGATAAATTGTGCAGTAGCTTGATGTGCTGCCGATCGTAATGTCTTTCATAATGAAAGCGGGTTATAGGATTGATAAATTGTGCAGTAGCTTGATGTGCTGCCGATCGTAATGTCTTTCATAATGAAAGCGGGTTATAGGATTGATAAATTGTGCAGTAACTTGATGTGCTGCCGATCGTAATGTCTTTCATAATGAAAGCGGGTTATAGGATTGATAAATTGTGCAGTAGCTTGATGTGCTGCCGATCGTAATGTCTTTCATAATGAAAGCGGGTTATGGCAGGTTTGATAAATTGGTCTGCTCAAAAATATAAATTAGTGTTTTTAACCTTATTAATGACACGATCCCCCTAGTATCGAATAGTATTTCGCAACTCCGTTCCCTTCGCAGCTTCTAACTTGGAATTTTATTTTATCACTTCAGTTACCTTTGGGATAATCAGAATTCTTACAATCAAAAACGGCAATTCCCTCAATGAGGTTTGGGTCGCGACCCATACGTTAAAAGTGCCTTCTTCTTCTTCTTCAGCCTATAGATGTCCACTGCTGGACAAAGGCCTCCCCTAAGGCGTTCCAGGATGACCGGTTTTGTGCTGCCCGCATCCATCGGCTTCCCTCGACCTTCACCAGGTCATCGGCCACTTTGTTGGGAGCCTCCCTACGCTTCGTCTTCCGGTACGTGGCCGCCACTCCAGAACCTTACTGCCACATCGACCAGCTTGCCTGAACTGTCATAATTAAAGGTATTTCGATCAATTGCCATTGTGGGTTTGTATCGCGATTACCCTGATGTTCCACTTCCTTACCTGCTGTGACATGCTTAACGTGGTGTTGAAGCACTTCCATGGACGTGGGGAACCTCTGTGACCACCGACTAGGAGAGTACTCCCGCTCGAGATCGATGGCGTCCAGGATCACCGACATTTTATTCTGTTGTTCGATCTGTATGAAGAATGATAGCTGTGATTAGTTATTTATTTATATATTCTTTACTAGCGGTTGCCCGCGACTCCGTCCGCGTGGACTTCAGTTAACAGCGCGCGGTGGTTCCCATAAATTAAAAAGAACTTAGTTGATATAAAATAAGCGCCTGTTAAAGTAATGGGAGCAATATGTACGTCCGCGTTAGCTCCCGTTTCCGCAACATTTTTTGTTACTGCTCTTTCCCTATTGGTCATAGCGGGATTTTATATAGTCTATGTCCTTTCTCAGGCTCTAGACTATCTGTGTACCAAATTTCGTTACAATCGGTTCAGTAGTTTTGACGTGAAAGCCGGACAGACAAACAGACAGACAGAGATACTTTCGCATCTATACTAATATATAAAGCTGAAGAGTTTGTTTGTTTGTTTGTGCGCGCTAATCTCGGGAACTACTGGTCCGATTTGAAAAATTCTCTTTGCGTTGGATAGCCCATTAATCCAGGAAGGCTTTAGGCTATATAACATCACGCTGCGGCCAATAGGAGCGGAGCATAACTAAACCACGCGAACGAAGTCGCTGGCGGCCGGTAGTTTATAATATTAGTATGGTTTGTACACCAATCAAATATCGAACAAAACACATTCAACACTTAAAACATTCAATGAGCGGCCGTATCACTAATACGATCTCTTCCAGGCAACCAAAGAATGGGCAGATTCTCCTGAACCACAAATGGGACTATCTATATTATATTATATTTGGGAGTTAGGTATATTATATTATTCAGTCCAGTATTTTTTTACTACTAACAATAAAAATAAAGGTGACTGTGATTGCAAAACCGGCCGACCGGTTATCAAGAATATTTTGAATGCGTCTCAGCAGGTCCGGTACGTTTTTCTTTTTTTGGCCAACATGTAAATAAATGTCGCCATTTGTTCTGAAGACAGGCAATGCTTATATTTAACTAAACCACTATTATAAAGAGCTAAATTTTATCAGGTAATTGGATTTCATCACGAGTAAAAATGTATACCGCCGAATGAAGTGGACACGGGTCAGCTATTAACTTGTACCTAAATAGATTTAGTGTATACAAAAATGATGCACATTTTATCGCCCGTCTAATCCTTAGGTAGGTACATACTCTTACTACCCTTAATAGTCTGTAGTAGCCCTAAGAGCTGGTATAAAGAAAGACATTTGTATACCTTTATCCTTAGGGCCTTAGCACATCTCCAACTCGAAAATAATTATGGGAAACCGCTATACGAAATTAAAAAAGAAACATAATTTTACTCAATACTGGTTTCATGAGAATCAGTTTATTGGTAGCAATCGAAGAAAAAATTCGTCGCATTTTTTTTTTTTTTTGTAATTATTTATAATCCAGCGCTTGACCGCAATCCCGCCTGATGGTAAGCAGCGATGCGAGCAGGAGGCGAAACGCTTCGTCCGGATTGTAGTAGTGTTAACAACGTAAGGGTGTAAACTCGCCGTACGACGGGTCGTCCGATGGTGGAACGGAGATGGGGGAATAAAATCATGCAATTCCCTCGCACACTCCCCAAAATGCATCCTATAGAACACCGAAAGGCTGGTTACTCTACGCCTGTGCTCTAGGCTTGGAGACCGTCTCGAGTTAAATCAGGGTCACCAATTAGTAATTTATTTGACTTAATAAATACACTACTACATACTACCGACCTTTTAGATCAGTTTTTAGACAAAGACAAAAATCAACATCCGTTTTCCAAAATATTAATACATAGTTTGCTATATAAGGAAACTTGTCGACAGCCGGAGACAGACAAGAAAGAGACAGAGTCATGATCAAATATGTGCGTTAGAACAGACATTTTCGCTTATGTTTCGCTTGCCGTTCAACGAACAATTAATGATGGATCTAAGTACCTACAACGGTTTCGCGGCGGAGATGTGAAAAATCCCTTAAGACTACTAGTTACGGCAGGCTACATCGGCTATAAGGCTTCACCGACAGTCAAGCTCGTGTTGTTTATCGGTGATTAAAGCTGCCTTCAGTCTTCATTTATAAACGTCAAGTCAAACATTTTTGAAAGTTGTATTTCTTAAAATACAAGTAGTATACGACTTCAAGTCATAGACTTATTTTCGCTACAATGGCGAACAAGTTCGACGGACCTTTTCTTAGGCTCTCGGCTGGTAGACATCATCATCTAAGCCACATGAAGTCCACTGCTGGACATAGGCCTTCCCCAAGGATATCCAAAAAGAACGGTTGGACGCGGCCTGCATCCAGCACTTCCTTACGATTTTGATCAGGTCATCCGACGGCCTAGTCGGTGGGTGTCAGACGCTGCGCGTACGTGGTCGCCATTCAAGAGCCTTTCTGCCTCATCGGCCATCGGCTCTACGAGCTATGTGCCCCGCCCGCTGCCACTTCAGAGAGCTAATCCGCTGGGCTATGTCGTCGACTTTAGTTCTTCTACGAATCTCCTCATTCCTGATTCGATTACGTAGAGAAACATCTAGCTTAGCCCGCTCCATAGCTCTCTGTGGGAAGTTAAGCAGATATGTGCGCCTCAAATTCATGTCGCCAATTAGGATAGTTTTTTAATTATTCTTATTTGTTATCTACTAATATAGGACAAGTTCATACTAACATTATATCTACTAGTTTAAAATAATAACAAACTTATTATTTTTTTAACTTATAATTTGAATTTATTTAATTGTAAGTACTTTACCTTTTTCTCTTCCTTGACCTTCGTAATTGTTTTATTCCGTCGAATCAGCTTCAATGCTGTCCTGAACAACTCTATCAGTTGGACCATATCTACAAGTTACTAACTATGCTCCACAGCGATTGTTATCGCGGCTATTTTAAGTAAATACAGCTATTGCGAATCCAAAACATCAACAAAGTTTGCGATAAGCGTACCAACAAACTGTTTATCAAATAATTACATCATAGCACAGATGTTTTATGTGAACACCTCACTGTTATCTAATCTTTGTGCTAAATAACGTTTCTTTATTAGTTCACGGACTGAATTTAAACTGTTCACAGTAGATATTGGCATTATATTCCGAATAAATTTAAGGCTAGGGAAGTAGGGACTTTGAGTGAGAAATAGCGAAAAAAGTGCGCGAAAGGCCGTCGATTTACCGCTTTTTAAAAATAGACTTGTTATTTTGTCTAATACTATTGTGTCTTTCGGACAGCGTCCGTGGCGTAGCGGTAGCGAACGCGGCCGTTGCGCAAGGAGGCGCGGTTTCGATCCCCGCACAGTGCAAGTATTTGTATGCATGAATATGAATATTTGCACTGGTCTGGTCGTGCCTCGGAAAGCACGTTAAGCCGTTGGTCCCGGTTGCCATATGAACATCTAGTGGTAGTCGTTACGAACCCGTAACGACTGCCACTAGATGTTCGTATGGAGCCCCCAAAAGTCTAACAATCGGTTTAACTGCAATGCTTAGTTATCGCCTTCGAGTTGTGAAGGTCAGTCGGCAGTCGCTTCCCGGAAAACATCGAAGTTAAGCCAAAATCAGACTTATCCTTACTTACTTATCCCAGACTTCAAAGCTGAAAAGCTACGGATGCCGCTAAGATGATGATATTATGTTTTTGGAAGAACAAAGTATTTTTTTTTATATCAGGGTACCTAATATATTTATTCAAAAAGACTGAATGTAAACATTACATTCCTTTGAATCATTTGTGGTTATATTTTTTTTAACTTCGTGAGCCGTGTAATTGTTACGATTATTCTGTTACGGTTGAATACGTTTAAATCAGTCAATTCAAAACAACTTGTGTAACCAAAATAAGTAAAGTGTAAACACAAGGTTATGTTAGATTCACAACACTGGTTAATATAACTTTTCAATAATACCCGCACACACTATTATTTTTGAAATAAACTGTAAAAATGTAAGAATTGTTCGCAATTGCGGAAAAACTAAGTAAGTACTACGCTAAAAGCGCTACAGAGTCCCACTAAAGCGAAGTTAGAAATGTTTTATATCACTTTCATTCGTCTTTGCTGATATCCGTTTATTTCAACGTCAGTTTGCGTGATAAGAATATCTTGCGTGATATCAAATCATTATTATTTATTTAATGCAGTTTGATTATACATTTTTAATTATAATAAAAAGTAAGAAAAACTAAAACCCAACTACGACAAAAAACGACGCTGAAAAAGTATAAAACAAGATTTTCAGAATACTGAACGGAGACAAAGTTGCTAGTATGCAATATTCACCAAGTAGAGATAAATTTTCATGTTTGGAAAGACGTAGTCACACGTTACATATACCTACCTACCGTAGCACCTTGAGAACGTGTGACTACGCCTTTCCAAACACGAAAATTTATCTCTACTTGGTGAATATTGCATATATATATGTTCCGTTCAGTATTCTGAAAATCTTGTTTTATACATTTTCAGCGTCGTTTTTTGTCGTAGTTGGGTTTTAGTTTTTTTTACTTTTTATTATTTGTACTATTTTGGTGTTAAAGTGTATTTGTGGCGCATAATATTAACACAGTCTAAAAATCATACAGTCGTCCGACGAAGACGTCTAGACAGAGCAATCGTGCGGGGTGTGAGGGACGAGACGCGGGTAATCGGCACCCGAGCTGCGAACAAAACGATGTTCGTAGCTCGGTATCTATCATTAAGGACTAACACGTGTTCGTTTTTTTATTTGTTTGTTTTATAATTTGATATGAGTGTCAATTTTGAGTATAATTGGGGTACTTGTCACGAAAAAGTCATTCTTTTTGACATCCAAAATGGCGGACGTATTTTTTCTTTATAATTTGATATGAGTGTCAATTTTGAGCATAATTGGGGCGCTTGATACGAAAAAGCCCCTTTTTGAAATCCAAGATGGCGGACGCCAATTTAAATGTATATTAATATGATATGGGTCATATGGGTGAGTGATGGGTGAGTGATATGGGTTGTATTCCGAGGTGGATTGGGGTGCTGCTTACGAATATGCCATATAAATAACTTAAATCTGTCTCGAGTTGTTCCCGTAGTAAAAAATAGCAAATTAATTAAATATAATACAGCTATCGATGTTGATCTGCAATAATTTCATAAATATTGTTTATTTGTGACAACCCTGGCCGATGCGTTACTGTCTAGACGATGTCGGCATTTTACACGAGATCAAAGGCGTCGACCTACTGTATGTATTTTATACTGTGATGTTAACAAAAGTTAAAATGACGAACTAAAAACTAGGTAGTTACATACGACATCTCTTTTGACTTATGTATCGGCGCATAGTAATATGTAGAGATATCCTATTTTATACTATTTCGTAACACGTGGATCGTAGCGCGTATAGCAATGGTTTCCCCTTATGAAGCTCCCAGTATTTCGTAGTAGCGACGCACATTTGCGTCGATGGCAGCGAATGGGTCATGAATTAGTGGATGAGGTCGTTAGTAAGTAAGTATAAATAAATTGGATGTTTCATATATTGAGAGGACCTGGGAAGATTTCTTAATCTATGTAATTCTGGTAAAGATCGACTGTCATGTGGTATTTTAAGTAATTTATTATGATCCAAGGCAGTTATAAACAATCACTCTATGGTTTTGACTCTACTGAGAGCGACATAGGCCTGTCCTTTAGCAAACAATGACTTTCCTAGATCGATAACTGCTTTACCTTGTAATTTATGTACAGTACAACCCCAAGAAAGAATCAGCGGGGGCATTTTACGCTGAATTTTCCCAGACCCCCTCAAGTCGTCAAATTCAGTGAGGCAAGGGTCGATTCTGATAAGTCCGATAATATCTGCTTTTATGGATGCGTCGTCAAATTGTATGAGAACAGCGCTAGGCTGTTCTACCTGTTCCAACTGATCGTGCAGAAGAGCAGGCCATTCGAAGGTCTTCACCACTCCCATCGCTCCGTTTACCAAATCCTGGTTTACATTCAAATTGCTACGAAGCATTACTCGGGATTATGTACAAGCATAAAGTACTCGTGAAACTCTTTCAAGTGATACCAAATACGGTATATTTATTTTAATTTTATATTATCATAGAATTTTTCGTCCTCTAGAGGGCGCAATACTAAATTTGGTGACAAGCTTTATAGCTCACTAGCAGCCGCCAGCGACTTCGTTCGCGTGGAATTAATTATGCTCCGCTCCTATTGGTCGCAGCGTGATGTTATATAGCCTAAAGCCTTTCTGGATTAATGGGCTATCTAACGCAACAAGAATTTTTCAAACCATTTAGGACCAGCAGTTCCTGAGATTAGCGCGCACAAACAAACAAACAAACTCTTCAGCTTTATATATTAGTATAGATAACCAACAGAATATCAAGGCCCTTCTAATGGTACTGCAGTGGTCTTATTCTGATAAGTAGTAAAGAAGCTATGAACGAAAATATGTGAATTATATGTAATCAGCCCATGAATACAGCTAAAGTCACAAGCAAATGCTAGTAATATATATATATTCAAAATGTACAAGTAAAGCGCTTTCAAATGATACCAAACACGGCATATTTATCTTAACTTTATTTTTTTACTCTGTATGTTTTGTCCGCTAGAGGGCGCCACATTAGATTTTGTGAAACTCCATATAGCCTATAACCAGCAGACAATTAAGACGCTTCTAATGATATGTCATTTGTCGAATTCTGATAAGTAGTTTAGAAGTTACGAGGGAACAGATGAACAAACATACATACATACATACATACATACATACATACATACATACATACATACATATATACATACATACATACATAGCCTGTCAAAATCATAACCCTCCTTTTGCTTTGCCGTAGTCGGGTAAAAACCTAAAAACGGCGTCATTATGCAATTCCTGTTAATAGAATGACTCCATTAGGCTTTAAGATGTAATTAAGACTTATTTTAAACCTATCTTTAAATTCCATGAAACGGTTTAAAATTACCAATCGAATATAATTAATATTCTAGAACATTATTCATCATCACCATCTCAGCGTTAATCACACTTGCATCTATAGCTTTTTCAGCTTTGGAGTCTGGGGTCTGCTTTATCAGTCTAAGTTCTGATTTTGGCTAAACTTCGACATTTTCCGTGAAGCGACAGCCGTCTGACCTCCACAGGCCGAAGGGCGAAGGCGACCAATTTTTGGACTTTAGAGGGCTCCAACAACCCGTAACGACTGCTGACTTAACGTGCTTTCCGAAATACGATCAGACCAGTGCAAATATTCATATCCATGCAAACAAATATTTGCACTGCGCAGGGATCGAACTCGCGCCTCCTTGCGCAGCGGCCGCGTTCGCTACGGCTACGCCACGGAGGCTATCAGTTCTAGAAAATTATTATATCTAGTATTGTCTCTCCGTCAACAATTAATTCTAAGGGTTTCGAAATGCTCAGTTATAGGTACCTCTTTCTTACAAGGCCTTCATGTAAGATTTATCACAACAGATGTAAAAGTTTATGCAATAGATAATTTTACAAAAAGATAAAAAAATACTGACCGCTTTTACCGATTAGGTTGCCTAAAATATGTCACCCTTATTAAAATTCCTGCATTCATATCACTCCGCTGCTATTGGTCGCAGCGTGATGTTATATAAAGTGCCTAAAGCCTTCCTGGATTAATTCAACGCAAAAATAATTTTTCAAATCGGACCAGTAGTTCCTGAGATTAGTGCGTTCAAACAAACCTACAAACTCTTCAGCTTTATATGTATATTAGTATAGATATAGATTTGTATGGTACACAATAAAGAGTATATTATAATACTAAATTCCGCTCGCGGCTTCGCCTGTGTCATCATCATCGTCTCAGCATTAATCCCAGTCGCAACCTAAGCATTTTCAGCATTGGAGTCTGAGGTCCGCTTTACCAGTCTAACTGCTGATATGGCTAAACTTCGACATTTTCCTTGAAGCGACTGCCGTCTGACCTCCACGACCCGAAGGCGACATCGAAGCATTGCAGCTAGACCAATTGTTGGACTTTTGAGGGCTCCAACAACCCGTAATGACTGCCATTAGATGTTCGTATGGCAACCGGGCCCAATGGCTTAACGTGCTTTCCGAGGCACGACCAGACCAGTGCAAATATTCCTATTCATGCATAAAAATATTTGCACTGTGCGGGGATCGAACCCGCGCCTCCTTGCGCAGCGGCCGCGTCCGCTACCGCTAGGCCACGGCGGATTCGCCTGTGCGGATGTTGGAAATGATCCCATGAGAATGTGCTTCCCCAGCATGCCATTTATCTTCTTGCCTTTTTTTTAATCTGTTCAGTGGTTTACCCGTGAAAAGGTATATAAATTAAATGGCTTACAATTTTGTTTTTCTAAAATTAAATTACTAAAAAAAGTATTTATGCAGAAATTGTTAAAGTTTAACAGTACACCAACATTTAGACACCTGTGCTAGGAGACCCCGTTCCTGAATGGCAAATTATAATATGGTAAAAGTGGTGTACCAAAAGAAAATTGAATTTAGATAATGAAAAATAGAAAAAATAAGTATCATCATCATCAACCCTATTATCGTCCCACTGCTGGGCACAGGTCTCCTTTCATACAGATAAGGATTGAGCGTAATCACAACGCTTGCTCAATGCGGATTGGCGATTTCAGACTTACAAGTCCACGTTTCCTCTAGATGTTTTCCTTCACCTTTTAATCAGTCATTGATGTCTAAGATATACTTAGAAAGTACATATAACTTAGACAAGTTACATTGGTACTTGCCTGACCTGGAATCGATCACACTCATACTTGAGAAGCTGGTGTTTTAAACACTAGGCCACCACGAAAAAATAAGTATAACTTAACTTATTTTTTTTTTAGATATAGAATAGAATAGAATAGAATACTCTTTATTATGTACACCATATAGATTACAAAAACATAAATATAAAAAATTTACAAAGGGTGACACAATGGGCGGTCTTATCGCTAAGAGCGATCTTTTACAGACAACCTTTGGATGGAATAGTAAGGGGAAGGAGAGAGAAATAATGTAGGTAGTCTACAGTGTACTATTTACAATTTTACTTAATACCCGTTTGTGAGCGTGAGGTTGTCTATGGATGTGTTTGCGCGTGCATATAATCTTATCAATTCATATTGACGATAACTGCAACAATAATTCAATGTCATCATAAGTCTTCAGTATAATCAAAGCCTTACTCGTTTAAAAATCCGCACGCATCAAATTTCACTTTAAATTCACCCGCTTCGGAGTTTAGCCAGAACTATAACTCATTTTTTTATTATTTTATGTATCTACAGTATATTTTGTAATGTACTTTCACATGCATTTAATAAAACGCTGTTATTTGGACGTTACAAAAATAAAGTTCAGTTTTATTTGTCTGCATGTTTAGACATCAAGATAATAAGCACATGCGAAAATATTTACCAACGTCGATTATGATACAATAAAGTTGTATAGTACAGTAATAAAATTGCGTCATCATCGCACACATAATATTTCAAGCGGGATTAATGAAGTGTCTTGTTGTTATGAATCCACGTATCGTAGCACGTAGAAACACCACACCGCACCACAAAATATCTTGTAGGTTTAGTAAAATCCTTGCAGTGAAGTGCAAGGATTTTACTAAACCTACAAGATATTTTATTTAGCAATGGTCTTGCTTCACGCCGCACAACACACGCGCACAACGCGTCAGCGTCATACTGATGTCACACAAATCCTGCATTTCGCAAGCAGAGTTTTCCGCGCAACAAGCATACAGTCTCCCGCCACCGCCGTTCGGCAATTGCCAGCCAAACACAACACTAGGAGGAAACTATAACTGTGCATTTTCAAAACCTTCGAATGATTTGTTGACGGAAAGACAAAACTAGATATAATAATGTTCTAGAATTGACAGCCTCCGTGGCGTAGTGGTAGGGAACGCGGCCGCTGCGCAAGGAGGCGCGGGTTCAATCCCCGCGCAGTGCAAGTATTTGTGTGCGAGAATATGAATATTTGCACTGGTCTGGTCGTGCCTCGGAAATCACGTTAAGCCGTTGGTCCCGGTTGCCATACAAACATCTAATGGCAGTCGTAACGGGTTGTTGGAGCCCTCAAAAGTCCAACAATTGGTCTAGCTGCAATGCTTCGATGCCGCCTTCGGGTTGTGGAGGTCAGACGGCAGTCGCTTCACGGAAAATATCGAAGTTTAGCCAAAATTAGCAGTTAGACTGTTAAAAAGGACCCCAGACTCCTAAGCTGAAAAGTTTCGAATGCGACTGGGATTAAGGCTGAGTTGAGATGGAGACACAACACCAGTCTGGTCGGAGGATCCTTCCCTTTCTATGGAGAATGAGTAACCTTTACACTCTGTTCCTCATACTTTTATTCCCTCAACAAAATACCTTTGAACAGGAAAGCAAGCGTAGATACTACTTATAGATAGGTAAATAAAAATTCTCCAGACTGAACCAAAGTCACCGACAAAGTTCTTCGAGACGCTAAAATTAAGTGGCAGTGCGCGGGGCACATTGCTAGTAGAACCGATGGCCGATGGGGCAGTAAGGTTCTGAAGTGGCAGCCAAGGTGGATCGATGATATGGGGAATTCGCGGGAAGCCGATGGATGCGGTCAGCACAAGATCGGTCATCGTGGAAAGCCTTGGGGGAGACCATTGTCCAGCAGTGGACATCTATAGGCTGAAGAAGAAGAGACTCTATTTTGCTACAGCGGCTAATCTCAACAGAGACTAGCCTAGTGCAGTCCCTCTTCTCTCATGGTCCACTGGAATGGCATTCGGACACGACCGGAGACAGATGATGTGTAGCACTAATGGTTTATCATGCTTTCCGACGCACGGGGCATCATACCGGTCTCTTTTAAACTTCGGGCTATTACTGCCCGACCCGGGTATCGAACCAACAATTCTACACTCACCAGCCGCGGTTTTGACCACGAGACCAATGGGGATGGCAACCTTACTATATTATGCGTCTACGCAGAAGAGCCCATGGTATGAAACTTTCAGTGAGAAGAAGCAACATATATTTAAATGTAACGGCATGCGATAATAGAAGTCAAATTATTAAGTCAAACATAAGTGTAGCGGTACCTACAAACGCCACATGGAACGACGCGTCATACTGACGTCACACGAATTCTACATCTCGTAATCAGAGTTTACCGTGCAACTAGCATACAACAACTTCCCAAATACAAGCAACAAGGGCAAGTGCCCGCCAGACATAACACCCGTCTGGTCGGAGGATTCTCCCTTTTCTATGGAGGATGAGTGAACTTTACACCCCGTTCCTCATGCCTCCAAAATAAGAAAACATGTCTGTGCTATAATTGTATTTAACAGGATTCTTTCATTCAGTTTCATCGGGAGAGGCGAGATGCAAACGGCAAAAATATACGAGTACCTATGTACGAACAACAGCAGTAACTTGATGTGCTGTTGTCTGTACTTATGTAGGTAGTAGAAGGAAATCGTAAAAATTAATTACTGTGGCGTAACAGAATATCCAAGGTAATATAATACAGACACTAATTTCTATTATTTTCCATATACCTACCAAGTACCTGAAGTTAATTAAGTGATAATTATTTCATCGTGTTTTTACGTAATTTGTACATTGCTTGAAAGTATCAGATTCCTTACCACCTTAAGGGTCATACTAGATAGTTTTTGACAGAAGATCATCATAGAGTCCTACTAAATCTACAGAAACCCACCAAACCGTGCTCGCATTATTGCAATCAGCACAGGATGTCATCCGGTGTTCCACAGGGAACAATACTGAGCGCTTTTTAAGATGACAGCATTATTTATGAGATGCATTGGCTGTGCTGGTGACAACCAGAAACAACGGCAGTAAGACAAGATGCCATATTGGATACAGTTTTTTTTAACATAATGTTATTGATTTGAAAATAAGCAAAGTCAACAGCGCAACTAATAGGTATACTGGTGGGTACACTGTTCGAAACGGAACAAAATCTTTACAGATTGTAAGTGGCACGGTTCAATTCCTGGTTCGGTTATCAGCATTTGACCACGTTTTTCCCTCAACACATCGCGTTATAAATCAATTAAGACATTGGGCCTACGGCACCCTCCAGAACAAGCTATTTTCTGTGAACAGATTCAATCTCCTTTCCAAAATGTAAATACCTAGGCACGAGGCACAAATATTATAAGCAACTGATTTTTTTTAAATCGGATCGAACAGTTTTGAGGATTACTCGGAAAAGAAACATAGCGGCAATAAATAGGAAGAAGAACCAGTGTATGGTTTTCGCCATATGGTCGCAATTTTATCACAAAACGAAGATAATCAATTACTTTCAATCACTTAATTGTCTGGAAACCTCCAAAAACACTTCACAATACACACAAAAACAACAAACAACCAAACTACTTTAGTACACTACGTTTTACGAGCGCAACCGCGGTACTTAAACTTAACACACCATCGTATCTTTAAGAAACTCGTTTCATAAACCCGGCCCACTAACGAAATTACCATAAAATATCTACCTAACTACTTTTATATAAATATCTACGAAAAATATTTGTTGCAAATGTATACGATATTATGTGTGTATACAACGTGTAACATAAAGGGTATATACATAACAAAGGCATGGCATCTTTACATGATATCAAACGATATTGGAAGGGTTTTTTAATCCTATCTCTTTATGTTAGGAAGTTATGAGGAAAAACACCGCCTGTGATAGGCTACTATCATACTAGTCGCACAGAGATGTTGAAGACATTTATCGGATTTTGGCAAGTAACGTGACGGGTAACGAGTAGTTATTAACGTATGTAGTGTGCTGCCACGTTTGTTATGATTTTATTTTAAGAAACACACGAAACCGAAAATTTCGTACTAATTTTTTGAGTATTTTATTTTGAGCTGAAACCCTTCCGATATCGTTTGATATCATCTAAAGATGCCATGCCCTTGGTATGTATATACCCTTTTTGTTACACGTTGTATAAACAAAACCAAATCAGCAAAACATTAAGAAAAAATGTCGTGAAATTTCTTGTTCTCCCAACTTAGCCTGTGGCACATCATCGCTAGGTAAGAATGTTTGTATGTTTTTTTGTTGTTGTATGTTGTAGCGGAAGGGCGTATCAGACTTTTACTGACTAAAACCCACCCGTGCTTCTTCACTTGCCTGTGCGACGGCCAGGGCTACGGTTTCTTTTTTAACCAACCCGCAACCCTGACCCAAGAGACATCATCTTCGTGGACCCCGTCACGATGTGCTGACATCGCACGCCTACGGTGGCCGGGAGTCCGATGTTGTCTCCCGACCAGGGCGTCTTCTGCGGCGGCTAGTGACGTGAGGGCGCAGGGGTTCCCGGTCCCTCACGCGCTCCACCTCCCTCTTTGCCAGCATCACTGCTTCGCAGAAGGAGGTGACGCCCTGCCATGCACTCTCGCTCCGGACCATGGCCTGGACCAGGGTCGGCCGCGAGAGATCGCCGCCAATCGCCGCCACGAGGACACGGCGGTGTTCTACTGAGCGGCACGCGGTTGCATCGCTCATAATAATAAGGTCAAAAATGGTGTTGTAATTTTTTTATAAAAATACCAAATTTTGGGAAAGTTAGAATTAATTCGCAGAAAAAAAAGATTATTTCAAAATTCATTAGTATTGTTACAATAATTATTATGTATAATTTCATATTTTATTTGGTCATGTGTTTACCTAACTTTTATTATCCTTATGGGTCGGACGGGATTTTCTTTACATATTGCATATTATGTACATAACATTACAATGTCATTATCATCATCATCTCAGCGTTAATCCCAGTCGCATCCGAAGCTTTTTCAGCTTTGGAGTCTGGGGTCCGCTTTACCAGTCTAACTGCTGAGTTTGGCTAAACTTTGACATTTTCCGTAAAGCGACTGCCGTCTGACCTCCACAACCCGAAAGCGATATCGAAGCTTTGCAGTTAGACCAATTCTTGAACTTTTGGTGGTTCCAACAACCCGTAACGACTACCACTAGATGTTCGTATGGCAACCGGGACCGGGCTTAAAGTGCTTTCCGAGGCACGACCAGACCAGTGCAAATATTTATAAAATAAATAATAATAAAAAATCAATGCTTGAGTTTGAGTGAGCTTCTGGAATACGGGCCTCAGATTGTTGATAGGTAAGAGGGGAGCAACAGCCGCGAATTACAAATTGTAGGTCGTCGATTCGAACCCAGGAAAGCATTTTACTTTGGGTTAATCATTTATCTTATTTATTAAAACTTTATGCACAAGGAAAAACATTCACAATGGCGGACTTAATGCCTTAGGCATTTTCTACCAGTCTACCTTATGGTGATGCAGAGACAAAACATGGTAGGTGCAAAGATATAAAAGAGAAGTTGAAAGAGAAACACTAAAAAAATATCATAATAAATACATAAATACATACAAACAAAATATAAACAGTAGAGTGAGATAAAAAATATTGATAGAGAAAAAAGAATAAATTATATGTTTGATGAATCTGCCAGTTTCTTGCGTAAGTACTCGCGAGCTTTAATTTTAAATGTGTACCGACTGGTCAACGTCCTGATATTCTGAGGAAGATCGTTCCAAAGGAAAACCGCCTGGACAAGAAATGAAGACTTAAGAAGACCAGAGCGGTGAGAAGGACATCGTAGAAGACAATTATTGGAAGAACGAAGATTCCTAATTCATATATCATTACATCACCACTGCTCCCAAAATGGTGACGAAAACATTGTGAGGAAACCGACATGTCCTCGAACCAAAAATCCGAATACGTGACATCTACCAACCCGCATGGTGAAAACTGAAAACAATTTATAAATACATCATGACGGTTACAGCCTTGGTCTGGATGTAACTATAGAGCGATAACTCGATGATAAACCGTCCAAGGTGAAGAAATGCAAGCGATCTTGTGCGGTTGTAATCGTGTCACCCGCGATAAGTGAGCAATGACCCCACACTTTTTCAGTCACATTCAGCTTCATGAGGCGTGTGACGATTTTAATCGAAGTCATAAAGTTAGAAAGTACTTAATGATGTCATAATATATTATATATGTACATATATACAATATGTAAAGAAAACCCTGTCCGATCCGTGAAGGTATTGTTAGGTATCGATAACTGATTCTACTAATGCCCACAAAGACAGGCTAAACTTAAAAAAAAATCCCCCTAAAAAAATTAATATTATTTCGCAAAAAGAGGTAACTTAATACATCTGCGGTAAGCAACCCTTTCCGCGGGCGGCGGGGGGCAGGGCACGCGGCCCCTGTGACGTGGTCGCGTCGCTATTCGCTCATAATAATACCGGTGTTGTCACTTTTTTTAAAATGACCAAATTTCGGGGAAATTGGAATTAATTCCCGGGAAAAAAGGATTATTTAAAAATTCATTAGTATTGTTACTATGATGATTATGTAAAATTTCATATTATATTTGGTCAAGTGTTTACCTAACCTTTATTATCCTTACGGGTCGGACAGGGTTTTCTTTACATATTGTATATATATATATGTACATATAGGTGTACAACATTATTTTTTGTTTATGTGAAACCCGTGACACGTGTCCAGTATTTTTAAGTAAATAATCTATGTACTAAATTTCAAAAAGATATCATCAAAAACCACAAAGTTATGAGCTTGTTCTCCTACTTAGTTCATCATCATCATCATCATCCCAGCGTTAATCCCAGTCGCATCCGAAGCCTTTTCAGCTTTGGAGTCTGGGGTCCGCTTTACCAGTCGAACTGCTGATATGGCTAAACTTCGACATTTTCCGTGAAGCGACTGCCGTCTGACCTCTACAACCCGAAGGCGACATCGAAGCATTGCAGTTAGACCAATTGTTGGATTTTTGAGGGCTCCAACAACCCGTAACGACTGCCACTAGATGTTCGTATGGCAACCGGGATCAACGGCTTAACGTGCTTTCCGAGGCACGACCAGACCAGTGCAAATATTCATATTCAAGCATACAAATACTTGCACTGTACGGGGATCGAACCCGCGCCACCTTGCGCAGCGGCCGCGTCCGCTACCGCTACGCTACGGAGGCTGTGACATATCTACTTAATCTAAGTTCTCCTACATAGTTGTCCCAACAAAAATATGGTCCACGCTTCGTTCAGGCGGGCGAGCCGGGGGCATTGACCTGTGGCGTCAGCTGAGCGCGGGCATGCGATCGAGTAAACTGCGTAACGCGCTCAGTAACCACACCGCAACAACTTTTAAATGTATTTGTGAAAAAATATAACATGGTGTAAAAATGATTGGAATCGATTCAGTTGCTTATTCTGAACAAACTGTATTCAGGTTTCATATAAAAAAAAATAACGTTGTATTGTAAAAAGAGCGTGAAGACGTGGTGGCCTAGTGGTTAAAACACCAGCCTCTCAAGTATGAGTGTGCCGGTTCGATTCCATGTCAGACATGTACCAATGTAACTTTTCTATGTTATATGTACTTTCTAAATATATCTTGGACACCAATGACTGATTACAAGGCGAAAGAAAACATCTTGTGGAAACCTGGACTTTAAGTCTGAAATCGCCAACCCGCAAGCTAGTGTGGTGATTATGCTCAAACTTTCTCTGCATTAGAAAAGACCTGTGCCTAGAAATGGGACGATAAAA
This sequence comes from Sesamia nonagrioides, assembly GCA_017933935.1. Classification (NCBI taxonomy): domain Eukaryota; kingdom Metazoa; phylum Arthropoda; class Insecta; order Lepidoptera; family Noctuidae; genus Sesamia; species Sesamia nonagrioides. The sequence continues at coordinate 360,511 of JADWQK010001955.1, read as the reverse complement.
CGGTTGATGATGATGATATAGAGAGAGAAAAGATCAGACATAATAGATATTTAGGTAGTTTAGTGGGTTTGATTAGGTTTGTTAAACACTAATGAAATGCTATAAAATAAGTAATTTTATGTTAAACTATCATTAGATTTATAAGGTTAGCTTATGTATGCGTAATCCGGTTTTGCAAGCGTGAATATTGGAAATACGTTCGCATTTTATCGGTAAAGGAGTAAACTGACATTTCCTAAAAGATTTCGAAAATATGACAAACAGACAACAACTACATATTGTTGCCTAATGATTATATAATACATATTTCTTTTTTTTTTTATAAATTATGAACTAGCGTTTAACCGCAATCCCGCCTGATGGTAAGCAGTGATGCGATCGTTGGGGTAAAGCACGCTAGTTTATTAAGAGCCTATTCACTCTAGCCTTGAAGACACTCAAATTGTAGTGTGACGGAAACACCGTCGCTGGCAAATTGTTCCAGTCCCTCGATGTACGCGGTATGAAAGAGGAGGCGAAACGCTTCGTCCGAATCGTGGTGGTGTCATGGACGTAAGGGTGGAAACTCGCCGTGCGACGGGTCGTCCGATGGTGGAACGGAGATGGGGAAATTAAATCATGCAATTCCCTTACACACTCACCAGAATGCATCCTATAGAAGACCGAAAGGCTGGCTACTTTACGTCTGTGCTCCAGGCTTTGGAGACCGTTTCTCTACATAAGTAATTCACGACATCTAAGTCATCACTCTTCCATTATTGAATCAATAAAATATGGCTCATTTACCTTGTACTTATTTATTTACATAGGTACTTGGCAAAACCAGTACCTAAGTAAACCCAACTTAGGTACTGGTTTTGCCATTTACATAGAGTTATATACGATGCAACATATATTAATTACTTACTGACGTAAGAATTAAATAACAATTCATTATATTGTATATAATCAAATCAAAATCAAATTAAAAGTCATTTATTCAAATTAGGCTGACAATCAGCACTTTTTGAACGTCAATATTACGTAAGACAGTCCCCCAAAACGCCCACCCATCGACACTTCCTAGTGCCTACGCTAGGAAGAAGAAGTGGCGGAACAAACTCCCCAGCAGCATAGCTGTCTGTTCATTTAATACAGTATAGTTATGAGTTCTCTAACACTCCATGTCTAAACTCATTTTTTTTCTCTTCCATTTACACATATACGCCACACCTCAACAGAAGGCCCATAGGTACCTACATATGTACATCTCACCTAGTTTCTTCTTCTTCTTCTTCAGCCTATTGATGTCCACTGCTGGACAAAGGCCTCCCCCAAGGCTTTCCACGTTGACCGGTTTTGTGCTGCCCGCATCCATCGGCTTCCCGCGACTTTCACCAGGTCATCGGTCCACCTTGTTGGAGGCCTCCCTACGCTGCGTTTTCCAGTACGTGGCCGCCACTCTAGAACCTTACTGCCCCATCGGCCATCGGTTCTACGAGCAATGTGCCCTGCCCACTGCCACTTAAGTTTAGCGACTCGTAGAGCTATGTCGGTGACTTTGGTTCTTCTGCGGATCTCCTCATTTTTGATTCGATCACGCAGAGAAACTCTGAGCATAGCTCTTTCTATTGCCCTTTGTGTGACTCTGAGCCTTCGTATGAGGCCCATTGTGAGCGACCACGTTTCAGTTCCATAAGTCATCACTGGCAACACACACTGGTCAAACACTTTAGAAGTCTACATAATATTTTTGTACTTTAGACTAAGCAGCAAGGTGTGTTTTGTACTCCTTCTGTGGAATATGGGAACATGTGGCAACCTGGGCTAGCGAACCTTCTTAAATGTAACCTAGCTAGGACGCCATATTCAATTCGTTTGTAACTCTTATTATAATTTTCCCATAATTTGTAAAATTATATTTATGTTATTTAGACAGTTCACTCCACGCTGACGTCATCTAATTGTTCACGGTGAGAGACTTACTGAATAGCACTAGGCCTATAGCCAATGTAACATCGCTTCGTAGCGAAGCTAAATCGAATACCAAACCAACCAATAATGAAAACGATTGACTACGCGACGCGATAAATCACGTGGTCAATCGTTCCCGCCATTAGTTGGTTTGGTGTTCGATTTCGCTTCGCTACGAAGCGATGTTACATTGGCTACAGGCCCTGGTCAAGCAGCGATAGGACTCGCCATGCAACAGCATGTCCGTATTTGGACTGACTTAAGAGTGGACTCTAGTGCCGAGGAATTTGGAAAATAGGTATTTGAAGAAACTATTACCGCCGCGCTGCTTCCAACCTCTGCCGTTAAAGTGCGAAAAGGACAGTTGTAGCTCAGGCTGATTTTACCTACAAAAACGTTGACCAAAAGACGTTTCGTATTCCGCTGTTTTCTTTTTCAAAACACGATATATCTCAATTATTTCTATATCAATATTTAGAGGAAAAGTATACATATGCTTCTGTTATTTTCTTTTTTGTCAAAAACTTATCACGTTTGCCTAATAGTCATCTGAACATCACGGTAAAAATGGGTTATTTTTAGCGATTTGGAAGTATCTCATTTCTTTTATTATTTAAGTTTCAGAAAAAATAATGCGGCACGTATAATCACGGTGTTAAATTGTAGAAAAAAAATGCTCTAAACGCATTATCCACGAAGAAAAAAGCGGGTTACGTTTCTATAGAGAAAGCACCTCTAGAGTTCCCTCTTAATAAATTAAGTCTTAAGTACCTAAACAAACCTAAAATGGCTTTGCAGATCCGTGACATACCTGCTACTGTTAGATATTAAGGCCCAAAGTTGGTGAAAGAATCACGTGATCAACTTTGAACGTTAACATCTTGGAGACGTGGATCGTGGAGACTTTATGAGGTTCAGTCTTAAAATGATTTACGTTTGCATTAATGTTAGCTATCGATTTGTATAGGTGTCATACGTGGCGGCCAATTTAAAATGGCTCGACAATTATTATGTCAGGATCCGTACAAATAGGTATCTTGAAACCCCTTTATGTAGGCACTGTATAAGGTGTTAGGCCATAACATCGGCTGCCGGCAGAAGTTACCACCCACCAAAGTCTTGCCGCCAAGCGACTCGTCGTGTTCCGGCATGATGTCTGGTGAAGCCGTACGGAGGACGGCTCTGAGCAGTTGTGTTGCGATGAGTGGCGGGAACGATGCGCCAAATGTTGTTATGTCGGGAGTTTGGTCGTGGAGAGTGTCCAGATCAATCTCCTCTAGCGCAGCAACGTTTGGTCGTGTTGGTCTTGGGTTTAACATTGCATCACTTCGCTCAACTGCCGTCATCCTTCCTATTCCTAAGTTTTTTAAGTGAATAGGCTTAATAAACTAGTGCGCTTTACCATCAATTATTGCATCACTGCTTACCATCAGGCGGGATTGCAGTCACGCACTAGTTTATAATTATTAAAAAAAATATATATAGGTACAGTATGTTAAATAACAGAGGGCGTTCCCTTAAACTCGTTAATATATATAAGCATAAAAAAATCCGAATAAAAAAAAATTCTAATTGGAAATAAATTTGAAACCTCCTGTTTTAAATCAAAATAGTAGTCGTCATGTATAAATAAATTGCGACGTTGCCGTCTTTCATGTTCGCCTGTACAGTGTGTTTCTTTTACATGTCAATTAAAAATTTTTATTGAATATTTTCTTATTGGAAATTTTTTTAAAACATTTTGTTTTCGAATGGAAATATTTTTTTTAGCATGTATGTATGCTATACTATTTCGGGTTAACGGGAACGCCCTCTGTTAGTTAACATACTGTATATATAAGGTACAATAGAATGCTGCACATACCATACCAAGGAAACTCTAACCGCATTCTGTATCTTATAGGGACGGCAGCCACAATTGATCAATTGATACCGGATATCGGTACAGTAGAAATCGATCTGTCACAAGCGCAGTATCGAGTATTCGTATGCTTGTATTAGGTACTCGAGTGTACCGTAATCGAATCTAGTAAATTGCGATCAGAGACGTGTCAGGACCAACTGAGTTAATTTAAATTCGAGAGCACAAGTGTGGCAATCACAGTGTTTTCATTCCATTTTTTATTATTCATGTTCCTACCGCGCTGTTTCGCCACAACTTTCAATAAACATAAAACAACGATTTTAACCTACTTCAATAAAAAAGAAGAGGTTCACAATTCGAATGTTTATATAGGTAGATAGGATAGGATATATTATGTGATAGCTAATAGCCGAATTGCGGCTACACCTAGTTTTAGCCGGATAAAAATAGATACAGCCGGCTACACGCAGTCAAACTTAGTTATCTTCAGTCAAAATTAGGTTTACTTAGTCTTCATCATAGAAGCTAGATCCACATTTAATTTCCGAGATGAATTTAAAGTCCTAATATTTTTTTAATAAATAATACATTTTTCAACATATAATTTTAATAACGATAACAAAATATGAAGGAAATAATAACACATAAAAACTAAAAACCGGTAAGATAAGATGTATTGGCAAATGAATGTCAGCCAAATAACTAGAGATTTTGGTGGAAGTCATTATAACCCGGCAAAATTGGAAAAACTCTGTTACCACAACTTTGACCGCATAAGGAAACATTTCATGTTTATTAGACTTATAGTAAAATGTTATGCGGTCAGGACTAACCCTGATTCTTTTAAATTAACAACCTAGAATGTGCTAACCTAGCATGGACACTGGTAGTTTACGTAAAAACTAAATAATTTATTTAATTAAAAGCCTCATCAATTCAGAAAATAGATAGTTCAAATGAGTTGAAATAAGTATAACAGTTGGTATAGGTACAAGGTGGCGGATAGGGGAACGGCCCCCAGATATGGGGGTTACCGGTTTATCGGTGCGGACCAAAACCAGAAGTGGGGACCGCTTCGGCGGTCACATGTGCGGCGGGTCGGTCACCACTCCAGGTGGCTGACGTGACCCGAACTCCGGGTCACCGTCGGGCAACCCGGTCTCCTCATTGAGAGGAGCTGGGGGCCCCGTTTGCCTCCGGGCAAACGAGTGGGGCTAAGAATCAAATCAAATCAAATCATTTATTTCAAATAAACCAGTTACAGGCACTTTTGAATTGTCAGAAGGTCGGTCAGTCAATAAGATGAAGCTAGTCGCCCATTTCAAAGAGTAGGTACCTATGGAGAAGAACGGGCAAGAAACTCCATGGACACTCTTTTAAATTTTTAAGCTATTGTTACAAATATTTGATTACATCATTCATGTTGAAATCAACCGCGTGAGAACGATGCAGAAATATATTGTATGCTGAGAGCGTCCATTATGGAAAACATACAAAAATCAATTCAGAAATTAAAATACGCCGTGGCAGCTAAGAGATGACCAGTCCCCTCTGACGGCGTCCGTTCACGAACATGACGTATGGATTAGCATCATTCAGCTCAACCATATCGAAGGGAACCCAATGACCCAACACACACGCCACCATCAGCGAGACATTTGAGTGAGCATGACATACTCTCAACAGCCAGAGCACAATTAAGTCAATAAAAAAGACTAACCCAACAAATAAATGCCTTACAGCACATTCGTACATTGTGCTCACACATTTGCCATGCAATTATACAATACTAAGAAATTGAATCTACACAATGCTAAGATAGTTTTGTCCAAGGTTCAGCAGCTCCAACAGTGTTCCCGAATCTGTGGAAAGTTTAGCTCCTGTGTAGCTGTACAAGTGCCGAACACCTCTGTCAGCGATACAATTCCGTAACGTACAATATGCTTGGTTACATAGTGTGTAATACAGGCTTTGAATAAATAACATAAACAATTACATATTAAAACTACAAGAGGAAAAATCAAAGAACAATCATTGTATAGAAATCGGACGCAGCTCAAGCCCAAGCCTTTTTGTCCTCAATATAGAAGAGATAAGAGGAAGGACACCTCGCTAAAAAACCCTTGGCTGCTGCGTCTTCTCGCACTAGAAGACGTACCCAGTCCGGCCCCTCCTTATGGGGGGACCATTGTGGGCCCGCCTTTTGGCGGGAATCGCCGGCGGGGGACTGGTAGACAGGCTCTGCCATTTCCCATGACCCCGCCACTCAGTCGATGTGGTTGTGCCGCTGTGGGTTTAGTGGGTATTCCCGGCTTCGGCTGGGCGAGTCCCACACACGCCCTTCGGGGTACGGTGCGTAAATGCATCTCCACAGCGTCAAAAAAAAAAGGTACGAGTTGATTATAATAAATTGGGCATCAATATTAACTGTAACAAACCATAATTTGGTATACATAATATTGTATTCCCTAGTACTCAGTATCAGATTTCATGTCAAATGATACAAAACAAATAATGTATCAGTGAACACGCTTTCGACTGAACTAATTAAAAATTCATTTAATTCCTTAGTTTAATATTGATGCTGAATTTATTATAACCAACTTGTAGTTTTGTGTTATATATTTTGTAGTTTTATTACAAATTGTACCTATCCTAAAAAGAGTTTTTGTAAATTATATGCCTAAAACTATCCCGAACGGTTTATAGAAATAGGTGCAGCCGCACACTGGTGCACTTAAGCATTTTGGTTATCTTATACCTGGCGTTTCCCAATGGATTCGATTTTGTAATGGCCCCATAGATTAGACATATTACCCCAGACAAGCCACGCCAGTGAGAAACAAAATTTTTAATTGCGTTGAATTGTATTACGTACCTATCTACTTAAATAAAACTGTAAAGGCAAGATAAGAATCCTTCTTGAAACTAAACAAACAAATTAACCACAACGAACCGTCCATTGATCCCTTTTTAAGCCTTTAAAAAGCGCTGTGAAAAGTTTCCCCTACAAAGGGCACGGATACTTACTGAAGAGTGTTTTAGCCCGACTGCGATCGAAGAGGCTTATTAGGGATCATTTTACGCATTAGGGCTCATTTGAACTCGGTTGATCCGGGTAATTTGTGCAATAGTTGTGCTTAGTATCTTACCTATTCTACTAATATTAAAAACGTGATAATTTGCATGTGTGTTTGATACTCTTTTACGCAAAAACCACTGAATGGATTAGGATGAAATTTGGCACGCAGGTTGTTTATAACCAGGATTAACGTAAAGGACACGGGATCTAAAATTTCATTATGTGACTAGTTTCTTTCTTTTTTAGAATATTCTTAATCCTTCGCTTAGTATTTTTTCTAACTTTTTTTGTTCGGCTTTTTAGGGTCATAGGCGGCGTCCTAATTGGAGTGATCGTACGATGACGCGATGCGTTTTTCATTTCACGATCAAAGTGGTCGCGCGATGACCTAATAGGTGTCCTAATAAATCGCGCGATGTCCATAGTGTGATACCGTCGCTCGATGGCTAGCGTCGCGCTCACGCCACTTTAACAATGGCTCTTTACTGAAATGCACAGTTTTTGCTGTCGGGAAAACCGTAAAAACCGTCATAGGTAACCAATTAGGACACTCAAAAGAGATCTGTTGCTGTTGCTTTGATTATATGATCGCACGATCAAACACATCGTACGATCGTTATAAAGCATTTCATGTGGTCGCACGATTAGTTGCGAGGTTCAAATAGGACACTCTGATGAAATCCGTATGTTTGAACTCATCGCACGACGAGAACGCAGCGTGTCATCGTGTGACCTACGCCAATTAGGACAACGCCATAGAGTGATTTTTCTTCGCCTATAGTATTCTTCAAATATAAGACTATCGATAACTAGGATTGGACTACATAAATGATTTAGTAGATAGAATTGATGTAGGTTTTGTTTCATCAAAAGTGTTCTAATATTGGGCGCGTTTCGCTAAATTATTAATCTTACTCTTTAATAATGGAAAATCCGTCCAATATCAGAACACTTTTGTTCAAATAAAACCACATAAACTCCAATTGTACCAGAAAATCGACCTCGCCCGTGTGTGACTATGTTAATTTCTAGTGCCGTGCGAAAATGGACTAAATTATACGCTTAGGAAAGTAGTCGGAGTCTGCGTCCTAATTTCTTAACACACAATTACTGATCAAATCTGAATGATTTTAAAGTACCTATATTACTAATCCATTGCTTTATATGTTCAGAAGATTTGTCTTCTCGACAACGTAAATAACGCAATAAATGTTGTAACTTTCAAAATGAATTTTTAATTGCTACTGTTAGTATCCTGTTAGTACCCTATTGTCCCACTGGATTGACACATCTAATGGACCTTATTTTACCTTCAAAAGCCGGGGAGTGTGGGATTTTACCCCAGTAAAACTACTACTAGTGATTACCATACGCAATTAGGGGTGGTTACGGTTCCTCTTAAAAGACCGATTCCGGAACCGCCCCTGTGCAACGCCTTTAAAGGCACATTCCTGGGGAGACTGGAAAGGGGCCTCACTTTATACGGCAGCACGTGGTTACTGAGCCGTTTTCCCTGGGGTCACTTGATGGGTGCACAGAGTCCACACTCTATGCGCCCGTGACCCCAAAGGTCCACTTAGATCAAATGGGCAAAACAAGTCAAGCTAAGCCAATAGGTGTGAGTTGACTTCTGAAGGTATAAAAAACCAAACTAATGCGAGCTCAGATAAAACTAGAAATTTCTAGCTTGATGTGTAGCCGTTCCGTGAGATAATTAAGTAGTTTGTAATTATTTTATAACTTGGTATACCTATATATTATTCTTATGAATTACACAACACCTATAGTTGCATAGGTAAAAAATCTACTCAATAATTTACTCAAGTCAATGTAGCACGAACTAATGACCTAGAACATAACGTAATGACGCTATTTCTAGATGAAATCTAGATTGTTATCAATTATTTTTGTCCTTGCTTATACCAAGCTATTACTACTTACTAATATCGTTAACATAACGATTACAATAAACAAGATGACGACAATTATAGCACTAGTCCTTCTAATATTATAAACTAGCGACCCGCCTTGGTTTCGCACGGGTGCAATGCTGATACTAAATACACTATAACCCGCGCAGATAAAGAAAAGATCTGAAAATGGCGGCGGATACTTATGGTACGGTTGACAAAACATGCCATTGTTCAATCAAAAACCAAATGCTAAGATAGAAAAATGACAAATTTACGTTGTAAATATTGTTATTTACAACGTAAATTTGTCATTTTACTTGTTTGTTGTTGTGTTTGTTTTTATTATTGTTTTTGTTGAGTTTGATTGTTCAAACTCAATAAAAACAACAATATCAACAAAAACAACAAAATTTAGCGGAACGAAATTAAGGTCGTACCCTCACCAAATGACCTTGAGCATTTGCTCCCTCTTCACCGCGCCCCACCTCTACAATACTTCGCAAAATATTACTAGCGCCGTCTGGCGGACGAAGTATTTACAAATACAAGTTAAATTCATAGACCACAGAAGTAACAGACATGGCACTTTTATTTTTGTTTATTGGTGCGCCCAAATACTTTTGGTTATTATAGACTGAAACAAATGTTGACGATACTTCATGATAAAAATTTTGCGTATTTTATTTTTTAACCGACTTTCCAAAAGTGTTGTTCTCAATTCGATTTATGTGTGGTCGCTGATAACTTTATCGTTAATAAACCGATTTTGACCATTCTTTTTTTATATGAAAGAGTATGCTGTCTATGTAATCTCATTGTTACCACGTCAGTGTCGATAATGGAAATTCTAAGAAATTTAGGCCAATTATTGAAAATTGTAGGCACGCTTCGGGTGAAAACTTGATACTCGTATTTATATCGGATGATACTATAAAACCGTGAAGATTTGGGCCTGACCTGATGATGGAGATGACAGAGAATCAAGGGAATCCACATTGGAAGCAACTGTCATGTGTTTGGGCTTACTTAATTTGTATAGATTAGACCTTTACAACTAAATATGTTATGACTGTAACTTCAGGGTTGGAAGTTAGTTTTGTAGATTGAAAGTTAGCTAAGTCGATGGTCAAAGGGATACAAAAATAATATAAAAAAAGGTTAATTTATCATTATTTATTATTTTAAGGGAAAACGTAATCAGGGTCAAATAAATTTCTGCAGACAGGAAACCTACATAAAAAAAAGATTTGATGTTTTTTTTTGGGCTCAGGCAAGACTGAAATTATATTATTATTCTCGTTTAATAAAACAAATACGTAAATTGTAAAAAATAAAACTATCGTATAAAAAAAAAACAAATACATATACTATAATATTATTTACACAAAGCTTCCTTTTGCAGAAAAATAATAAACATCTGACCAATACAATATCCGGTCAGACTGGACGTTGACGGCAGCATATTTGGAAAAGGCCTGCAAGCAAACGACGTATTTCGTTTGCTTTAATTCCTATAAGAACACAATGAAAGTATGAGCATTTCTAGAAACAACGCAATGAAATAACACAACTTAAATTCAGTCTTTTAATTTTAATTGATTTTTGCATAAGCATGACGAGTAGGTAGTGTTTGTACTATGTAAAAGTATGTTAAAGTATAGTGTTGTAAATTGTTGAGGAATTCTCTCGACTGTCTATGGTCTTCATCATCACATCTATTGCAGACCTTCATTTAAACCTATATGGGTGTAAAGTTTTCATCAATATAAATGAATTAAGTCCAAACACAAGGTAACCATTGTAAACCTTTGAGGAGTTCCCTTAACTGGCCTTTGTCTTCATCATCAGAGCTTTAATGACAATCACAACTCATTTAGGTGTAAAGTTCTTATCAATATAAATTTATTAAGCACAAACACGAGGCAGCTGATGTGAATCGTTAAGGAGATCCCTCGGCTGTCTCCCGGCTCCATCATCAACTCTGAAATTTACTAAATTGTAGTGTGTGTAGTTTTTTTTTTTTTTATAAATTACAAACTAGCGCTTGACTGCAATCCCGCCTGATGGCAAGCAGTGATGCAATCGTTGATGGTAAAGCGCGCTAGTTTGTTAAGCCTACTCACTCAAAAGAACTGAGTAAATAGGAAGGAAGACGGCAGTTGAGCGCGGTGATGCAATGATAAACCCAACAACACGACCAACGATGCTGCGCCAGGGGATATTGATCTGGAGGCCCTCCACAACCAAACCCCCGACACAACAACATTTCGCGCATCGTACCCGGCACGTACATCGCAACACAACTGCTCAGACCCGTCCTCCGTACGGCTTCACCAGACATCATGCCGGAACACGATGACTCGCTGAAAAAAACATAGAAATGCCCTAGGCGCCCCTATGATTTTTTAAATTTCTCCGAGGTTTCCTTAATCTTCCATCATCAGACCCTAATTTCCTTAACATTACTAGACTAGACAACTACCTTGAAGATATAATCTTTCTAATTAAAAAAAAATCATGTGGCACTCGGGAACTGCCGCGGTTAAGCTATTGCATAGCATTTTTTATCAACTTATGCAATATGGTATCTGACTAAAAAAACCTAATTAGTCCGTCAGTCAGATTTCCAAAAAATTCTCATCATCATCATTTCAGCCGAAAGACGTCCACTGCTGGATATAGGCCTCCCCAAGGTTCTCCACGACGACCGGTCCTGCGCCTCCCGCATCCAGCGGTTTCCCGCGACCTTCACCAGGTCGTCGGTCCACCTTGTCGGGGGGCCTACCCGAAAAATACTAGACACATATTTTTTTCTTTTTTCATATAAACAAAAAATGAAGACGACACAGTGCTTTGAAAACTCGTGTGACGTCACTGCACGCTACACTTTTTAGCGACCAGTGACGTCACCAGCCATCACTCCTGACCTTTGGTGCCTATTATATTTGTCAATTTTTATTGATTTGATAAAACAAAATATACGAAATGTAAAACGTATATAATAAACCTATCCAATATTTTTCTATAATCTGAATGACGGACTAATTCGTTTTTTTTTTAGTCAAATACCCTATTGTTTATATTATAGTAAAGTTATCCGCAAACAAACATAAAAAACATATAACCTCCTCCCTTTTGAAATCGGTTAAAAAACGAACACCAAAATGAACATCAATAACAGAGACACTTTATGATAGTAATATACTCTATGCGACATGCGGTGCGTCAGCGAGCAAGCAGATGCTTTCTCGCTCACGCGCCGCCCGCTATGCTAGAGGACCGCGCGATAACGAAAGACACGGGTTCCCCCTTCGAGAGCTTGTGGCATACTGAATCTCAATAGCTCGGGCAAGAGAAATGATGGGGAATACGCTCAGATTGTTGAATAAAATTTTTGTTATGGTTGTTTTAAAAAAATATTTCTACAATAATGTTCGTCATGAAATTGCCTATCCATTAGTGTAAGAACGCAATCTAAATAATGCTTACTTTTCGAGGCGATGCACGTTTTTGATAAGTATTTCTCTTGTCAGAGGTTTCGTTGTGAAGGAATTATTTAAACATTATGCTTAGTAAAAAAAAAAATCTACAATTTTGGAGCCATGGTTATGGAGAAAATTTATGTATTTTTAATAAGTTGATATTTCTTTTGGATAAAGAGTAGATAGCTCCGAAAAACTACATTAAAACGGCCGGCGGTGTGTTTTTCCCCTGGAACCGCCTTAACCATAACTCTGAGTGCATCAAAGTAGCTTGGAAAGCGAATTCTGAATTCCTGATCGATGATTTTTTTTTTGCTGCGCTTACTTCACTGTGTAAGTATAGACAGCGATAGAGAATGAGTGAAAACGCATGCGAGCAGACGCCATTTACAGATCTTTTCTTTATCTGCGTGGGTTATACAGAAAAACAGTATAAAAACATAGCGACCCGCTGCTTCCGCTCCGCCCCGACCGGTCGGTGCCGCCGTAATCGCAGCGCCCCGTAATTTTTAAATCGGTAATATCTTCGAAAATATTAATTTAAATCATATGCTGTAAAGGGCGATATAGATCTATACAATATATTTAAGGCATTAAATTGGATAAGGATTAATGCTATATTGGTTAAAATCGCTTCGAAAATTAGTCGGTATTTGTCGTAAAAAGTAAATGAAAAATAAAAAAGTTGTAGGTTATCCATAAGAGATAGACATATATCATCGCGGACTTTTTTGTAGACCTTTTCAATGTGTACAATTTTTAGTATGTACATTATTTTGATAAATCTCGTAGGGTTCATCCACCGTTTCACTGCAAACGCGGAAAAAGTGTAATTATTTACGACATCGCATTAGAAACCTCAAAAATAATAGTATTTCTCCACAATTTAATGGATGTTATTATACAGATAAACCTCCCTCTTTAATCACTCTATCAAAAATTATATTAAAAAAAGCATGTAAAAAACCGCATCAAAATTAGTTGCATAGTTTTAAAGATTTAATGATACAAAGGGACATAGGGAAAGAGAAAGTGACTTTGTTTTACACTATGTAGTGATGTGGAAATTTGTAAGGATGGATGGATGGATGGATATATTATGATGTTTATTACTCATTCAAGCAAAAAGCTTATAACCAGAAATAAAACATAGGATACTTTTTGTCCCGATATTCCCACTTGATCGAAACTTACGCGGGTGTAACCACGGGGCGCAGCTAGTATTATAAACTTGAAGTTTGGATGTAGGTTTGTACTCTTTAACGAAAAAAATACTGACCGATTTTGACGAAATTTGGCATACAGAAGTTTTATAACTAGGATTAACATTTAGGATACTATTAATGATATTCTCACGGGATCGTTTCATTGCAGGCGATACCGCGGGGCTAAGCTTGTAATTTAGACGTACCTACTAATCATCATCATCACTGCGTTAATCCCAGTCGCATCCGAAGCCTTTTCAGCTTTGGAGTCTGGGATCCGCTTTACCAGTCCAACTGCTGAAATGGTTAAACTTCGACATTGTCCGTGAAGCGACTGCCGCCTGACCTCCACAACCCGAAGGCGACATCGAAGCATTGCAGTTAGACCAATTGTTGGACTTTTGAGGGCTCCAACAACTCGTAACGACTGCCACTAGATGTTTGTATGGCAACCGGGACCAACGGCTTAACGTGCTTTCTGAGGCACGACCAGACCAGTGCAAGTATTCATATTCATGCATACAAATACTTGTACTGTACGGGGATCGAACCCGCGCTACGTTGCGCAGCGGCCGCGTCCGCTACCGGTACGCCACGGAGGCTGTTAAGACGTACCTACTAATATCAAAGCTAAACAGTTAGTTTGTTTGCACGCACTCTGGAACCACCTCTCCGATATCAAAAATGGGTAGTTTTATATTTGATAGCCTAATTGTAGAGGCTCCCAACAAGGTGGACCGATGACCTGGTGAAGGTCGCGGGAAGCCGATGGATGCGGGCAGCACAAGACCGGTCATCGTGGAAAGCCTTGAGGGAGGCCTTTGTCCAGCAGTGGACATCTTGTAATGACGTCGGGTCTAGTGGTTGAACGTAAATCCAAATTTGTCTAATTATTTAAATGAAAGTATAGCTGAGAGGATTGGCGTTGAACTTCTATGCTACGAGTCACAGGTTCAAACCCCGCCATAGCTGTTAGTCTCTTTTTGTATTTCCTTAAGATGTCATTAACTTATGTTTAAAGAGTATATAACGACAACCGTCAACTTGAAGTTGACATTCCTGCGTAATCACTGGTCGGTGACAGACGAGTGTCATTTGTGAGAGAAACTATCTTGACATACCGCCAGTTCGTTTTGTTTATTGTGCATTATATTGATTTAGCTTAGTTAAGCGATTATTTTGTGTGTGAACTATTGCAACAATAAAGGGGTGAGTTATTTATCAATTCAAGTAAGAAACCTTACCAATAACCCTCGTTGTGGAACCAGCTCACATCATTGGTTTTATTGTTCCAGCCTACCGTCACGCCCTTTTATTGTTGGAGGAGTTCTATCAGGAGTCCGTACAAGACCGTATGTACATTTATCATTTCTTGTAATCAACGCTCAATATCTACCAGGCGTGGATAAGAACCGCCCTAGCCGGCTGGCCACTCAGGATTGGAAGGGTTCCTTCTGCTCGACATCCGCTGACTAAAACCCTCCTGGCGCCCTCTCTTTTAGGATTAGAAATTAGGATTAAGAATAGGCATAAGTTAGATCTAGTATTATTAGTTAAGAGTCTGTTTATCGATAATTAAATAGTGTAATTTCGTGCATCCCTGCTTTTATTTGTAACCACCATTCAACACATAACATGGCGCCCAACGTTAAAACTTAGTGGTGGTTTGCAGGGAGAAGTCGGTGTGCATTTAGCTCGATAGATTTTAAATAGGTTTTCGCTTTAGTACATTCGCATTATGATCAATCGTAAATTATACTAACACCGTCAAAAATAGTAGTTTCGCACCTAACTACCCACATAATTATTCATATTATTGGTGGTTCATATCTTACGTCACCGTTTGGGTGCGGTGCAAGATTCATAAGCGGAGCGGGTTACGTAGCGTATTGATACTGTACGACTATATTACTCTCATAGTGTTATTAGTTTCTAGATAACTTAGGTACAATAACTCAAGCCAATAATAATTTTCTCATTAATTACTATGGTAGTGTTCTTTTTTCCATTTGTTGTATTTTTTTATATAAGGCCAGTATATATTTGGTTAACTTATTTTTTTTTTCTTATGATTGCATAGCCATCAATCAATTGAGTGGCTACCTACTGTTAGAATTTTCCTTTTATTTTTTTCTTCAATCAACATTGGGCAGCCGCCAGTCTAAGTACCTACATCAAATATTCAGGGTAGAAATTTTGTTATTCCCTACAGGAATACAAGTAGTGTTTTCTTTAGTAACTTTTGGCTTGTAAGTTGCCAGGATGGATCCCATATTTCTCTTAAAGGATGAATTAGAATTTGAGCTTGCATGCCGAGGTATAGGCGTGAAGGCTGTGGTCTCGGTTTTAAGGAAATTGTTAAAGGAATTACTAGTAAGTGAACAGACAGGGATTTATTCACACACAATTAAAGCTCCGAAACAATGTATCGAAGTACCATCGGCTGAATTAGAAATATGTGTAGTTAAATTGAATATATTGGACCAGTATATTTCAGAACTAACAGACAAACCGGATAGAACATTATTTAGAAGACTAGTGTCTAGACTATATCACGTTCAAAATAGACTAGAGTTCATTAAACCAATATCAGATAAGGAAATAAGTTTAAAATCAGAACTTAAAATTAGAGGCGAAACCCTACTAGCTCGATTAGAAGAGAGAGATGAATTATCGGAAGAGGGCAATTTAACAGCAGATGATAAATGTAAATTAGTGGAGACATTAGGCGATGTTGGTAAGAAGATAATAAAACAGATGGAAGGAGATAGTACATCAGATGTTGCGTCTAATATAGATATAGATCACACTGAGGATTATAGAAAGATTTGTACGTTTCGGGATGGCACTGAGGATAAAAATAAAGACTCAAAATTATTTCGCAGTTCCACAATAGACGAAAGCTTGTCAAATCGTAAACTTGTACCCATTAGTGGTTGGGGTCTAAAATTTTCGGGTAGAAATGGCTTGAGCGTAAATGCATTCATAGAACGGGTAGAAGAACTAAAAGAGGCACGTAATGCAAGCAACAAAGATTTATGGAGATATGCCATTGATTTCTTTGAAGGCGATGCGCTTATTTGGTACAGGGCAAACAAAAATATTGTAGAAAATTGGGATGAATTAGTTCTTCTTCTCAAACACACGTTTCAATCACCTTATTATCAGGAAGAATTACTCAATGAAATTAAAACCAGGACTCAGGGTAAAGATGAGTCGGCAATAATATATGTTTTTGTAATGCAAAATATGTTTAATAGATTGCCCAATAAACTTTCAGAGAGTGAGAAAGTCGCGATAATATCAAAAAATTTACAGCCATTTTACCAGAGGGCATTATGTAGAGATACTTTCGCATCAGTGTCAGACCTGGTATATATTCTTAGGATAGTAGAAAGAACTAAATTAAACTGCGATAATTTTCAGGAGCCACAAAGTAACAAATTTAGACTGGAGCCTGATTTGGCTTACATACCTGGTACACATTGTCTGAATAAGGAAATAAATGAAACCTCGGCAGTAGCAGAAACAAAACATATTAAGCCAGTAGGTAGTCGTTGTTGGAATTGTAGAGAGGTTGGTCACTTATTTCGAACATGCAAGGTACCCAAACAACGCTTATTTTGTTTTAAATGTGGTCGTTATGGGGTCTCTTCCAAAAATTGCAAGTGTAAGGAAAACGCTGCAGGGGAAGGCATAAAACCTGCCAGTTAGTTCTTCCCCTACGAAAACAGAGTAAAGAATGGCAGGATTGGTTGCAGACTATACGCCATTATTTTCAATACAATGAGGTTTGCAAAATCTTTCAAAACAACAATGACAATCGTAACTATATTAATATTAAAATAATGGGGTATGAATGTACGGGTTTGTTAGACAGTGGAGCTAATATTACAGTGATAAATTCAAAACTTGCGAATATTTTGTACACATTAGGATTACGCTCATATGAACTAACGGGAGCAAGATTGGCCACGGCTGATGGAACTAATCATACTATACCCAAGGCTTTTGATGTCCCCGTGTCATTTGATAACCAATTTCATATTATAGCAATGATGGTCATGCCAGGTTTATCACAAACACTGTTACTAGGGAAGGATTTCCTTGACGTTTTTGGTATTCAGCTCAAATTGAAGAGCGATTGCTTACCTAGGAATAAAGAAGTCGCTCACCTAGAAGTCAATAAATCGTCCATAATACCTATAGAAGATTTAAGTGTTAGGCAACAAAGGGAACTGTTTAGGCTAGTGGCTGACATGAAAATTAGCATCGGCACAGGTTTAGGTAGGACCAGTATACTGAAACACAACATTGATACAGAAAATCACAAACCGGTATACCAAAAACAGTATAATTTTTCACCGGCCATAAAAAAACAAATAGAGAAGGAAATTGATGACATGCTTAGGAACGATGTTATAGAACCATCAATAAGTCCTTGGTGCTCACCAGTGCTTCTAGTTAAAAAACCGAATGGAGATAACCGGCTCTGTTTAGACAGTAGGCAATTAAACAAAGTTACCAAGAGAGACACATACCCTTTACCTCGAGTTACAACCATTATTGATAATTTACGAAGTGCAAGATACTTAAGTACATTGGACCTTAAATCAGCTTTTTGGCAAATTCCACTAGAGGAAAATAGTAAAGAAAAAACTACGTTTGCGGTACCTGGCAGGGGTTTATTTCAGTTCAAGGTCATGCCTTTCGGTTTAGTAAATGCGTCACAGACACAGCAAAGGTTAATGGACATCCTCTTTCAGGCACACGAGCCTAGGGTTTGGGCCTATTTAGACGATATCGTTATTTGCACTTCTACTTTTGAGGAACACTTACAGGTATTAAGGGAAGTTATGGCCATTTTAAAGGAAGCTAATTTGACTATAAATATAGAAAAATGTAAATTTGCTAGATCTAGTTTAAAATTTTTGGGTTACATCATTGATAGGGATGGTCTAAGAACTGATCCAGAGAAAGTTACGGCTATTTTGAACTATCCAAGGCCCAAAAACTTAACAGAACTTAAAAGGTTTATTGGTTTGGCCAGTTGGTACAGACGTTTCGTGCAAAATTTTTCCCTCATTGCGGCTCCTTTACATAACCTCACCAAAGGTAATAGAAAAATAAAATATAGATGGTCCCAAGAAGCGGAAGAAGCATTCTTAAACCTTAAAACATTACTTACATCGGCTCCGGTCATGTCATGTCCCGATTACAATAAGCCATTTATAATTCAATGTGATGCTTCCAATGAGGGAATAGGAGCAGTTCTATGTCAGAAGTCAGTAGATTCGGATCAGCCAGTGGCTTATATCAGTAGAAAACTTAACGATTGCGAAAAGCGCTACACAGCTTCCGAGAAAGAACTGTTAAGTGTTGTTTATGCTATAGAAAAGTTTAGACCATACATTGACGGTGTTCATTTCACAGTCATAACTGACCATAGGGCACTACTATGGCTTCATAAAATGAAAGATCCACATGGTAGATTAGCCAGATGGGCAATGAAACTACAACAGTTTACTTTTGACATTATTCATAGTCCAGGTAAACTAAATGTAGTACCCGATGCGCTCTCTAGGGCAGCAGAAGTAAATGTGTTAGAGTCAAATTTAATCAAAATACTTGAGAAACATAAAGATGATTGGTACAAAAATAAAGTGAACCAAATCCTAAACAATCGTAACAAAAACGGACATTGGGCAGTCTTTAATGGGTTTCTTTTCAGAAAAGTAAAATTAAAACAGTACCCTAGTGATAGCATTAATAATTGGAAATTGTTTATTCCAGATAAACTTAAAGACGATGTGTTAAAAAGAAGTCATGACGATATCATTACTGGACATTTAGGTGTACGCAAAACATATTATAGAATCAAAAAAGATTTCTTTTGGTTTAATATGCTAAAGGATGTAAAGACATATGTAGGCAATTGCGACACGTGTTCTAAGTATAAAGTATCACAGCAACAGCCCTTTGGGTTAATGGGTCAACATCGAGAGGTATCGCAGCCATGGCAAGTGATCTCGTTAGATTTAATGGGTCCCTTTCCCCGGAGCAAAACAAGTAACACCATGCTATTAGTCATATCATGTTGGTTCAGTAAGTTTGTGTTACTGTTTCCATTGAGAACGGGAAAAGCGGACAAAATTGCAGAAATATTGGAACGACAGTTATTATTATTCGGGACACCTAAAGTAATTATTTGTGATAACGGTAAACAATTCGAATCAAAAGTTTTTAAGGATATAGCACTTAAATACCAATGTAGATTATGGTACACGCCACTTTACCACCCACAAAGTAATCCAACTGAAAGAGTGAATAGGGTGGTAGGGACTCTAATAGCTGCCAATATATCAGCCAATAAGCACAATGAATGGGATGCTCACTTACAAGGCATAGCACATTCTATTAACACAGCCATACACGAGACCACAGGTTATACGCCTTCATATATTTTTCTTGGCAGGGAAGTTTCAATTTCACCCGTTGATATGTCAGTTCTTGAAAACAATACCTTAAATCTAAGCCAACAACTAGATTGTGAATATGATACCTTTTTAAATCAAATCACAAAAAGGCAACACTTATTCAAAGAAATTCAGTTAAAATTAAGAAAAGCTCATGTTCAAAGCAGCAAGTATTATAATAAGAATTTTAGACCAACCACATTTGTAGAAGGTGACATTGTGTGGAAGAGAACAAAACATTTATCAAAAGCGAGTAATAAATTTATGGCGAAACTGGCACCAAAATTTGAAAAAGTCAAGATAATTAAAAAATTGTCAAATAATGTATATCGTTTACAAAACATGCAAGGCAAAAATATAGGCATTTGGCATGCAAACGATTTAAAACGTTAAAAAAAAAACAAGGTGTTTTTTTTTACATAAAGGAGGGGGATATTTGTAATGACGTCGGGTCTAGTGGTTGAACGTAAATCCAAATTTGTCTAATTATTTAAATGAAAGTATAGCTGAGAGGATTGGCGTTGAACTTCTATGCTACGAGTCACAGGTTCAAACCCCGCCATAGCTGTTAGTCTCTTTTTGTATTTCCTTAAGATGTCATTAACTTATGTTTAAAGAGTATATAACGACAACCGTCAACTTGAAGTTGACATTCCTGCGTAATCACTGGTCGGTGACAGACGAGTGTCATTTGTGAGAGAAACTATCTTGACATACCGCCAGTTCGTTTTGTTTATTGTGCATTATATTGATTTAGCTTAGTTAAGCGATTATTTTGTGTGTGAACTATTGCAATAATAAAGGGGTGAGTTATTTATCAATTCAAGTAAGAAACCTTACCAATAACCCTCGTTGTGGAACCAGCTCACATCATTGGTTTTATTGTTCCAGCCTACCGTCACGCCCTTTTATTATTGGAGGAGTTCTATCAGGAGTCCGTACAAGACCGTATGTACATTTATCATTTCTTGTAATCAACGCTCAATATCTACCAGGCGTGGATAAGAACCGCCCTAGCCGGCTGGCCACTCAGGATTGGAAGGGTTCCTTCTGCTCGACATCCGCTGACTAAAACCCTCCTGGCGCCCTCTCTTTTAGGATTAGAAATTAGGATTAAGAATAGGCATAAGTTAGATCTAGTATTATTAGTTAAGAGTCTGTTTATCGATAATTAAATAGTGTAATTTCGTGCATCCCTGCTTTTATTTGTAACCACCATTCAACACATAACAATCTATAGGCTGAGGAAGAAGAAGCCTAATTGTTGAGGAAAGCTACCTATTTAACATCACGCTGGGGAAAAAACGTTAAGTGAAATAGGTACGTAATAGTGGGAGTAAGAGATGCAAAGCTACGTGGTGAGTTTGAGGAAGAAGTTTAACAGGCAGAAGATAGCATTAAAATACGTAATTAAACTGAAGAATTTGTTTGTTTGAACTCGCTAATATCTCTGGAACGACTGGGGTTTGAAAAACTATCTTTGTATTTAATATGTTGGCGAACAGTACGTAATGACCACACGCGTCTACGTAGCTAAAAGTGATACAACAGTACGCCGACTTTGTTTATACTTGCATAAAATCAGTACGCCACACGATCACAGTAGACAGAGAACAGTAGATTATCTAAGGCCGCCCGCAGAGTTATTTGCCTACTCTTGCGTTGAACGCTAGGGTTGTCACTTTGATCAAAATTTATGGATTAAAAAGCATATTATGATTGAATATTTTACCAATTTATAAATTTAGTAAAAATAAAAAGCCTTTATTCACATAAATTTATTATATTAAGTTACAAATTTGATACCGACAAAATTTTTAAGACTACTTAAGTGTAACACTAAATTATATTCTAAAGCTCGTAAATAATGATAAATTTTAAGTGATGTGTGATATGGGAAATCGATATAACTGGTTCTTATCAGAGAAGATTGTAAGTGATGAGTACTTAAATGTAACACTAACACAATAATATTCACAAGCTTATATCTAATGCTTAAATGATATAAAACATGAGAACGTAAACAATAAATATGTAGTTCTTATGAAAAAGTAGACATTAGTAAAGCTAAGATCAGATATGTATGGGTAGCGAATATTTAACAAATGATACCTTACTTTAATAAAACCGCAAAACCTTTTTAGCCTCATTAGTTTCTGAGGTACAATTATAATGATTGTTTATATGGGTACTGTGTAATGTTTGTTTATATAATCGGATAGCATCAGCTAGCTCAAATGCAACAAAGGTTATAATGTTATAAATAAAATTCTACGCAACCCTAAGCGTCAATCGGTCACATTTTACTATAATTTTATTAACTTAAATTATGATTAAGACGCCATATTTGGATCAAACAACACATAAGACAATAGAAAAAAATTAATAGTCATTTGCAATAAATAGGTTTACTTAAAAGACATTTCGTACTGAATACTCTGTTGTATAGTAAAACTGGCCCTCTTAAAATAAACTTAACTTTAAGCGTAGTATTCAGGAAGTAAATCTGAGAATACAATTATATGGAAAAATGCGACTCGGGTACGCTCTTAATAAAGCAAATAAACTGTGAAACAAACAATACATATATCACATTTTCCAATAAGATTTAAGTTAGGTATAAGTAGGTACTTACATTTTTGGTTCAGTATGTAAGTACATACTGAATATCATTCTTCATAGGAAGTATGATATTCAGTAAGTTCGGGTTTGCGAAATCGTTATTGAGGCACCCGAAAACACTACAATATCTTTTTCCCCCTTTTGAAGTCATGATACTCGTAATAATTAATATTATGGTAAGTAGCCGGCGAGAGTTGACGAACGCGAGCGGTCATGTAATTTACGCGCGTGCTCACAGTCACGCGGCACAGCCCGTACTGCCGCCATCTTATGCCATTCTATATTATTCCAGCGTGTGCGTGAAATCGCGTACCGACACGGCGCTCGGTGCGCACGCATACATTCAAACCGAGAGCGGCTCGTTTATATGAAGATGTTTTACTGTTCTCTGTCTATTGTGACACGATGGTCGATTTTCCATACTATCAATCATACATAATATGCACTATACAGTCAGTCAACTAGGATTGACCGTTCAAAAATTAGGTTAATCAAGTTGGACAACTTAAATCATGCTTGCTTAACTGGACTTCGAGGTCTTATATACTCGCCGCGGTAACGAAACCATAGCGCGATTCAGGATTTGGCCCGAGCGATACAACGCCATCTATCGAGCTTCTTGTCATAAATAAAAATATTGTGACAGTACGCCTTACGACGTTTACGCTTATATCCATTCTGTCAGCGCCGATTCTCTTGTTCTTTCTTTCTTTCTTTCTCTTATGGCTTCGCACGGTTTGTGCATTTAGCCAATGTCACGTAATGTATTATTCATGTCGAAAAAGACGGCCGCGCGTACCGAACACAGATGAAGATTTGGTATAAAGCCATGATGTGGCCACTATGCTACAATATTTCACTGTTCTTTATGAATTATTCACTGAATGCACTTTTTACTACATAAATCACACGTTTTTATTTAGTAAACGACACTATAAATAATTTAAAAGTCTAATGAAAAACGAGCGTGGCACTCATCTTGGCTTCCCGCCAAAAACTCCAATTCTCTTGTTCACAATTAAACTAATTTTAAACTAATTTCCTTTTCATAATAAAAAAAAAGAAAAAGATGCGCTTTCTTTTTTTTTATTATGAAAAGGATACAAGATAATAGATAACATATTAGTTTAATCCCGTCAAATTACAACACTCCATAGACATTGTTGTTGTTTGTTCAATTTGCCAGTGCATTACACTGAGCAGGCAAAGGTATCTCAGACCATGATAGCCTCGTCTTGAATTATATATTGTATTTTTTTGTAACTTATCATAAACTTATCCTAACTAATCTAACTCCTTTCGTTTCCCGCGTGTGGCCGTTTAGGAGGGGTTTAGTGTAAAGACATAATGTGGCCACTATGCTACAATATTTCACTGTTCTTTATGAATTATTCACTGAATGCACTTTTTACTACATAAATCACGCCTGTTTATTTAGTAAACGACACTATAAATAATTTAAAAGTCCAATGAAAAATAAACGTGGCACTCATCTTCGCTTTCCCGCCTAAACTCCTCCATAGACAGTTTAGACGCGATTATAAACGTGGCGACCGAAAATACGTCAATTTACGTCAGGCGTGGACTAATTTGACA
This sequence comes from Sesamia nonagrioides, assembly GCA_017933935.1. Taxonomy (NCBI): domain Eukaryota; kingdom Metazoa; phylum Arthropoda; class Insecta; order Lepidoptera; family Noctuidae; genus Sesamia; species Sesamia nonagrioides. Next base: position 336,318 of record JADWQK010001955.1, on the reverse strand, counting down.
GGGGTACACCCCTGTCACTAACAGTATATTTTCTATCCTTTTCTTAATGAAATATGCACTGAACTTAAATTTTGTTTAGTTTTTGAACAAGGCAATCGGGGCCATGATAGGTTTTTTTAACCATGCGTTGTGAGATGTGAGTCGTTGTGGCTTAGTGAGTCTTGGTGGCCTGGAGTCGTGGAAGCCTAATGGTTGAAACACCAGCCTCTCAAGTATAAGTTTACGGGCTCGATTCCAGGTCAGGCAAGTACCAATGTAACTTTTCTAAGTTATATGTACTTTCTAAGTATATCTTGGCCAACCATGACTGGACTTTAAGTCTGACTGGACTACAAGGTGAAGGAAAGCATCTTGAGGAAACCTAGACTTTAAGTCTGAAATCGCCAAACCTCGCTCAATGCGGGTTGGCGATTTCAGACTTTCAGACTTGCAAGCGTGGTGATTTATTATTATTAATATAAACTAGTGCTTGATGATGGTAAGCAATGATGCAATCGTTGATGGTAAAGCGCGCTTGTTTATTAAGAACCTATTCACTCAAAAAAACTGAGTGAATAGGAAGAAAGACGGCAGTTAAGCGAGGTGATGCCATGTTAAACCCAACACGAAAAACCAGAACCAGACGGAGATTGATCTGGAGATCCTCCACGACAAATTCCCGACACAACAACATTTGGCGCAACATACTCGGCACACAAAGCAACACAACTGCTCAGACCCGTCCTCCGTACAGCTTCACCAGACATCATGTCGGAACACGACGAATTACGATTACGCTCAATCCTTCTCTGTATGAGAGGAGGCATGAGCCCAGGTTGATGATGATGGTGATGAAGATGTTGTGACACTACGCCCATGAGCAATGTATGTACAAAAGTAGTGTCTCAGTAGCTACAACCAGTGAGATAGTACTGTCCGCCACTGTGTTAATAGCTTAATTAATGAGGAAGGCTATTTAACATCTGGATGTAACCTTAAGAAGCTGAGCAAAAAGAAAAATAACTTATATGCTAACATCCCGCTACAACTTACGAATCGAGGAATATAAGCAAAAAATATCAGTAAGACTGGCAAACCAAACAGTGATGTAACGGGGAAGGTCGGAGGATTTCACTCAGACGAAGGTATGGGTAGAAGTTAAGACTGATTTACACGGTGCAATTTAATTGCTTAAGGCTTTAGTTAAATTGAAGCAACACTAAAAGTTGCATTGTCTAAACACCATTTAGATGATCCAAGTCATTTGTTGCATCAAATTCATTGTATGCCATAGGCAATTAAATTGTACCGTGTAAATCTGTCTTAAAAGTTATTCAATAAAACCAGAGGTCAAATTAGCGGTCGGTGGAGAGGCGTGCGAAGAGGCTAATTGGCGATTCAGATTTGGTTCAAAATAGTCTCCAAAGCCTGGAGCACAGGCGAAGAGTAGTCAGCCTGTCGGTATTCTATAGAATGAATTTTGCATGCTTAAGTTGTCGTCACAACTACGACCCGGACGAAGCGTTTCGCCTCGTTTTTATACCGCGTACATCGAGGGACTGGAAAATTGTTCCAGTCCCTCGATGTACGCGGTATGCGACGCGGCGCGATGGGACGGTGTTTCCGTCTGACTACAATTTAAGAGTCTTCAAGGCTAGAGTGAATAAGCTCTTAACAAACTAGCGCGCTTTAGCATCAATGGTAAGCAGTGATGCAATCGTTGATGGTAAAACGCGCTAGTTTATTAAGCCTATTCACTTAAAAATCTTAGTGAATAGAAATGATGGCGGCAGTAGAGCGAGGTGAAGCAATGTTAAACCCGACAATACGACCAACGATGCTCCGCCAGAGGGAAATGGATCTGGAGACCCTCCACGATCAAACTCCTAACACAACAACATTTGGTGCATCGTACCTGGCACACATCACAACACAACTGCTCAGACCAGTCCTCCGTACGGCTTCACCAGACGTCATGCCGGAACACGACGGAACGCTTGGCTCTACTTGGCTCGCAATACTTCACTCAGAAAGTATTGCGACAAAAAGTTTGTATGTATGAGAAACTGGCCAGTTATAATTTATTTCAAAAATGTGATTATTTATAACTTATAATAAGTACATTCCAAATTCCATTTCCAAAATTTCCTTCCACATTGTTGGTGAGCTAATAAATCCTAACGTGTCTCTATAAAAAATAGATTTGCGTCGAGACCATTTTCGAGCTATGATTTTTTACGATTTCAAATGTCGCCTAAAACCAGATGAATCGTACGATAGACTTCAAATGGCTTATGGATAAAGGCCCTTCTAAGTCAACCGTGTGGGTATTGGTGGTATAATGAATTTAAGTTTGATCCAAGACAATAGATGAATTACATACCAAGAAATTCAGCATAAACTGCAGATTGGATCAGGAAGCCTTCACGAGATTCTATATTTGCATCTTTGGTCTCGGTGGACAGTTTCACGTTGGGTGCCGCAGAATCTCACCGATGCTCAGAAACAGATACGGGTGGACAGGTGCCATGATATGATAAACAAATTTGAAACAGGCTTGTCTCGGCGTGTTTACGACATTGTTACAGGTGATGAATCAAGGATTTATCAATACGACCCAGAAACGAAGCGTCAGTCGGTGGTTATGGTATTTCAAAAAGGATCAACGCATAAAGTGAAGCGATCTAGATGCGAGGGTAAGATTTTGATCGCGAGCTTTTTCAGTTTGACTGTTTACGAAACCAAAGAAGCGTTAACACTGAATGGTATACTACCAAATGCTTGTCAAAAGCTTTCTCTGTTGTAAGCTACAAGCGACCAAACACAGGGCTCCGCGGGTTACTGCTTTACCACGACAATGCGCCCGCCCACACCGTCTGACAGTACACCGACCAAACTCCTGGATCACCCTCTTTACAGCCCTGACCTAGCACCGCGGGACTTCTTATTCCCAAAAATAAAAGCTCAGCTCAAAGAGATACATTTTTTTTCGCCGGAAGATGCGTCAGCGTTCGGGCAGGCTGTAAACGAGGTGTCTGCGGCGGACTGGAAAAAGTGTTTCGGAAACTGGTTCAGACACTTCAGACGCATGAAACTTTGTACAGAGGCTGGTGGAGAGTACTTTGAAAAGAAGTAATAAAAATATATGTACTTATAGATTTTTTTTTTATTATCACAAAACTTTCTGAGTGTTCACCCCACATGTTATTTTATTATATATTCTATAGCAATAAAACACATGAAGAATTCCTACAACGGTAATTGTATGTAACTACATGAGCCAGGTCAACAACCTAGTATTTATAAATATTTAAGATTCTGATATCTGTATAATGTTTCGCTAATAAGGAACGGCTGGGTGTAAGTTGCAGGTCGGGTTGCAGTTAGACCAAATAGGTACTGCACCGTTTCTAAGTCAAAGTACAGACGCCAGTAGGTGAAACTATCAAATTATCCGAATCCACTTTGAACCATAATGATTTTATGATAGAGTTGAAAATCTATAAAAATAGTTATATACTACAGGGTAATTCAGTAACACACTATTAGTAGCAATGGGTTTTATTCTGACAGTTCAAAAACATTCATTGCGTTATTTCCATTGTTGAGCAGACACATTTTTCTAACATATAGAGCAATGGATTAGCAATTTGCTTCTAAATGATTGAAGTTGACAGTACTTAATAGTGTGTCACGCAATTAGGATACTGCTGTCTGTATAAAGTTTCTGTTTCGAATGTCCTTGATATATAACGGTATTATTCTTCCGGTACAATCTAATTCTATGCAGGCTTTTGTACTTTTGTTATATCACTTCCTTATACGCAACTTGTTCTTTGTAGGCAACAGACGACCGATGCTATAAAAATCTCACCGTGAAAACATAGAGACGAAGTGAGTTTAGACTGGCCTGATTCCGTTGCCAATGGCAAAAAAACGTAACCCTTATAGATTCGTCATGTCTGTCTGTCCATCCGTATGTCACAGCAATTATTTTTTCCGAAATTATAAGAGCTATACTATTGAAACTTGGTAGGTAGATGTATTCTGTGAACCGCATTAAGATTTTGATGCAAAAATAAAAAAATAAATAACAAATATTGGGGGCACCCTATACTTAGAACTGAAAGACATTTTTTTTTTTCATCAAACACATAGGTACGTGTGGGGGTTTGATAAATGATATCGAGGTTTCTAAAACACGTTTCTTCTAAACCGAACAGTTTGCGTGACAGACGCTTCCAAAGTACAAATAAAATTTGCGCCCCCTCTAACTTCTAAAATAAGAAAGTGAAAATTCCAAAAAAAAAAACACGATGTACATTAAGTACTATAAAAAGTACCAACGAAAATTGTTTTGAACGAGATCTAGTAAATACGTTTTTTTTAATACTCGTAAATCGTAAACCGCTTATTACCTTTCATACAAATAACTTAAATCCTTTAATTTCATAAATCAATGGTAAGGAACCCTTTGTGCGTGAGTCACGCACTTGGCCGGTTTTTGTTTTTTTAAGCAGATGGTAAAGCTCGCAAGTTTATTAGCCTATTCACTTAAAAATCTTAGTGAGTAGGAAGGAAGACGGCAGTTGAGCGAGGTGATGCAATGTTAAACCCAACAACACGACCAACGATGCTGCGCCAGAGGGAGTTTAATCTGGAGAAGTGGAGACCCTCCACGATCAAACTCACAAACACTAACACTAAATATAAAAGAGTAAATTAAGCATGCTATGTAGGTAAAGCTAAATTATATGGTGTCGAATTAAATTAGGCAGCAAAACTCTGCAGCCGTGATGGGCATCGACATGAGGCAAACACGATGTAAATAAATATGTGTTTTGTCAACCACAGAACGAAAAAATACAGTTTTTCTTAGTGATGTAATATGAAAAAAAAAAACAATTTGTTTTTTTTTACTTTCTTGAAGTAACATGAAAAAAAAAACTACAAGCGTCATTGTTTTTTTTTTCTAAATTTGTTTTTTTTTTTCTAGTCTACGTTTTACTTAAAATTGTAAATTAAATTTGTAATTTTAATAATAAATCAACAATTTATTATTCATAATTCACTACTTTCAACAATAAATCACAACTCAATATATATATATTTTTTTCAATCGTTGTTGTATATCAATGAATGTTGCCAATAATTTTGGTACTATTTTATCAGAAAAGTACCGCAGGTTCAACAATAAGCCTAACGCTCTAATATGTACCTACTCTTAAGAGTAATACTTAAGTATTACCTAATTATTTAACGGTAAATGCCATAAGAGTTTCACATTTCATGCTCTTGAAAAAAACATGGTCCAGAAAAAAAACAGTCTTTTTCAGGTTTTTTTCAAGGTATTTTTTTCACATTAGATAAAAAACGGTTTTTTTGCAACACTCGTTTTTCTGTTCAGTTTTTCTGTTTTATTGTTCCTTTTTAATGTCCCACACTAGGTATTAGGTACTCCAGTGTTCGTCGGTGGCTTTATTATTAAAAATATGTTTGCCGATTGCGGGAATTGAACCCGTATCTACTGATCCACAACGCAGCAGTCGATTCCTCAGCTATTGGGTTGACTGTCTCGTCAAATACTTGCACTATCTGTAGAATTAGTTGTAAGAGATAAATCAACATTGAGAATAGATCCTTGTTTGTTTTTTTTTTTTTGTTTCATATTGTCATATCGATAAACATTTAGGTATCGATATGCACAATTCAACTGATTTTTAACTGATATTTGCCGCGCTGCGCAATACCTCACCCCTCGCCCCCGCTGACTCATGAATTTGTTACTGCGCAGCTAATCGTCTCATGTTCCGAGTCGCAATAAAATTTGAATTTGGCTTTAGTGTTTTTTATTACTAAGTATTTTTTATTCTAAAAATGTCCATTAATTACAAAAAAAAGAAAAGTGCCAGTAGGTAGGTACCTAAGCGGTTTCGAATTATAAAGTTCAGCGAAATTTGAATTTCGTAAACCCACTATTTAGCTGTATTGTGCTATGTAAGTATCTGAAAACATTATGTAGGGCGTTGTTCTAGGAATCTATTTTTGAAATTAGTACAACTGACATACGTGCGTGAACACACACATTTTTAACGTTTAAATGTCATTAATCTTTAGTTATCGTTTTTTAATAAACACAAATGTAAATTTTATCTTATCAAACCCCTTGACATTTTGGTACTCATAGACTTGACTGCTGGCAAACAGCTTTTTGTATATTATTTAGTAATTAATTATTTATAAGATTTTATTATAATAAGAATTTAATAAAAGGTTTATTTTCACATTTAAACTTTTCAACAGCATTAAAATAAGTCAATGACATTGAAAATCTCAACTCAAAACAGAACACAGAAACCGTAAACAAGACACCGATTGCATGATTATTTGATTTAAAAAAAATATGTATGTATACCTAATTATTTACATTGGCACTGTCAATTAACGATTAGGTACCAAAGCTGCATCAATAAAGTAGTTATGAATTGATAATATTGGTTATTAATCGGTAAGTAACAAGCTACTGCAAAAAACAAATAAATACATTGTAGCCCTAGAAACGACGCTGTTTAGCGACTGCTTGTGCAAGTGAGAATGTTTATGCAGGTATAAACCTAACGTGTTGTGTAAGTACACATTGTGTGAGAAATCGTTTCATACCGGCTTTTTAGCACCAAAACCCGAATCGGCTCGCATTTCACAATACCTACTCGTCTTATAATAAGACATATGTACATTATTCCACCATTCTAATATAATCAGCAACTTTAAAAGTAAAATTAACCACCTACCTTATAAACAAAATTTCAAAATATCACAGGTTTTGTAACGTTTGCTTGTTTGTAAACAAAAACGAAGTGGAGCGCCCCCACGTTCGAATTTAGAGTCGATTTGACGTCGTCGATTCACTTGGTCGCGCCACGCCCGCGCATGCACTGGCCGCGACTACAAAACCCGTCTAATTATAAACAGTACAGCCTGCACGAAGTTCTAGCCGATAACAATGTTATTGACGCTTCGTTCACGTTATTGTAAAGTCTTTAGGGCAGCGGAATAAAGCCTGATAAGCTAATTGTGTGCCAGTTGATGAACCAAAATTAGTAACGCTTATGTACATTTTAATATAACGCAGTGAGTTGGTTGGTTACAAGAAAGCCAAGCCTATAATTATAACAGCCCACGTATGTACCATTTAATAGTTACCACTTGAAGATATTTTCGAATAAAAACAATAACATGAAAAGAAATAGTGCACAATAATTTTTGACTTCACAAATAGCGCGCGCATTGGCGCTTTTTTAGGCAACGGCACAAAAAGCCGCCAAATTTTTTTTTTTTTTTTATTTAATTGATACTTTTTCTAATTTTGTTACAGATGTAATTGATTGACAAATTTAAGAATTTAATATTTATTTACAATATTTTTTATCTCTCGAAGTTAATTTTATTCATAAAAGGACCTACCTACTTAGTCAACATTTTATGAATACAATTAACTTTGTTAACATAAAAACTTTTTGCAAGATTGTTACTTAATTCGATATTGAATTTAGTGAAATAAGATACCCTTTATGAACAAATGTGTTATAAAATTATACCTATTTATGTTATGTAAAGATATCATACGTAAGTATGGGAATATCTAAAACAAAATTTGTTAAAAAGTGACTAATATAAACTCCTTTTATGAAAGAAGTGTTAATTGTACTTTTATCTTATGGCAACTGACTTTGATCTTTGTCAATGTCAGAAGTTTCAAGTCTGCAAACCACAGCACCTATTTCGTAAATTATATTAATTGATAAAATAGGTACTGCATTTGATTTCATTTTAAAATTAAGATAAGCAAAAATGCCACTAGCTATAATTACAAGGTGAACATTTTCGATTTATTAAAATATTATTTAATAATTAAGTTAGCATCAAAATACAGCATTTGGCAAATATCAACAAAGGTATCGAATATTATCGACGTAAAACTCAGTAAAAGTTTAGTTCGTCCAGTGGGAGGATACTGTGGACCATACGGTGCAAATCTGCCCGGCTTGAGTAGAGCACCATCGTGTCCTGGTGGCGGCAATCGGCGGCGATGTCTCACATCTGGCCCTGGTCCAGGCCATGGTCCGAAGCTAGATTTCATGGCAAGCCGTCACCTCTTTCTGCGAAGCTGTGATGCTGGCAAAGGAGGAGGCGGAGCGCGTGGGGGAGCGGGAATCCCAGCGCCTTCACGCCACTAGCCGCCTCAGGAGACGCCTTGGTCAGGAGACAACATCGAAGTCCCGGCCACCGTAGGCGCAGGCTTGGGGGCAACTCGCCGCCCGGTAACGACCAGGCCCGAATCGACGGCGCGGTGTGTTTCACGCGCGCCGTCTAGCCTGAGCGGTCTAGCTTCACTGACCAAACATCCTGTCTATTGCTGCAATCTGTCACAACCGGATTCTCGGGTGGATAAACGGTATACCTAACCATAACTCCCATAAACCTATGTAGTATCGTCGCAAAACTATTGGAAGGATGGTTTAGCCTTTAATTTGGTGCTGCAGGACATCACGTCTATTCCCCAAAGAGTCAGCCGGATGTAGGTATTCCAATTTTTCCCACTTCCGACACTTACCAGTTCTTAATACCTATTCTAGTGATACACAGTCGAGGCACAGCATACTTCTCGTGCTGAATATATTCGGCGTCGTCGTTTGCTTATGCACCAAAGTTCTGCTTGTGCTAATGGCTCTCAGTAAGTGTTGTAAATTAACTTACCTACCAAGCTAAATAGAGATATAATCTATCGTTTAGCGACCGACTCTCGATCGATATAGAACACCACCAAGTCGACTGCGACGTCGAAGAAAGCCGTAGTCCGACTGCCATGCATCATGCGATCGATTGGTCGCAGCAGATGATGATCAGAGCATTCAAACGCACCTCCTGGTGATAGTTTGATATGGAGCTATCTTAGCAGAGCTAAAGATAACTCATAATACTGTCCAAAACACACACGTACTGCGGTACTGCAGGGCATGTGGTGACCAAACCTTTAAATAATCTATTTTAGAATTAACTTACAATAGGTACTATTGAACCGGTAAAGCAACAAAAGTCGATTAACACTTGTTCTCGAAATCTTAAGGTACTGAAAAAAATCACTAGATATTAAAATCGAATCCAAACTGACATTTAGTTATAAGTATAACGACACTCTGATTATTTCTCTAGCTTCCTTAACTCTTAGGCACCATTATGCAATGCTAAAATGTACCTACGTAATGGAATCATAATTATCATTTTAATGGACTTTTGTTGCTGACCATAAGTAGGTACCTACAGGGTGGCAGGACCTTCAACGTGCAAACTTTACCATTAAAACTAAAATCAACCACAAAAAAAAAATCGGCTTTTTACTGGCCGACAATGTAAATTACTCTTATATCATGGGTTCATTTACAAACATTCAAACTTACACAAAAACCACACTCGGAACAACTACCTGAAGGCCATAAAAATATTTAATTCGTGGCGGGAATCGAACCCATGATACATTGCGTAGCAGTCGATAATGTTTTTAACACATGAAATTCAGAATACTGTAGGGGTAAAAGGTTACGCGTCCATGTTCATGTTATCCTGTAAAATAAAACTAAAATTTAAATATTTTTTCAAGTCGGAAAAAATTTCGAAGCAAAGGCGGGTCGATACTTACCTAATAATGGCGCCGATTCTGTTGTTCACAAACTAAACTAATTTTAAGTCATGTGCATCTTTTTCTTTCCAATTCGCCAAGAAAAGGATAGAAGATAACATTTTAATTTAATCCTGTCAAATTAAGTTACTCCATAGACCTAGACGCGATTATAAACATGGCGACTAGAAATACGCCAGTTTACGTCAGGAGCGCACTAATTTGACAGGTCTAAACTGACATTTTATCTTCTGTCCTTTTCTTAATGAAATAGACAGATGCACGTAACTTAAAATTAGTTTAGTTTGTGATCAACAAAATTGGCGCCAATATCTATTATTAATCTTCGATCCAGCCGTCCCTTGGTGTTCTCTCCAGCGACGCGACGCCCTAAGCCGAGGTTCGTACCCCATAGTGGGTACCCTGCCCTTAGCGTGTACTTAGTCGTCGTAGTTTTTAGTTGCCCTGGCTGGAGGCTTTAAATTCATTTAAGGCAGCCACAGGATAGTCCGGTTAAGTAGTCACGACCTCTCAAGGTAAACTACGAGATGCCAGTCAAAAAAAAAAACTATTAATAACATTGCTAAATCTTTTTTTCAGATGTCATTTTCAAAGAACCTGACGTTAACATAGTTATGCAAGAGCACATTATGAACTATAGCGAGTTCTTATCAAATAACACGATGAGTAGGAGTGCTTCTAATGCCTCATTCCCTCAGATTGAAGACGCTTACTTCTACTATTTGAACATGTTAATAATTTCAAATGCAATGATGTAGTGAGATTACTTATTTTATTTATCATGACTGCACGATTAGCGCAGTGGTTAAGCTATTAACTGCCGCGCTGCGTGTCGCTAGTTCGATTCCCGCATGGAACAAATATTTGTATGACTTACAAGTAAGTGTTCCAGGTCTGGATGTTTGTGTATAACCCGCGCAGATAAAGAAAAGATCTGTAAATGGCGTCCGCCCGCATGCGTTCTCACTCACTCTCTATCGCTGTCTATACTCACACAGTGAAGCAAGCGCTGCAAAAAAAAATCATCGATCAGGAATTCAGGATTCGCTTTCCAAGCTACTTTGTAGCACTCATTGTACTCCAAGTTATCGTTAATTTCGTTCCGCTAAAGTCTTTGTTATTTTGTTGTTTTTGTTGATATTATTATAGAGTTTAATTGTTCAAACTCAACAAAAACAACAATAAAAACAAATACAACAACAAACAAGTAAAATGTCAAATTTACGTTGTAAATAAACATTTGGTTTGTGATTAAACAATGGCATGTTTTGTCAACCGTACCATAAGTACCCGCCGCCATTTTCAGATCGTTTCTTTATCTGCGCGGGTTATATGTGAATTTATATGTTTGTAAACGCACACACAATACAGGAGGTATTTGTAGTGTGGTGTGTAGGGCAAAATGCAAATGATTCTGTATAAATCACCGTTTATACTTTAATTTTATTAATTACTGGAGTTTATACATATTCTGCGAGATTTCCGGTACGCCCATGGCTGGGAAGGACATAAAATTAAAATAAATCCAAAATATTTATTGTAACTTTATTAACTTCAAATAAAAAGATAATACAATGTTTGCAATTATAACGCCGGCTGTGCTATTACAATCTACAGATTAAAACTTTAACATTCTTATTCATGCAATCGTAACTCTTATTCTAATAAGGCTACCCTTAAATCCTACCGCTTTCACTCTTTAAGTAAGGGCCAATTAACGCAGTTTATTTTTATTATCTATTGATTGCATAGTTTAGTACGCACGATATAAAAAAGTCGATATAATTATTAGGAATTCTGAATCAAAGTAGAATTCCTTATATTATGCATAGATATAAATTCGCTAGCATCCTTACAAAAATCAACTATTTCATTACAATTCCACACCCAGTACAATGCTATAAACGCACGCACCGAAACCTGTGCACTAATAAAAATATAATAATCTACAATCAACCAAAACAATTGATTTAATACACCCAACCAACACAATACAACCAAATTATCACACGATCCAATAAAACAGAACATTAATAATATACCCCTTTATTCATAAACGTTGCTTAAAGTTAACAAGTGATTAGCGATTGCTTAACAATACATTTTTGACGTTTGCACATCACGTAACTTTATTCACATCACGTAACTTTTTTGACGTCCTCCGTGGCGCAGCGGTCAACACGCCTGCCTGCGACGTGGAGGCCCCGGGTTCGATCCCCGGCCAGGTCATGATGGGAAACGATCTTTTCCTGATTGGCCTGGGTCTTGGATGTTTATCTATATATGTATCTATCATCATCTCAGCGCTAATCCCAGTCGCATCCGCAGCTTTTTCAGCTTTGGAGTCTGGGGTCCGCTTTACCAGTCTAACTGCTGATTTTGGCTAAACTTCGACATTTTCCGTGAAACGACTGCCGTCTGACCTCCACAACCCGAAGGCGATATCGAAGCATTGCAGTTAGACCAATTGTTAGACTTTTGAGGGCTCCAACAACCCGTAACGACTGCCACTAGATGTTCGTATGGCAACCGGGACCAACGGCTTAACGTGCTTTCCGAGGCACGACCAGGCCAGTGCAAATATTCATATTCATGCATACAAATATTTGCACTGTGGATTGAACCCGCGCCTCCTTGCGCAACGGCCGCGTTCGCCACCGCTACGCCACAGAGGCTGTTATAAAATATAGTATCGTTGAGTTAGTATCTCTTAACACAAGTCTCGAACTTACTTTGGGGCTAGCTCAATCTGTGTGATTTGTCCGTATATACAGTATGTTAAATAACAGAGGGCGTTCCCGTTAACCCGAAATAGTATAGCATACATACATGCTAAAAAAAATATTTCCATTCGAAAACAAAATGTTTTAAAATTTTTTCCAATAGGAAAATATTCAATAAAAATTATAAATTGACATGTAAAAGAAACACACTGTACACGCGAACATGAAAGACAATCAAAGACGTCGCAATTTATTTATACATGACGACTACTATTTTGATTTAAAACAGGTTTCAAATTTATTTCCAATTAGATTTTTTTTTTTTATTCGGATTTTTTTATGCTTATTTTTCTATGCTGATATTTTTATTTTAATCTATTAATGATATATATTAACGAGTTTAAGGGAACGCCCTCTGTTATTTAACATACTGTATATTAATTAATTTATTTATTCATCGTTTACGAATAAACACCATAGCGTTTAAGGGGTTTATTCATAAACGGATGATTAAAGTTACATGGTAAACATTCACTAATCACTGGTAAATTTTAAGCAAAGTTTATCAATAGAGGGGATAATGTTTAAAAATAAAGTAGCAATGAATATACATTTTACAATAATTGTATACCTTATGATATGGTAATGATATGATAAAAAATCTACACTGGGTCCAGCCAGCCACCAGAGCTTTTATTTTATAAATAATTATTATTATAACTAACATGCAATTCAATAATAAACCTTACTTACATTACTACCAGTATTTCTTTAAGGCATAACTGAATATTTATATTGTCCAATCTATCAGGAAGCATGTTACCTTAATTAGTAATTGATGGCATTTTATTGACTTTAGGTATTACGTAAGCTTCATTCCTTAGTCCTGGGATACATGAGCGTAACAGTAATTAAACATGCCTGTATACACTCGTGTACACCAGCCATTATTGTATAACTAACTAGAGAGAAAATGTAAAAATTATAATATGTAAAGAAATTATTTTGTTAAAATACATACATTCTTAATGTTTCGAGTAGACCAGTACTTATGTTTTGAAGCTATAGCTTAAATACGAACAAAATAGTACTAGGTAGGTACTTTAAAAAAAAATCATAAGTATTTTCATTACGTAGGAAATTTCAAGTATGGGTTTAAAACCATAAAGGCCCATTCACACGAAGAGTTTCTCATCCGTTTATCGCGAGAAAATGCATGCGAGTCACGTGAGAGATACTCAGCGATTATAGCGTCTACATTCCAGCAAAAAAAAAAATCATAAAGAACATTGAAATATCGCAGAATAGTGGCCACAGCATGATTTTGCCTCAAACCTCCCTCGTAGACGGTTCACGCGGCCGTCTTATTCAACTGTCATTGGCGACAAGTTGCATATTTGGCAGATATCTTTGAACTGGAAACTTTTTGCAAGATACGGTTGGAAAACCACCTGTGATTTTGTCAAACTTTTCAAGCAACAAACGTAGGTATACGATTACATGACATTTTCGCGATTACAACTTAATCGGAGGCCAGAAACTATCTCCATGTAAATGAGCATTTACTAACTTGTCGAAACGACCGTTGCAAGAACAAAATGTTAGAGAAACTTTCACAAAACTGAATACATCCAAATACAACACGTTGATTTAATCAAATATTTTAATCCTAATTGTTACTACTTTATAATCAAGTGCACTTAATGAATTCTCACTACATTAATAGTTCCATTTGTTTGAGTTATTTTTAGCGTACTTATTCTACCTACAGAAATACTAAATGTCCCATGTAAATGGTCCACATTAACTGAAAGGATAGTCACAAAGAGAACATCGTCCCCTTGTTTTTTATCAGATCATAAGCATTCTTCGAATATTTTGTTCCCTACGATACCTGCTACAATAATACGCCAAGTTAAACATCTGCCCCTAATTCATAAAAGTTGCTTAAATTTAACTAGTGATTTGCGAATGTTTAACCATACATTTTTGACTCATCGTTTATGAATAAACCCCTTAAACACCGTGGTGTTTTTGCATAAACGATGATTAAAGTTAAGTGACGTTAAAAGGTCAAAATGTATGGTTAAAGAATCGCTAATCACTAGTTAACTAGTAACGTTTATGAATAAGGGGGCTAGAATCCTAGGATCCAACTCTACATGGGTCACTAAGTACCTCGCAAATGACGTATACGCTTATAGGCATTTATGTCTGACAATAATTCGATATAATAACTGAGCATAATAATTTGACTTTCGAATTCTTATTGTAGGTATGCAAAGCATTTCCCAAAAATTTTCCCCCCCGATATATTTTCTAAAAGCAAATGACTAGACCTTAATGAAATTCCGTTTTTTATTATAAAAATCATAATTAACATTTTCGTCAGAGCTAAATTCGATCCTTTTCAGCAATACCAATGCTCTGATCGGGTTAAATTTTTGATTAATTTTGGAAGCTATTCTCGTAATTATGTAAGACGAAAGTTCACAGTCCGATCGTCTCAATCTGTCAAATCTCGACCTTAGAAGCATTAGGTCGTACGTATAGCTCAAACTTAGAAGCATTAGGCCGTATGTATAGGTCCGGCGACCTACAGCTGCCAAGGGCGACCAATACATAGGTACGACCTAAGGTTGTTACCACACCAATCGATGCCATCGATCGACATCGGTGGACGTTGATCGATTGGTGTGGTAGCTTTTCGACGTAGATCGATTAACCCCGGCTATATTCCATCAGTTTCTTTCTAAATGTATTCACAAGAGGACGCGTTGTTGTTGGTCAGTACGATGTAGCTCGTACTATTATTACGGAGACGCAAACGTCGACTTATTGATTCTACCATCGATCGATCGTCGATCGATTGCTCTAGTAGAAACTATCGATCGGCGTCGACCAATCCATTCTACCATCGATCGATGGCATCTATCGGCTATCGATCGATTGGTGTGGTAGAAACCATCGATCGACGTGGACTAATCCATTCTACCATCGACCGATGGCATCGATCGATGATCGCTCGATTGGTGTGGTAACACCCTAATGCTTCAAGGTCGAGATTAATATACCCTCGATTTCCCTACATTTTTGACAATGATCGCCGCTGAGCTTGTGAACCTTTTTTATTCAAAGGAATTGGCTTAGGATGAGGTTTATTCTTTCTCGATTTAAGATGTTCTTTGTTCAGCTGTCTTGTCTTTTTTACAGAACATTATACTCACCCTACACAAAAAAAAATTGCATCGACCTTAATGATTATTTAACCCAATATGTCATCGGTGTTGCCATTTAATAGTTCATAATATCTGCTAATATTGTTTTATTTTTATTTATTGATCACAATAAATGCATTGATTAAATGTTGAGCTAAGCAGTTATGCTTAAACAATCACGAGTCACTGATATAATATTGTATATCAGCGTAAATAACAAAACGAGTGGATGAAGTTTATGTATCAAAGTTACCAAATAGTAGTTTCATTTCACACTGGCAGTCTGCGGGAAAGGGACACAGGGGTCTTTCGATGCCTCTCATGCGGAACTTTAGGTATTTATGTTTAAGCTTTGTGGCAATATAAGCTTTATGGAGTAGGCTTTAGGTTTATTTTTGAATGTTGTTGTTTAGATATTATTATTACTCGTTATCATTCTATATATATAAAATTCTTTGACCGTACCATAAGTATCCGCCGCCATTTTCAGATCGTTTCTTTATCTGCGCGGGTTATATGTGAATTTATATGTTTGTAAACGCACCCACAATACAGGAGGTATTTGTAGTGTGGTGTGTAGGGCAAAATGCAAATGATCCTGTATAAATCACCGTTTATACTTTAATTTTATTAATTACTGGAGTTTATACATATTCTGCGAGATTTCCGGTACGCCCATGGCTGGGAAGGACATAAAATTAAAATAAATCCAAAATATTTATTGTAACTTTATTAACTTCAAATAAAAAGATAATACAATGTTTGCAATTATAACGCCGGCTGTGCTATTACAATCTACAGATTAAAACTTTAACATTCTTATTCATTCAATCGTAACTCTTATTCTAATAAGGCTACCCTTAAATCCTACCGCTTTCACTCTTTAAGTAAGGGCCAATTAACGCAGTTTATTTTTATTATCTATTGATTGCATAGTTTAGTACGCACGATATAAAAAAGTCGATATAATTATTAGGAATTCTGAATCAAAGTAGAATTCCTTATATTATGCATAGATATAAATTCGCTAGCATCCTTACAAAAATCAACTATTTCATTACAATTCCACACCCAGTACAATGCTATAAACGCACGCACCGAAACCTGTGCACTAATAAAAATATAATAATCTACAATCAACCAAAACAATTGATTTAATACACCCAACCAACACAATACAACCAAATTATCACACGATCCAATAAAACAGAACATTAATAATATACCCCTTTATTCATAAACGTTGCTTAAAGTTAACAAGTGATTAGCGATTGCTTAACAATACATTTTTGACGTTTGCACATCACGTAACTTTATTCACATCACGTAACTTTTTTGACGTCCTCCGTGGCGCAGCGGTCAACACGCCTGCCTGCGACGTGGAGGCCCCGGGTTCGATCCCCGGCCAGGTCATGATGGGAAACGATCTTTTCCTGATTGGCCTGGGTCTTGGATGTTTATCTATATATGTATCTATCATCATCTCAGCGCTAATCCCAGTCGCATCCGCAGCTTTTTCAGCTTTGGAGTCTGGGGTCCGCTTTACCAGTCTAACTGCTGATTTTGGCTAAACTTCGACATTTTCCGTGAAACGACTGCCGTCTGACCTCCACAACCCGAAGGCGATATCGAAGCATTGCAGTTAGACCAATTGTTAGACTTTTGAGGGCTCCAACAACCCGTAACGACTGCCACTAGATGTTCGTATGGCAACCGGGACCAACGGCTTAACGTGCTTTCCGAGGCACGACCAGGCCAGTGCAAATATTCATATTCATGCATACAAATATTTGCACTGTGGATTGAACCCGCGCCTCCTTGCGCAACGGCCGCGTTCGCCACCGCTACGCCACAGAGGCTGTTATAAAATATAGTATCGTTGAGTTAGTATCTCTTAACACAAGTCTCGAACTTACTTTGGGGCTAGCTCAATCTGTGTGATTTGTCCGTATATACAGTATGTTAAATAACAGAGGGCGTTCCCGTTAACCCGAAATAGTATAGCATACATACATGCTAAAAAAAATATTTCCATTCGAAAACAAAATGTTTTAAAATTTTTTCCAATAGGAAAATATTCAATAAAAATTATAAATTGACATGTAAAAGAAACACACTGTACACGCGAACATGAAAGACAATCAAAGACGTCGCAATTTATTTATACATGACGACTACTATTTTGATTTAAAACAGGTTTCAAATTTATTTCCAATTAGATTTTTTTTTTTTATTCGGATTTTTTTATGCTTATTTTTCTATGCTGATATTTTTATTTTAATCTATTAATGATATATATTAACGAGTTTAAGGGAACGCCCTCTGTTATTTAACATACTGTATATTAATTAATTTATTTATTCATCGTTTACGAATAAACACCATAGCGTTTAAGGGGTTTATTCATAAACGGATGATTAAAGTTACATGGTAAACATTCACTAATCACTGGTAAATTTTAAGCAAAGTTTATCAATAGAGGGGATAATGTTTAAAAATAAAGTAGCAATGAATATACATTTTACAATAATTGTATACCTTATGATATGGTAATGATATGATAAAAAATCTACACTGGGTCCAGCCAGCCACCAGAGCTTTTATTTTATAAATAATTATTATTATAACTAACATGCAATTCAATAATAAACCTTACTTACATTACTACCAGTATTTCTTTAAGGCATAACTGAATATTTATATTGTCCAATCTATCAGGAAGCATGTTACCTTAATTAGTAATTGATGGCATTTTATTGACTTTAGGTATTACGTAAGCTTCATTCCTTAGTCCTGGGATACATGAGCGTAACAGTAATTAAACATGCCTGTATACACTCGTGTACACCAGCCATTATTGTATAACTAACTAGAGAGAAAATGTAAAAATTATAATATGTAAAGAAATTATTTTGTTAAAATACATACATTCTTAATGTTTCGAGTAGACCAGTACTTATGTTTTGAAGCTATAGCTTAAATACGAACAAAATAGTACTAGGTAGGTACTTTAAAAAAAAATCATAAGTATTTTCATTACGTAGGAAATTTCAAGTATGGGTTTAAAACCATAAAGGCCCATTCACACGAAGAGTTTCTCATCCGTTTATCGCGAGAAAATGCATGCGAGTCACGTGAGAGATACTCAGCGATTATAGCGTCTACATTCCAGCAAAAAAAAAAATCATAAAGAACATTGAAATATCGCAGAATAGTGGCCACAGCATGATTTTGCCTCAAACCTCCCTCGTAGACGGTTCACGCGGCCGTCTTATTCAACTGTCATTGGCGACAAGTTGCATATTTGGCAGATATCTTTGAACTGGAAACTTTTTGCAAGATACGGTTGGAAAACCACCTGTGATTTTGTCAAACTTTTCAAGCAACAAACGTAGGTATACGATTACATGACATTTTCGCGATTACAACTTAATCGGAGGCCAGAAACTATCTCCATGTAAATGAGCATTTACTAACTTGTCGAAACGACCGTTGCAAGAACAAAATGTTAGAGAAACTTTCACAAAACTGAATACATCCAAATACAACACGTTGATTTAATCAAATATTTTAATCCTAATTGTTACTACTTTATAATCAAGTGCACTTAATGAATTCTCACTACATTAATAGTTCCATTTGTTTGAGTTATTTTTAGCGTACTTATTCTACCTACAGAAATACTAAATGTCCCATGTAAATGGTCCACATTAACTGAAAGGATAGTCACAAAGAGAACATCGTCCCCTGGTTTTTTATCAGATCATAAGCATTCTTCGAATATTTTGTTCCCTACGATACCTGCTACAATAATACGCCAAGTTAAACATCTGCCCCTAATTCATAAAAGTTGCTTAAATTTAACTAGTGATTTGCGAATGTTTAACCATACATTTTTGACTCATCGTTTATGAATAAACCCCTTAAACACCGTGGTGTTTTTGCATAAACGATGATTAAAGTTAAGTGACGTTAAAAGGTCAAAATGTATGGTTAAAGAATCGCTAATCACTAGTTAACTAGTAACGTTTATGAATAAGGGGGCTAGAATCCTAGGATCCAACTCTACATGGGTCACTAAGTACCTCGCAAATGACGTATACGCTTATAGGCATTTATGTCTGACAATAATTCGATATAATAACTGAGCATAATAATTTGACTTTCGAATTCTTATTGTAGGTATGCAAAGCATTTCCCAAAAATTTTCCCCCCCGATATATTTTCTAAAAGCAAATGACTAGACCTTAATGAAATTCCGTTTTTTATTATAAAAATCATAATTAACATTTTCGTCAGAGCTAAATTCGATCCTTTTCAGCAATACCAATGCTCTGATCGGGTTAAATTTTTGATTAATTTTGGAAGCTATTCTCGTAATTATGTAAGACGAAAGTTCACAGTCCGATCGTCTCAATCTGTCAAATCTCGACCTTAGAAGCATTAGGTCGTACGTATAGCTCAAACTTAGAAGCATTAGGCCGTATGTATAGGTCCGGCGACCTACAGCTGCCAAGGGCGACCAATACATAGGTACGACCTAAGGTTGTTACCACACCAATCGATGCCATCGATCGACATCGGTGGACGTTGATCGATTGGTGTGGTAGCTTTTCGACGTAGATCGATTAACCCCGGCTATATTCCATCAGTTTCTTTCTAAATGTATTCACAAGAGGACGCGTTGTTGTTAGTCAGTACGATGTAGCTCGTACTATTATTACGGAGACGCAAACGTCGACTTATTGATTCTACCATCGATCGATCGTCGATCGATTGCTCTAGTAGAAACTATCGATCGGCGTCGACCAATCCATTCTACCATCGATCGATGGCATCTATCGGCTATCGATCGATTGGTGTGGTAGAAACCATCGATCGACGTGGACTAATCCATTCTACCATCGACCGATGGCATCGATCGATGATCGCTCGATTGGTGTGGTAACACCCTAATGCTTCAAGGTCGAGATTAATATACCCTCGATTTCCCTACATTTTTGACAATGATCGCCGCTGAGCTTGTGAACCTTTTTTATTCAAAGGAATTGGCTTAGGATGAGGTTTATTCTTTCTCGATTTACGGCTACTTGTCTGTTTTTTGTAACTTAAGCTTACACCCAGAAGTTTCATGAAAAAAATTTCCGCCTGTATATCTTAGTTTTTTTTTTTTTTTTTTTTAATTCACTTGAGGAACTCGACGGCGTTGGTTAAGAGGCCGTTAAAACTCGTGGATCGTTTCATATCTCATGGACGGAGATTACGCTCACTTACTAAGATTGTTCCATATTGTTTAAATTACTACAAGTGTGGGTATTGCGAAATATCACACGCGATATGCTTAATATTATGTATGTACTTATATTTGTGTTTGGAACAGTGTTGTTTTTGGACAACACTACCAAGTCTAGTATCTGTATCACAAAAGGCTTACTGACTGAAAGCCTTGGATCCTCGATCTCCTTGCTACTCATACAACTAATTATTAGTTTTATTTAGTGCCTAATATAATTATGTAACCCTTATTTGATATATACTCAAGATTCATGAAATGGAGATTCAGTATATATAAATTACGTAAATTATCGTTTTCATGATTACGTTTTAACACATTCAATGGTACCTCTCCCGGAGAGTTTACGTGGACTCTCTAGGCGAGTCGGTGGCACTGAATGTGTAACTCAAAGGGGCCATGTCTTACCGAGTATTATTTCAGTTACAATTGGTAATGGACGATTCTACTCTCGATATTATTTATTTTTAAATTGATAAGCAACAAGACTCAAAGAGAATATCGATGTGTATACAATATGTAAAGAAAACCCTGTCCGACCCATAAGGATAATAAAGGTTAGGTAAACACTTGAAAAAATATAATATAAAATTTTACATAATCATCACAGTAACAATAATAATGAATTTTGAAATAATCTTTTTTTCCCGGGTATTAATTCCAATTTCCCCGAAATTTGGTCATTTTAAAAAACTGACAACACCATTTGTGACGGAGCGAATAGCGATGCGACCACGTGCCGCATGCCCCGCCCCCCTTCACCCGCGCATACATGCGCGGGCGAAGGGGGGCGGGGCTATCGGGTTGTCTACCGCACATGCATTAAGTTACCACGCTTTTTCGAAATAATATTTATTTTTTTAGGGGGATTTTTTTTTTAAGTTTAGCCAGGTTTTGTAGGCATTTGTAGAATCAGTTATCGATACCTAACAATACCTTCACGGATCGGACAGGGTTTTCTTAACATATTGTATATTGATAGCAGCCCCACTAATACCACAGTATACCAACATTACTTTCAGCGATCAAAACTACAGGATCATTCACGAGTTAGTGTTCCGCTGCATTAAAATAATATCCTGCTAAAGTGACATCTGCTGCCACCAGTAATACCGTGGCACTGGCGAGGTATTAGCCAAATTTTAATATTCACGTGCTAGAGACGAAGTAGAATAAAATATCCTTCCTTAATTTTATATTCATCTCTAATCAATATTCAGGATTAGAGAGCACCCAATATAGGTACAATATGTAAAGAAAACCGACCGACCCAAAAGGATAATAAATGTTAGGTATACACATGACTAAATAAAATATGAAATTTTACGTAATCATCATAGTGACAATACTAATGAATTATGAAATAATCTTTTTTTTCCGCGAATTAATTCCAACTTCGCCAAAATTTGGTAATTTTTAGAAAAGTGACAACACCATTTGTGACGGAGCGAATAGCGATGCGACCAAGTGCCGCCTGCCCTACTCCCCTTCACCCGCGCATGTATGCCTAACGTGTTGCCTACCGCGCATGCATTAAGTTACCTCGCTTTTTCGAAATAATATTTATTTTTAGGGGGATTTTTTTTAAATTTAGCCCGGCGGGAATTATTAGAATCGGTTAACGACACCTAACAATACCTTCACGGATCGGACAGGGTTTTCTTTACATATTGTATGTGAATGAGTGACATCACAAGGATTTAAAGGTTGTCTGTAAAAGATCGCTCTTAGCGATAAGACCGCCCATTGTGTAAAATATTTTTTCAATTCTATTTTTAAATCACGATAATAAACTCTTTTCGACATTATCCCCTAAAAAAGATACACGTATTTTTTCATACGTGTATGTTTTTTCATACATCCACAATCGCTACAACTCCAGAATTGCTGTGCGAAAACACCTGCGTTGACCTACTGAAAGTAATTTAATGGTACACTGTGCTAAAACTAAGAGGGCACTTGACAATGACTAAATAGAAGAGCACTGTTTCATTTTAACCCTTATATGTTAATACTTAGTAAAAAATAATGCATCTCTAAACTATACGTGTCTATATGGAAGCATTAACAATCGGTCAATTCCGTGAGTGCGAAGTTGCCTAAGCTTAATAATTAAATGCGTAAAGAATAAGAAGTAAAATTGCTTGAACATAACCTTATACATCAATGAGTAAAACATAGAAATAGTTCAAGCAATTTTGACCCCTAATTCATTATGGTCCATCTTTTACATTTTGATATAATGACACACCTGCAGTGCTATACACAACCAGAGTTCACTAATTATAACTACCAAGTACTTTTTCCATCATGGTAAAGCGCAAATTTTAGTCATCATTGATATAATATTAAACTAAGGTAGATAAGTCACTAGCGCATTGAATTTGAAGCGTACAAAAGATTATAATTCTAATCTCTTGCCTTAGTCACTCGATACACTCGGAAAAACAAACGACAAACACTAACAGCGCAAATGACAAATACTAGCCATCTTTTTCTTCTCTATGCTTTAGATTGCGCCCCATCTCACTCACAGTGTACCAACATGTGAAATGTACGCAGAATAAAATTTTTGCATGTGTGTGCTGCTCCGATCGGCACATTTATTTCGGTTAATTTGTTAGAGCATATCATATCTGTTTAATATTATATCAATGTTAGTCGTGTAAAATGTATGGAAGATTAGGATTGATAGAAACATGATCAGTCTTAAATATAAATAAATAGTATGAAAATCAACTAGCATCGGCCTTACGTAAGTAAATAAATTAATAATATTCTATATTGCATGCTATTCATGAAGATTCAATTCGATGTTTAATTTATATAATGAGTACAATAAACATAATTATGTATGTATATACTTCGTAGGTTACGCTAACGATACAACAATATCTTATCTGTGGTGCGTTCTAGGACCGTCATAAAATAGGTTTTATATGCCTAGTAGAAAAACACAAAGAGAAAAAAAAAAAACAATATCGGCAGCCATTTTTAAATCGTGCTTCAATAAGGCAAATGTTTAAAACAAAATATTAAACATATTTCCAAAGCCGTCACAGGCAACATGAAACCTTCAAAACCTATTAGGGATACCAATTTATTACTAAATCGATTACATTATTTTATAGATTATGATATACGTATATTAAAAAAAAATTAAATGCTGTGGTAAACACTTCACTTGAGAACGAATCGGCAGGTCTGGTTAACGATTTTTTATCATTATTATTTTAACTGTTCTTTAAAGTTAGAATAAGCTTTTAAGGAAATACAACACTGAAAAAGTAGCCCGGAAAATTAGGGGAAAAAAATAAGTTGTTTTCCATAGAATTATTGCAATTTGGACAGAACGTCTCTTGAGGTAGCCGATTGTTAATAAATGATAATGTTCTCTCCAAATCTAAAAAGAAATCTTTTACTAAAACACAAATCTTTTGCTACACTCGTAGACTTTTCTCGTAGATGCTCTACATTCGTAGCACCTCTTCTTTCTTGGCTCCATGTCCATAATAAGATTTTGTTGTGAGGACACTTTAACGAGCTCTGACGCCGTCAATCCAGCTCAAATTTATATTTGTTTGAACAAGTACTTACTACAGTTTAAGTGGAAGTACAAATTTTTAACCAGATACCATTTTGTTTGCGTAGCGTTTATCATGGAAGGCACCCCAGCAGATATATAAAAAGTAGACATAACTTCATGAAACGAAGTTTTTTTTATATTTGCTCTAGATGTCAGATTTATAGACAGCATCTTCAGACTAACGCCGAGTCTTTCTTGCGGTGCATATTATTGGCTGTTTTATTATAGCGTAAAATAGTCCTAATTTTAATAAAAACATTTGGCGCATAAATCCTCATAAAAAGGCGTTCGTATATATATTGCCTTTGTGTAGACAACAGCGCGTCAAGCTATTGCAATTTGTAATATTTCTTTATTAGATTTTCAACATTATCTCTCAAGCATTAAGACTCAAAGTTTATTGGGAATATTTGACAGTTTCGGGTAGCCTGCTGTTGTCCGTACCATAGACACCTAACTTATTATTGTCAGCATTTAAAAACTACTTAGTCATGGGGACGAAATTTTCATAAAAGCATTTAATGCTATAAAAGCATTTCTAAATTAGTGTCGCCCCAATGGACGTAAACAAAGATTTATTTTAAGTTTAATTGGTCAATTACTAAAGGCCGCGCAACGGATTTGATATGTGTAATAATTACGAATAAACGAAATCTTATGTGTACCTATACAATATGTTTTTAGACCTTTGTTGACATTTAAAGAACACCCCATAGTACGTATTAATATTATTGTCGTACCGTTAGCGTCACCTAATCCAGCATTTGGCGTGGAAAAGACTCCTAACAAAACCGAAAAACATTCCTCTATCATTATTCAATTCAATATTTTAGCAATAAATTTTGGTCAATTATACTTTGCTAGATCTTACATATTGTTTAGATAGATCGGCTTCGTTAAGAGTTTTTCACGCATAACCGAGATTACAATATTATGTATGTATCGAAAGTGTCATCTAATTTCTTAACACTGTAAAAATGATAAAATTATTTAAACCCTATTAATCACATCTTTTATAATACGATTTAGTTGTCAGGCTTATTGAAATAATGAGAAAAGCCAACATCTAGGCCTTAAATAAATAACTTAACTCTTGCAATAGCAACGCCCCTCTAAACTTTAGGAAACAGCCAATTCTTTTTTCAGGAGCAAAAGTAATGGAACACTTTCTGAAAAAGGAAAATAAAAGGTTTTGTTTAATTGGAATTTTAATGATGCTGGCATCATCATCAGGACGCCGAGGCATGCCTAAGGATACCATGGCATCGTTGCCGATGAAATGTCAATTTTATTACCATATTTTTAAGTAATATTTTCTATTCGTCGTATGAAAAATCCCTTGCCTGGCTGCGGCGCCAGTGGGCGCCAGCCCTAATAGAGAAGTATGGAAGAAAAAGTCATGTTGCGCTGGCCGCGATGCGTTCTAGCTGTGTCCGGGCGACACGGCTAGAACGGATTGCATCCACGTATTTATTTTGGCCCACAGCTCACTGGGCATACGGCTTCCGATGCCAGTCCCACGCCAACTTACTGGGTTTTTGAGCAACGTCAATATTTTTCATACGGCTTCCGATGCCAGTCCCACGCCAACTTACTGGGTTTTTGAGCAACGTCAATATTTTGGAACGCAGAATGCAGATATGTTCTGTCAACTTTACGCCTAGAATACTGCGATCCATTTTGCTTTGTATTTATTATTTGGTAACAAATTCTGTTGTGGGAGCAGTTATTTCACTCAGTGATAATCACAGATACAATATAGGTGTGCACAATCACACTGTAACGGGTTATTGGTAACAATAGGTGCGTGCAGACGCCGACGGTTTTCGGCAATCCGAAGCGGAGCTTCGAACACCGAGGCCTCGTACATAACCCAAAATTTTTGCATGGGTTATGTACGAGGCTGCCCCGCTCACTCCTGGCTATATTTTTAAAGTCTAAATAGAGATACAACTAAATAGAAAAGCTAGTTGTATGGAAACGAAAATATACTTACAAGATATGAATCTATTTACTCCTCGTGTGTATATTATGTAAAAATTCGAAGTGAAGTGTTCCATTATTGTGAATGTAGTAGTTAGAAATTTGGTATGTTCACTGTGAGATTGTATAATTCTCAATGGGGTTAAAATCTTTGCTTTTCATGTGGGTCTCGTTGTACGCCATCTTGTATCCCCACAAAAGCATGGCTTCTTTGCACACCATCTGAAACATTATTGTTAATTGATTACTAAACATCTCACCCTGAAGTTATTTACCATAAAATGTACGTTTAAACGTGTCGGGATCATAACATCTGGTTCTTCATTTGCTATTCTTAGGTACTTTTGCTTCGTTATACAAATATATTAAACGTCATTCTTCCGCACACAGCAAGGCAATGAAATCACTATAAATCTGACTGAATAGAAACCGGAAGAGTAATTAACAAAATAATATCTTTGACAGAATCCTCTTGATATGACATCACATCCAAGACCTTCAACACCAAAGTTAACAAAAAATTGCCGGGTAGTGCGTATTCAACTCAACCTTGGTCAAAATTGCTAGGTTTGAGACCAGGGCCTGTAGCCAATGTAACATCGCTTCGTAGCGAAGCGAAATCGAATACCAAACCAACCAATAACGAAAACGCTTGACCACGCGACGCGATAAATCACGTGGTCAATCGTTCCCGCCATGCATTGGTTGGTTTGGTATTCGATTTCGCTTCGCTACGAAGCGATGTTACATTGGCTACAGGCCCAGAGAAGCTTAGCGCTCATATTTAGATTTCGTTTAACCTTATAATGTAGTTCTTGATCGCGATCCCGCCTGATAGTACCTAAGCAGTGATGCAGCCGTTGATCGTAAAGCGCACTAGTTTATTAAGAGCCTTTTCACTCTAGGCTTGAAGATAGCTAAATAAATTGTAATCAGACGGAAAGACCGCCGCAGGCCAATAGTTCCAGTCCTTCGATGAATTTGTAATTATAGAATATATACTTGTAGCGGTACCTACTAACACCACATGGAACAACGCATCATACTGACGTTACACGAATTCTACATCTCGCAATCAAAGTTTACCGTGCAATTATCGTAGACACAACTTCCCAATTTCAAGCGTTGGGCAAGTGCCCGCCAGACATAACACCCATCTGGTCGGAGGACTCTCCCTTTTCTATAGAGGATGAGTGAACTTTACTCTCTGTTCCTCATACCTCCACATATTTATATTCTGAGAATGAAAGTAAATTTATTAGCGACATCGATTGCATTACTATACTGAAACGAGATACGAATGTTAATTTATTCCAAAGAAACAAGTTTCGGTAAAACCTTTAAAGATTAGACACAGACAGTTCGTGTGCAACATTTGACCTACTAACTTTTTGTTTTTACTTCACCAACGTTGCCTTAAATAACAAACCTCACCGAAAGTAAGGCTAAGGAGGAATAATCATAGTTGATCAGCCTGATCGACGAAAGCCTTTATCTCGTGGGACCTTTGAGATGCAGCCGCGAGGCGCCCTTTACTGCTATTTTTTACATCATTTTTTTAAACTATTGCATAGCTTCTATCTTGGGCCTTGAGCGTGGAGACCGAATGCAGAAATTTCGTAACGAAAATAACCAAACATCACAACAATTATTATATATGCTGGCCTACCAGGTTCTGTAAATGTTTTTTTTTTTATTCTGTTGCTACTTGATGTATGTTTATGCTAGATGTAAGTATTTTGTGTTTTTAAGTCTGCGCTGAATAAATGTATTTTCTTCCTCAGCTAAATAGTGTAGCCTTTATTCCAGACATCATTATCTGCTACCATTTTGCCAACTATACTGGGGTCGGCTTCCAGTCTAACCGGGTTTAGCTGAACACCAGTATCTTCATGGAGCGATTGCCTATCTGACCTCCACAACCTAGTTACTGGATCATACGGTATCTCTTGGTACGACATCAGTCTTACCGTCAGACTTTCGTAGTTCTGACGACCTGTAACGGTTGTCGAAGATCTACGAATGACAGCTGAGACCAACGGCTTAACTACGTACGTGGTCTCGACCCCTCCTTGCCATCGGAAATCACGTTAAGCCTTCGTGGATGAGTGGTGCGCGTGGTGATTTTTACATACCAAGGTATGTAAAGGTGGTCATCCATAGTACGACCGCGGCAATAGTAGCTTAACCTGATCAATCAACCTGCACCCTAATAGGGATGTATCCAAGGTATGAATATCAAAAAAATAATTAGTCCATCTTATAGACAATAAAAAAAATAAGACCCGTATTTTTTATTTTGTCGAAATTACCAAAAACTATGAGACATAGCGTATTAAAGTTACGGAGTGGGGGCTAATTACATCACGCCGTTGTTATATTTTGTACCACGGCGTGACGTCATGCGACATTTCAAATCAATATTTCTTCCTAAGTATTTGAATGAAAGAAAAAATACGTGTTCAATATTTTTTGTTAATTTGATGGACATTAAATTATTTTTTAGGATACAACCCAATTGCGTAATACACTATTACTATCGATTGGAATCATTTTGAAGAACATTGCTAGACCATTGCTTCATAAATTCGAAAAATTATTTGCTCAACAACGTAAACACGCAGTGAATGATTTGAACTGTCAAAATTAAACCCATTGATACTGCATTTATATTCAGCATTTATTCCAGACACCGCGATAATTATAAAACCGTGTCATCATGTAAAACTTACCTACTCTAAAAAATTGTTCATTTCTTATATAATTTTCATTCTGCGAAAGACGATAAGGATTTTTAAGTAGGTAGGCAATTAAAAAAGAGTTGCAAATTGAAAATGATAAGGTGTATGAAACTTTTTCAATAATCATAATTGACTATGACTATTTACTAACAGATCTCCATTTACATGTTTTTTTTATCAGGTTTTGGTTAACACGAGCCGATAGAGAGCACGTTTTTCTCTCAACGTGTACACTTATTCCTGTAGAAATAAGTAAGGCACGACCAGACCAATGCAAATAGTCATTGCCTGTAATCAATGAATGAAATCACGTGAAGCCGTTGGTCCCGGTTGTCATACGAACATTTAGTGGCAGTCGTTACGGGTTGTTGGAGCCCTCAAAAGTCCCACAATTGGTCTAACTGGCAGTTGGTTCCCGGAAAATATCAAAGTTTAGCCAAAATCAGCATTTAGACTGGTAAAGCGGACCCCAGACTCCAAAGCTGAAAAAACTTCGGATGCGACTGGGATTAACGCTGAGATGATGATGACGACTTAGCCTTTGAGTCAGTATTTGTATTTCGAACTTTATTGAGGTTAAAGAAAAGTTCTAAATAAAGTTTCATTTTATATAAAGAACAGCATTTCTATAATGATGCATAGTTTACATAAACATTTAGAAGGTTTAAGCTTGGTCTAAATAATGTTTTGTAATGGTTGAGTTTAGAATTGACGAGTAAAGATCTTCAAATTCAATGATAACATAAGATTCCGTCTTATGTTATCATTAAATTTGAACATCTTTACGTATTTATCAACCAGAAACTTACTAAGATACACATTACAATACAACAGAAAAATTTCAATCAACCACTGAATGGTACAGAATCGTGTATAGCCCATAGGAGTTTTGATCTCAGGACCATGACAGCTATACGAGTGTACTGATATAAAGTTTTCTATCTACACACAAAACTACTTTTTATTATATACACAAAAAATATTAAGGGCCGTCGTAAACTTGCCGAAGCATAGCGCGGTTTTCCCTGGCAAGTAAATATCAAGTTTGTGCTAGTAGATAAAGAGTTTAAATAAGTCTGGCGGCGATATATTATGTGTACTTGGAAGCTAGTTTCTGCAATCCATACTAATATTATATGTAAATGCAAAAGTATCTCTGTCTGTCTGACCGGCTTTCACGCCACTACCGATTTTGATGAAATTTGGCACAGACAATCTTTAGACCCTGAGAAAGGACATAGGCTACCTTTTATCGCAGAAAAAATTGATGTCCCCGAGGGAAATCTAAAAAGCGCGATATATCCGAACTCCACGCGGGCGGAAAGCTAGTACCTAAATATATTTCATTCGCTTTACAGTTTATTTATAAAAAAACCGACCAAGTGCATGTAGGACTCGCGTAGGAACGGTTCCGCAACATTATCTTTAAAAACGGCAAAAATAAATCACGTTTGTTGTATAAGTACTAAAAATAAAATATTTAAGGGGGGCACCCCTCAAATCACGTTTGCTGTATGAGTACTAAAAATAAAATATTTAAGGGGGGCTCCCCTTAAATATTTTATTTTTAGTAGTTGTTGTTATGCCGGCAATAGAAATACATATAAATAACAACTACTACTCATGAACCGTAGTTCATGAGACACTTACTGCCTGGTGACAGACGGACAGCGAAGTCTCATGAATAGGGTTGCGTTTTACTTTTTAGGTACGGAACCCTAAAAAGGAAAGAATTAGCAAATAAAATCGCTGCAATCGTTGCTGAATCATAAGATTTTTTCAGTATTATTTAGTAAAAAGCAAGAATTTAAAAAAAATACAATGTCGCAACAATAAAAGTTGCCTTGTCTAAACACCGTTTAGACGATGCAAGTCATTTGTTGCATCAATTTTATTACATGCTTTTTATTAGCTTCACTTTTATGTTTGCTTGTTTGTTTGTCCGTCTCTAACTCTTGGGACTACGAGTGAGCGGCTCATTACTGTAAAATGTCCCACCGTTTTCAATACGTTCGTTCGTTCGTTTTTTTTTTTTTAAAGAATATCGAACAAAAAGTTGAAAATAAATATAGTTGAAAAAATTAAAAAAAACATGCTTTTAAAGAATATCAAACTAGAAAGACTATAAAAATTATTTTAAACTTTTTAGTTTGATATTCTTTAAAAGCATGTTTTTTTAGTTTTTTAAACTATATTTTTGTATGCCATAGGGCTAGGCAATTAATTTGCAGTGTGTAAATCGGTCTTTACTATTTGACACATGGCTTGTGGCATACTTAAAGTAATCAAAGGAGCATCAATGTGTACACAGATGCATGGCGTGGGTTATAATGATGGTTGTTTGCTTGATATTTGTTTGACGGGAAGAACCAGGCAATATTGAGCTTAGCCAGTTGTGCGCAGGCCCTTAAAAGAAGTTTAGTCATAAGTGACAAGCCTATGATAAACTTTTTGCTATTATAAAGGCACAGAATAAGTTTATAACGTGTAGGTATATTATTTAATATAGAACTAACTGATTTTTCCAGCTCTAGACAACTTCCACAGCTTCATGAAATTGTTTTAGTTTTTCATTGGAAGACATTTTTCACTGTAAAAAGTAATTTATGTTTTAAAAAAAATTTGAAAAGATTTCGATAGTGTAATTTGATGAAAATGTACATTAGAAAATAGTACGTAAATAAAATACTGAAATTTGGTCATAATAATCATAGACTGCTGAACACTACTGTTAAATTGTATTCATTTTCAGAAATTTGTAGCGATATTACTGGAGTTGTATTACATACAGAGTGGTGCTGATAATACGACAATAAATGAAAACACGGACCATGCTGGTTCATATGAATAATCCTAAATCATAGAAAAAAACATAGCATCTAGCATAAAAAAAAAATGAAAATTTCAAACAAATTAAATCGCATAAAATTATAAACGGAATATAACAACCTTTAAACTATTGGTCCACTGATCTCCGATCGGTGGCAACGCGGTCCTGCATCGACTTGCTTTTTGCGCGCCATTATTATTAAAGTTTAGTACCTAATGCTGGATGCGGCGGTCATCAACCTGTAAGCGCTTCCTTAACAACATGTAGAAAATGTGAAAAATGAAAAATAATTTCCTGTGACTAAACTATTGGATATATTTAAATGATTTTTTATGGGTAGACTGAGAATATGTTGAGGTACACGATGTTTAATTTATTGTCGTATTGTCATCACCACATTGCATAATTATTACATACCTGTATCTCATCTACATAGTCGAAGTTCAGTGCTTTCTTCCATCTGAAAGGCACATCTCGGGAAACTCTGAAGGTGGAACTCACGCCAGCCACCTCCACATTCGTATGCGACTGCAGGAACTCATCAATCGATTGCGTGTTACTAAGCTTTAGGAACTTTAGAATTTGATGAGTAGTAATATTAGGCTTCAGTGCTAACTCTTCGTACCGCAACACCCTGGAAACATAAAAATAGATTAGCCATATTAAAAACATAGTTTTTACCAAATTTCAAAAAAAAGTGGAGGTTTTCAATTCGTTGGAATCTTTTCAGGCCAAGAGTAGCCAGCCTAACCCGCCATACATTATCCCACCCACTGCAACTCCTGAAAGCCAGAATCAACAGTGGAGACCGCCAGAAAAACGCCGAGCAATGAAGCTCGACGAGTCCCGGAGAAACGATTCAACTGTCTTGGGTTCCGCAACGAAATTAATCAGAAAAGAATAGCGGAGGAGTAAGACAAACGATATTTTTTCCACTACCCTCCATAACAAGCAGGAGACAGAACAGAACTAGACCAATCGGCACAAAGGGACATTATTGCAACTGGGAGAAGTCCAGATTGCCAAGCACCACGGAATAAAATTTGATTAAGTTAATGGGTCCTAAGTAGGTATGTGCTGTTACAATTGATTCCAATAATAAGTATGGCAAAAGCCCCTGAACGCACGGAAATCGGTTCTAGTTTCTAAGAGTGGCCAGCCTGTCGGTGTTCCATAGGATGCATTTTGGCAAGTGTGCGCGGGAATTGCATGACTTAATTTCCCATCTCAGTTCCATCATCAGACGACCCGTCGTACGGCGAGTTTCTATCTTACGTTGTTGACACCACTACGATCCGGACGAAGCGTTTCGCCTCGTTTTTTATACCGCGTACTTATATCGAGTGACTGGAACAATTTGCCGGCGGCGGTGTTTCCGTCTGATTACAATTTAAGTCGGAAAGTCAGTTGTTTTATTTTTTTGTAAAAAAAAAATTACCCGTAATTTTAGTTTGAAATTAAATGAAATCGTTTATTTTGCAGTACGTCATATTTTTTTTAAACTAGATGGAGCCGGCGTTTCCTAACTGACTACCTCTGAGAAGGAAAACCGAAACAAACTCAGGGATCATCGTCTTTTTTCAAGTCCAGACATTAAAATTGAAAATGTTTACAATTTACGTGATTTTAAAAACCAAACTACTGAAACTATTTTTATAAAGTTCCTATAGGTAGGACATGAAAGTATGAGCATTGCTAGAGAGAGGCGATTACGCAACTTCAATTTAGTCGCGTGATTTTAATTGATTGTTGCATAATCATTACGAGTAGGTAGGTACTTGTTGTTTTATAGCTTAGGTCTTAGTTTTAGTTAGCATGTTAAGTTAATATTTCGTAACTAAATTTTGAAGGAGATAACTATCTAAAACAATTGAGCTATAATTTTTATAGAAATAAAAATACCTATATGGTTGAGTATCAATGATCATGATCATCTGCATGGGATAGGATAGACATTTAGAAGGAAATTCATTCACTTTCCAATCGGAATTTCTGTATAAAAGTATAAGTTTTTTTTTTTTTTTTTTTTCATAAAACCTTGCTCACACTAGGCATTTCTCCTGTATCGTGGGTGCGTTTAAAAACATTTAAACTCTACACAAAAACACACAGCCTCCGTGGCGTTATGGCGTAGCGGTAGCGGACGCGGCCGCTGCGCAAGATAGCGCGGGTTCGATCCCCGCACAGTGCAAATATTTGTATGCATGAATATAAATATTTGCACTGGCCTGGTCATGCCTCGGAAAGCACGTTAAGCCGTTGGTCCCGGTTGCCATACGAACATCTTAGTGGCAGTCGTTAAAGAGTTGTTGGAGCCCTCTAAAAGTCCAACAATTGGTCAGCTGCAATGCTTCGACGTCGCCTTCGGGTTGTGGAGGTCAGACGGCAGCCGCTTCATGGAAAATGTCGAAGTTTAGCCATATCAGCAGTTAGACTGGTAAAAGCGGACTCCAAAGATGAAAAAGCTTCGGATGCGACTGGGATAAACGCTGAGATGATGATGATGACACAAAAACAGTCAGACCCGAAACAACTACCTGTAGGCAATACAAATATTTGTACCGTGAGAGAATCGAACCTGCGACAGGCAACGCACCAGTCGATAGCTCAGCCACTGCGCTAACTGTGTTCACAACTTTTAACTTCTGCTGCTTAACTTCACCCAAGATTCAATCTATACTAATATATAGTTGAAGAGTTTGTTTGAACGCGCTAATCTCAGGAACTACAGGTCCGATTTGAAAAAATATTTTTGTGATGCATCGCCCATTAATCCAGGAAGGCTTTAGGCTATATAAGATCACGCTGCCACCAATAGGAGCCGAACATAACTCCACGCGAACGATGTCGCTGGCGGCCGCTAGTAAGTAATATATTTGTAGGTATATCCATGCAATATTATAATATGTAAAGAAAACCCTGTCCGACCCATAAGGATAATAAAGTTTAGGTAAACACTTGACCAAATATAATATAAAATTTTACGTAATCATCATAGTAACAATACATATGAATTTTGAAATAATCTTTTTTCCCGCGAATTAATTCCAATTTCCCCGAAATTTGGTATTTTTTTAAAAAAAGTGACAACACCTGTATTATGGTTCAGCGAATAGCGGTGCAACCACGACACCACGTGCCCTGCCCCCCGCCGCCCGCGGAAGGGTTGCTTACGGTTACCGCACATGTATTAAGTTACCTCTTTATGCGAAATAATATTTATTTTTAGGGGTTTTTTTTTTAAGTTTAGGCCAGCTTTGTATCCATTAGTAGAATCAGTTATCGATACCTAGCAATACCTTCACGGATTGGACAGGATTTTGTTTACATATTGTACATGTACAACACAAATGTTGGATGTGTTACATATGGTGGATCATTTAAATTAATCTATTACAACTGATAAGGTTACCTTCATCCACTATTATGACCTTAATTCCATGTCATGTTAATTTACGCTCACATTTTACAAACATAAATAAAATGATCATATTTCAATCATGTGTAATTTTCTGCAGCAGATATGTCCAATTTTTACAAATCACTGTATTTATAATACATATATATGTACCTAAGGCTATTCAGACACGAAATATTTTAAGATAAAAATGTAAAGAAAACATTGAAACAAAAAAGCTACAGCAGTTAAATTAGTAACAATTTTTTTAATTTCTTTTTTTGGGATTTTTCTTCCTAGACAGTAGTATGAGAAAAATAATCAACGAAAAATGAAAATAAAATTTTCCTCATTATATCCACTGTCTTCTTTTTACTGATAACATTCTTAATGTGGCAAATTAGTGAATAATGTGGAGCTAATATCCCACATAAGGATTTTCTGATGATATTGTTTTTTTTAGATGAATATTCTGAAAATAATATTCTTCACCAGAAAATCAGTTTTAATAAACTATTCTGATGCTGGTGCTACCAATGCAGGTAAATATAGTTGATAAGTAAAATAAAAAAAAGTTAAAAAACTAAAACCCAACTACGACAAAAAACGACGCTGAAAAAGTATAAAACAAGATTTTCAGAATACTGAACTGAACAAAGTTGCTAATGTAGTTGCAAGTAAATGGACACAGTAGTAATGTCATACAATACTATTCTGAAGTATGCAACATTCACTATGTAGAGATAAATTTTCATGTTTGGAAAGGCGTAGTCACACGTTACATAATAGCTACTACCGTAGCACCTTGACAACGTGTGACTACGCCTTTCCAAACATAAAAGTTTATACTTTTTCAGCATCGTTTTTTGTCGTAGTTGGGTTTTAGTTTTTTAACTTTTTTTTATTTGTACTATTTTGGTGTTAAAGTGTATTTGTGGCGCATATTATTAACAAAAGTTAAACTGATGAACTAAAAACTAGGTACTTGACATATTACATCTACACGCACATATAACAACATAAGCCCGAAGGCATATAGTGCAGAGGCCTTTTTATGGGAGATTTAGCCAGTTATAAAACTGTTTCCGCCTTCACCGCGTGGAGTTACTCCCAGCTTATGTCGTTTTCATTAGTGCATTACATATTCTAATAATGTTCACACTGCTCTACATTGCATAAAGCGATTCACAGTTCCCGTGATCCACGCTTTACTCTTATCGCTCATATTTAACATCATTAAAGCATTCTTGTAATTATGTACAAGCATAAAGCACTCGTGAAGCTCTTTCACGTGATACCAAACACGGTATATTTATTTTAATTTTATATTAACATAGAACTTTTTGTCCGCTAGAGGGCGCAATACTAAATTTGGTGACAAGCTTTATAGCTCATAACTAACAGAATATCAAGGCCCTTCTAATGGTAATGCAGTGGTCTTATTCGTATAATATGTATATAAGTAGTAAAGAAACTATGAACAAAAAGATGTGAATTATATGCAACCAGCCCATGAATACAGGTAAAGTCACACGCAAATGCTAGCAATATATATATATTCAAAATGGACAAGTAAAGGGCTTTCAAATGATACCAAACACGGCATATTTATCTTAACTTTAGTTTTTTACTCTGTATGTTTTGTCCGCTAGAGGGCGCTACAGTAAATTTTGTGAAACCCCATATAGCCTATAACCAGCGGACAATTAAGACGCTTCTAATGATATATCATTTGTCGAATTCTGATAAGTAGTTTAGAAGTTACGAGGGAACAGATGAACATAAATACATACATACATACATACATACATACATACATACATACATACATACATACATACATACATACATACATACATACATACATAGCCTGTCAAAATCATAACCCTCCTTTTGCTTTGCCGTAGTCGGGTAATAACATATGCCAAATAAACAAATTTATTATAAAATGAGTTATAATATTATTTTCCAACAAAACTTTAACTCAATTAGGACATGATCCATATTATGTAACCTTAAGTAACCAATCAACAAGCTATAAAAAAATTAATATAAATTCATTTAAAAGACTTGCTTCACACTAACTCTTGTCTTTCAGTATAACTGGATACACGGTTTCAGTATAACAGAAAAGCTAATTTTACATCCAGAACCCAGTTAATAGGTAACATGACAACCGCCTTTGTAAGACTAGTTATTAGGAATTCCATTTGTGAAATTTTTTATCGTCCCATTGCTGGGCACAGGTCTCCTCTCATACAGAGAAGGATTGAGCATAATCACCACGCTTGCTCAATGCGGGTTGGCGATTTCAGACTTTAAGTCCAGGTTTCCTCAAGATGTTTTCTTTCACCTTCATTCATTGGTGTCCAAGATATACTTAGAAAGTACATATAACTTTAGAAAAGTTACATTGGTACTTGCCTGCCCATTGACCACTACTCATACTTGTAAAGATGGTGTTTTTTAACCACTAACCCACCACAACTTATATCTCTATATTAACTTTCAAAGATTTATGAATGACAGCTAGTCGCCTAACTACGGACCAGCCTAAGCGAGAGGTGCTTACCTTTGGTTAACCCGTGTAAGCATGCACACAGAAAGTATATTTAAGCCAGGACTCCCCCACATAATCAGACTATATTGTTCCCACTGTTGAAACACAGGACTCCTCTTGATGAGGGAGTGGGCCGTAATCTACCACTCTGACTCAGTGCGGGTTGGTAGATGTCACATGTCTTCGAAGTTTTAAGCTCTAGGACATGCCGGTTTCTTCACAATTTTTTCTTTCACCGTTTCGAGAGCAGTGATGATGACATAATTTAGCTTCTCTGTATGAGAGGAGACCTGTATCCAGCAGGGGGACAATAAAAAAAAAAAAAAGGTTGATGATGAAAGCGCCTATCACCAACAACATTTAAGTCGCGGCCGATACCACTAGGCTTCCACTCCCCAAAATCCATACTAATATTATAAATGCGAAAGTAACTGTGGGTCTGTCTGTCTGTCTGTTACGCTTTCCCACTTAAACCTCTCAACCAATCTTGATGAAATTTGGCACAGACAATCTTTAGACCCTGAGAAAGGAAAAAAAAAATTATACTCCTGAAGGAAATCTAAAAGCCGCGATATAACAGAATCCCACACGGACGAAGCCACGGACGGAAAGCTGTATAATTATAAAATTTACATACATAAGTCTATCAGGATATTGCTGCTGTATTCGGGCTGCCGCAACATAGTCACTGATCATGTCTGCACATACAAGTGATGGCTCCCAGCAATCCGGAGCAGGCTGGCAGAAGCTACGGTGCTGTCTGGACTGCATCACACCACGAGGATCACGGATCAATAGTATCACCTTCACATTTAGCCTTAAATAAAAAAGAGGCAGTTAATAATAATTTTACATTGAAAATATATCAAAATTAAATATTTCATTCTCTAACAACTTCTACTATATTTTAATTGATGGTCAACATTAGTAATGAAATTTGAGTTTTACTTAATAATCAATTTACCTGTATAGTTCTAATTTGAAACAAACTACAAAATATTAAAAAAAAAAATTGATTATTTAATATTTAATTAAGTACAGGAATATATTTAAGTGCCAGAACCACCCAGGAAGTATATAGTAATCCTTGTAGGATTGTTCCTGGGTAGCCCCACATTCTGTCAAGAGCGAAACGAAGAATAGAATAATATGTGTATTATGGTGGTAGGGTAAATACACTATGAAACTATTTTATTGTAAAATAAAAAAGTAAATATTGATTGAACAATAAAAATAAATGACCCTGGGTATTATTATAAGCTCATAATATAAATTAATTGCAATAAACTCACTTTTTGTCATCAAGTATTTCCTGGATGAGCCGTAATCTTAAACGTACAACCTTCATGGTTTGGAAAGGAAAGAGCTTACATAACCGTGATGTAAAATCAGCATCATAACACAGTTCTTTCTTATATTTACAGTGGTCCCAAAGTCTGGTGTTATGGCTAAACTGGTTCCAATGCTTACTTCCATACTTAAAATAATCTTCTAGGCCTTCATAGTTACATTTCAACATAGTCTTGATGGTCCTCAAGGCTTGTTCAGATTCTGGTGGCCCCCTTATTTGTATAATTCCATATTTAAGTAGTGGTTCATAATGATAATAAGTACCTGGTATTGCATTTAGTAATTCGCCAAGAAATGTGGTTCCTGACCTCCAAGTTGATATAATTAAACTTTGCATGGGCCGCCCCCCTGATTCCATAACTAAATCTTCCAATACATGAGCACCAGTTTCAGAAAAGTTGTATTTAGAGAGTTGATATTTGATCTTTAATCGTGTTTTTTCCAATATTTTTTTGATATCTGGAGAACCATCATAGGAGACTGTGGGTATATGTTGCGTATACGTTTCCTCCCCATAATCAACTTTTAAAAAGTTTCTAACATTTCTCCGGTTTTCAATGGACGGACGATAATATGTGTTATCTGCATATCGACTTCCAGCAAGTATTAAAAGAACACTGAGACCAAATGCGAAACATATTGAGTAAAAGTTAACTCGCCGCAACATCACGTTATAAAAACGAACAAAACAATACGTAGAATTTGTAAGGATGAAGATAATTTATTATTGGATACGCGTACTACCAATACACACTCACTGTCATTTTTTTATTGGATTTGATAGCATTTAAATTATAATTCCATATTTTTCGTTTCCGCGGAAACACCGCATTGCACCTTCAGCGCCATTTTGAACGAATGACGTATAGTTTGTCAAACACAACTTTTTAATTTTTCTTTGTATGACAACAGAAAGGAGCTTTTAAAAGCTTACTCACACTATAAAAAATATTAAGATGGTTAATTAAGGATTATAAAATAAATCTCAATGGTTAAATATATGAATACAGCACGAAAGTACTGCCGACACTGTTTACATGTCCAACTTATACCACGGATATTTTTAAAGTAAGCTGTGAACGCGTGCATACCTACGTATAGCGTTTGTTTAGGTATTTTACCTATTCTGATTCACTGACTGGCTAATGCAGTAAATACAAAACGGATTATAATTAAACTCCTACAGAGAACCTTTAAGTACACCGTTACGAACTAAACCCCGTTATCGTCTCTACATAAACCTCGAGATTTAGGAAGAAACTTAGGTACCTACCTACATGGTCAATTGTCTATCTGACCTCACCAAAATAAGTAGGTACGTACCTACTTACGTACATAATATTTTTCGTGCGTATTAACGCCTAATAAAAAAGTACTATCAAGAAAAGCGTTATTGAAATTAATGAATCCAGAAGAAGAAGGTTTTGTGATGCATATGCGTCGAGACACAATGGACCACATTCGTCTGGATATCTTAAAAGAATGAGTTCTCCGTGTACCTACCTATATAAATAACATAAAATGCACCAATGATTGGTACTTATAGGTAGATATTTTAGTTTTGAAGAGATCAATTTAATTTATGTTTTTCATTTGATTTCTTTTGTTGGTCTAAATGTACCTAAACGAAAAACGAGGAGGCGGCGCGGCTTC
This sequence comes from Sesamia nonagrioides, assembly GCA_017933935.1. Taxonomy (NCBI): domain Eukaryota; kingdom Metazoa; phylum Arthropoda; class Insecta; order Lepidoptera; family Noctuidae; genus Sesamia; species Sesamia nonagrioides. Next base: position 295,308 of record JADWQK010001955.1, on the reverse strand, counting down.
GATCCCCGCGCAGTGCAAATATGTACCTATTTGTATGAATGAATATGAATATTTGCACTGGTCTGGCCGTGCCTATCATGTCGGAAGATCAAAAGAATGAGGGCAACGCAGTCATCCCACTAGCTCGAATTTCTGTGTACTAAGCATTTACTCAAATAACTCATTTCTATGGGTATGACAGTTGACACTGACCAGAGAGTACCTACATAACGCTCTGATGCTCTTAAGCCGCAAAATGACGACATGATGATCCATTATTATATTGTTATAATCTTTGGTTACATTAATGAGCAGGTCATAAGTCCCCTCTTCAAAGAATGGCTGGAGAGGCGCCAGGGCTCCTTCAACTTCCACCTGACGCAGGTCCTCACCAGATACGGTTGTTTCTGCAGGTTCCTGATTCGGTTAAGGCGGAAGGAAACGTCAGGGCGTCACTACTATGTGGATCGCCTGGGGGACACGGAGCACCGGAGGTCTGGTCTGCGCTGCATAAACCAATAGTTAAAAAAACAATGTACTTATTTTGGAATTATTATACGTGTATAATAATTCGTTTCCGTTTACCTGCAAGGTAATTGCGTAACAAATTATCAGTAGCAATGGTTTTCATTTTGGCAGTTCTACGACATTCTTTGCGTTGTATAAGTTTTTGAGCAAACAATTTTTTTGAACATAAGAAGCAATGTAGGTACCTACTAGCGATATGTTTCGAAATGATTCCTATCGTTAGTAGTTGGGTGTTACGCAATTAGGGTGCTGGATTTACACATGGGATAGTTCATTTCGCGAAGCCTCGGGCAAAAGTTAGTAGGTAGGTAAGTAATAAAACATTATTGTAACTCTTTTAGGTATTTCGTAATATAGTTATAATGAAAATATAATCAATACCGGAAACACATTGACAATTTCCAGAAAACATGAGGTTTTAATGACTACAATGAATTGAATGAATACAACAACTTATTTTTTTTTTTACTATCTGTGCCCGCATGGTGTGTCGATGAAAACTAGGTAAGTATGTAAGTACATACTTACCTAGTTTTCAATTTGGAATTCTCAATTTTCAATTTTCAATTTGGAATACTTTGAATCCTGGGGAAGAACATAAGTATGTTCTTCCCCAGGATTCAAAGTATTCCAAATTTCATCGTATAACCATTTCGGAAATTAGCCGGAATAAAGGACAATCAGACAGACAGAAAAATCTTTAGTAAAGTCATAAGTAAGTATTAGCCAAGGAAATTCTATCTAAACAGGAATGTGAACTTGCTTAAGTCTCTCATTTAAAACAAGACTCTATCGCAAGAGCAATAAGGTCGATCGGAAATAAAACTGTATTTGAAGAGAACACGGTCCGAAGGAGAAAGCGTCCCAGTAGCCCTCTGTCTCTTTCTAATTGTACCCGTATTTATTTTTTGTAATTTTCTTTGAAACCAACAATTTCGATTTGAAAAAAGTTGATGAAAAAGGGTGCCATTAATGTCTGCAATAGTGAGTCATACTCTGGATGCGGAATATCATTCTATAAGTAAGGTTTTTGCGGTAATCATATACAAGTTATTTTGTTTGTAGGGTGACCATAAATTTCGGAGTAATTGATAAATGGGCACTTAGTCATTGTGTGCATAATAAGTAAGTGACTTTTATTGGATATTTACAATGACATTAAATTCTGCTTTTTTGTAGATATTTTATTTACCTAAAGGTGCAGTTTCGGTCGGATAGATTGACCTGCTGTCGTCCGTATATCATCAATTTATTCATCCATTTTTAAAATTCAATAATGAAATTAAAAAGTTCGCATCCATGCCTAAATGTTCATTAAAACTCAGGTAATAGAGGTGAAAAAAAAAATGTACATTCCTTATAAATTCCATTATAATAGTCACACTACACAACAAGGACAGAGGCCTACTGTGAAGCTATCTCCCTCGGACCGCGTTTTGATCGATAGTTTACATTCCAGTTTAGATAGAAGTTCCTTGGTATTAGCACACAGTAAAAACTTGTTTTTTTAAAATGCTGGCCACAAAAAGGTTTATGAAATCGGAATTGTTCGTAAAAATAAAAATGAGTAATTTTTTTTCCTTTGACAAGTCGCTATTTGCGCAATGCTACCAACAAAAACGAGGAAACTTGGTAGAAATTACATATATTAAATTTAGGATACGAAAATTTGGATAGGATGTTCTATGCATGGATATTTTGGATATTATATGGATACAGAGTACTATCGTATATTATTAAAGAATGAGTTTTTAGGATCCCACTCACTATTTAAATATGGAGTGAACGCCTAAAGAAGGCTGTGTTGCAGTCGCGGTTACACGCCAATTCAAATTTTTGACATATGAAACATTTTTTTAAGTATATCTAAAAGATTCATTTATCGAACCTTCAAATGGTAGGTACAATGAAGACTGTAATGTAGATGGCAGATCAAGAAGTGGTCGCCCTCGCTCTGTTAGGACTCCAGCAGTGATAAAAGCTGTAAAGGCGCGATCTCAAAACATCTCTGCTTCTATGAATATATTTTGTCTAAAGCGAACACGAATGGAGTATAGACCATTAAAATCTTGACCGATGTTGTAAGTATTTCTGCTGCCGCTATGACAACTACATACTATAAACAGATTTTTCTCTATAGATATTCTTAAGTTCGGAATCCTTCGTGTGGATGTCAGACTCGCACTTAGCCGGCTTTTTTTAAAACTATATCTACATTCGTTTTATTTTTGTTAAGTACCTACCTACTTACGTTGTAGGATTACCTACTGTTGTATTGGTTATTTCGCCCACAATAAAACACAATTGACTTTAAGTAATTATATTATTTTATTGAACCTCAATAGTAGATAAAATTAAATTATATGTATTACACTGCGTAGCCAACTATATGGCCTTTTCCGATAGTTTCTCCGAGGAAGAACCACAAGACTATTTCCAACCCTACCAGGAAGAAAAGCCAGGCTTGCCTCACAGTTATGTAAATGTAGGATTTATTTTTGAAGAATTCCTTAGCCAAAGCTATGTCAGATAAAAGTTTCTGCGAACGAAAGATAATTTAGGTAGTTACACTAGTTACAGTCACGCAATACTTACGATTACGAGTATTAAGCCACATCAAGCTATAGGTACATTTCCAGTGTAAGGTGACTTTTCGTTGTGCGAAAAGCCTATACAATACAAGGTCTGATAAACTGGTAATGTAGGTGTATGTGCAGGATATGGGCCAAAAGTGCACATATATTCTGACTAAATCAGTTCTAAAAGGGAGTACATATAAATAAAATGACGAGCACTTACTTTTACCAGTTGTTTATTACTAGCACGATCGCACTTTTCACAGAACACAATACTTTAATTTACACTGTACAGTGCACACAGTAATAAATCGTAACACCTATTGACGAGTCGACGTCTGCAAAACAACTGACTATGCCCGCGTCGGGCGGCGCCATGTCTTTTATCCTTTCCCTCGCTACATCCCCGCCGTAACCAGTTGTTTCCAGAACTCGACTCGTCAACTGAGGTACCCTCGTTTAGACAATAATTTTATATAAAAGAACAATAATAATTGTTAAATAATTTGGTACACAGAGTATAATGATATTAAAACAATTAGATGATGACAGTCGGCCATCCTCTGTTTCGTACGACCTCGTACGGTGAGAATGAAATAATACTTGTATAATATTAATAAACAAAGAAGTAAGCACTAATTACTATCAATTAAAATTAAGCATAACAATGAAGAGAAATAGAAAAAAAAAAAACAATTAACATGAAGTAAGAGTATTTTAAAGTAATGAATAACACTATACATGACAAATTATTGTTTCCAAACATAATTAGTTATGAACTGAGGTACAACATTTACATCTATTCTTAAATTAACTTGGACAGGTCTTGGACTGTGAGGTCCAGGTCTTGGACTGTGAGGTCCAGGTCTTGGACTGTGAGGTCCAGGTCTTGGACTGTGAGGTCCAGGCCTTGGACTGTGAGGTCCAGGCCTTGGACTGTGAGGTCCAGGCCTTGGACTGTGAGGTCCAGGCCTTGGACTGTGAGGTCCAGGCCTTGGACTGTGAGGTCCAGGCCTTGGACTGTGAGGTCCAGGTCTTGGACTGTGAGGTCCAGGTCTTGGACTGTGAGGTCCAGGTCTTGGACTGTGAGGTCCAGGTCTTGGACTGTTAGGTCCAGGTCTTGGACTGTTAGGTCCAGGTCTTGGGCAATAGATGCCCAGGTCTTGGGCAATAGATGCCCAGGTCTCGGGCAATAGATGCCCAGTTCTTGGGCAATAGATGCCCAGGTCTTGGACAATAGATGCCCAGGTCTTGGACAATAGATGCCCAGGTCTTGGACAATAGATGCCCAGGTCTAGGACAACATATGCCCAGGTCTTAGACGGTGTGCGTCTAGGTTACAATTATCTTGGACGAGAATTGTCCAGGTATTCCTCTAAATTTAATAAAGACAACAATCGTATGTACTTTGGTTTCCACTAGATGATTGTACTGAATCATTTATCTAGTCTGAATGATTGAGCCATTTGTTTTATCATTCGTTATTCAAACTAAAGTAGGTATGTTGAAATCATCTTTTTATGTAAAACTTAATCTCGTTTATTCATTTATAATTATAAAATCGACATACTTCGTTATTATTGATCAAAATTTGGAATAACTTCATCATCATCAGTTACTAGCCACAATTAAATCATCATTGTCAGAATCACTCGAAGATATCGTAACGTCATCTTCGTGAGGTCTATTAAAACTTAGCCACGGCCTAATTTTATCTACTGCCACGACTGTAGAGAAACGTCTACCACTCCTTCTAGTCAGTGGCGTATCCTCTACAACGAAGCGGTCGTTGTCCAATACACTTGTGATTCTGTATGGACCTTGAAACTTAGGTATGAGCTTTTTGCTTTGACCGGTGGCAGCTACCTGTCGCTCAATTCTAACGAGATCTCCTACGTGATATTCTGGGGGTTGGCAACGATGTTTGTCGAAAGTTTCCTTTTGCTTTTGTTGGGTAATTTCCACGTGGGTATTTATCTGTTGCCTAATTTCGTTCCTACTAGAATCTAAAGTATTTTCATTGTCCCCGTCATCTGATGTTCTATTGTCTACGCTTAGTTCCGCTAAGAGTTTACTCTCATTGGAACCAACAGGTCTTATACCGAAAAGAGCTTCTGATGGAGTTCGATTGATACCCTTCTCATGCATAAACTTTTTAAAACTGGCTCTAGTGAATGATGTGCCTCGATCAGAAATCAACCTACGCGGGACACCAAATATTCCGAAATACTCTTTGAGAACTCGAATAGAAGTGTACGACTTGGTATTTCTTACAGCTTTCAGAAAAACGTACCTGGTAAATGCATCAACTACCACCAGTATATGCATGTTGCCCCTGCTGCTACGTACAAAGGGGCCAACGTGATCAATGTGGATTGTATCGAAGGGCCTGTCTATTTTTGGAATAGGGTGTAAATAGCCGGGCTGCTTTCCACCAGATGCTTTAGAGTATGCACATTCGAGGCAGGATTTTACATATTTCTTTATGAATGGTCGCATCTTCGGGAACCAATATAAAGCCTTAACCCTTTCAAGTGTCTTATCGAAGGAGAAGTGTCCTATAGCATCATGGTTCTGCTGGACAACTTGCCAACGCACCACCTTCGGCACAACCCACCGATCCCCCTCTGCAGTGACCCTAAACAGTTTGCCTCCCTTAATTTTATAATTATTTTTAATATCAACGACATTATCTAGGTTGGGATCCTCAAGAATCTGGATAATTCTGTGGATCTCCGAGTCAGCGCTTTGCACAGTCGCCAGCCAATTCTCCTCAGAAACATTAAGTATATTGCATGTTTCTCGAGGGACGCTTGGAATCGGATTTCGACTAAGAGCGTCCACATGGGCCATGGACACTCCTGCCCGATATTCAATATCGAAATTGTACTCCTGCATAAGCTCCCACCATCTAGCCACTCGCGGTAACATATCTCTTTTTTGGAATGTTGCCCGTAATGAGTTGCAGTCTGTAACCACTTTAAATTTTATACCGATAAGATAAACCCGAAACTTATTCAAAGCAGATACTACCGCAAGTGTCTCCAAGTCGTAAGACGAATAGTTTTGCTCCTCCGGTGTAGTCTGGCGGCTAAAGTAAGCTACTGGCCTTAACGTTCCGGACTTGTCACGTTGGAGCAAAATACCAGCAACGCCTATCTTACAGGCATCGGTGTGGAGTTCTGTCGGAGCCTGAAGGTCGTATAATGCTAACGTCGGTTTTACGATCAACTTTTCTTTCAAAGTTTTGAACGCCTTTTCCTGCTCCTCCCCCCACATCCAGTCGGCGTCCTTCTTCAAGAGCTTAGTCAGTGGTTTAGCAATTATTGAGAACCCAGGGACGAAACGCCGAAAGAAACTAGCAAGTCCTAGAAATTGGCGCACATTGTGCTGATTTTGGGGAACAGGAAACCTAGCTACTGCCTCTATTTTTTTAGACCCTGGCTGAATACCGTCTTTAGATACTTCGAAACCGAGGTAGTCGACATTGTTACCGAAAAATAGACACTTTGAAAGCTTAAGTGTCAACCCAGCATTCGAGAATAGATTCAAAATGTTGCCTAACCTACTCAGACCTTCAGAGAATTCCTTAGCAGGGATAATGACGTCATCTAAATACGCCAGGGCTTCCTTATGACGAGCAGAACCTAACACCTGATTCATAATACGTTGGAAGGTTGCGGGCGCATTTGCTAGACCGAACGGCATCCGAGCAAACTCGAAATGGCCGTCCGGTGTTACAAATGCCGTCTTGTACTGATCATCCTCGTGAATTGGTATCTGGTAGTACCCAGATGCCAAATCGAGCGTGGTATAAAATTGGTGACCAGCTAGAACGCCCAACTGGTCGTCGATAAGTGGCATCGGATAATTCTCTCTAACGGTTTTTTTATTCAATGCTCGGTAGTCAATGCACATTCTATAGTCACCAGTCTTTTTACGTACTAGGACTATTGGACTGGCGTAGGAAGAAGTCGAGGGGCGAATTATTCCATTCTCTAATAACTCGGCAACCATGTCTCGAACTATCTCCTTCTCTCGAATAGATAACCTATACGGTCTGTATACGACTGGCTGGTCATCATCTAGGGTTATCGACATTTCACCAACACTAGCGGTTCCCAGCTCTGATAACTTGGATGCGAAACATTTCCTGTATTTATTTAGAAGCGATAACAATTCGACCTTTTGTGCTGGTGTAATGTCGGCTCCCACCTTGACATCTTCTACCGCTATAGGTTGCAAAGGTTTTCTACTACCATCAGAAACGTTCAAAACCTTAGTGATAGTATGGTTGTCTTCTTTAGCCACTAGTCCGCGAGCAATCAGGTAACCTTTGTTAAGGGTAATTATCGTGTTGCGAGAGACACTAACTGCTAATTTACCTAATCCCTTATCATCGAAACTGTAAAGGCCCGGAAGAACGGAGAAACTCATATTAGATAGCAACCTAAGCCCTCCGGCAACAGATACATCACCAGACTGGACTGGATCAAGCTTCACTTTAATGAATGACATACCAGCTGTTAAAGTAACTTCCTCGGCACAAACCAGTCTAACCTTATAGCTACGCGAATAGTCATTATCCACTCCTAGAAGGTAGAGTTGGTCACTAGTCTTGTATACAAGTACATGTGGCTGCTCTGTGAATGTTTGGCCTATCATGACCGGAACATGCATGACTTCATCAGGGACAACATATAAGTCAACATCAGCACTAACCTCATCAATCGTTACGCGAACCCTTTTCCTTCCTAACACTTCTACTTGAGAGTTACCGAACCCCTTTAAAGTTGGTAGCTCATTGGTATCAACAGTGCACGAAAGATTACGGAAGTCGGATACCCTGATCATGGAACATTCGCTCCCAAAGTCAATGAAAGCTTCAAAAGACTTATAACTTCAATAGTCTTAAAGTATTTGTCACCCAACTTATTCCCCGATACGACGAGAACTGTCTTTTCCTTAGAAATAGGAAGCCTGGTATAGCATTGTTCAGTTTTGTGACCCACTTTCTTACACTTGTCACACTGTTTGACAGGGAAAGGGCAAGCAGAGACGAAGTGACCATCTTGTTTACAATTAAAACAGCGAACCTCTTTAGCGACAGACTCCTTGTTTACTGTTTTAAATAAATCTTTAGCCTTGCTGCCAAATTGACCCTTCCCTGTCCTACGGTGTATCGGGGGTCGGCTATTCCTAGCATTACGTAAATAAGCTAACAATCGGTCTGGGTCTTCGTACTGAACTGCTTCAGCGCCTAATCTAACAGAACGGTCATCTATGCCGTGCAAAATACACTCAACCGCCCTTTTGCCAGTTATGCCGCATCTATTAATTAAAGCGATTTTATCATAATAATACGTCTCGCAGAGATTCCCCAAATCGAGCACGTTTTGCCAGCATATCGCTTAGCATTTGCCCAAAATTTTCCTCAGAGGGAAATGCCGCTAATAACTTAGTCTGCCACTCCTCCCACGTAAAGAGAACAGATGATAGACCTTCATACCAACGTTGCGCGACTCCCTTTAACTTCGGTAAAGCGTAATGGATTATTTGTTTGCCCGACCAACCATATATGGACGCGCATTCATTGACTTTATGGAGCCACATGATAATAGTCTGCTCCCTACCCGTGGGATCAAATTCAGGGACTGTATTCTGCATATTACCTAGTTTTTCTGACGTGTCATAATTTGATGATGATTTAATTGTTTTAATCGCCTCGAGAATACTATGTGCCAAGTTCGTATTAGCTGAATGTAACTCACCAGTATCTTGTGCAATTCGGTCCTTGCTGGGACATCTACCACGACTGTGACTGCGCCTGACGTGGCTCTGGGAGGTGCGGTTGTCGTGAGCACGAGGGCGGCGGGCGCTGCGGCTGCGACTGCAGCGGCTGCGTTTGCCACCGGAGCGATGGGGACGACTGCGGGAGCGGCGGCTGTTGTCGCCCCTTGAGCGACGGCAGCTGCGGCTTGAAGAGCGTCGGCTTCCACGGTGACGGGAGCGTTGGCTGCCTCGATCGCGGGAGCGGTGGGTGCCAGGGCGCTGGCTGTAGTGGTTCCGGGGGCGGCGACTGTCACGGCTGCGCGAACGGTGGCTGCCACCATCGCGGTTGTCGCGGCTGTCGCACCTGCGGCTCGGAGTTCCCTTTGACTCGCCATCTTGAATCACGGCGTCTCTGCCCGTAGGCCGCGATGGCGTGTACAGCTTTCTTCCAGGTTGATCCACTGAAATGTGAAACATTTATCACGCAGTAAACTGAGGAGCGAATGTGATAAAGGGGTCTTACTTCCTATCTTATTTTATATTTGCACACAAGAAGCAATCGCAATTGGTTAAGGTAGTTCGATAACAAATGAATAAAAAAAAATATTTAAAACAAAATATGAATATACAATCACTACACGGTGAACTATATATAATTTAACAAGTGATTGTAATCATATACAAAGCTGTTAAAATATATCACACTTATGCTAAAGCATAACCTTTGATTGGAGAATAAAAAAAAAATATATATATATAGAACAAGTTATTAGGGTAAGTGGAATCAGAAACCCGTTGTCCAAATAATAGTGTAAACATCAGGGATAATCCATGTTTTGTAACATTACCCACTTCCAAAAAAGTAAAATAACGGAAAAGAGAAAAAAAAATATAATAATAGAGAATTACAGTACAGTACGCCTTTGTAAATTATGGTTATGCTTATTTTGCTACCATATTTAACATCTATTCACCATTGACAAGAAAGTTATAGTATTCTATCAAAATATTCAACATAAACTTCATCCGGAGGTAACGCAATTTCTCAGATACATGCACACTCAAATTACAATTATACGATATGAGCAATATTAGATAGATAGGAGCAAAAATTCGGCCATCCCACTTCTGAACTGCAGGATATTGGCCAAAAGTGCACATATATTCTGACTAAATCAGTTCTAAAAGGGAGTACATATAAATAAAATGACGAGCACTTACTTTTACCAGTTGTTTATTACTAGCACGATCGCACTTTTCACAGAACACAATACTTTAATTTACACTGTACAGTGCACACAGTAATAAATCGTAACACCTATTGATGAGTCGACGTCTGCAAAACAACTGACTATGCCCGCGTCGGGCGGCGCCATGTCTTTTATCCTTTCCCTCGCTACATCCCCGCCATAACCAGTTGTTTCCAGAACTCGACTCGTCAACTGAGGTACCCTCGTTTAGACAATAATTTTATATAAAAGAACAATAACAGTTGTTAAATAATTTGGTACACAGAGTATAATGATATTAAAACAATTAGATGTTGACATATGTATGATGATGAAGATGAAGGGATTCAATATTCGAGGGATGTTCTTCCAAAAGTCCTAACCTGAACGCAATTTCGTGAAAATACGGCAGGACAAGCTACCCGAAACTGTTAAATATTACCAATCAACCTTGAGCTTTAATACTTTGGTGATGAAGTTGAAAATCTAATAAAGATTTGACAGATTTTAGAAGCTTAATGTAATGTCGTCTGTGCATAAATCTCATTAAACCAATGTAGACAAACATAAGTTAGAATAAATTAATGGATTCCGGTTTGTGGTTAACGGTCGAAACCAGTTTGAACTTATTAACTGTTTCAGAGTCCTGCTTTTATTTATCTACTAGCTTTCCGCCCGCGGCTTCGCCCGCGTGGAGTTCGGTTATATCGCGCTTTTTAGATTTCCCTTGGGAACATCAAATTTTTCCGGGATAAAAGGTAGCCTATGTTCTTTCTCAGGATCTAAAGATTGTCTGTGCCAAATTTCATCAAAATCGATTGAGCGGTTTAAGCGGGAAAGCGTAACAGACAGACAGACAGACAGAGTTACTTTCGCATTTATGTATAACTAGCTTTCCGCCCGCGGCTTCGCCCGCGTAATTTTCGGTTATATCGCGCTTTTTAGATTTCCCTCGGGAACATCAAATTTTTCCGGGATAAAAGGTAGCCTATGTCCTTTCTCAGGGTCTAAAGATTGTGTGCTTTCCGCCCGCGTCTTCGCCCGCGTGGAGTTCGGTTATATCGCGCTTTTTAGATTTCCCTCGGGAATAACAAATTTTTCCGGGATAAAAGGTAGCCTATGTTTTTTCTCAGGGTCCAAAGATTGTCTGTGCCAAATTTCATCAAAATCGGTTTAGAGGTTTAGGCGGGAAAGCGTAACAGACAGACAGACAGACAGAGTTACTTTCGCATTTATAATATTAGTATGGATACTAGCTTTCCTCCCGCGACTTCGCACGCGTGGAGTTCGGTTATATCGCGCTTTTTAGATTTCCCTCGGGAACATCAAATTTTCCGGGATAAAAGGTAGCCTATGTTCTTTCTCAGGGTCTAAAGATTGTCTGTGCCAAATTTCATCAAAATCGGTTGAGAGGTTTAAGCGTGAAAGCGTAACAGACAGACAGACAGACAGACAGACAGACAGAGTTACTTTCGCATTTATAATATTAGTATGGATTAGTATGGATTAGGTACATAAGTACCTACTTAAAACTATAGAGAGATATCGACAAATAGAACAAAATAAAATCCACAGAATGAAATTAAATAATTTCTTTTTGTGGATTTTATTCCTACACTTTTATTAAAAAAGATGTTTTCTACAAAATGGCTCGGAAATCGGAACGAATTTTACAATATTGAATTTAGTACCAAGCCGCGCACAGCATCTTGACCGCGAGCGTCTTCAGCGACAAAATGATCCGATGAGCCGATATTACGCTGCGACGCGCGTTAAGCGACTTTCGTCTGTCGTAGTATTCGATTGAATCCTGTCGGCATGACGGCATTGCAAACGACGTACGGAGTTAATCGTGTGTGGTGACAATCTGGCGGCCACGATCGGCTGTCGCCGCAGCCGTTCGTCCTTTCCGATCCGATGCATTATGAGCCGCCGTTTGGTGGATATCATCCTTTAGGGACAAAGGAAGAGAGGAGAATACTATACTGACGAGCGAAGTGATGCAATGTAAACTCAACAACACGACCAACAATACTGCGCTAGAGGGAGATTGATCTGGAAACTCCCTACGACCAAACTCCCGACACAACAACATTCGGCGCACCGTACCCGGCGCACATCGCAATCGCAACACAACTGGGCCTGTAGCCAATGTAACATCGCTTCATAGCGAAGCGTAATCGAATACCAAACCAACCAATGGCGGAAACGATTGACCACGCGACGCGATAAATCACGTGGTTAATCGTTCCCGCCATTGGTTGGTTGGGTATTCGATTTCGCTTCGCTATGAAGCGATGTTACATTGGCTACAGGCCCTGATCAGACCCAAGCTCCGTACGGCTTCACCAGACATCAGGCTGGAACACGACGAATCGCTTGGCAGCAATACTTTGTCTGATGGGTGGTAATTCCTGCTGGCAGCCGATATTATGGACTACCACCGATCAGACTTTGTTATTTCCACATCTCTTCTAGGCTTAAGTTGAATAACGAAATTGGATTGGTTATTGAAACACATAATTATCTTCTCCTCTCCGTTTATAATAATAGCATATCTATTGCTATAAATCAGGCACAAAATCAGACTCCGGCTAACTACTACTCTATTCTACTACTGTACTAAGAATTTAATCTAAGTTTTGTAATGTTAGTTCCTTTACATGCATAGATAGTATTGTATAAACTTGACGTGAGGGGACAGGTGTCATAAAATTTGTGACCCCAAAATGCCGGTTAAGCTTAAGGGACAGGTCTATAAGACCATCATTAGACCTGTCCTTCTGTATGGCAGTGAGGCGTGGTCTGTGCTTGAGCAACACAAGCAGGAGCTGCGTGTCACGGAAATAAATATGCTGCGGTGGATGTGTGGAGTTACGCGGAAAGACTGCATCAGGAACTCCCGCATCCGTGGCAGTCTCCGTGTCCGTGACATAGCAGACAAACTGCAAGAGAGTTGCCTGCGCTGGTACGGTCACGTCTTACGTAAATCGGCAGGTTACGTGGGTAACAAATGTCTTGCCATGACGCCTCCGCCGGGCCGCAACAAGCGAGGTAGACCAAAGAAGTGCTGGCTTGACGTTGTAAGAGATGACATGCATGCCAACAATCACACACCACGGGATGCCAGAGATCGTGTGAAATGGAGGCGTTTTAGTAGGAAAGCGGACCCCGGGCTCCAACGCGAACGCCGCGGATGCGACTGGAATTATACACTGAGATGATGAAGATGATGATGTTGTATTGTATAAACTGAACAGACAGCTGTGCTCCTGGGGAGTTTGTCCCACCACTTCATCCCAACGAAAGGACTAGAAAGTGGTGAAAGGCAGACATTTTGTGAGACTCTCTCAATTCGCTCATGGTAATATTGAGAAAAGGTGCTGTTTCTCAGCCTAGTATTTATAAAATGATTTTTGAGAGATATTCCCAATAGAAAAACCCTAGTAACGATTTTCATCAAGGTTCTGATGCCGTCTTGAGCAATGATGCCTAATGTTAATAGTTATATCTGTTTCCATATTGTAGTACAATATAAAAACGGGGACATAGTCCGGGGAGTAGATCCCCGTACCTAAAAGCATGTTGGAAAACGAAAACTTATTATCGTGTTATCAGTGCTAAGCCAAAGTAAAGTTAGTGATCAAATTGGGATGATGACCGGAATGCGCATCCGCTGCATGCTGGCAGTCAGGAAACCCGATGAACCCATGGTTGCTAGTTCGCTGTGTGAGTCATCGATGATCATGATGACGTCAGGCAGAATTAGCTGCACGAAGGTTGTGCCTATGACCTTGTTCAGGGTCACCAGTATAGATGTATGAGGAACAGGTTCACTCTGCATAAACAAGCGAGGATATTCCGACAAGGCGGATATTGTATCTGTTAAACAATTGGCCGACCATTGACGTCAGGTCGTTGTTTTAAATGCTAGTTGCGTGATACAACTCCTAAACGCTGATCTATAAGTAATTTGCATAACATCAATGTAATGCGTAGCTCGCTTGTGTGAGGTAGATGCCGCCACACGCAGCACACGCTCTCAGAGTGTGTAGCTTGCGAGGAGCAGCGCCGTGTCCTCACAAATGAAGTAGGAGGCGACCTGACGCTGCCGGAAGTAGTGCGGAGGATGGTCGGTAGCGTAGAGTCGTGGGAAGCTGTGGTGTCCTTCTGCGAGGACGTGATGTCGCAGAAGGAAGCTGCGGAACAGGAGAGGGAGATCTCAACTCCCTTCCCGAGCCGCAGAAGACGCACCGGGCGCTGAGAAAAGGCGGATATGGCCCTCTTCCGGCCCCCATGAATGGGTCCAGGGGCGAGGGACATGGGGAAGCCCCGCCTCCTATTCGTTGGTCAGCGCGCGCCTCAAAGGCGATGCACGGGGTAGTTTAACACCTTACTACCCCGTGCAGGCGGCGAGGCCCGGACAGACCGGGCCGGCATGATAATGTGGGGCCGCGGCAGAATCAGGGACTCCCGCGGCTCCATGCGCACGTGACCGGAGAGACACCGGGGTGGTTTTTAGTCAGTAGGAGTCTGACAGACCCGTCGCCCACCCCGGGGCGGCGGACATCCATTGAGGATTTTCCACCACGGACAAAAAAAAAGGTAGATGCCGCCACAAAACCAGGCTGTATAAATTTAAGGGTTGGATCAGGGTAGGGGTAGGATTAAATTTCTCTAATCCATAGTACGCGAGATGAATGAAAATAAAGTCGTTTAGAAAGGTTATAATCCAAGTACCGTGATATGAAAATTTGGTGCATCGCGCGATGTAGTAGGGGTGTTGATAGATAGTTGGCTGCCGATCAAATCCATAAAAATCTCACCGTGAGAAGTGTTAGAGGGAGATGTCAATAGGTTCAACCCCTGGCATTTTTTGGGAATGAATACTCGCTCCACGCCCACTTCACCTGATGGATACAAAATCGTACAGCTGTATAAAGCAGCATTCGAATTATTCGATAGAATACATAATAACGTACGTTGTTTGCGTGGTAATGGCATAATTTAAGAACCTTATAGTAATGGTCAGCAGATTACGGCCAGAACATGACTACATGGCACATGCCATTTACTACCATTCGTAAGTCGTTGTGTGTAGGTCGGTTATTGTTCCTTTGTCTCTTTCCTGGGGATATGACGCACTTCGATACGAACGACAGAGGTGACAATGTTCGTTGAGTGCACAAATTGCATGCTTGTGGTCCATTCACAAAAGCTGTTTAGGTATTTGAAATATTCACTTAGTTTTGCTTAAAATAAAATATATTAGGTGGCAGGCCAGGCAGGCAGGCAGCCGGCAGAAGTTACCTCCCACCGGACAAAGTCTTACCGCCAAGCGATTCGTCGTGTTCCGGCATGATGTCTGGTGAAGCCGTACGGAGGACGCTGGACGAGTCTGAGCAGTTGTGTTGCGATGTGTGCCGGGTACGATATGCCAAATATTGTTGTGTCGGGAGTTTGGTCGTGGAGGGTCTCTAGATCAATCTCCCTCTGGCGTAGCATCGTTTGTCGTGTTGTTAGGTTTAACGTTACATCACTTTTTTTTTCGGGGTGGAAATCCTCATAGGATGTCCGCCACCCTAGGGTGGGCGACGGGGTCTGTCAGACTTTTACTGACTAAAATCACCCCGGTGTCTCTTATATCACGAGCGCGCGTGGGGCCGCTCCGCGGGAGTCTAAATTCTTCCGCAGCCCCACACTCTCGTGCTGGCCCGGTCTGTTCGGGCCTCGTCTCCGGCACGGGGTAGTGGGGTGTTAAGCTACTCCGTGCATCGCCTCAGAGGCGCGCGCTGACACTCGCGCGCGCCTCCGCCTCGGGGTCCATCGAATAGGGGGCGGGGACTTCCCCATGTCCCTCGCCCCTGGACCCATTTATGGGGGGCGGAAGAGGGCGTTATCCGCCCTTCTTCGGCGCCCGGTGCGTCTTCTGCGGGCCGAGAAGGGAGTTGAGATCTCCCTCTCCCGTTCCGCAGCTTCCTTCTGCGACATCACGTCCTCGCAGAAGGACACCACCGTGTCCCACGACTCTGCGCTGCCGGCCATCCTCCGCACTACTGCCGGCAGCGTCAGGTCGCCTCTTATAACGTTACATCACCTGGCTCAACTGCTGTCTTCCTTCCTATTCACTCAGTATTTTTAAGTGAATAGGCTCTTAATAAACTAGCGCGCTTTCCTATCGACGATTACATCACTGCTTACCACCAGGCGGGATTGCGGTCAAGCACTAGTTTTGTGTAACCACGTGGAATAGGTATTGTTTTTATGTTCGACCAACAATTTCAGAAATTATGCTCTATATTTCATTGAATCAAGGGCAGCAAGCTGGTATTTTGCAGGGGTCGAGCCAACCACTCCTTAAATAAACTAATGTGGGAGTGAAAAGTACGAAAATTGTATACTTCGCAAGTACTATGAAATTTCCCAGTAGGTAACGGTTTGGATTTAGTAGCAATGTATTGATATAACTGAAACTCTTCTGGGTCTTCCGAGGTGCTCAACCTAGTCCTCTGCCTACCCACCTCATGCTCTTAGTTGACTGTACTTCTACCTACTCCGAATGCAAACTGTCACATGTACCTACCTACGAATCAATCAGAATGCGACCACCGAGCACCAGTTATCGAATAGTTAGTGATAGTAATACAGATGCCAGTATATCAAGTTACTGCAATAGGGAAAATTTCTTTGATAGATTTACAACTTTATCGCCAAAACATTAGGTTAAAGGTTGATTGGGATTTTTTACAGTTATGACCAGAACAATTACTATTACGTTCGACAAATTCCACTGCCCTTGTCAAGCAGATACATCTACATTAATGTAATATATATATTTTAAAAGTCCTGTTGGGGTGATTTCTTGAGAAGTCATCAAGTATGAGTGTGCGGGTTCGATTTCAGGTCAGGCAAGTACCAATGTAACTTTTCTAAAATAAGTATATGTACTTTCTAAGTATATCTTGGACACTAATGACTGATTAACAGTTGAAGGAAAACATCTTGAGGAAACCTGGACTTTTAGTCTGAAATCGCGAACCCGCATTGAGCAAGCGTGGTGATTACGCTCAATCTTTCTCTGTATGAGAGGAGCACTTAAAAAAAATTTCTACGCCCGCCACTTAATGGGCATGATGGTGATCGGTAGACTACTGTCATGGATAAATTATATTTTTGACTATTATTCATCATCTCAGCCACATGAAGTCCACTGCTGGACATGGGCCTCCCCCAAAGATTTCCAAAAAGAACGGTTGGACGCGGGCTGCATCCAGCGCTTCCCTGCGATTCTGATCAGATCATCCGACCACCTAGTCTATTATTCGATGGAATTAAATGCATGAGGTCAGCTTAAGTTGTAGAGATAAAGTACTAACCTTCATTTCAGAAGGGCCTGGTGGCGCCATTTCTATGGTGTAAAATCCTTTTAGAACTTTAATTTTTTTTGCAAGCTCGGACTTGGCCGCGGTCTCTGCTTTTTCTAAACCAACACAGAAGTTTATTGGAATGTAGTTTGAAACAAAATAAATTACTTATAAAATGTAGCAGAGACGTAAAAATGATGAGGGTAGGTATCTAGGTATGTATGTACAGACGACAGCAGGTCAAGCTACCCCAAACTGTCAGATATTCCCAATCAACCTTGAGTCTTAATGCTTTAGAGATAAAGTTGAAAATCTATTAAGGAAATATAACAGATTGTAGTAGCTTAATGTGAAGTCATCTGCCTTATCTCTACAGCATTAAGACTGAAGAGTCAAGGTTGATTCAGTTGATTGGGAATATCTGACAGTTTGGGGTAGCTTGACCTGCTGTCGTCCGTATCTACATAGTGATTTCCGGCTGGTGACTATTTCGTTATCCAATAAGACAATGGCGTCTAAAACGCAATTCAAATTGAAACCGGAATAAGAAATATTTCATTCACCCTTCATAGCCAACAGAAGTTTCACAATAGGGCTGCAGCAGCATGATTTCGAGCTGATGTCATAACTGTTGCTAACACAACACTATTCTGCAGCAGTCCAACAACATTCAATGCGTTATTTAAGTTGTTCTTCAAGCATACTAATTAGACACTTGAAGAAATGGATTAACCATAGCCTTTAAAAAGTTATTCTTAGTATGTTACACAAATTAGGGTGCACGGAAACCACGGCCACTTCGTTTGTTGAAATCCGTTGGCAGCTTGTAGGCTGGGTGGACTCATTGAGCCTCATCAGCATCATCATCTCAGCCACATGAAGTCCACTACTGGACATAGGGCCTCCCCCAAGGATTTCAAAAAGAACGTTTGGACGCGGCCTGCAACCAGCGCTTCCCTGCGATTTTGGTCAGATCATCCGACCACCTAGTCGGTGGGCGTCCGACGCTGCGCTTGCCGGTAGGTACGTGGTCGCCATTCAAGAGCCTTTCTGCCCTATCGGCCATCGGCTCTACGAGCTATGTGCCCCGCCCACTGCCACTTCAGAGAGCTAATCCGCTGGGCTATGTCGGCGACTACGGCACGAACTCATTGAGCCTGATGAGACATAAATCCTTTATGAACTATTAAAATAACCTTTTATCACGTCCATTAGTCTCTCTTTGTTCCTAGTAATAGCTGGTTTGTATATTTCGGACAATTCATGCACCATCATCGTCCATCTTCCACCTGTGGAACATTTAGAATAACATGATTTCTATAAAAATATTAGATATCTATATCATTAAACCTTCATATTTACCAGAAGTTAAATAAAAGTGCTACGCTGGGGCAAGTCAGATTTTCAGGGCCTAATCATCCACGGCTATTTTACAAGCACATCTACATGAACATTAGGTATTAGTAGTGTTACCCTCACGCCACTACCCCCCATAGGAGACGCCCTGGTCGGGAGATGACACCCAACTCCCAGCCACCGTAGGCGCGGGCCTGCGGGCGGTGAGCAGTGGGCAGCTCGCCACCCGGTAAGGACCAGGACCGAGTCGACGGCGCGTCGTGTTTCACGCGTGCCTCAAAGAGATGGCAGCACATAGTGACGGGGTCCACGAAGACCGATGCCTCCTGGGTCAGGCTTGCGGGTTGGTTAAACAAGAAACCGTGGCCCTGGCCGTCGCACAGGCAAGTGAAGAAACACGGGTGGGTTTTAGTCAGTAAAAGTCTGACACGCCCTTCCGCTCCGCCCGGAGCGGGAGAAGTCATTTGATGATTTCCTATCCCAAAAAAAATAATTGTAGTGTTGTGTGTAGACAGTAGGGCAAATAGAAGAAAATGATCCTGTATAAGCCCCTGTTTATACTTTGATTAGTAATTAGGGAAGTTCATACACGTTCTACGAGATTTCTAAGGGGGGCAGCTGCCATCCCCCCCTGCCACCCCCCACCCCCCTTGGGTACGCCCATGGGTGGCTCTAGGGTAGAATGTCAATAGTATCAATCCCTAACATTAGTTGGAATGACAGGTCGCTACACGCTTCCTTCACCTAAGTTTTCACGGAGAGGTGATTACAGTATTGCGCTGCTGGCCTCTACAGGGTAATTGCGTAACATGCAGTAGCAATAGGTTTCATTTTGATAGTTGAACAATATTCATTGCGTTATTTACGTTGTTGAGCAGACACACTTTCCGAACATATGGAGCAATGGATTAGCAATTGGCTTCAGAATGATTCCAATTGATAGTAATAGAGTTTTAGGCAATTAGGGTATGGCTTCTGACATTTTTTTACTACTTCCCAAATCATTTCTTTATTTTAAGTATTTTTTTTGTAACCTTTGACCTTCTGCAGTACATTTTCTAAATAGTAATTAAAACCGCATCATCTGTGTTACACAACTTAGAAGAACAACGGGGTCACACAGACCGGCACGAAGAGCAAGTTTAATTAATAATTTGTTGTTATTGTGTTAACCGCGTGCGCCCAGAGAGCAATGCGACACGAGCACTTCTTCCAAAGGTCGGGCGGTTGAGTAAACGTCTAATTTAACCAGTCAGTTGCAACATAGACGCTTCATTTAAGTTTATTATGTGTAAATTGGTTGAAATATGACGATGATTGTTGAAGATGGCGGAAATAAATCATGCCGACTAACGAGTATACATCATCATCAACATCAACCTTTTTATCGTCCCACTGCTGGGCACAGGTCTCCTCTCATACAGAGAAGGATTCAGCGTAGTCACCACGCTTGCAATGCGGGTTGGCGATTTCAGACATAAAGTCCAGGTTTCCTAAAGATGTTTTCCTTCACCTTTTAATCAGTCATTGGTGTCCAAGATATACTTAGAAAGTACATATAACTTAGAAAAGTTACATTGGTACTTGCCTGACCTGGAATCGAACCCGCATACACATTACACATACTTGAGAGGCTGGTGTTTTAAGCACTAGGCCACCACGACTTATTGTTACATACATATTATATAGTAAACCGTGAACGGAATGCTTACATGCCCTCAGTGCGCATGAGGAATCTTTTTTTTTTCGTTTTTTAAAGTTATAAACTAGCGCTTGACCGCAATCCCGCCTGATGGCAAGCAGTGATGCGATCGTTGATGGTAAAGCGAAACTCAGCAAAATCTCAGCGAAGATTGGCTATATAAGCCACCTTCGTACAAATGACCGAAGGGCTGACTAGGAGTTAAAGTACCTAATCGCCACGACCGAAATCGGTCGGAACAATCATATAGTATGAACGACAGCAGGTCAACCTACCCGAAACTGTCTGAAATTCCCAATCAATTTTAAGCCTTAATATTTTATACATAAAGTTGAAAATGTAATATATAAATCTGAGAGATTGTAGTAGCTTGATGTGCTGTCGTCGGTACACCCCGGTAGATCCGGCAGTAGGTACGCTGCCGTGGAATATTATCCTACATCCACACGGTAAGCCGTGGGCAAAATCTAGTACAGTTTAAAATTATAAATAAGGTTGCACCACATTGCACTGCTGTAATGAAAATACTTACGAAAGATATTCGCCAATTTCACTACACCCACGCTTGTAGACATTTTGAGTTTTATTTGGCAATGATTAAAAGCTAAGTTATTATGACCTATTCACGACTATTTTATTACTAATTCTAGTTGTTGTTCTGTGAATTACATAATTCGGTAACTGTCAAAACATATATTTTTTTAAATGCCATTATTGATTATGTAAATAGGTATAATAGGTAATTGGAACTCCTTGTCAGTAGGCAAAAAAAAAAAAAATTTAAGCAGACTGCTCAATTTTGTCTTTCATTCAGTATCTAACTCTTTCTCTTTTCATAACTAATATTGTTCATCCATTTGCCACTAGTGTGAACGAGTCTTTGAATTTTGAAACAAAATCAAATGTTACCAGTCACCACGCGCCGACCGCGCCATAGTGCACCACATGGTGGCAGACAATAAAAACTTTTTGCAACTACCTTCATAGATTCGTAATGGTGGCAATCCATGGAGCAAAATATTTGCTCCATGGATTGATGATGCTGCAACTCGCCGGCCGGTAAGGACCAGGCCCGGGTCGACGCGGCGCGTTGTGTTTCACGCTCGCGTCAAGAAATCTCAGAGTTTAAAAAAATATGATAAAAAAAAGTGATCAGTGGCCCTACTTGCATAAAAAACGATTTCATTTTATTTGATTTCAAAAGTCTGACACGCCCATTTGATGATTTCCCATTCAGAACAAAGAAAAAGATCGCAATACTCCTGGACAACATCATTCTCCTGCCCTTATCCCAATTTATTTGCGATCGGCGTAATATGTGCTAGATGACACGCGACACACAGTAGAATACCGTACGACAACGCTGTGGAAATAACTAAAATAGACTAAACGAGCTGTATCGACGTCAGTGTATTGTCTTACTTTCCTGACGGCATAGGCAGCCGAACTGACCCTTCCTGCTAGGGTTGATATGTGTGGTCCCCACTGAAGTTTGGCATCTTCCCAGAAAAACTGTCGAGCCCACAGTTTCAAGCATTTCTTTATCTAAAACGATATTGGTTCCCAAATTTCTAACGTGCGGCAAGGCGAACTTTACACATTTCGTTTTCTTAGTATTTAGAACTAGCTTATTTGATGTAAACCAAGCCGTAACTATTGAGAGTGCACTGTTTACTTCGTCAAAATCTTGTCTATTCCTGTCTACTTTAAAAATAAGGGAAGTATCGTCTGCAAACAGCACTAGGTCACAGATGGTCTTCAAGGCTAGAGTGAATAGGCTCTTAATAAACTAGCGCGCTTTACCATTAATGATCACATCATTGCTTACCATCAGGCGGGATTGCGGTCAAGCGCTAGTTTATAACTTATAAAAAAAAATAATGGTAAATCATTAATATATACTAAAAACAAGAATGGACCCCGTATGGAGCCTTTCGGTACACCTAACTGAACTGGTAGCCCGGAAGAATTCACACCATTAATATCTACACATACCTGTGTGTTTGTTTTTAAATAAGTTAAATAAATAGTTTAGATAGTAAGGAAAATGCCCTGCCTGCCATATTACATGTTATTTATTGTAGAAAATGTTCTGCATCCTAAAACACTATCAATCAAGATCTAAATCATTTTAAAGGATATTGATAATCCATTGTTTCATTATGTTGGAAAAATTTATCTAGTCACCATTTCACCAACGACGTCACCAACGTAGATAACGCATTGAATGTTGTTCAACTGTCAAAATTAAAGAAATTCTTAGTTAGACGTTTTACGCAACATCAACCATTTTATGGTCCCACTGCTGGGCACAGGTCTTCTCTCATACAGAGAAGGATTGAGCGTAATCTCTACACTTGCTCAATGCGGATTGGCGATAAGTCCAGGTTTCCTCTAGATGTTTTCCTTCACCTTTTAATCAGTTATTGGTGTCCAAGATATACATAGACCAATGACCCCGTTGTATTAAAAATATCGAAAATTGCAAATCAAATTATATGTACAAATAAAAATAAATTCTATTTTAAAAACGTTATATTCACACCATTAACTACAACAAAATTAATACTTATTTCATGATACATAGGTGCAAGTAGAAAGTGTAAAATAAATTAATGACAATACAATAAAATAGAATAAATATATAAAAGATCAATCTTTGTATGAATTCATACATGAAAACCATGTAGGGAACCGAATATGGAGACGAACATAATTTTTTTTTTAATTTGTAGTTTTTCTAATTTCGTCAGTGTTATTCAGTATAATGCCAGCAACAAACACAAAACAAAATTCCGAATAAAACAATACTGCTCATTATTCAGTATAATGCCAGCAACAAACACAAAATTCCGAATAAAAAAATACTGCTCAAACTTAAGATCCCATGACCAGCGTTAGCCGTTACGATCACTAGACTAAAGAGGCAGTCACATTACAGTACATTGCTTTTTTAAATTCTCTAAATTCATTTATGTAGCTCCTTTTAGCGACTGCTTCTTCAGCCTGGCAACCTTCTTTTTTGATTTTGCTTTGCCTTACCCTTTCGCCTTAGTCTTAGCATTGGCTTTTAGATTTTCTTTTAGCTGTTTAGTTGCCAGCTCAGCTTTGTTTTGTTCAGCTAACTGCTAAAGCATTGGCTTTTTTAACAGCTGCTGCCTTGTCATCACTTGATTAAGCATCACTTCTTTCGCTCTGGCTTCAGCCTTTAATTTACTCTCTGGTGCTTTTACCGTGTTTTTGACCCTTTTTCTTTCGCTGTCATCGTTTATTTGTTTTATTTTTTCTTGTGTTAAATAAACTAGTTTGTAATTTTTTCAGCAAAGATTTTTAAGTTCTTGCCACTTACTTCTTTAAAAAGGTTCGCTGTCAGTGGCTGTACTATAGCTCCTAAACTCTGCGCGGATTTCACAGCACCTAAAATATACGAATAATATGTATCCTATTTGATTACATGTAAAATAGCTTTCAAATCAATCAATTTTTTTTTTCTTGTACTTTTTTTTTAGCATTTTCTAACTCATTCTCTAGATACTTGATTTCACTGCTTAGCTGTCGGTCGCGAGTTTCTTGTAATTTGGATTTCAACTTTCCCACTATTTCCTCTGCTTTGTTTTCTATAGTATCTACAAATTTATTATCTACAATTGGTTTTGCCATAGTCTGCACAACACGATCCTTGGCTGAACTCCAAACTTTTTTGACGAGAGGTTGTGTTTTATCCAGAGATGCTACGGATAAAACAAATGCGGACTTTTAAAAATGTTTTCACTGCCGGGTGCAGAAACACTTAACATATGTATTTAACTAAACATAAGACATGTATTATACAGCATACAGCTATAGCTGTATGCTGCATTTGATATTGTATAACCCACTTTGGAGGGAGGCCCCCAATATGATAATGTGGACCGATGACCTGGTGAAGGTTGCGGGAAGCCGATGGATGCAGACAGCACAAGACAGGTCATCGTGGCAAGCTTTGGGGAGAGACCTTTGTCCAGCAGTGGACCTCTATAGGCTGATGAAGAAGAAGAACCCAATTTTGATTTACACTTACATATTAAAAAACTTACATATTGTTACATCAACTGCCTGCCTGACAAACTTAAATGCCATTTCTAGTAATATCGAGGCTTTTGCAAATTGTTTTAAACATACACATAATCTGATTAAAGATTTTTATGAAATAAATTTGCCACAGGCTTATGTGGCTCACTAAGTTATTTTATCAAAAAGTATTATAACAATTATTTTATTGTGAAACGCTTAGTTGTCAGTTTCTTGATGCTGTCCAAAGAGTGTAAGAAAAGCTGTCTAAATTACTGTATTATTTGACATTGTTTTAGAAGGTTACGTGCCTGTACAGAGTTTTTGGGAATATTGGGAATTCAACCTCTTTTGCTTGTTTTCGCTTATAAACTAAGAAATATGTGCAATGGACGGCCAACCATACCCAAGTATTTCCACCTTCAGTACATTTCGAGGTTTTTATTATTCGGTAGGCTGATTGGTGATTACCACCGGATTGATTGTTTTCTTGTAGCGATAAACTTAGCTTATAAACAGGCAATCTAACTACACTATTTATTTATTTATTAACTGTGGATGACTTACCTACACCAAAAATATACAGACTAAACATAGCATGAGAGACAGCCAATTAAAAGACATCACTTTTTGATTCTCCATTCCATTGTTAATAACAATTCCACATTGGCAGAATAGTCGACATCGATCCCACTTGCCATAAATAAAAATTGAAATAGAACAGTCATCACTTCTAATAAGAAATTAGAAAGAGAGAGTCAATATCAACGCGTGATTCGCGTAGAAGCCCATATTATAAGCATGCAAATAAATCCGCACAGATCGACCTCGAAGATCGAACTACTCTACACTTCTAATCACACCGCATTTATAATACCAGAGTAGATTTTCCAACAGAGACGAAGTTTATTTATTACGACTGTGGTGTAGTAGTAGGATACATACGAGTAGGTACTTGACGAGCTGTCAAAAATGTCAATCACTAGCACTACTTCAACTTCCAACTCTTGATCAATGGCCCCTGTGGTGTGATACCACAATTTTGCCAATAACACGTGTAACAAATTATAGAAATTCTTTGAAAATTTTACTTCACAATTTCACAACACTTTCGACCACGTGAACCGTCTACGAGGGAGGTTTGAGGCAAAGTCATGATGTGGCCGCTATGCTGCGATGTTTCAATGTTCTTTATGAATTATTTACTGAATGCACTTTTTACTACATAAATCACGCGCTTTTATTTAGTAAACGACACTATAAATAATTTAAAAGTCCAATGAAAAATGAGCGTGACACTCATCTCAGCGATCCCGTCAAAACTCCCAAGAAAATAACCATCACTAGCACTAGTTGGAATGGCAGCACACTCCACACTCAGTACCGGCACTCCCGGAATCAAAGAGTATAGACAATATAATAGGGTACCCGGAAAGCAGTTATTTTTTTAAATGTCATTATTGACTAACTAGATAATTGGAACTTTTTGTCAGTAAATAGATAAAATAAGCATAAATTATGTCCATAGTATACTTAAGCCGACACCAGCAGTGAGATTATGTAACCAGCTCATCGTAAAGGTGAAGTATGCGTGGCGTGAGCTGTCATTCCTACTAATGGCTCGGCTTGACGCTATTGACCACAGCTGTACAAAGGCCTTTCCCACGGCTTTCCACGATGACCGGTCTTGTGCTGCCACATCCATCGGCTTTCCGCGACTTTCAACAGGTCATCGGTCTACCTTCCTACGCTGCGTCTTCCGGTGCGTGGCCGCCACTCCAGGATCTTCCTACCACATCGGCCATCGGTTCTACGAGCAATGTGCCCCGCCCTTTAACTACGCTTAGTGCGCTTAGTGCTCACTTCACCCAAATTTTCACCCTGAGATGGAGTAAACAGTCATTTCAATGAATCAAATGCTAAGGATTGACACTAGATATTTCCACCACCAGCTAACTTTAACCCATCGGCTAACTTTTCAAGGTGAGAATTTTACAAAATATATCAGCTTCGGATAAGGCGAAAGGAGACAAACGCCAGGGTGTCACCACTTTGGGGATCGCCCTGAGGACAAGGTGGAGGTCTGCTCGATTTGGGTGGAGCACTGCCGTGTCCTTGCGGCGGCGATCGGCGGCTATCTCTCACGTCCGGTCCTGGTCCAGGTCATGGTCTGGAGTGAGAGTTCTAACGTTGTAGCGGATCTCGCATAACTAAGCGCTACGTCCCAGTTAATAATACGTGAATTTATTGCCACTCTGTTTTGTGTGAAATCCAAACAGTTACCAGAGTAGCCGCAGGTACGACAAGCGTCACTATGTTCTAAAAATGTAACTGTACACCAACGTAACCAACGTGAATAACGCAATGAATGTTGTTAACTGTCAAATTGAAAGCCATTATTCTTAGTGGGAGAATGCTACGCAATGACTCCGTTGAGGTAAAAATATATAAAAAAGTTGCAAGGTATATACCTATATATATAAATAAAAATAAAACTATTTTAAAAAACCTTATATTCACATCATAAACTACAACGAATGAACACTTACTTCAAGATAAGTATTTGTAGGAACTATAAAATATATTAACAATCACTAAACCCGGGAGTCCGATCCCATATTCTCCTCATTAACGACAACTTTACCTAATATTTTGTATGAGGTCATACATGAGAACCATTTAGAGAACCTAGATAGTGGTTATAAAGGTAAACTTTTTATTTTATTTTGTTTTTTTTTTATTTCATCACTGTGCAATTTAGCATTTTGCCAGCTACAAACACATTCAAAACTCCGATTAGAACATATAACGCTGGTCAAACTTAGGATCTCATGATGTTAACTACTTATCTAGATTAGAGCCAGTGAAATTTACAATCTGTTGTCTATTTTTTAATTTCCTTTTTTTTTAATTTCGCCTGATCTCATTTCATTTAGCTCTTTTAGGCGGCTGCTTCTTCGACCTGGCATTTCTCTTTTTTAATTTAAGTTTATCTTTCGCCTTAGGCTTAGCTTTAGCTTTTGGAGCTTCTTTTGTCTGTTTAGCTGCCAGCTCAGCTTTCTTTTGTTCAGCTAAAGCTTTGGCTTTTTTAACAGCTTCAGCTGCCTGCCTTGCTATCTCTTTGATACGCGCAGCTTCTTTCGCTTTCGCTTCAGCCTTTAGTTTATTCTCATGCGCTTTTATTGCGGCTAAGATTTCGGCTTTTTGTCTTTCCGCTTCATCGTCCATTTGTTTTATTTGGCCTTCTATACCTTGAATAAACTTGTTTGTAATTTTTTCGGCAAAGTTTTCCAATTTCTTGCCACTTGTTCCATTAAAGAAGTTCACTGTCAGTGGCGGTACGACTTCCACCTTTATATACTTCCATGAAGTAGCTCCTAAACTCTGCGCGGATTTCGTGGCATCTAAAATAAACGTATAATATAATATGTATCAAAAATTAAGTGATGTAAAGTGATAATTCAATTACTTTACACCACCTAATTCCGTCCTAGCGATTTGATTACCTGTAAAATAGCTTTCAAATCATTTTTTTCCTTGTACTTTTTTTTTAGCATTTTTTAACTCATCCTCAAGATACTTGATTTCACTGCTTAGCTTTCGGTCGCGAGTTTCTTGTAATTTGGATTTCAACTTTCCCACTATTTCCTCTGCTTTGTTTTCTATAGTATCTACATATTTATTGTCCACAATTGGTTTTGCCTTAGTCTGCATAACACGAACCTTAGCTGAACTCCAAACTTTTTTGACGAGAGGTTGCGTTTTATCCAGAGAAGCTATGAACAAAACATATTCGGACTTATTTTGACTTTTTTCAGTATCAGGTGTTAAACTACTTCACATATTTAACTAAACACATAGCATATGTTGTAGCTGTGTGATGCCTTTAATAATGCAAGACCCACTTTTGTTTTGCAACAGTTTTCTCGGTGGTAGGCCATAAGTTACCACCCACCAGACAAAGTCTTGCCGCCATGCGATTCGTTGTTTGGTGAAGCCATACGGAGGACGGGTCTGAGCAGTTGTGTTGCGATGTGTGCCGAGTACGATATGCTAAATGTTGTTGTGTCGGGAGTTTGGTCGTGGAGGGTCTCCAGGGCCTGTAGCCAATGTAACATCGCTTCGTAGCGAAGCGAAATCGAATACCAAACCAACCAATGGCGGGAACGATAGACCACGCGACGCGATAAATCACGTGGTCAATCGTTCCCGCCATTGGTTGGTTTGGTATTCGACGTTACATTGGCTACAGGCCCAGATCAATCTCCCTCTAGCGCAGCATCGTTGGTCGTGTTGTTGGGTTTAACATTGCATCACCTATCTCAACTGCCGTTTTCCTTCCTATTCACTAAGTTTTTTAAGTGAACAGGCTTAATAAACTAGCGCGCTTTACCATCAACGATTGCATCACTGCTTAGCATCAGACGGAATTGCGGTCAAGCACTAGTTTATAATTATTAAAAAAAAAGTATTATACAAACTTACACAGTGTTACATCAAGCGCCTGCCTGACAAATCTGGATGCCATTTCTAGTAATATCGAATCTTTTGAAAATTGTCTTAAAAATACCAATAATTTTATTGCAGATTTCTATGAACTTAATTTTCCACAGGTTTATATGATTCACTAAGTTATTTTAATGTAAAACGCGTGGGCCTAGCTGTTAATTGTCACTTTCATGACGTTGTCTAAATTACTGTATTATTTGTCATCCTTACTAATATAATAAATCAGAGAGTTTTTTTGTTTGTTCCGCTTTCACGCCGTAACTACTGAACCAATTGCTTTGAAATCTTTCAAACGTAAAGTAAAGAATCCGGATTGAATAATAGGGTACTTTTTATCCCGAAAAAAATTATATTCTCGAGGGAAATCTAAAAAGCACGATATAACCGATCTCCACGCGAGCGAAGCCGCGGGCGGAAAGCTAGTTGTTTATAATAGGCAACTTTCCTGTAAAGAGTATTTAAATAATGAGAATTCAACCTCCTTTTCGGAAGTTAGCTATATTACATTGCTGTGCAATGGACGGCCACATACTATTCCTAAGTGTACCCTATTATATTGTTATACTCTCTGCCTAAGTACACAGCAGTAGCGAAGAGTCCATACAAGCCGATTCCCACCGGGTTACCTTTCAAAAATCAGTTCCATATTCATACAAAAGTATTTACATTCTATTTCATTAACAAAGTATTATTAATCAAATGCCTGCGCGATTTACAATAGCAATAGTAATTCTTAGCAATACCCTAAGTATCACATTTCATTTTATAGTCGTAAATTAATCAGCGCTTAAATTTTTCGTACCTAAATTACATTAAAGGTAACTCGACGAATTACAGCTTATCTCGGCCAACGTTTTACTATGAGGCGAAAAGAGACAGAGCGTGTCAGACATCTCTTTCTAATGATCGCTAACCGTCCGTAATTTTTGAGAAAAGATAGGCTGATGCCGACCGGGTTGCAGTTCTCTCCTCTCCTCTATTAGAATGAGACAAAGAAACGTTATAATGAAATCCTTCGCAAGTCATATTCTTTTTATTTTGGCATATTTTCGTGTTCCATTTCGTTTGGTTGAAAATAAATTATTGTTAGTATGTGACATGTGTTCGTTTTTCGTGTTTTTCGTTTGTTATATTTTAATATTTGTGGTATTTAAACTGTGACTGATTCTGTAACGTAATTTAATCGCAGATTTGGTTAAATACTGTGTATTTTGTTTGTTATTATGGCTTTAATTCATATAGAGTGCTGCTCAACTGACTACCTGCTGAATGAACTTAAAGTCTTACGTCAGCGTCGTTAAATAAATTGGACACCTATGAGCTTTTTTTACAGCTCCAGAATACGTCTTTGAAAGACGCATTTTCTCAAGTTTCGACTCTTTGCAGTTTAATTCTGACCCTCCCCATTTCAGTAGCTTCAGCTGAGCGGTCATTTTCTGCTTTAAAACGCATTCACACATATGTGCGAAACTGCCAAAAAGAGCAGAGATTGTCCGATTTGGCTATCATGTCAATTAAAAAAATTTGCTTAATAAAATGAAAAGTAATCCGAATTTTTATAACATCATTTTAGCTCATTTTGTTAAAAAAAACAGACGCATTGCATTACAATATAAATAACGTTGTGATTGTGTATAATTTGCTTTATTTTTGCTTAATATTTTTGTTGGTTTTGGATCGGTGTTTGTGTGGTTCGGTTTTTAACACTATTATTTTTGTAATTTTTTATTTTATTTTTTCTTGACTCTTATTCCCTAACAATAGGTACTTAACTTAGTACTTACTAACAAGCATGCATGTGTGGTATGGAGATGCACGTCGAAAAAGGCTTTTTTTTTCTTTTGCTGCCGCTTTTATCATACTTGAAAGACACTGTTATCAAATCATCAGTCCTTTTTTGTATGGTGAAGGTGGGGCTTTTAATACTATTCTTATCTGAAGACCTCCTCCAAGATATCCTGCAGTAGGTAAGTGTTTAAGTGTTTATTTTTTTGGACCGGCTTCCCTTTGTCAAAATTTCACCCTTCGCCACTGGTACACAGGTACCTATCATTTATTTTTTTCGAGCGTTTGATTATTCCATAGACAAGTCCACTGTTTTATTTTTAAATAGCCTATACTGTTCCACTACCGGACAAAGGCCTCTCTCAAATCCTTCCAAGAATTATTTTCCAGCGCCGCGTCGAACCAACCTTCGCGGTATGCGTCCAGATCGTCTTGCCATCTGTTCCTGGGCCGGCCTCGGTGGCGTTGTCCATCATTATTTGTGTAGTACCCATTGTGTATAAGCGATAAACTAGTAAACCTACAGTCAATTTAATTACATTATCATCAATATCAACACGTAATAGATGCACCTTACATTTAGAAGCCCTAAACATGCAGACGAATCCGCATTGCACGGAACGATTAAGAAGATCAAATTAGTTAATGCCCAAGGAGATGTATATATAAAATAAATAAAAAAAAAAAACAGAACTTGTTTATATTGGCTTGAACTAATCATTAGTCCTGTCTTAGGGTGATATGATAGGGTTCTCATACCGCAGCTTGTACTATGGAATCTCTATGTACTTTCTCCAAAATCTATGTCTGACCACCATGAGGACTATTCCTGCTTGCAACGCATAATTATTAGTCGACTTCAAAAGGATCCTCTTTTGTATCACGTAGTCATCACGTGCACAGGATTTTGCTTTTAAAATTATCAGATATAGGCATTGATAAAATATTAAACAGATACGATATATTCTAACAAACTGACCAAAAAAAATGTGCCGAACACAGCAGCAGCCCACATGCATATTTTTATTCGGCATACATTGGTACAGTGTGAGTGAGATGGGGCACAATCTAAAGCATAGAGAAGAAAAAGATGGCTAGTGTTTGTCGTTTGCGCTGTTAGTGTTTGTCGTTTGTTTTTACGAGTGTATCGAGAGTGACTAAGGCGAGATACAGGACTTTCCTTCCTTTTGTACGCTTCATTTTCAGTGCGCTAATGACATATCTACCTTAGTTTAATATTTTATCAATGGATATAGGTTTTGTTTTTCAAAAATAGAATATATTTATGGCCCAGGTAGCTAATATACTAAGGTTTGTAGTTTTATAGTATGGCGGTGTGAGGAACAGGACGTAAAGTTCATAAGTGAACTTTACGTACGCTCCATATAAAAAGAGGTTGATTTTGGGAAATTGTACATTTATTGTTACGAATGCACCTTATGTTAAAAGATTCAATATTACGTGATATGCTGTACGTAACTTTGAAGCCCTATATCTTGAGACCTAGGCATTGTAAATGTACGATATAAAAACGCATTACTAGATCTGGGATGGCCTATCGAATGGTACAGCTTTCATAAATATTGTCAACGAAGTGTCGACATCGAAATTACTAGAAACTCGTCTCCTGTGAAGTACCTATAGGTACCTGCTGAACGTACTCGATATTATGCTCTATTATTATTACTTCTAGACAGATCTGGAATGTTCGATCAGCTGGCTTATATAAAGCGCCGTGACGCAAGCGCGGAGTCAGCCTGCATTTGACTAAGCGACAAGTAAGAAGAGCTACAACGACAAGTAAGAAGAGCTACAGCGACAACCCAACGAGAACTTAGAGGACTACGCGAAATTACATCTGTAGTGTTGTTGTGTGTGTACGGCACGGACTTTATGGACATATGAGAAGACTTCGGTGCCACATCAGCTACATTCTACTTGTTCCATCGTTGTCAATAAACTTCGCAACCCTTAACCGGTATTTTAATACCCCTTAGCTCGTAACAATGTGCTAGTTTAGTAGATTTGTGTGACGTCAGTATGCCTAGTGTACATACCTATGTAGTGCCTTGTTTCATGTGGCGTTTGTATAAATAGCTACAATAG
The DNA here is from genome assembly GCA_017933935.1 of Sesamia nonagrioides. Taxonomy (NCBI): domain Eukaryota; kingdom Metazoa; phylum Arthropoda; class Insecta; order Lepidoptera; family Noctuidae; genus Sesamia; species Sesamia nonagrioides. The sequence continues at coordinate 262,352 of JADWQK010001955.1, read as the reverse complement.
TAAGTTGGACTAGCTTTCCGCCCGCCGCTTCGCTCGCGTGGAATTCGGTTATACCGCGCTTTTTCGATTTCTCTCGAGAATATAGTTTTTTTCCGCGATAAAAAGTACCTATTATTTAATCCGGACTTCTAACTTTACGTCTGCAAAATTTCAAAGCAATCGGTTCAATAGTTACGACGTGAAAGCGGAACAAACAAACAAACAAACTCATTTTCCCATTTACAATATTAGTAAGGATTGTTGAATTGAGCGTCTAGAAACTTCTATTCTATAGTAATAGATGGTACTCTGAGCTTGAGCAGCACGCACTTCAGCGGGAAAACTGCCATAAAAGGTACACTTGATATTCAATTGTTACACGTGCGGTTGACTGTACAAGGAGCCAAAATTCCACAGATAAACACAAATGTATAATTACACTTAAGTATGGTAGTTGGTACTTACTTTACTCGTCTTTATCATTGAAAAAATATTTCGTAACTTTAAGAAATAATTCCAAATATTTGGCTTTCATTTATTAATGATTGCAATTACTTAGCCTTACAAGATTTCCTTGACCCATACAAATACCTAAATGTTCGTATTTTATTTGTGAACCGTAAACTAATTAGCTTAATCCAAAAATACCGTGTATGAAGGCTGTCTTAAGCGAAGGCTCTTAGCAATTCTATAGTAATCAAAGTCTGAGTACTTTGTGGTTTCCCTAGTTTCTTCTGCAGAGCTCATCCTTTCTGTAAACCTTTAAACGTAAAATATGCAATGTTAATTTTTGTTTATGCGAAATCTGAATATAGTTTATTCAGTATAAGCAACTGAATCGATTCCAATCATTTTTACACCATGTTATATTTAAAAAAAAATACGTGTAGGAATTGTTGCAGTTTGGATACCGAGCCCGCCACGCTGCATACGATAGATCATACACTGCGCACGCCTGCGCAACAGCTGACGCCAGATGTCAACGCACTGTTCGCCCGCACGAGCGGCGGCGCGTGGACCTTTGTGACCGTGGATTTTTGTTGGGACAGCTAAGTAGGATAACAAGCTCATAACTTTGTGGTTTTTCATGATATCTTTATGAAATTTTGTACATAGAATCTTTACTTAAAAATACTGGACACGTGTTTCAGGTTTCACGTAAATAAAAAATAATGTTGTATAGATAGTTAGTACTTTATAACTGCCTCTTCTGAAAATCTTATCCCCGTAGCACGCTCCCATGCTTTTATTACGAAGGTTTTCACTTAAAGGAATTTTTCTCTTTGCTTGGCTGCTTACCGTGATGTTAAATAACATATAACTTTCCAAAAGAATCAGGCTATCAGGTGTAAAAATATTTTTTTTATCCGACTGCTGTTTTTCTACTCTTTGGACAGTCTCAGAATTTAATGCGTTCAAACTAATCAACAAATTCTTCAGCGGCAATTAATATAGCCTAGGTCTAGTGGTAGGCCTAGTGGTTAAAACACCAGCCTCTCAAGTATGAGTGTGCGGGTTCGATTCCAGGTCAGGCAAGTACCAATGTAATTTTTCTAAGTTATATGTACTTTCTAAGTACATCCTGGACACCAATGACTGATTACAAGGCGAAGGAAAACATCTTGAGGAAACCTGGACTTGTAAGTCTGCAATCGCCAACCCGCATTGAGCAAGCGTGGTGATTACGCTCAATCCTTCTCTGTATGAGAGGAGACCTGTGCCTAGCATTGGTGCGATAAAACGGTTGATGATGATGATGGTGAATTAGTATAGATATGATATAGTTATACAAAATGGGTGCAATCATTTTTTTTTTGTGTTCGCCTTGCCGATGATGCCGGTCATGTGCTGTTAAAGCCTAGAATCCATATTCTTCAAAATATTTTTCAGCTTGGAGTCTTGTGGTGGGATCCAAAACTAAATGATGCCTCTGAATATCAATGTTATACCAGCACCCTAATTGCGTAACGTGCGGTTACTATTAGTTGGAATCATTTCGGAGCAAATTGCTAATCCATTGCTTCATTCGTTCGAAAACGTGTTTGCTCAAAAACGTAAATACTTCAGTGAATGTTGTTTAACTGTCAAAATGAAACCCATTGCTACTGAGAGAGTGTTACGACTCTTGTAGGGTAATTAGGTACCCTACTGAAGTCGTCTCTTCAACTTCTATTGACTATAGTAACTGGGTAATTTGAAATCATTTGGTAGGACTTCTGACTATCAGTAAGGACTGTCAAAGATATGTCGAATAACATGATGTAATTAATTCCCGTCTATAAATTAAAGTGGGTCGCTCGTAAACTGTTATTAGAAATAACCGGCCATAGACCGTTTTACGCCTACTTAAGACACTTTAGATGTACAGACGACAACACATCAAGCTGCTACAATCAGTCAGATTTTTTATTAGATTTCCAACTTTGTCTCTAAATCATTAAGGCTCAAGTTTGGTTGCTAAAATTTGACAGTTTCGGGTAGCTTGCCCTGCTGTCCGTACATCGCTTGGTGAAACAGATGCGACATGTTTAAGTTATGCAATTATCTCTCACTGATGATGCTAGGTTTAGGGAGATCGGCATAAAACTTAAGAGAATGTTTGTTCTGTTAATACATTCGATTACCGTTAAATCTAGGTAACTCCAATTTAAAAAAAAAATATAAATTAGTTGTAGGTAGTGATACAAGCGATGATGGTAAAACGCACTACTTTTTAAGAGCTTCTACACTCTAGCCTTGGAGATATTTAAATTGTAGACAGACGGATAACCGCAGCAGAAAAATTGTTGCAGTCCTTCGATGAACACTAAGAACGACGAGGCGAAACGCGTTTGTAGAGGTGTCAACAACGAAAGGGTACTCGCCGTAGGACGAATCGTCCGAGAATGGAACGAAGATGGTGGAATCATGTCACACACTCTCAAAAATGCTTCCTATAAAATATCTTTGTTACTGATGTCCTCATAACAAAGCTTTTAACAGCTAAATCTGATCTTTCTAACATAAAAAATTAAATCGAAAGGATGAAAAAGTGTGCTCACAGTCTCTGACATATAGAAGGCATTATTAAAACGTCACTATTTATGACAAGCTATGTCAAAATCATAGATTGGTTGGGTTATTGGTCCAGGGGGGAGGGACATGGGGAAGTCCCCTCCCCCTATTCGATGGACCCGGAGGCGAGGCGCGCGCGAGTGTCGGCATGCGACCCCTCAGAGGCGATGCACGGGGTAGTTTAACATCCCACTACCCCGTGCAGGAGACGAGGCCCGGACAGATCGGGCCAGCACGAAGGTGTGGGGCCGTGAAAGAATTTAGACTCCCGCGGCCCTACGCGCGTTCGTGATAGTAGAGACACCGGGGTGGTTTTAGTCAGTAGGAGTCTGACAGACCCCGTCGCCCACCCCAGGGCGATGGACATCCATGAGGATTTTCCACCCCGGAACAAAAAAAAAGGATATTGGAGTTGTCGATCGCCTATGAGGCCGCCTGCCAACTGGCTGGATCTCCGCGCTGGGACCTGGAGGCGAAGGTTCTCGCGTCACTATGCTGGTGTCGTTAGGTGGCGCGGGCGCGGGGCGAACTACCGATGCAGCGCCAATTCGAGCAGCGTCGATCGCAGCTCCACGAGGTCCGGGTGGCGAAATGGCTACATAATGTTGACCTCACTACCGCCCTGACCCGAGGAGGCCCATAGTGCAGGGCACAAATCAAGAGGCCGCGAAAGAATTGTTCGTTCTCGCAACCTCTGGTGTAGGTGTGAGATGGAACACCGGGATGCTTTTTAGTCAGTAAGAGTTGTCTGACTCTTACTGACTAAAAAGCATCCGGGACCGTGAGGATTTTTTACTCATGGGCACTGGGTGGCAGTCATTTCCTGTTATAAAATTGTTTCTTATATTCGACAGCAACTTGTAAGGTTCTGCGACCATTGACAGACAAATAATCAGTGATAGACAGTTACAGGCATAAAACAAAATAATGGTACGTACGGCAAAGATTAATAATATGTTAAGAAACCTTGCTGGCTCCTACAGCAAGGTTTTTTTCAATAATCACCTACTGTCATATAAAATCAGAAGTTGAAAGGAAATCATAATAGGTAAGTACGTCTTGGAGGCTGCCTTCCGCTTAACAGGCCACTCATCATGAGTCATAAGTTAATAGTACTAAATTACTATGATTCTATGTATAAATCAGACAATCTATCCATAATCTATGGTAAACGAGGACAAGGATGGCTCTTATTTGCAAAAAAATAATAGTAATTTGCACGTTACAAACTCACTCTTGGGTTGATGAGTGAGGTGTAGGACTCCCACCGTGACGTCTAGGAGTGGCGCGCGTGGTACACTTCGCCGCCACCTCGGGTCCTGATGTTTGAGGGGCGACAGATATCCCCGAGTCTATCGCCCCTGGACCCATTTAGGGGGGCTGGAAGAGGGCGTTATCCGCCCTCCGATGACGCCCGGTTAGCCTGTTGCGGGCCGGGTTAGAGGACGAGATCTCCCTCTCCCTTTCCGCAGCCTCCTTCAGCGAGACAACTGTTTCGCAGAAGGAAGCCACCGCAAAATTCTTTAACCTATGGCACGCTCTGGTTAAGTTGCTGTGCAGTCAGTATTTATGATGAGATTGTCGTATTTTTGTACCTTATGGAATTTATTTGTTTCGCATTAGAGAAAAAAGGTAATGTCGTGCTCATGTATATTTTCGAATTATCTGCAGTACTAGGTTTCTTAAACATTTATTTTATTTGTAGTGAAATAATTTATTTGTTATAAACAAGTATATAAATAATATAAAGAAATTGATAGGTGATTTTTTATTTGATGTACAATTAATAATATTCCTTAAATATTCAACGTAATATGGGTACTTGAAAGGCTACCTATGTAACATTGTGAACTCGTCATCCATCGGTCAGTAACACGTCATAATCATAAGTCACATAACAAGCTCTAATTGTACTGTCACAACGCACAACGCACAACGCACGACGCTCGCGTGCTACGTACTCCCCAGTCAATGTTGATGCAATATCAAATTATTGTCTCCAAGATGTTGCAACTTGAGTTACATCTTACCGGTTTAGTCAATTAGCACATATTGTCCTATTATATGGTCAGACAGTGACCTAATGCGTAATTGGTGTACAGTTGTCAACAAAAGTTGAAAGCACACAAGGTACACAACTCGGTCCAACTTGTTTTGGTCACTATTTACGGACATATAGACCACTGACCTCAGATTATAAATAGATTTACGATCAACATCATAAGAGTGTCTAACACACAATCTATCCCCATCAATTTCAAGGATATCGCAAATCCATTACTTCATATAATTCAAAAATATGACTGCTTAAAACATAAATAACGCATTAAATGTGGTTATATTGCCAAAATGAAAGCTAGCTTAGTGAGTCACTTATGAAATAGGCAACACGCAATTAATTAGGGAAATAATTCAAATTCTCCTTTGACTTGGCTTGTTTATTTATTTTGTTACGAACATAGAACACGGTATAGATGAAGATTATAACAAGTTTTAAGTAATAGCAAATGCCTAGAGACTAGTAAGCAGAAATTATGTTCAGGCGCTGAAAACTAAATAAAAATAAATTTCATTACGAAACTAAAAATAAACATGAAGTTGCTAATTAGGTACGCTATTCAGAAATACACTGTAATATTGTTTTATTGTTTATGTTCCTTTGTTATGTTTTATAATACTAATTACTTACTTATACTACTTTAGTTAACTACCTACGTTATAAATATGTTTTTGTTTGTTGTAACTACATACCTACATCATTTATTATCTAAATTACACTTAAGTTTAGATATTTTATGACATGTGCATAGATTGTAAGGACACTACAGACACAATGTTCGATATTCCTCACTCTATTGATTCTTAATTATACATACTTTCATCGTGGAGTGTTATTAACTGACACTACCTAACGGCTTTATACATATGTATAGCTAAAGGTGTATTTGAATTTGTATTTTATATATATGTACTTTCATCTTTTTTACCTACCACATGTGTGTATTGCCTAGTGTTTGTTGTCTTATGCGATACGTAACGAGTCAGCTGAGCGGGGCTTTGGAGTCCCGAGCGGAGCGTCTGGGCGCGTCAGTGCGTGGTATAGTCTATCTATGGGATCCCACATGGGGCGAGCTTGTTGCCATCAACCCGACACAAATCCAGGCTCCCTCTGAGTAAATTCAGAGGGAAAATTTTTAATAACACTTTTAGTAACCTAGTCTGGAAATCGAACCCATAGCCTCATGCACAACCACTTGACAATAAAAGGTAGTAATGATATAAATTTGTTAATTTCAACTATAATATTATTCGTATAAATGTAAGAAAGTAACGTTTGTAAAAATACCTGAACAGATTGAGATGAAATGTGGAATAGCTTATGTTCGGCTGTCCGGTTGAATTTCAATCCAAACATGTAAACCATATGACAGTCATAAAGGCTTTCCGGCAAATAAAGGTCAAAATAACCGAAGACCTATGGGGAATGTCTGTTAAAGTATGCACATCTATAATTGAGACCATAGCACCATACTTAGTTTTCGTATTTAATTTGTGTGTGGATCAAGGCGTCTTTCCAGATATAATGAAATACAGTAAGGTAATACCACTTTTTAAATCCGGTGACCATAAGGACACCAATAATAACAGACCCGTATCGGTATCGCCTGTTTTCAATAAGGTGTTTGAAAAAGTTATGCTTAATCAAATGCTTTATCATTTTAACAGCAATACAATCTTCCACGATCAACAGTATGGTTTCACCAGAGGACGTTGTACGACTGACGCTGGTGTCACTTTATTAAAACATATATTTGCAGCGTGGGAAGAAGCCCAAGATGCGATAGGGATTTTTTGTGACCTCTCAAAGGCTTTTGATTGTGTCAATCATGAAACCTTACTTTTAAAGCTTGAACATTATGGGCTGGGTAAACTTGCACTCAGCTTGGTAAAATCTTATTTAATTGAAAGACAACAGCAAGTTCAGATAAATGGTGTCAATTCTCCTGGTTTGAAAGTCAAAATGGGTGTACCGCAAGGCTCAATTTTGGGTCCGTTCCTCTTTTTGGTCTATATAAATGATCTACCGCATCTATTAAAAAAACAACCACATATATGTATTGTTTGCTGATGATACTTCGTTAATTTTTAAAATCAATAGGCGTTGCTCAGACCTTGAGGACGTAAACAGTGCTTTACAGCAAGTCCAAAACTGTTTTACTGCTAATAATTTAGTACTAAATGCAAAAAGGACTAAGTGTATAAGATTTGCGTTACCAAATGTTACAAATACTTACTCCGATATAGTATTGAACAAGGAGAAACTCGAATTCTTCGAGAACACGGTTTTCCTGGGGATCACGCTTGACTCGAGGCTACAATGGGGTCCTCATTTAACATCTCTGGCAGGACGGCTTAGTTTCAAGAAAAATTCGTCAATTTACTGATGTAGATACTGCGAGACTAGTCTATTTTAGCTACTTTCATAGTATCATGTCATACGGTATTTTGCTTTGGGGACGGGCTGCAGACATAGAGTCTATTTTTATTCTGCAGAAAAGAGCTATAAGAGCCATATATAATCTCCGCAGACACGATTCTCTTAGGGAACTATTTAAAGAAATAAACATTCTTATGGTCCCTTGTCAATACATTTACGAAAACATTATGTAGGTATGTTCGAAAAAATATTGATCTTTTTAATAAGATAAGTGACAGGCACAATTTTAATACTAGGAATAGAGACAACTTAGATCAACCTCGGTTCAGACTGGCTAAAGTAAATAGTTCTTTTATGGGGTACTGTGTAAAATTTTATAATAAAATACCGCTAGCGATTCAACAACTCAATGAGTCTAAATTTAAAACATGCATTAAACGCACGCTGTGTAAGCAAGCATATTATAAACTGGACGATTATATTCTTGATAAAAATGCTTGGCTAAATGCTAGTCCTGCTCCACAGCCACAGACAATTTTGTAGGTTTGGAGAGATACCATTCCCCCTTTTTGTTGTTTTCCAAATATTCCTTTTTCATTTTTATTTGTTTATTTCAATTGTGCACAAGCTTGAGCTTGACAGCCTCCGTGGCGTAGCGGTAGCGTACACGGCCGTTGCACAAGGAGGCGCGGGTTCGATCCCTGCCCAGTGTAAATGTTTGTATGCATGAATATGAATATTTGCACTGGTCTGGTCGTGCCTCGGAAAGTACGTTAAGCCGTTGGTCCCGGTTTCCATACGAACATCTAGTAGCAGTCGTTACGGGTTGTTGGAGCCCTCAAAAGTCTAGCAATTGGTCTAACTGCAATGCCTACGGGTTGTGGAGGTCAGATGGCAGTCGCTTCACGGAAAATATCAAAGTTTAGCCAAAATCAGCAGTTAGACTAGTAAAGCAGACCCCAGACTCCAAAGCTGAAAAAGCTGCGGATGCGACTGGGATTAACGCTAAGATGATGATGATTTCAATTGTGCACAAGATTTTGCTACCATGTTTTTGCATATAATATAGTATCGTATAATGTAAAAGCACTTTTCAAGTTTGTGAATGTGAGGCACTATGGACTATGGCTGTTTTTTGTTTTAATATAACTTGTTTGACATTACGAGCATGGCAGTTGAGAGTTTGTCATGCTCACTCACATGTCTTGCTGATGGTGGCGCGTGTTGTTGGGTCATTTGGTTCCCTTCAAAATGGTTGAGCTAAGTGGGGCTGATGAAGAATTTAGACTCCCACGGTCCCACGCGCGCTCGTGATAGAAGAAGCACCGGGGTGGTTTTAGTCAGTAAAAGTCTGACAGACCCCGTCGCCCATCCCAGGGCGGCGGACATCCTATGAAGATTTCCACCCCGAAAAAAAAAAATGTGCGGCTGATGCGCGCGTCATGCTCGTGAACGGGAGCCGTCAGTGGAGACTGGTCATCTCTTAGCTGCCAGTGGGCTTAATTAATTTTCTATCTTTTCATTATTTTTTATAATCAGGTATACATTGTGCTCACATGATAGAAGCAACAGAAATATGTAACGAAGACATGTCATCAGCACATAACAGATTTTAAAAGAGTGTCCATGGAGTTTCTTTCGCGTTTTCTCCATAGAGATCTACGCTTTGGAACGTGCAATTTAGCTTCACTTTTGGACTGACCGACATTGACTATTAAGAAGCACCAACTGTTGGTTAATTTGAAATAAACAATTTTGATTTGATTTGATCCTATTTCTATTATTAATATATCCAAAATTAAAAATAGAAATAGAACATAAGCTATTTTTCATCCTGGATCGCAGACTTTGCAAGCAACAAGCTAGTTTTAATTTAATTCTAAGAAAGCTGAAGCGTCGATTGACTTTCGGTGCTGTGTGTACCAACAATACAATACAAAGTGTGCATGAAACAATGTACCTATGTATTTCGCAGACAATAGACGTAGCATTGTAAGCGAAGGTCTGTTTCAACCGTGTCTACTAGATATTTGAGGTTGATCAGTTATGTAACGAAATCCTCATCATTATCAAATACTTGGTAATGTTTATGTGTGTCGGTTACAGTTGTTCACATCATTGTGGTGATAAGGGTCTGCGTTGCTGACATTGAACACTTTGTGGTTTGCTTTGCACAACGTTTCTGATGAAATTGTGAAAATACTGTTTAGTTTGTTGATGTCTTTTTTTTCTTGTAAGAGCCCGCAAATCTGTCCTTTCCAAATCTCAATACTTAAATAAAGTTAGGTAGTATTTATTCCAAATTTCTTTTTATTCAATTTGTCTGTTATTTTCCTTCGGACTAGATAATTATATTAAGTATATAACAATCGAAGCAGATGGCGTTGCGTAACTTTTGCTTATGAGAAGAAGCGAGTTTATGTATATGCATACAAAACTAAAAAGAATCAAATTCGTTTTCATCATCATCATTATTTCAGCCGAAAGACTTCCACTGCTGGACATAGACCTCCCCAAGGAAATCCACGACGACCGGTCCTGCGCCTCCCGCATCCAGCGGTTTCCCGCGACCTTCACCAGGTCGTCGGTCTACCTTGTCGCCTACCCATGCTGCGTCTTCCGGTGTGTGGCCGTCACTTGAGAACCCATCGGCCCCATCGGGCATCGGTCCTATGGGCAATGTGCCCCGCCCACTGCCACTTTAGTGTTGCAATTCTTCGGGCTATGTCGGTTACTCTCGTGATTCGATCACGCAATGAAACCCCAAGCATAGCCCTCTCCATTGTCTTTTGAGTAACTTTGATCCTTCTTATAAGGCCCATTGTTAGCGACCACTTTTCAATTCCATAAGTCTTCACTGGCAACATACACTGGTCGAAGACTTTTGTCTTGAGACACTGCGGTATTTCGGACGAGAAGATTCTACATAACTTTCCGAAAGCAGCCCAGCCGAGTTGGATTCGACGATTGACCTCTTTCTAGAAGTTGGACCTTCCTAACTGGATAGTTTGTCCCAGGTACACACAACAACTTTGAGAACAGAATCTCCAATCTTTATAACAGTCGGTACAACTTGGGTATTAGACATGACTTTCGTCTTGTCCATGTTCAGTTTAAGACCGACTCGCTCAGAGGATCTACTGAGGTCATGACTACGATATCATCAGCTTCCATCATCAATTATTATAATATTTTATCATCAATTGTGCTGCCTAACCTTCTATATTCCGCTGAGACATGGTGTGTGTACCGCCACCACATAGGTACTCTAAATCGTTTTCACCTTAAATGTCTCCGATCCATTATGAAGATCAAATCTGACAAAGTGCGAAATACTGAAGTCCTGCGACGAGCCAATGTTGGTGGCATTGAGGCTTATTTAATGCGTCGACAGCTTCGGTGGTGCGGACACGTATCACGTATGGCGGACGAAGGAGTGGCGAAGCGCATCTTCTTCTGGCGGACAGCTCCTCCGGTTCAAGGATGTCTTAAAACGATACATGAAGAGATGCAACATAGATACTCTCTCTGAATGGGAGCGTTTGGCAGCAAAACGGTCGGAATGGCGCAGAATGGTGTACGGACAACGGACAAGTACACGAGTTTGAGGAGCAACGCAAAGCTGACCTCGATGCCAAACGCGACCAATTAAAGGCTCGCCCACCTGCTGCCATTACATACAACTACGTCGACGGCGTGCTTACGTGCCCTCAGTCTTCGGGCGCATGAGCGCCAAATCATCGGCTAGAAGTCGAAGTGGTCGCGGTGGCCGAAATCGGTCGGGAACATCATCATCATCAGCAAACCGAGGGTGTGTGAATATTGATATTGGGCCTAGCTTGAGGGCGTACCACGATGAAAAATAGCTTTTGTCCTATTTCTAGTATTAATATACCCATATACCAAATTTCATCTAAATCTATTCAGGCATTTTTACAAACGTAACTTTCGCCATTAATGTTGATGCCCAGTTTTCAAGTAGGTATATAAAAATATTCAGTTATTCCACACTAGCGCGATTTACCATCAACTATTGCATCACTACTTACCATCAGGAAGAATTCCAGTCCAGCACTAGTTTATTATAGAACAGAAAAACACACTATGAACTATTAATTTGATCAATTTTGGAGCAAACTCCTAATCCGTTTTTCAATAAGACACCTCAATGACGCAATGAATGTTGGTGAACTGTCAAAATGAAACCCATTGCTACAAATAGTCTCTAACGCAATTACCCTACAGATATTTGGTTTCGAGGCAAACCGACAAATTAAAAAATAAAATATTCAATCGGATACGCAATAAGGAAATTAATGATGACAATAATGTTACGTGCTTCTACAAAATTACTAATTGCACGATTAAATGGAAAAAATATTAAAATTTCTGTAACAATTAGCGTTAACATCTAAATAATTTCATACCGACGACGTTATGTTGTTTTATGTTTGAATGTAATGTAGCGTCACGCACTTTTTGTAGATATTACGAAATACACACAACTTTATTACCTACTAGCTGCGCCACACGGTATAACGTCAACCGGGGCAATTGCGTCTTTGGGGCAATTGCGTCTAATCGAAATTATTTTAAATCTATTTGAAATCCTACCTCTCCTACCACTTGTTTTGATTACTTTGAATAAAAAACTATAACGTAAAGATGGCAGGAGAGGTAGGTTTTCAAATAGATTTAAAATAATTTCGATTAGACGCAATTGCCCCAAAGACGCAATTGCCCCGGTTGACCAACGCCTCGTTTTTTTTTTATATATGCCCCGCTCCTATTGATCGTAGCGTGATGTTATATGGCCTAAAGCCTTCCTGGATTAATGGGCTATCCAACGCAAAAAGAATTTTTCAAATCGGACCAGTAGTTCTTTTCAACAAACACTTCAGCTTTTTATATTAGTACTAGCTGCGTCACGCGGTTTCACCCGCATAGATTTCGATTTGTTTTTGTTTGATATGCTCCGCTCCTATTGCTCGCAGCATGATGTTATATAGCCTAAAGAATTCCTGGATAAATGGGCTGTCCAACGCAAAAGAATTTTTCAAATCGGACCAGTATTTTCTGAGATTAGCGCGTTCAAACAAACAAACTCTTCAGCTTTATATATTAGTATAGATAGATACCATTTAGTTCCACAAACACAAGCCTCGATATCATTTTCTACCCAATAGAACAACTCAAATATTTTCGAACCAACAATTTACTATCGATTTTAATAATTTTAAATCATATTACTAATACATTGCTGCTTTTGTTCGATAAATGGATCGTCTCATCAACGTAAATAGCGTAGTGAATAATGCTGAATTGTCAAAATTAAACCCATTGCTACCCATAGTGGGTTACGCAATTACCCTGCAGGACTCCAATTTTCTAACACACAATCAGTCACAATCCAAAAGATTATACAAGATCCTATTGAACCATTAATTAGTGTATTGAATATTTCGTCGTCTCTAACCCATAAATGACGGAATGCCTGTTGTTAGATTATTAAAACGAAAGAAATTGCAAACATGGAACACAATTACCCCACAGCTTCCTAATTACGTAACACTTTGTCCATCACAATCTGATTCCGAAATATATTGGATTTGATGTTTAAAAAAATGGGATACAATCTGTATCCACTAAACTGTATACAAAATCAGTTTCCGCAATTAAAATTAAATAAATCAAAAGACAAAGCACAGCACAGATTTATACAAACAACTCATAAATCTCATTCATTCAATTACATTTGACGTCTAACCACGTACGGTCTGGTTCCGTTGTCGTAAGCTCCAATTTTGTTTCATGTTGGTTCACAAATTGGTTCTAACAAGCGATGTGATGTATAAGCGCTGGTTTCACCACTAGCTAAGCTGACTTAGCTGGGATGACGCTAGCTACGGCGTCTTTTCATACTTTAATCCACGCCATCATCATCGGCATCATATAGATCATTTTCTCGGTGGTAGGCCATAATATCAGCTGCCGGCAGAAGTTACCACCCACCAGACAAAGTCGTGGTGGCCTAGTGGTTGAAACAGCAGCCTCTCAAGTATGAGTGAGCGGGTTCGATTCCAGGTCAGACAAGTACCAATGTAACTTTTCTAAAGTTATATTGTACTTTCTAAGTATATTTTAGACACCAATGACTGAAGGTGAAGGAAAACATCTTAAGGAAACCTGGACTTTAAGTCTGAAATCGCCAACCCGCATTGGGCAAGCGTGGTGATTACGCTCATTCCTTCTCTGTATGAGAGGAGACCTGTACCCAGCAGTGGGACGATAAAAAAGGTTGATGATGATGATGACACAAAGTCTTGCCGCCAAGCGATTCTTCGTCTTTCGGCATGATGTCTGGTGAAGCCGTACAGAGGACGGCTCTGAGCAGTTGTGTTGCGATGTGTGCCGGGTATAATGCGCCGAATGTTATTGTGTCGGGACTTTGGTCGTGTAGGGTCTCCAAATCAATCTCCCTCTGGCGCAGCATCGTTGATCATGTTGTTGTGTTTAATATTGCATCACCTCGCTCCCATCTTCCTTCCTGTTCACTCAGTTTTTTTTTTTGAGTGAATAGGGCGTTAAGAAACTAGCGTGGTTTACCATCAACATTTTCAGCACTGCTTACCATCACGCACTAGTTTATAATTATAAAAAAGCAGTCCACTACTAAAGTCTTTGACCAGTGTGTGTTGCCAGTGATGACGTACGGAACTGAAACGTGGGCGCTCACAGTGGGCCTCTTACGAAGGCTCAGAGTCACACAAAGGGCAATGGAAAGAGCTATGCTCGGAGTTTCTCTGCGTGATCGAATCAGAAAAGTCACCGAAATAGCTCTTCGAGTCGCTAAACTTAAGTGGCAGTGGGCAGGGCACATTGCTCGTAGAACCGATGGCTGATGGGACAATCCCACCAACCACCATGGGTGCCCCACCGACTTAAAGTCATATGGGCCGAAGCGTCAGGAGACGGCTGCGGACATATCCAGCCCCCCATACGGGCGCTGCACTGGCATATCACCGCAGCCGCTTCTTGACTCCTGTACAAATGTAGTCCCTAGCGTGCCCTCTCCCCTTTCTGGGGCGGCACTCCAGCGTCACATCAGCCCGAAGGGCGGACGGCACAATGACGTCGTAGACCTAAGAAACAAAAAAAAGTTCCACATTTTTTTTCCATATCTCATGCGTTCCTTTTTTTTTCAGGTCTGTTGGGACAGTAAAGTTTTGGAGTGGCGGCCACGTACTGGAAGACGGAGCTCCCAACAAGGTGGACCGATGACCTGGTGAAGGTCGCGGGAAGCCGATGGATGCGGTCATCGTGGAAAGCCTTGGGGGAGGCATTTGTCCAGCAGTGGACATATATAGGCTGAAGAAGAAGAAGAAGTCCACTACTGGACATAGGCCTCTCCTATTTGACTCCATTCAGCTCTATTTTCGGCTACTTTTATCCAGCCACTACCAGTCATCCTGCAAAGATAGTCGCTCTACCTAGCCTGAGGGCATTCTACCTTATATTATTCATACTACGATTGAAAAATTTACGCTAGTAGACACGTAAGCTATGTAACGCAGATTCGCTCGCAGTATAAACACCGATGGATTCTATAAAATTTTTACCGTGAATAGTTAAAGTGAGCTGGCAACAGTGTAACTGCCTGTCATTAGTTGGAATGCGACGGAACGGAAAAATATTCACACACAATTTTAACTGGGCTGTGGAGGTCCATGGAGGTTCTGCTCCATATTAAATTTTAGTATTTACACATGTTTTTTTTATTCTACTTTACTTTACTACTTTACTTTACTTTACTTTAATCTACTTTAAAGCCTAGAGCACAGACGTAGAGTAGCCAGCCTTTCGGTGTTCTATAGGATGCATTTTGGGGAGTGTGCAAGGGAACTGCATGATTTATTTTAATTCCTCCGTCTCCGTTCCACCATCGGACGACCCGTCGTACGGCGAGTTTCCACCCTTACGTTGTTAACACCACTACGATCCGGACGAAGCCTTTCGCCTCCTCCTTTATACCGCGTACATCGAGGGACTGGAACAACTTGCCGGCGGCGGTGCTTCCGTCGGACTACAATTTGAGTGACTTCAAGACTAGAGTGAATAGGCTCTTATTAACTAGTGCGCTTTACCATCCACGATTGCGTCACTGCTTACCATCAGGCGGAATTGCGGGCAATCACTAGTATATAATTTATAAAAAAGGGCTGTCGAGGTCCATGAACCTATTGCTCCGTATTCAATTTTAGTATTTACATTCAGACCCGTGGAGCTACTGCTCCATATTTTAGTACCTGTTCAGCAGTTTCCAGTTCAAATATATATGATCATAACCCGCTTCATAGCGTGCTGAACGACCTACATACTACTTTGTAGCAACACATTACAGGCTGGAGGTAATCGTAACGATTAATATCAAATATGGAGGAAGCCATGACAATGCACCGCCGCTCACTATTACAAAACATTCGGACCCGTTCTTTTCTTCATGTGCGAATGCTGTTGTAACTCATCTGCAGATGTGCTCATTCAATAACACAAGTTACTTAGAGGTTTGTTAATATAACGCAATTCATGTAATAGATAAGTACCTACTTACTCAGTATTGAGAAGGGAGAAAGTTATTTTTAAAAGCACTTATTTGAATTGTTTCAAGCGAATTTATTTTCTTAATCACTCCTAAGCTCTTTTCTGTACAATTTTCATGTTTTCAGGAGAATTGTCCACTATCGACTAGTGGACAATTCTCCCCATAAAATATGCAATATTTAATCTTGATCTCCTTAGTACAGTTGCAGTGTGTCGGTGACAATAAAACTTGTATCATTCGAGGTACAACGATAAGCAAAATATTGAATAGGACTTGATCTATTTGCATTAGTTATAATATATAATTACTAACGGCGTCCCACGGTTTCAACCGCAGTACTGATCCCATGGAACTATCGTAAATGTCAATCCTGGTTATAAATCGGACGCCTTTTTTTGTTCCGGGGTGGAAAATCCTCAATTGATGACCGCCGCCCTGGGGTGGGCGACGGTGTCTGTCAGACTTCTACTGACTAAAACCACCCCGGTGTCTCTTCTATCACGAGCGCGCGTAGGGCCGCGGGAGTCGAAATTCTTCCACGGCCCCACCCTCTCGTGTTGGCCTGGTCTGTCCGGGCCTCGCCTCCTGCACGGGGTAGTGGGGTGTTAAACCACCCCGTGCATCGCCTCCGTGGCCGCGATCCGCCTCGGGGATAAACCTGACGCCTAACCTAACCTGTGCAAGGTCCGAAACATCTTTTTTTCCCATAAGGAATAATTCACTTACATATTTTTTTTTAAAAAAAGTAAATTAATTATTATTTAAGATGTACAGTAACAGTTTAGAAAAAAAAAACGCTGTACGACCACCCCTAATAAAGACAGATCGTCGGACAGGTCGTACAGACACTATACACAAACAATCCATACTAATATTATAAATGCGAAAGTATCTCTTTCAGTCTGTCTGTCTGTCAAAACTACTGAACCGATTGTAATGAAATTTGGTGCACAAATAGTCTAGAGCCTGAGAAAGGACATAAGCTATATAACATCCCGTTATGTGCCAATAGGAGCAGAGCAGTAACAATGTTACGAAAACGGGGGTAAACGGGAACGTACATTATGCTCCCATTATTTTAATAAGCGCTAGTTTATAATATATAAAAAAAAAAAAAAAAAAATTAAGTATATCAACATGCGGATGGAGTCGCGGGTAGCAGCTAGTAAAAAATATATAGGATAAATCGCTAACACAACCATGGAGCACGCACAACTATGTAGAAGTGGCATGTACGGACGACAGCAGGTCAAGCTACCCCAAACTGTCAGATATTCCCAATCGACCTTGAGCCTTAATGCTTTAGAGATAAAGTTGAAAATATAATAAGGAAATTTGATAGATTGTAGTAGCTTGATGTGCTGTCGTCTGTACTAATTAAATGTGCAATTATAAATGCTTTTTAAAAATTGACATGGACTTTACGTTTTTAATTTTATTAGGTAATTTAAAGTATTGTACTTTAAATTCTTCTGCACCTTTGTATATTACACTTTTTTGCCATAGTTAGTGTGTGAGTAAATTTCATCGTGGAAAGCCTTGGTTGAGGCCTTTGTTCAGCAGTGGACCTCTAAGGTGCGTTGGGGTAAGATCGTAGCTGGGGTACGTTCTTACGTACAAATCAAATATCCCATTTATTCGGCTT
This sequence comes from Sesamia nonagrioides, assembly GCA_017933935.1. Taxonomy (NCBI): domain Eukaryota; kingdom Metazoa; phylum Arthropoda; class Insecta; order Lepidoptera; family Noctuidae; genus Sesamia; species Sesamia nonagrioides. The sequence goes on along the minus strand of JADWQK010001955.1, from coordinate 244,634 downwards.
TATTTTTTAGTGGTAGCTACATTTAGCTAGCATGGGAATGGAATATTTGATTTGTACGTTCTTACCCCAGCGCCGATCTTACCACAATGAATCTTATAGGCTAAAGAAGAAGAGTAAACATCCAAATCCCTTGAGAAGTTTTTTGCGTGAAAGAGTAACAAACACATGTAAACATAATATAAACTTTCACGATTAGAGTATTGGTAGGAGCACGAGAATAACACGACATAATCATTAGTGTTGCAATAATTACCAACTGATCAAGTATCATATCGGCCGGACGAGGGCGGACCTAGTAGGTAGAACAAAGACATTAATATGTTAATTAATCCACATTACAATATGTGTACTTATAATGTAACTAGCTGCCGCCAGCGACTTCGTTCGCGTGGAGTTAGTTATGCTCCGCTCCTATTGGTCGCAGCGTGATGTTATACATATAGCCTAAAGCCTTCCTTCCTTCCTGCGTTGGATAGTCCATTAGGACTATCCAACGCAAAAAGGATTTTTTTAAATCGGACCAGTAGTTCCCGAGATTAGCGCGAACAAACAAACAAACAAACACAAACAAACTCTTCAGCTTTATATATTAGTATAAAGTATAGATTCATCCCAAACTAACAACTTACACTGCTGTAACATTCTTCCGCGCTCACTGCTTTTGCTAATATTGCATTTCCTCATGAGCTAAGTTCAATGGTAACTGAGTGCGCTGTTCGTCCCGTTCAGAAAAAAATTAAAAAGAGCTGAGTTGATATAAACTAAGCGCTTGTTAAAATAATGGAAGCAATATGTACGCCTGCGTTAGCTTCCGTTTTCGCAACGTTTTTTGTTACTGCTCTGCTCCTATTGGTCATAGCGGGATGTTATATAGCCTAAAGCCTTCCTGGATTAATAGGCTATCCAACGCAAGATTTTTTCAAATCGGACCAGTAGTTCCTGAGATTAGCGCGCACAAACAAACAAACAAACTCTTCAGCTTTATATATAAGGTATAGATAAGTACTTGTAATGTAAGAGCAGTTGTGGCCTCAGAACCTTTATGTAAATTATTTCATCACCACTGTTCTCAAAACTGGGAAAGAAAAATAGCGTTAGGAAATCGGCATGTCCGACACCAAAAGAGTCTCAAATGCCGAGCATAGACGAAGAGCCAGCCTGTCGATGTTCTACAGGATGCATTTTGGAGAGTGTGCGAGGGAATTACATGATCTAATTCCCCCATCTCCGTTCCATCATCGGAGACACGTTGTACTGCGAGTTTCCACCCTTACGTTGCTCACAACAATCCGATCGAAGCGTTTCGCCTCTTATTTTATACCGCGTATATCGAGGGACTGGCACAATTTGCCAGCGGCGGTGTTTCCGTCGGACTACAATTGCAATGTCTTCAAGGCTATAGTCACAATAAACAGAACTATAGTGAATAGGCTCTTAATAAACTAGCGCGGTTCACCATCAATGATTGCATCATTGCTTACCATCAGGCGGGATTGAGGTTAAGCAATAGTTAATAGGTAGTTTATAAAAAAAGAGCCCGTGTGGCATAAAACTTGGAAGACATGTGACATCTACCAACCCGCACTGGGCCAGCCTAATAGATTACGGCCCACTCCCTCTCACCGAAAGAAGGCCTGCGTGGCAGGAGTCATGTAATGTAATACACTCGTGATGCATAACAACGTCGAGCCACGGGGAGGCTAAGGGATCAGCTATGTATACACATAAAAAAATTAAGCTAAATAATACTATTTTTTTGTTTTTATTTACGGGTGGGTATGCATTTAGGCACCTACCCGCCGCTAGCTGGCGACAGGCGTGTGTGGGACTCGCCCGGCCGGAGCCGGAAATACCCACTAAAACCACTCGGTTACCCTCGAGCCCTGCGTTGAGAGTGACACGGGCTCGGCCCGAAGACCTGACTCCGTGCCACTCTCAGGGCTTACCATCCTACATTTGGCTGGTTTCCGCGCCAAGGGAGGATTACCCGGGTAACGGAGTAATCCTCAGACGTGGTGGCCAGTGCAATGCGCGTGCGGGAGCTACCCACACGCACTGGTCACACTCGGGGGCTAAGGAGACAGGGGTTCGTCCCCCGCCTTCTTCGCCCCGCCCGTCTACGCCGGAGGGGAGCGGCAAGACTATCTTCTTCCCTTTTTTTTTGTATTTTATTTGTTTTGTAATTTTATGGTATTTAGTTGTAAGGTGCGTTTTGTCTGTACGGAATAAAGAATTTTTCTTTTCTTTTCTTTCTTTCTGCCTCCTTCTGCAAGAGGACGGTCTCACAGAAGGAGGCAGCAGCCTCCCATGCACTCTCGCTTTCAACCATGGCTCGAACCATGGTTGCCAGGGAGAGGCGTCCGCCCCCGAGCGCCGCCACGAGGTCGCGGCGCTCTTTTCGCCAGGCCGGGCACTCCACTAAGGTGTGCTCGGCCGTGTCGTCGAGAGAGTCGCAGTGGTGACACCGCGGCGACTCCTCCCGACGGGCGACACGGTGCAGGTAGTTACCGAAGCACCCATGTCCGGTCAGTACCTGCACCAAGCGGTAGTATTTAGCTTAATTGTACTACTTTCCAATTTTGTTCTAGTTCTATGTAATAGGGTGTCTGCGATAGCCTATCAACATCAACCGACTCACCCTACCGCTGCTGGTCATAGACCTCTCCCAGGCTGTGCCACCACACCCTGTTATAGCTTCCGCATCCAGTCTATCCCAGCCACCTTCTTTATTCCGTTCACTTTTTTATATGCTCTGCACTTCAACTGTGAAAATTATCAATCCCAGTGATAATGTTCCATCCTCATTTTAAAGGCATGTAGGTAATGTTGTGCCCATTGCTTCCATTCACAAAAAAAATAGTGCTCTTTGCCGTGTCTGGCAACAATGACCTCTAACCTCTGGACTCAATGGACTCTAAAATGGTGCAATCTTTCATGCGGGTTCTACTAAGACAATGTGGAATGTCTGGCTGAGCCCGCAATTACTGCAGCATTTTTTTTATTATATGTATACTAATATTGTGGTTTCACTTATTTCTACAAAAAAGGTTTATAAGCTTTTTGTAGAACTAAATAACCAAACATGGACACTGTCCGATATAAATTATTAGAATTGAATTTGAATTGTTAAATCATCAAGAAAGAATTCATTTACATAAGATTTTTTTATAAAGTAAATTCAACATTATTTAAGACGTACATTAACAATTTAGAGAAAAAAAGACACTATACAAAAAAAAAAAACAATAATAAATATATAGGGTAAATCACTAACACAAACATGGAGCACGCACAACTAGAAGTGCCATCTACTAAGGTGCGCTCGCTTGACTAATTATGTGCAATGTTCAATGCTTTTTAAAAATTGACATGAGCTTTACGTTTTTAATTTTATTAAGTAATTTATTGTACAATACACTTTTTTACCATAGTTAGTGCGTGGTGAGTAAATTTCATCGTGGAAAGCCTTGGGTGAGGCCTTTATCCAGCAGTGGACCTCTATAGGCTGAAGAAGAAGAAGAATAAGAATTAAAAAAAGAAGAAAATAAATGACATTGAACCTTATTGTTTCCCAATCAGACTGCTGTGCAGTTATCCCAATATGTTACACTTTTTTCTAATTCTAGAATGTTTTTGTACTTCGTTCACACGTTCGTTGCCTTCGGCGTCTAACTGGCCGGTTTTTTGCTCACCAAGTCACCAGTTGTAACGTGACAATTTCGATTGACTATTGATACGAATAGAGTACGATGTCACAGATTTAGAGATCACCACTTTATTATACCAGTTATTGAACATAAGGTACCGTAATAAAAAAGAAATCACATCGCAATCTCATTTCAGCGTCAATCAATGTCAAAAATTTGGCAAAAATATAGGGAAATTGATAATATTTTTCACAAATTAAAACAGATTAAACTGCGAGAGAAATTAATCAGCGTATAAATGTTCTAACTGTTGGGACACAGGCCTCCAATTTTCGAGAGGGACTGGACCAGTGATTGAAGCCATCACGTTATGTATTTTTGAATATTTGGTTGTAGGTCATGCCGGATATTTCACGATGTTTTCCTTCAGGGTAAGAGATGCAACCGCTCTTAAAAAAATGGTCGGTTTAGAAATCAGTTACCTATCAATTAGTTACCAGCACAATTTGTTATTTATACAAAACTAGCAATCCAATGACATAAATATAATATATAAAAACATACCTAGCTAATAATGAGTCTCCACATACATATACACCTACCCACACATAGGTAGGTAGGTAAAAAATAAACAAAAAGTACAAACAAATAAGAATGTGTCTATAAGTAAGAATATATGTATTTGCTACGCTTCTTGTATGTGCAAGTATTAGGTTATGTAAATTTGCGTTCTCCGCAAAACGTGCAGCGTAATTTAAAATGCGGCTAATCTACAAGCTGATACAGCTGCATTTTGGACTAGTTTTGAAATCACAATAATAGACAAAAAGTAACTCAGGTACTCGCAAGGTACTTTTTTACTGTCACTATTAGGTACCAACAATCTACGCATAGTAAACTCTAAACGTTAGTTGTCATTTTTGTTTAAAATACTTAATAAAGAAACTTGCTTCCCCAAAACGTTACTACTTGTATAGCTATAGCTTCTATAGCTTCAACGCAGAGGTCACTTTGAAGACATATTTTGAAAAGTAGACGAGATTTTAAAAAAAGAAAAATATTAAAAGAGCAATGACGTGATACTGTTTTTTTTTTTTTTTTTTGTATAGTGTAGGCACAGATCAAATACATAGTTACTAGAATTTTAAATCGAATAAAACTGACTTTTGATAGTATAACTGCCAAAATGTAAAAATTGTGTCCTGAATAAAGTTATCAGACGATTGAAATAATAGCCCATAATTAATTAATTACTTATTCGTCGTTATTTGCATGTTATTAAAAGTAAAAGTCAATAAACGAAAATAAATTTACTGCCGGATCCGGAAAAATTAATAAGTACCTGTGCTAATATCCGTGAACGGAACCCAGCAGCGCATGTTTTAAGTTTTTTCAACTGTCAACTCAATTATGTAGGAGTATTACCAAATTTTGTTCCCAGAATAAATCTATAGAACTATTACGGAGATAGTAGTTTCTATCAAAAGTCAATGTCAAGGTATATAAGTAGGTAACGATTTCAATTAATCGGTACGCACAGCTGCACATCAAGCTAAACAATTCTAGTTTTAGCTGACCTCGTATTGTACAGGTTTTACGTACAATCGTAAGTCAACTTAGACTGGTTGTAATAGATTGAGGTGTAGTCGTTCCTACAATATTTACAGACACTTTTAAATAAATGAACAGTTAAGTAGGTACTTAATGGTGTCCAGTTTTTGCTAAGTCCCTAACTGTAGTCTGTAATTAATCCTACTATATTACCATACTTAATATTATGAATGCGAAAGTAACTCTGTTTGTCTCACTTTCACGCGTAACGGCTTAACGGATTTAGATAAAATTTGGCACACAGACAGACCTTGACTCGGGTAAGGACAAAGGCTTTTTTATATCCTAAATCGCAGACGCAGTCGCGGGCAACGGCAAGTAAAATTATAAACGTGAAAGTTTGTATGTTTGTTATTCTAACACGGAAAACTACAGAACGGATTCGGATGAAATTTGGCACACAAATGGTTTATAAAGAGATCTAAGCGGAAACGTTTATTTTTTCCATCACGTAATGAAATATAAGTATAACACATAATTAATAATACAAGATTGCTGCGCCACGCGGTTTCACCCACGTAGGTTTCGATATGTTTTTTTTATATGCACAGCTCCTATTGGTCGCAGCGTAATGTTATATAGCCTTAAGCCTTCCTGGATTAATGGGCTATCCAACGCAAAAGGAATTTTTCAAATCGGACCAGTAGTTCCTAAGATTAGCACGTTCAAACAAACAAACAAACTCTTCAGATTTATATATTAGTATATTGATGTAGTAGAAACTGGAGCCTGTACTAGGACTACCTGTGTTACAGGTCTCCAGGCCTTCTGACTATACGGACTTTTCACAAGTACTACAAACTTGTACTAACAAATGACAAAGATTACGGGATACACTATTTACACGAAGTTCAGATCCACTTTAAAATGGATCATAATTATCTTCATCAACAGCCTGGTCCTAAAGCGCTCTACACACCAATGCCGCCCGGCGGCAAATGTCGGCAACATTTTGCCGGCGGGCTAGGTTGGCGGCTTCAGTCATTGCAAGTCGCAAAACTTTGCCGGCAGCATGTCGGCGGCTCGACATCCGAAACTTATTTGGCAGTTAACATACTAGCACGTCACTACAGCTGAAATGTCGCCGGGCAAGTGAGCGCTTGCGTACGCTAGCCGCCGACATGTCGGCGGGCAACACGCGCGGGTCATAGTTGCCGACATGCTTCTTTCAATATAAGCCTCCGGGTTGTGTCGACGGGCTGTGCCGCCGGGCTAGTGCGCCTTATACTTCTAAATTTGAACTTGACACGTTAATTTAATTACATAAATATTCAATCGAAAACCTGCCAAGTTCAAATTTAGTAGTATTAGGCTGTTGATGAAGAAGATTATGATCGATTTTAAAGTGTATCTAAACCTGATATTGGATTGATGTCAACCCTTTTTCAGGCAAACAATTAACCGGAAGGAACGAGGCCCAAAGGGGGCCTCGTTCCTTCCGGGTTAAAAGGTATGTTTTTGGTGGGATTTAATATTCTTCTTTTCTTTATTCTTATTATTCTTCTTATCTCAGCGTTAATCCCAGTCGCATCCGAAGCTTTATCAGCTTTGGAGTCTGGGGTCCGCTTTACCAGTCTAACTGCTGATTTTGGCTAAACTTTGATATTTTCCGTGAAGTGACTGCCGTCTGACCTCCACAACCTAAAGGCGATATCGAAGCTTTGCAGTTAGACCAATTGTTGGACTTTTGAGGGCTCCAACAACCCGTAACGTTTGCCACTAGATGTTCGTATGGCAACCAGGAAAAACGTGCTTTCCGAGGCACGACCAGACCAGTGCAAATATTCATATTCATGCACACAAATATTTGAACTGCACAGCGGCCGCGATCGCTACCGCTACGCTACGGAGACTGTCAAATGGTGAGATTTAATATTATACAGGATAATCTTTATCTATATATTTCCACGGGACCAAAACTTGTGCCTTTGAAACCGCGGGGCGTAGCTAGTAATTATAAAATTTGCATTTTGTGTCTAACATTAATGGTTATCTTCTACGCTCTAATAAGCTGAAGTGTTATACTACCGCATTGTAGACGAAAGTTGATAGTTATACATTGTTCAAACGCTATCGGAGTGATAATTCCAAAACCATGTATACAACGTGTAACAAAAAGGGTATATACATAGGGTTTCAACTCAAAATAAAATACTCAAAAAATTGGTACCAAATTTTCGGTTTCGTGTGTTTCTTAAAATTAAATCATAACAAACGTGGCAGCACACTACATACGTTAATAACTACTCGTTACCCGTCACGTTACTTGCCAAAATCAGATAAATGTCTTCAATATCTCTGTGCGACTAGTATGATAGTAGCCTATCACAGGCGGTGTTTTTCCTCATAACTTCCTAACATAAAGAGATAGGATTAAAAAACCCTTCCAATATCGTTTGATATCATGTAAAGATGCCATGCCTTTGTTATGTATATAGTATATACCCTTTATGTTACACGTTGTATATATGGAATTGTTTCAAACACTCTTTGGATCCTACGCAAGGAGCCTAATGGGTCCTTGGTTAATAGCCAAACCCCTTTTTACAAACGCCATTTCGACCGAAAGACGTCCACTGGTGGGCATAGGCCTCCCCCAAGCACCTCCCCTTCGACCGGTTCCGTTTTTCTCGCATCCTGCGGGTTTATAATATTGTTGATTTATATTTTTTGACATTTATTTAATAAGAAATAGTTCGCCATTTGGTTCTGACATTTTAATTTAAGCAATAATTATGCAGAATTTTATATTGATGATTTATATATTTTGACATTTTAATTATTTTGACTTAGATTTTTTAAAATTTAATTAATAAGAAATAGTTCCACATTTGAGTGTGTAATTTTAATTAGAAACAACAGTTATGCATGATTTTTAAAATATATTCATAGAGGTTAAAATTTTGTTATCATGAGCCAGATGAACACTTCTTATATTTGTGTGCGCTTATTTTGATTTTTTAACAAAATCGTCGGTTTATCTCGTAAGAAGCCTTCCAACCAACTACACTTAAACAAGCCACATTAAAATTTTTGTCTTAGAATTATGGTTCATCTATACTTAATATATAAAGCTGAAGAGTTTGTTTGTTTTTTTGAACGCGCTAATCTCTGGAACTACTGGTCCGATTTGAAAAATTCTTTTCGCGTTGGATATCCTATTAATCCAGGAAGGCTTTAGGCTATATAACATCACGCTGCGACCAATAGGAGCTGGGCATATAAAAAAAACACGGGTGAAACCGCGTGGCGCAGCTATAGTTCATTCGCGTTAAGAAAATAGTGACTCATCACCGACTGCCGGCCAAGCCACGCCCCCTAGCCAATTAAAACGCTAGAAATTAGTAAGGCGAGTTCACAGTGCTCAGTTGAAGTCAGACCTTCGAACTGAACGATTGTGTATTTTGCGTACTACTTGTTTAAAATAAAATTTGGAAAATGGATATCTCACCTATTAAAAAAAATAAAAGTGGATCAATAATACATAGCGGAGAAAGACGCGAAATTTACAATGTTTATAAGTATTTCAAACAGTTTGATTTAAATAAGACTGTGGAGAGCACAGTAATTAAAACTGCAAGTGCATGCGGTGTGTCCGAAAACACTGTTTATAAAATTCTAAAAGAACAAAAAGAAACGAATACGTTGAAATCACCTGTGAAAAAAAGAGCTCGACTATCCACGGTTGATAAATTAGATGAACTATGAAAAATTAGACAAATGTGCAATAAGGAGAAAAGTACACTCTATATATTTAAATAACGAGTATCCAACATTGGACAAAATAATAACACTTTGCGAAGCTGATGAAGATATTCCTGTTTTTAAACGTACTACACTTCACAAAATACTGCACAAGCTTGGTTTGGATTTCAATAAACAAGATAGTAGAACATTGTTAGTGGAAAGAGAAGATATTGTTTTATGGAGGCGAAAATACTTAAGACAAATAAAAGAATTTAGAAACGCTAATAAAACCATTTACTATCTCGACGAAAGGTGGGTAAACGCCGGACACGTAAAAATAAAAGTGTGGTTGTATACAACAATCAAGAGTTAAAGACAAGCTTTCCAAGATGACTTATCAACCGGCCCAAAAGCTCCGACAGGGAAAGGTAAAAGGTTAATTATATTGCACATTGGCAGCGAAAAAGGATTCCTGGAAGATGGTTTACTAGTCTTTGAATCTAAATCTACAAAAGATTATCATGAAGAAATATGGTGAAAGATTCCTTAATTGGTTCAATGGTATCATACGGAAGCTTGAACCAGGAAGTGTGATTGTCATGGATAACGCTCCCTACCATTCGGTAAAAGTTGAAAAAATACCCACGGCCAGTTGGAATAAGCAGCAAATACTAGAGTGGTTGCAAAACAAAGGCATGTCTATGGATATGAGTTATTTGAAAAAAGAATTATTATTGAAAGTCTCCGAAATCGCCCCACAATATAATAAATATTTAGTAGATGAGACTGCTAAAAACAATGGCAGTACAATTCTTCGTCTGCCGCCTTACCATTGTAAATTAAATCCGATTGAAATGGTGTGGGCCCAAATAAAAATTTATATTGCTGCGAATAATACCTACTACATTAAAAATGAGTGACGTAAAAAAAATATTTTATGACGCAATCGCGTTAGTAGAAGCCAATCGGTGGAAGAAATGCTGCGACCACGTGATACGCGAAGAAAATTCCATGTGGGGTTTGGTTGACGTCATGGAACATGCAGAAAATAATTCATTCGTAATAAATGTAACGGGAGAATCTAGCGATACTGATTAGCGATTACTTATTTAAGTACTTAGTTTTAAGACAATTTTGTATTTTTTTTTATTTTAGTACTTATTTTATTACCATTAATCCAAATATGTGTTACTCTACTATTTTAGCGTTTAAGGTGACATTAAAAATTGCCTTAATAGGAATATTTTAACATGTTTAAAATCATTGATACTTTATTATTTTTATATTAAACTTATTTAATATTTTGAAAAAAAAAGTGTTTAATTTTTTCTCCATTATGAATACACCCTTACCCTGCAGTTGCACTGATGAGTCACTATTTTCTTAACGCGAATGAACTATAGTTATAGATATAACATCCGCAATTCATGCGCTTAAAAGTTCTTGTTTTTCAATTTCTCTAAGCGTTATTTCTGAACTTGATTACTACTAAATTCTAAAAATCCGAACGGTCGTTCCATAGACACAAGCATTAACTAATGCTAAAGCTGTAGAGTTTCTTTCTATGAACACTAGTGCATACTTATGTATAAATAAATAGGAACATAATAAACACAGACAACAAATCTCGTACTTCCACAGACATTCCCACGGGAAATCAGAGCAAATAGGCAATTTCCTCTTATTATAAGAATGCTGTCATTAAAGGACAGGAATCTGCAAGGAACTGTCTGTTATAGTGAGAAGTTAACCGAGTCTATAATCAACGCCAGTAATCAACACTATTATGCAGTTAATACAATATTAAACCGACAAGAGGGAGGGAGGTAAACTTGAAAATTGAGGATGTTGGAGTAAATAGAGAAAATTGTACTTCAATAACAAAGCTTGCGGGCCCTGCCATTATTATTTGCAAGGCAGGCGACTAGGATCTCTAGTTGATTCGAACTCCGGACTGTTCGTAATATTGAAGTAAGGACCTATAGTTGAGCCAAATTCGATAAAGAATAGAGTTAAACAAACCGTTGCTAGGCAACGAGTAGTTTACGCCTAAAAGACAGATGTTAACAACCTTTTCTACAAACATGATTTTCATAAAAGTAATAATCCTACTTCCTACTAATTTAAACAGTTTATTTATGTTTAGATATTTATGATTGGCATAGAACGCTTAACCGACTTGAATGAAATATGACACACATATAAGCTAATTTCCCAATAGGTTAATTTTTTTAGTACCTACATATACAATATGTAAAGAAAACCCTGTCCGATCCGTGAAGGTATTGTTAGGTATCGTTAACTGATTCTAATAATGCCTATAAAGCCGGGCTAAACTTAAAAAAAAATCCCCAAAAAAAATAAATATTATTTCGAAAAAGCGAGGTAACTTAATGCATGTGCGGTAGGCAACCCGATAGCCCCGCCCCCCTTCACCCGCGCATACATGCGCGGGTGAAAGGGGGCGGGGCATGCGGCACGTGGTCGCATCGCTATTCGCTCCGCCACAAATGGTGTTGTCAGTTTTTTAAAAATTACTAAATTTCGGGGAAATTGGAATTAATACCCGGGAAAAAAAGATTATTTCAAAATTCATTATTATTGTTACTGTGATGATTATGTAAAATTTTATATTATATTTGGTCAAGTGTTTACCTAACCTTTATTATCCTTATGGGTCGGACAGGGTTTTCTTTACATATTGTATATTACCTATACTTAGACCACACTTAAAATTATTACAATGCATGTTTTATGCAGCTGATTTGAAAGTAATTAAAATACGCAAAATCCGCGAATATGCGAATTCCACAAACTGCGTTTAATACCTCGATTTCATCCATCTTTCTTTTTTTGTAGGGCTATCGCGTAAAATTAATGTCGACTCTTTAATGGTTTTCCAAAATACCAAGTTATTATGCATGTTATTTTAGTGATTCTATTGAAATATGCTGCAACAGGAATTGTTAATAAATAGTTAGCATGTAAAAATCGATAATCATGTAAATAACAGGAGATTTGTAAAACGTGAGTTTTGATAGCCCTAAATTGGTTTGTTTATCTCTATTCCTTATGGAGCTTGGCGAAAATATAGACTCTGGTGATGTAACACGATGCAAATAAAATTGTATAGTTAGGCATTTTTAGTCGCTCGCGACGAGTTTCAGTATTTCGTCATTAATTGCTTATTAAACGGTTTATGGGATCAATAGGCAAAAAAAAAAAACTAGTATGTAAAACGCAATCCGCGCAATCGATAATCCGCGCATAATCCGCATCGAGTCCGCCTTTATACCTATTTGTACGAGAAGTTTAAATAAATAAAAAAATCAGGTTAAAAGGCTAGATTACGTTATAATTACTTAACTATTTACCAATTAGAACTGTGTGTGTATGCTCATCAATCGCGCACGACGCCATTAATCGTGACGAGATGAGCCCCACGATCTGTTACATAGGTATTCGTAAGACGGTCACGACATACAAATTTTTTTTTTTAGATTTCTTATTCACCGTCATTCCTATGTTTAATCACGAGTCTTTAGAAAAATTAAGGAAGCGTTTATGAATGAGGAAACAAAAGCAATAACTTATATTTGTAAATGTAATGTAATTAATTAAAGAACAAGGTGAAGCCTTCTGCCTTGTAGTCTTCATCTTATGTGGTCCAGGAATCGCATCGTATACGATCTGGATAACAAGTATTTTTACTAACTAATCTTCTTCTTGAACTGTAATTCTCATCAGCATTATCATAATCTCAGCGTTAATCCCAGTCGCATCCGTAGCTCTTAAGCTTTGGAGTCTGGGGTCCACTTTACCAGTCTAACTGCTGATATGGCTAAGCTTCGATATTTTCCGTGAAGCGACTACCGTCTGACCCCCACAACCCGAAGGCGATATCGAATCATTGCAGTTAGACCAATTCTTGAACTTTTGAGGGCTCCAACAACCCGTAACGACTGCCATTAGGTGTTTGTATGGCAACCGGGACCAACGGCTTAACGTGCTTTCCGAGGCACGACAAGACCAATCCAATTGGCTTGTATCCTAAAAAATAATTTAATGTCCATCAGATAGGTTTATAAAAAATATTGAACACGTATTTTTTATTTTTTCTTTCATTTAAATACTTAGGAAGATATATTGATTTGAAATGTCGCATGACGTCACGCCGTGGTGCAAAATATACCACGGCGTGATGTAATTAGCCCCCACTCCGTAACTTTGATACGCTATATCTCAGTAGTTTTTGGTAATTTCGACAAAATAAAAAATACGGGTCTAATTTTTTTTTATTATCTATAAGACGGACTAATTATTTTTTTGATTTTCATACCTTGGATACATCCCTATTATTCATATTAATGCATACAAATATTTGCACTGCGCGGGGATCGAACCCGCGCCTCCTTGCGCAGCGGCCGCTTTTGCTACCGCTACGCTACGGAGGCTGTCAAAGAGAGAGAGAGAACTGTAATTCTATTAATGATAAATCCTCTATTTTTATTTACTCTTCAACCTTTTTTATCGTCCCACTGCTGGGTCCAGGTTTCCTCAAGATGTTTTCCTTCACCTTGTAATCAGTCATTGGTGTCTAAGATATACGTAGAAAGTACATATAACTTAGAAAAGTTACATTGGTACTGGCCTGACCTGGAACCGAACTCGCACACTCATACTTGAGTCGTGTTTTAACCACTAGGCCACCACGATATATACTAGATTTATTTATCTACATATATTTATATGTATATACACATTTCTACAGGCAGTAATTTTCTGGAGTGGGGGCCACGTAAAGGAAGACTCAGCATAGGGAGGCCTCCAACAAGCTGGACCGATGACCTGGTGAAGGTCGCGGGAAACCAATGGATGCGGGCAGCACAAGACCTTTGGGGAGGATTTTTTTATTTTTTAAATTCTTTAGTAAGAAATGATGTTTATTATAATACCAATTTTCTAAGGCGATTCAAAATCTTATATTTAAAACACTTTTTATTGTTTTGTTATTAGACACTTTTATACATTAGTAACATAATATATTCTTCCATTTAATATATCAGATTTTTTTTATACAATTTCAGACATTTAATAAAGTTGTGTCTGTTACTACGGTGTTTTCCCGATAGCATAAAACTTAGAGCCATAGCGCGCTAATACGATCTAAATAATAAATTGGATAATAAATCAGATATTAATAGACTGATACTATTTTATTATTATTAGACGTATTTTATTACACATAATACTTATTTTATTTGACAGTCAAAACATCTATTATGTAGCACAATGATGGGTGTGTGTATCTATCATAGGAGTAGGTATATTGTACTGTTTGGTAGTGTGCTTAGGCGGCATAATCATATAGGAATTAAAACCAAGTCAAAAATATATAGTTTGCCGCTGGCACAGTAAGCTAAAAATTTTAAAAACTGAAGTTTCAATAGACTGCATTTATTTTAATTTCAGTCTATTGAAACTTCAGTTTTTAAAATTTTTAAATATACAGTAGGTATACTTATTCCTCCTTCCTTCTTCCTGAGTCCTCGAGTGGAGACCGCGTCTCAGCAAACGTAGCGTAGGACGCCCTTGGGCGAGATGAAGCGACGACATCAAAAAGGTGGCTGGTAGTGGCTGGCGGAGAACTGCTCAGGATCGAGCTTGTTGACGTGCCTTGAAGGAGGCCTATGTCCAGTAGTGGAAGAGTAGGGGCTGATGATGATGATGATACTTATTCCAGCTCGGCTGGGCAGCGTTCGGGAAGCTACGCTACATCTTCTCGTCGTCCAAGATACCATATTGTCTCAAGACTAAAGTCTTTGACCAGTGTATGTTGCCAGTGATGACTTACGGAACTGAAATGTGGTCGCTCACAATGGGCCACATACGAAGGCTCAGAGTCACACAAAGGGCAATGGAAAGAGCTATATGCTCGGAGTTTCACTGCGTGATCGAATCAGAAATGAGGAGATCCGCAGAAGAACCAAAGTCACTGACATAGCTCTTCGAGTCGCTAAACTTAAGTGGCAGTGGGCAGGGCACATTGCTCGTAGAACCGATGGCCGATGGGGCAGTAAGGTTCTGGAATGGCGGCCACGTACTGGAAGACGCAGCGTAGGGAGGCCCCCAACAAGATGGACCGATGACTTGGTGAAGGTCGCGGGTAGCCGATGGATACGGGCAGCTCAAGACCGGTCAGCGTGGAAAGCCTTGGGGGAGGCCTTTGTCCAGCAGTGGACATCTATAGCCTGAAGAAGAAGAAGAAGATACTTATTGCGCTCAATAAAATTAAAATCGGAGCAGAAGTAAACTTAAAAGAATATCAACTCTTAGCCACTATTTCATATATTAAACAACTCAGCTAGATTTTGGACACGGGCCCAATATCCAGCTAACTTAACTGTAAGTAGTAAAGTAAGTCCCTTGTTCACAAAATAAACTAAATTTACAATTAGTTAACTACACCTTATGCTTCCTTTTTCATTATGAAAATGACAGAAGATAAATGTAAGTTTAATCCAGTCAAATTAGTCCTTGCTTAGTCTATATTATCGTATTTTTAGTAGCCATGTTCGTGAACACAATGTACGAATGTGCTGTAAGGCATTTATTTGTTGGGTTAGTCTATTTTATTAACTTGATTGTGCTCTGGCTGTTGAAAGTATGTCATGCTCACTCAAATGTCTCGCTGATGGTGGCGTGTGTGTTGGGTTATTAGGTTCCCTTCAATATGGTTGAGCTGAATGATGCTGATCCATACGTCATGTTCGTGAACGGACGCCGTCAGAGGGGACTGGTCGTCTCTTAGCTGCCACGGCGTATTTTAATTTCTGAATTGATTTTTGTGTGTTTTCCATAATGGACGCTCTCAGCGTACAATATATTTCTGCATCGTTCTCACACGGATGATTTCAAAATGAATGATGTAAACAAATATTTGTAACAATAGCTTAAAAATTTAAAAGAGTGTCCATGGAGTTTCTTGCCCGTTCTTCTCCATAGGTACCTACTCTTTGGAATGGGCGACTAGCTTCATCTTTTGACTGACCGACCTTCTGACAATTCAAAAGTGCCTGTAACTGGTTTATTTGAAATAAATGATTTGATTTGAATCTTTTATCTTCTGAAAAAGTGCACTGAACTTAAATTTAGTTTCGTGTGTGAACAAAGATATTGGTGCCATTGTTTTCCGTCGACGCAGTTAAGAACACATTAGGTGATATGGGTCATCAATCTAAATCATATAGATTTATGGATCTTTGCTTACATGGGTGGGCGTATGACCCCATAAACTTGTGCCTACAAACACAAAATGAGCCTCATTCCTATTCTACCAGCTTGTATACATATACTTTACTAGCGGCCGCCAGCGACTTCGTTCGCGTGGAGTTAGTTATGCTCCGCTCCTTTTAGTCGCAGCATGATGTTATACAGCCTAAAGCCTCCTTGGAATAATGGGCTATCCAACCCAAAAAAAATTTTCAAATCAACCCGTAGTACCTGAGATACCGCGTTCAAAGCAACAAACAAACTCTACAGCTTTATACATATATTAGTATAGATAAGTGCACCTATTAGCTGGAGACTCATCATATTTTACTACAATTTTAAAGCCATAAATTGTCATATTATATTAGAAGATATCATCATTGGACAACCCATCGTACGGCGAGTATCCACCCTTACCTACGTTGTTAACACCACTATTTATTTATTTTATTTTTAAGATAACTGAGATCCACTGTGTTAGTAACAATAATCTTAACCTATGTTAGTAACTAATACCTAATTAATAGAAAATCACACACAAACAGCACACTCCACCACCTCTCAGCATGCTCACTGGTCCCGCAACACATGGAGTTCAGTGAACCTGCCGAGCAGAACGGTGTCAGTTCTGTCGCCAATCATCCTCAGAACGCTATGATCCGAACGAAGCGTTTCGCCTCGTCTTTTTTACAGCATACAATGAGGGACTGGAACAATTTGCCAGCGGCCGTGTTTCCATCTGACTACAATTTAAGTGTCATCAAGGCTAGAGTGAACAGGGTATTAATAAACTAGCGAGTTTTACCATCAACGACAACGTCAAGCACTAGTTTATAATAATATAACAAAAAAAAATGATGTCGATTATATGATGTGTAAAAAGTAGCAGTTTTAATCGACTTTTGTGGCTGACCAAAATGCAACACTCTATCGTGCCTGTTTTAGTAAAGTGGCTTTTCTAGCACTAAAGTGCATTGACAGACTAACAACAAAACAACGCGACAATGTAAACTTAGAAACCATTTACTTAAATAAACATTAGTATCCAGTTACATTTTATATTCCATTGCGTGCAAGGATGTTCTACGATACGCCGCGGCTGCGCAAGAGTGCATGCGCTTTACCTATTAGTATTAAAAATAACAATGTTGTAAACTAGGGCTGTTTTACAAAGATCTTGTGGATAAACATGGTCACATGACTCAGAAATAATGCGCTTCACACATGGGTTGATTACGTCATTTGTAGATAATAACTTTTTTCTTTGCTTATGGCGGATCTGGCAGATGATACACCGTATTTATGTTCAGACTGTTTTACACCAAACAATGAAGCATTGAGCTCATCACCACGCAAAATACAGCATTGTTGCTTTACAACACTAGTGGGATACCAAAAAATGAGGGCGACGAAATTGGGTACATGTGTGTAGTGTAGTCCTAGTGTTGGCATGAAATCACAGGTCAGTATGAAG
Organism: Sesamia nonagrioides; assembly: GCA_017933935.1. NCBI lineage: Eukaryota > Metazoa > Arthropoda > Insecta > Lepidoptera > Noctuidae > Sesamia > Sesamia nonagrioides. Next base: position 226,943 of record JADWQK010001955.1, on the reverse strand, counting down.
AAAAGGTTTTTAGTTGGCAAATAATGAAATTTTGACATAAATATAGGAAACACAAGCAAACCTTTAACATTTTTATTTTTAGATTATCACATTCAAGAATTAAGCAATATCACTCGTTACTGCTTTTTTTTATAAATTATAAACTGGTGCTTGATTGCAATCTCGCCTGAATATGGTAAGCAGTGATGCAATCGTTGATGGTAAAGCGCAATAGTTCATTAAGAGCCTAGAGCCTGCAATCCATTGCTGTGTTTTACGTGCTTTCACTAAATTAATCCGGTACTACAAGCCTCAAAGAGATGCCAGCACAAAGTCACAGGTTTCACTGGAACCGTCGCCTGCCAGAGCCATGGGTTGTTCGATAGATATACCGAGGCGCCTGGACACGGAAGGAACTCGGGTGATATTTAGACGGTAAAAGTCTCATTAGCCCTCCCGCTCCGTCCAGAGCGGAAGAAGTCATTTGTCGGATATTGCTACAAACTCCATAGTAATGTGAATTATGCAAACAAGGAAAGTACTGCACGTTGGAACCACTTGCAGGGCATATTGTGCCCGATTGATAGGGGAGTTGAATAAACCATGGTGTAAGGATGTCTACCCGTCGATGGTATTATGTATAAGCAACGTAATATGTTATGTATAAACCATGTCGGGAACGAGATTATTATCCTGCTCTCCCGACTTGGTTAGAGAAGAATCCTAGGTGAGGTTTTAATAGAGTTAAATCAGACATAATCTTCTGTTTTCTAAGTGTCTTGAACAAATCTATGTATAGTTGAATCATGACTGTAAATAAATACCTCCATTCATTCGTGCAATTATAAAATCTTTGAATAAACTAGAAAAAATACGATAATTACAAAAACTTGACTACCATTCGTTACCTACTTGTAGATTCTTGAAATATGTAGAAATCGTGACGGCAAACATTCAAAAGGCTTCTATGGCGTCATGGCATCAGTGTATTATCATCAAATTATCCTTGGGATGATACCGTGATGATCTCACACGGATCAGGGCTCATTCTTCTTAATCGTGTTGGCAGGTGTTTCCGTAGCGTTATTCATGATGGGTTTTCCCATTATTTACTTCTCAGTAACAGCCCAGGGCCTGGTGGTTAGCAGTCTGATACATCTATGCTTCGTAAAGTACGTATCTGTGTTTAACACCTGATATCTTTCCAGTAGTGTCAGATAGTTCGATGGTCCCATCCGACTGTAATAAGGTAAGAAAGAGTGCACCTGTGTATGCGCACACACTTGTGCACTAATTTAACTCCCGCTTCAGTAACTGGTCGTCATCGAGAATACTTATAATTTAGTGAAGTGACAGCCTCCGCGGCGTAGCGGTAGCGGACGCGGCCGCTGCTCAACGTGGCGCAGGTTCGATCCCCGCACAGTGCAAGTATTTGTATGCATGAATATGAATATTTGCACTGGTCTGGTCGTGCCTCGGTAAGCACGTTAAGCCGTTGGTCCCGGTTGCCATACGAACATCTAGTGGCGGTCGTTAAGGGTTGGTGAAGCCCTCAAAAGTCCAACAATTGATCTAACTGCAATGCTTCGATGTCGCCTTCGGGTTATGGACATGGTCAGACGGCAGTCGCTTCATGGAAAATGTCGAAGTTTAGCCATATGAGCAGTTGGACCGGTAAAAGCGTACCCCAGACTCCAAAGCTTTTTTTATAATTTATAAACCAGCGCTTGACCGCAATCCCGCCTGATGGTAAGCAGCGATGCGATCGTTGATGGTAAAGCGCGCTAGTTTATTAAGAGCCTATTCACTCTAGCCTTGAAGACACTCAAATTGTAGTCCGACGGAAACACCGCCGCCGGCAAGTTGTTCCAGTCCCTTGATGTACGCGGTATAAAGGAGGAGGCGAAACGCTTCGTCCGGATCGTAGTAGTGTTAACAACGTAAGGGTGGAAACTCGCCGTACGACGGGTAGAACGCTGACGGCTGAAAAAGGCTTCGGATGCGACTTGGATTAACGTTATGATGATGATGATGATCGAGAATATTTATAATTTATTGCCGAAATACGGTTTGTAAGATATTAAATATGTGTTGGTCTTGTAGACAGATTAAGTTAGTAGTATACCAGTACGGCGGGCTACTGCGATTTGTCAAATTTAATTAATAGGTTAAAAACTAGTTGCAGTGTACAGATTTGTTTCTATTCAAATATAGGCTATAAAGTGGCTATAAGATCAGCACCTATTACATCAGCACATACTTATTATTTTCGCTTTGTATTTCATGTTATTGTAATTTTTAATAATACACTAGCTTTCCGCCCGCGGCTTCGCCCGCGTGGAGTTCGGTTATATCGGGCTTTTTAGATTTCGCTCGGGAACATCAAATTTTTCCGGGATAAAAGGTAGCCTATGTTCTTTCTCAGGGTCTAAAGATTGTCTGTGCCAAATTTCATCAAAATCGGTTGAGAGGTTTAAGCGGGAAAGCGTAACAGACAGACAGACAGAGTTACTTTCGCATTTATAATATTAGTATGGATTTTGAACTATAGATACTGCTATGTAGCAGTGTAGGGCGCAGTCATACTTTGGCAGATGACAATTATTAAACACTAAATAAGTTTGCAACTGTTTCCAACAATAGGTCTTTGTATAATCTCCTTTATTGATATTAAACTAGGCCTAGCCTTCAAGCAATCATCACGCCATCCCATGGAATAGAAAACTACAGAACTCCACCAGCTACGATGCTTAAATACTCCTTTTAGTGATGGTCTTCAGACAGTCAAGTCCGTGCTTACATAATGCCTGTATTTAGAAATAATTTAACTGGTAAAGTCAACACAGCTCAATCAAAGTGACTTTAGTAAAACATAATATTTAACGAATGCTAAATCGTTTTAATAACTGTCCGCTCAACCGGTTGCTTATTATGATAATAGCTAGTGATGAGTTGCCGATAGACGATAACACCACAATTGCTTTATCTTATATGCCTCTAGCCTTTTTTTACCCGACTACGGCAAAGCAAAAGGAGGGTTATGATTTTGACAGGCTATGTATGTATGTATGTATGTATGTATGTATGTATGTATGTATGTATGTTCATCTGTTCCCTCGTAACTTTTAAACTACTTATTCGAATTCGATAAATGACATATCATTAGAAGCGTCTTAATTGTCTGCTGGTTATAGGCTATATGGAGTTTCACAAAATCTAACGTGGCGCCCTCTAGCGGACAAAATATACAGAGTAAAAAAAAAAGTTAAGATAAATATGCCGTGTTTGGTATCATATGAAAGGGCTTAACTTGTACATTTTGAATATATATATATTACTAGCATTTGCTTGTGACTTTACCTGTATTCATCGGCTGATTGCATATAATTCACATATTTTCGTTCATAGATAGCTTCTTTACTACTTATCAGAATAAGACCACTGCAGAACCATTAGAAGGGCCTTGATATTCTGTTGGTTATGAGCTATAAAGCTTGTCACCAAATTTAGTATTACGCCCTCTAGCGGACAAAAAGTTCTATGTTAATACAAAATTAAAATAAATATACCGTATTTGGTATCATCTAAAAGAGCTTCACGAGTACTTTATGTTTGGACATAATCCCTAGTAATGCTTCGTAGAAATTTGAATGTAAACCAGGGTTTGGTAAACGGAGCGATGGGAGTGGTGAAGGCCTTCGAATGGCCTGCTCTTCGGCGCGATCAGTTGGAACAGGAGAACAGCCAAGCGCTGTTCTCATACAATTTGACGACGCATCCATAAAAGCAGATACTAACGGACTTATCAAAATCGAGCCTTGCCTCACTGAATTTGACGGCTTGAGGTGTTCTGGGCAAATTCAGCGTAAAATGCTCCCGCTGATTCTTTCTTGGGGTTGTACTGTACATAAATTAGAAGGTTGTACTCTAGATAAAAAGATACAGATCTAGGAAAGTCATTTTTTGCTAAAGGACAGGCCTATGTCGCTCTCAGTAGAGTTAAAACCATAGAGGGATTATTTATAAGTGCCTTATCATAATAAATTACTTAAAAATCCACATGGCAGTCGATCGTTAGCAGAATTAGATAGATTAAGAAATCTTCCCAGGTCCTCTTAATATAAGTTTTTTTTTTTTTTTTAATAATTATAAACTAGCGCTTGACTGTAATCCCGCCTGATGGTAAGCAGTGACGCAATCCTTGATGCCTGCGCACTAGTTTATTAAGCCTATTCACTTAAAAAACTTAGGAATAGCAAGGATGACGGCAGTTGAGCCAGGTGATGCAATGTTAAATCCAAGACCAACACGACCAACCATGCTGCGCCAGAGGGAGATTGATCTGGAGACTCTCCACGACCAAACTCCCGACACAACAACATTTGGCGCATCGTACTCGCCACACAACGCAACACAAAGTGCTCAGACGCGTCCTCCGTACGGCTTCACCAGACATCATGCTGGAACACGACGAATCGCTTGGCGGCAAGACTTTGTCTGGTGGGTGGTAACTTCTGCCGGCAGCCGATGTTATGGCCTACCACCGTTAGAAAAACATCCAATCTATTTAGGTATACTAACGGCCTCATCCACTAATTCATGACCCATTCGGTGCCATCGACGCAAATGTGCGTCGCTACTACGAAAAACCGGGAGCTTCATGCGGGAAAACCGTTGCTATACGCGCTACGCTCCAAGCGCTACGAAATAGTAAAATAGGACATCTCTACTTAATACTATACGCCGATACATAAGTCAAAAGAGATGTCGTATGTTAACTACCTAGTTTTTAGTTCGTCAATTTAACTTTTATTAATATTATGCGCCACAAATACACTTTAACACCAAAATAGTACAAATAATAAAAAGTAAAAAAACTAAAACCCAACTACGACAAAAACGACGCTGAAAAAGTATAAAACAAGATTTTCAGAATACTGAACTGAACAAAGTTGCTAATATAGTTGCAAGTAAATGGACACAGTAGACTCTACCAAGATGCCTTCGTTGTAAATTGACAATAATGTCTTACGATACTATTCTGAAGTATGCAATATTCACTATGTAGAGATAAATTTTCATGTTTAAAAAGGCGTAGTCACACGTTACATATACCTACCGTAGCACTTTCATAACGTGTGACTGCGGTTTTCCAAACATGAAAATTTATCTCTAAATAGTGAATATTGCATACTTCAGAATAGTATCGTAAGACATTATTGTCAATTTACAACGAAGGCATCTTGGTAGAGTCTACTGTGTCCATTTACTTGCAACTATATTAGCAACTTTGTTCAGTTCAGTATTCTGTAAATCTTGTTTTATACTTTTTCAGCGTCGTTTTTTGTCGTAGTTGGGTTTTAGTTTTTTAACTTTTTTTCAGACAGGCGATGATCTCAAAGTATGCGATAATGGTGCAAATTCTCTAATTCACAAACTTAACAAATTTTAATTTAAGTGCATCTTTTTCTTTCCATTTCATTAAGGAAAGGATAGAAGATAACATTTAAGATTAATCCTGTCGAATTAAGATACTCCATAGACATTTTTTTTTGGTTCAATTCTTTCCGTTCTTCTGAACGGAAAAGGCAAAGGCATAGTACGCCATACAGCCTAGTCTTCAGTAAATATTCTCTTGAGTAAACTTCTATCCTAACTTATCCTAATTAATCCTAACTTATCCTAGCTTATCCTAAACTTATCCTAACTAATCTAACTCCTTTCGTTTTCCGCGTTTGGACGATAAGGAGCGGTTTAGCGTAAAGACATGATGCGGCCACTATGCTACAATATTTCACTGTTCTTTTTGAATTATTCACTGAATGCACTTTTTACTGCATAAATCATGCGTTTTTATTTAGTAAAAGACACTATAAATAATTTTAAAAGTCCAATGAAAAATGAGCGTGACACTCATCTTGACATTCCCGCCAAACCTCCTTCCATAGACAGTTTCTAGATGCGATTATAAACATGGCGACTAAAAATACGCCAGTTTACGTCAGGAGCGCACTAATTTGATAGGTCTAAACTGACATTTTATCTGCTGTCCTTTTCTTAACAAAATAGAAAGAAAAAGATGCACTGAACTTAAATTTAATTTAGTTCGTGAACAAGAAAATCGCGGCCATTGTCTTATAAGTTTATGCACCGATATCTGCACATAACAACGAAGAAGTAAAGGATTTCTTTGATCTTGTCAATAGTGAATGTAATGGCAATGAGTTACCAGGAATATAGTCATTGAGGACTTTAACGCTATATAATAATAATAGGTATTTATTTCACAAAAAATACATAGCACTTTACACTGTTACATGAATGGAAAGTTTATAATTACTATGCAATAATAGCCTCTATCTTTTAAACTAGGACTCGCCTGTATCTTAAAAGATAGGGTTCAGCCAAATGGATTCTGTAAACAATTTCCATAAGGACACGAGAAAAAAGTGTCAGTGAATTGAACTAACAGGTGTACAAAAGAAGGTAGAAAAAAAAGTAATAACAGAAATGAAATTGAACTTAAAATGATCCCAAGTAACGCAAAAGTGAGAGACAGTAGATATGCATTTTTATATGTTATGTGTGTGTTGGGTGTGTGGAAGTGTGTGTGGGGGTGTGTGTATGTATGTAAGTATGTGTGTGGGTGTGTGTATGTATGTGTGTGAGAAGGTGCGTACTTGATTTGCTATGGTAGATAGGAGAGAAGAACTATACAGCCAATGATATTTTCGGCCATTGAGGCATAAAGCGACATAGGGAACTACCGCCCAATAAGTCTGACGTCACAGTTATATAAAACTTTTATTAAGGTGATACACAATCTCATATATGGAGCACTGCACAAACACCAGGCATCAAAACAAGTCAGGTTTCACTCAAGTGTTCAGACCCTTGAAAATTACACAGAATTTAATAGAGCCTTCTATACTTTGATACATTTAGCATTCATTCAAACAATAAAAGTACATAATAAACTCGATTATATAACTAATCTGAGGTCTTCAGCAATCAAAATATATATGTGTTTTAGCCATTTAACAATTCGCACATACTTTAACAACAGAACATCAATAAAATGTTATGTTTGAATTATTGTAACGGGGCTCAAAACCATTAAAACTTTATTTCCTATATAAGTGCTAGCGTAGTATGTGTCACCTGTGTATCTATTACACACCTAATATTGATCCATTATTCCCCATAGACCCGAAGGTCATGGTTTCGGCAATTCAACAATATCCGCTGCGTTAACGAATACGGTATTTCTGATGTCGCAAATTTTGCTGTATCATTGACGTTCGTCGCAGTGTACTATTTCGACCGTCTCAAAATCATTTACAAAAATCCTGGGGCCTTTTGTGTATAAGCTTTGTCATAAGTGCCTAAGCAAGGTCACGTTGCAGTGTAAAGAGTGGCGAATCCGTGCAGAGGTCAATTGGGGTCATGACCATCCCAAGGTTATCAAAAGAGGCAAATTATGTTGACTGCCACAGTCCCTTGTCCAATTTCTTTTAACATATATTTTAGAAACATACACGTCCGTTTTGTAGTAGTAGCAACTTATAAATTAGTGTTAGTATTTTGGGTCATGTGTCGCATTGTCAATATTGTCATACTACATATGATTAGCTGCAGAGACGAACAGCAGTCGATAATAGAGTTACTGGTTTCTTCAGTTTGAAAGGAACGTGGAAAAATTTCAGTATCGTTATGTGCTATTCAGGCAGCTCCACTTTGCGTGTTTACCAATGTTTCGCACTGTCCATCAGCACATCATTTTCAATGTTCAACACTTTCATGGTTGATTGGTTGTGCTTAAGTAGCTTTTAGGCAGACATATGTATACACGGTATATATGCATATGTATACATAAGTTGTGTTGGCCTAGTGGTTAAAACACCAGCCACTCAAATATAAGTGTGCGGGTTCGATTCCAGGTCAGGCAAGTACCAATGTAACTTTTCTAAGTTATATGTATCAGTTATATGTACTTTCTAAGTATATTTTGGACACCAATGACTGATTACAAGATGAAGGAAAACATCACTTTATGTCTGAAATCGCCAACCCGCATTGAGCAAGCGTGGTGATTACGATTCTTCTCTGTATAAGAGGAGACCTGTGCCCAGCTGTGGGGCAATAAAAAAAATTAAAAAAGGGTTAATGATGATGATGCTTCGTAACATGCTTCTATGACTCGACATCCGAGCTGCGTAGAAGAATTACTACATATAAGAGAATGCCGAATGCGTTCAATTTGCACATAAATATGTTACGTATATTTACATGCCAACAGGTGTAGGGGTTATATTATAGAATCATTTGGAGAAAAAAAAATATATTTTCATATGATTTTTTGCATAACACAGGAGCAACTCATCATATTTGCAACCATTGATTACGTTAATCATCACGCTTCTAATCCCCAATGGGTATGTCAGAGACAAAAAAAAAGTTCATGAAGTGAGAGTTGTACGCATCAAAAAGGCGACGAAGAGGTACACGCAACCCAGCGTTAATCCACCACAAATTCTAGTGAAATAGTCGAGGCATATGTACCCCACAAATGTCACTGTCATAGCCCAGCGGTTTAGCTCTTTGTAGTGGCAGTGGGCGAGGCAGGCAGCACGTAGAGCCAATAGCCGATAGGTTAGAAAGGCTCTTGAAAGGCGACCACGTACCGGCAAGTGCAGCAGCGGACGCCTATCAACTCGGCGGTCGGATGATCTAACTAAAATCGCAGGGAAATACAGGCTGCGTCCAACTGGTCTTTTTGGAAATCCTTGGGAGGCATATTTCTAGCAGTGGACATCCTGGGGCTGACATGGTGATGATGATGATATTATCATGTTGAATAGTTTTATATCCGCCAACTCATACTTCAGGTTCAGTTAAAAACCAGCGTCAGGCACTAGTTGTCTGGCATTTTTACTGAACTGGGCCTTTTTGGCGCAGACGGGGCACACAATCCTGCTAGTTGTCTACATTTTATTTTCACAATTTATTTTATTTTATTGTTACTATTTACTTTTTTAATGATTGTCTTTATCTAATGTATTGTGTGTCTTTTTAATATGTGCTAAATAAATGTAGTTTCTTTCTTTCCACGAAGTCCCATGTAATAAGGTAGTATATAAGGAGGGAGTTACCTGGGACTTAAGTATAACTTACTATGTTGTCAACATCTGGGCAGGAACACTAACTATTATACAAACAACAATTTACTCGACCTGCAAATTAGACCCAAGGCCTCACGCTCACAGCTTCGATAGCAACGACTAGCCTAATGTGCCATTGACATGAACCTAGTAGAAAAATACGAACCTTTTCGCATTACCGTGAAAGTATGCTGAACGTACGTGAACTAGAAGCTCAAGATGTACTAAGATTCAGATTCAATGTCAGTTCCATAGGTTACTGACGACCTTCCAAAAGTTTTTCCCTATCGTGATATAAGCTGCGTCAAATTTGCATAACCTCGCCAGGCAGTTTACTTAATTTATCAATGTTCTTCCTCGTTCTAGCTCATTCGTGATCTCTCAATTATACCAATATAACCATCGCCATAATTGCAGTCAAAACTTTTATTTATTACCTAACTCGTAACTATGTATACAATAGGTAATGTCACTGTGCAGTCAATAACTGTCGAAATAACTTGTTAGATAACATGTATGCGACGCGCTGACAAAAACAATACAATTATTACGTTAACAATCTACTAGTGTCTTTGTCAGCACATCGCATCGCATCACTTGCCCCCACTATCGCTTTGTTTCCGCTAACTCTAATCTGATTATAATAACATTATATAGCCATCCTTAAGACTTAGCTAAGAAATGAGAAAATATTTTTTCGAATACGATTAGTTCCAAAGTTTAATGCATTTAAACAAAAATAAAGTGGTGCGACAGTTAAGCGCGAACAGCGACGGCGGTTCCTCGCGTTGGACTACTCAGCGCCCCAATGGCGCTCGTTCATCAGGCGGAGGTCGCAGAATACCTCCTCCCCGAGTCATGGCCTCTGCCTCTTTTGGTGACTGGGTGGTGTATACCCCCTGTCACGCCTCTTTCGCGTCATAGTGAGACGAGTCTCGAACGATAGACGGGATGATCCACACGATAAGCATCCCAAACAAATCGTGCTTCACTAGGATTGGATTTAGAGTAGCTCCAACCTGATACTACTTCACTGCGTAGAAAAGGACTCCCCAAGGAAGTCAAATATCTACATCAGTGGGTTGTTCCAACTCTTTCTGGAAAGGATTGGACACGGCTATCGTTTTGCCAATAGACGTGACAGCCAATGGCTTAATAGCATCCTGGGGTGTTAGTCGTCATCACCTACTTCTGCAAAGCAGTGATGCTGGCAAAGGATGAGGCGGAGCGCGTGAGGGATCGGGAATCCCAGCGCCCTCATGCCACTAGCCGCCGCAGGAGACGCCCTGGTCGGGAGACGACACTAAACTCCTAGCCACTGTAGGCGAGGGCCTGCGGGCGGTGAGCAGTGGGCAGCTCGGCGCGCGGTAAGGACCAGGCCCGACTCGACGGTGCGTCGTGTTTCACGCGCGCCTCAAAGAGATGTCAGCCCATCGTGACGGGGTCCACGAAGACCGATGCCTCCTGGGTCAGGGTTGCGGGTTGGTTAAACAAGAAACCGTGGCCCTGGTCGTCACACAGGTAAGTGAAGAAAAACGGGTGGGTTTAGTCAGAATAAATATACTACAAATAATAATAATAATATAATAATAATAAGAGATAATAATAATATTTTTTTACATTTTATAAACCAGCGCTTGACCGCAATCCTGCCTGATGGTAAGCAGTGACGCAATCGTTGATGGTAAAGCGCACTAGTTTATTAAGAGCCTATTCACTCTAGCCTTGAAGACGCTCAAATTGTAGTCCGACGGAAACACCGCCGCTGGCAAATTGTTCCAGTCCCTCGATGTACGCGGTATAAAGGAGGAGGCGAAACGCTTCGTCCGGATCGTAGTGGTATTAACAACGTAAGGGTGGAAACCAGCCGTACGACGGGTCGTCCGCTGGTGAAACGAAGATGGGGGAATTAAATCACGCAATTCCCTCGCACACTCTCCGAAATGCATCCTATAGAACACCGAAAGGCTGGCTACTCTACGCCTGTGCTCTAGGCTTTGGAGACCAACTTGAGTTAGATCAGGGTCACCAATCAGCCTCTTTGCACGTCTCTCCACCGAATCCAAAGTGGCCAGGTGACACTTGGCAGCACCTGCCCAAATATGGCTGCAGTACTCCACACACGAACGGACCTGTGCTTTGTATAACATCAGAAGCTGCCCAGGTGTGAAGTACTGCCGGACCTTTGCAATAACGCCAAGTTTCCTGGCAGCCACCTTAGCCTTGGACTCAATGAACCGCCCAAAGTTAAGGTTCGAGGAAATCTCAACTCCCAAAAGCTGCAGGCGGTCGGAACACTCCAAGGACACATTCCGAAAAGTAGGGGCCAAGGTGAACGGGCTCCTTTTGGCGGTGAAAAGACACGCCTGTGTTTTGGCGGCATTGAATGCTACTCAACGTATTTGGATGAAATTTGGCACAAAGATAGTTTATAACCAGGAATAACAACACATAGGATACTTTTATCAAGATATTCCCACGGGACCGAGACGTCCACAACAATTAGGATATCAAATATAAAAAGTGGCCGCCAGACAATCCCAGTCTGGTCGGAGGATCCTCCCTTTTCTATGGATGAGTGAGCTTTACACGCTGCTCTTCATACTCCACAAAGGTATGGCATAAACTGGCCACAAACTCAGTTTCAGCTGGGTAATTACCAGTGATCGGAATAGGTAGAGTGAATGGGGTCATTGGTCGGAAACGTATAGGTATATTATGGACATTCCTCCGTATTTACGAAATTGGTTGATAAAAATATGTATAAATTATATTAAGTCGTAAAACCGTTTGATTTGGCCATACCTTTCATTAGAGGCTAAAAATAAAATGTATGAATGCTTCGATCGGAATTTGTGTTTTTTATTTTTCAACAAGTACATAATAAATTAGTTTAGTTTTGTTACCTTCCTTTGAATGAATTAAGTAGTAATATTGTCACTACAAACATTAACAATATTTACTTGGATCCGGAATTACATTCCGGGAAAATGGCTTATCCACGTTCTTCTTTCTGTGAACATTTATGATACAAGTACCAAAAATATGGGGCTGACATATAAAAGCCCCAAAATAGAAATAGATTAAAAAAAAAAGAAAAAAAGTATCAAAAATCACTCTACCTATTCCGATCTATGGTAATTATGCAAGCCACTGGCAGTAACAATGAATTTTGCCAGTTCAACAACGTTTATTGCATTACTTACGTTGTTGAGCAGAGGAGCCATGGAAAGAAAAGAAAGAAAAAAACTTTTTTTACAAAAAAACAACCGACTTCTAAAAACCACTACAAAGTGAAAAATAACTAATTTCGGAAGTCGGTGTCTTTAGTTTTTGTATATTAGTTTTTGACACCGACTTCCGAAATTAGTTATTTTTCACTTTGTAGTGGTTTTTAGAAGTCGGTTGTTTTTTTGTAAAAAAGTTTTTATTTTACACTTTTTAGTTCTGAAAAGTAGGTACTATGTATTCAGTTACATCCGGTCAGACTGGAAGCTGACGCAAATATAGTTGGGAAATTACGTAATTTTGTTTACTTTAATTTTTACCCGTAATTTTGAAGAATTCTCTCTACTGCCTATGGTCTTCATCATCAGATTTACTGCAGACCCAACCCAATGGGTGCAAAGTTCTCATCAATATAAATGAATTAAAACCAAACACAAAGTAGCTACTACAAACCGTTAAGGATTTCCCGGAACTGGCCTTTGTCTTCATCATCAGTGTTCTTATGACCGTCACAACCCATCTAGGTGTAAAGTTCTTATCAATACAAATTAATCAAGCCCAAACACAAGGTACCTGCTGTGAATTGTTGAGGAGTTCCTTCGACTGTCTCCCGGCTCCATCATCAGATCTACTCCAGACCTTTATCAAATTGTAGTGCTTTAAAATACTTAATGAAAATACTAAGAAATGCACTAATCGCCCCTACGATTTTTGAAAGTTCCCCTTGATTTCTCTGGTCTTCCATCATCAGACCCTGATGTCCTTATCATGGAACCACCTTGGGAATGTCTTCTTTCCAGCAAAAAAAGAATGATCGAAATCGGTTCATAAACGACGAAGTTATGCTCGAACAAACATAAAAAAAAGCATAAGTATATACGGTCGAATTGAGTAACCTCCTCCTTTTTGAAGTCGGTTAAAAATGCATTTGCGTTTTTTTTTGCGATGGGTCAGTACAATCCTTCATAATGATTCAATTTGAAATGGATATTACGGTGTGTTACGCTGTTACGCAATTAGGGCCTGACTGAATTTAAGAAACTCGTTAAAGCCAATGGAAAAACCGTTATTATACATTTTGTATTTGGGATCAACAACATCTCATGCTCTGCAAAATTGGAACAACAACGCAGTAAAAAATAAACACTTACAAAAACGCATTACAGGTATCATCTAATCATACGTTGTTATGATTAATGGCATGCTAAGGAGTACATTCACCAGGCAAATAAATCAACAATATAAGCCGCACATACCAAGGTGACATAAACTAAGTAATACCTACCGATCTTACTACTGTACATGTTTATTCATATTTATTTCTTCTTCACTATTAGGGCCCCCGCAAACTACAAACTTTCTATCGGCCGATAGTTTGATCGAGTTGGTCTGTTAGCGCGCACACTGTACCAACTATACAGTTGGGTTGGTGGTGAGTGCGCAGACTAGACAACTGTCGGCCGACTATTTTCAGTTTCTAAGCTGCCGTTGAAAAGAGCGGTCGCATAATGAAAGTTACTCGTAGTACAATATTGTCCAGAAATATTATATTGTATATATATTGTCCAGAAATATTAAATAGATTCAGTACCATTGGGCAGCGACATAATGAAAAAAAAAATGGACTATCATCCAGCGCCAAACCTCGAAGCGAAATGAACCATCGGAAGAGTCGGCCGACTAAACAATCGATCGCTGTTGCGATCCGCGATTGCGAGGAGCTCCATACTGATATAGCAGTGGGCCGATAGTTTAGTTTGAACGCGGTTGAGAAGCCCATCAAACTTATTTATCGGCCGATAGTCCGATACCGAATCGTTGTAGAATGCGATCGTGCGAACTTGCATTTACCATCTTCATATTGATTATAAGCCCGACCAAATTATCGGCCGATAGAAAGTTTGTAGTGTGCGGGGGGTCTTAAGATTCTAATTTCAAACCGTTACGTTGCACTGCCCACTAAGTTGCATGATAATAGTTTTATTTTAAAGTTGTTTATTAGGTTCTACACTAGTCCTAAGTGTCAGCTTGGGCGCCATCTGACAGAATTATGTGCAATAATATTGCTAACAAGTAGAAGGGGGATAGAGGTATAATCGTATTTCGCCACGTGGGTAGTCGGGCGACAAATAGGAGACGCCACGATAACTCAGGAGAAGTACCATGGATTATGGACATTATAATATTCCTTATATGAATCTTCGAACAATAATATAAATTGCGGATTCATAGTTTTGTTTGCTGAATAAGGTTTTTTGCTTCTATGTTCGTTTTTTATTTACGAATGTATTTTAATGCCCACTGTGCTATCGATTTGGAAATTATGTACTTATATCCTTTAATCACGAAGAGTTGTTTATAGTGCAACGTGTTAACGGTCTCGCAGATAAGCGCGACGAGACTATGCGACGCAATTTTGGTAGAATGATTGCCATGAAGTTATCATAGAAGCTTTTGGACCAGTCACCCTGCCACGACGCGTCTGCCTGCGGGAGTCTTTAGTCGTAGTAATTTTCTCTTCAATATTTGAACATCGACTAAATATTCAGTTTTTGAGACTTGAGAGACAAATGAACATTGTCGCAGACACATCAAACGATTGATGATTGAAATCGATTCAGTTGCTTATTCTGAATAAACTATATTCAGGTTTAGTATAATGATAAAATAACGTTGTATATACTCTGGTGACAGAAAGTGAAGTATTAGTAATACCGCCCCATCTTTACAGAACCATAAAAACGACACTAGCGCACATATGCGCACAATGAAGTGTTATAAAACTTGAAGCTTTTATTCATCCCATTGTATAAAATTCCAATGTCAATCGCGCGAGTCAGCTATAAAAAATATATAATTTAAAATTATGGACTCCTTCGTATCGGGCGAGTAGGTAAATACATTTGCGTATCAATTAAGTTACTCCATAGACAGTTTAGACACAGTAGACAGAGAACAGTAGATTATCTAAGGCCGCCCGCAGAGTTATTTGCCTACTCTTGCGTTGAACCCTAGGGTTGTCACTTTGATCTAAATTTATGGAATAAAAAGCATATTATGATTGAATATTTTACCAATTTATAAATTTAGTAAAAATAAAAAGCCTTTATTCACATAACATTTATTATATTAAGTTACAAATTTGATACCGACAAAATTTTTAAGACTAGGTACTTAAGTGTAACACTAAATTATATTCTAAAGCTCGTAAATAATGATAAATTTTAAGTGATGTGTGATATGGGAAATCGATATAACTGGTTCTTATCAGAGAAGATTGTAAGTGATGAGTACTTAAATGTAACACTAACACAATAATATTCACAAGCTTATAACTAATGCTTAAATGATATAAAACATGAGAACGTAAACAATAAATATGTAGTTCTTATGAAAAAGTAGACATTAGTAAAGCTAAGATTATGTATGGGTAGCGAATATTTAACAAATGATACCTTACTTTAATAAAACCGCAAAACCTTTTTAGCCTCATTAGTTTCTGAGGTACAATTATAATGATTGTTTATATGGGTACTGTGTTATGTTTGTTTATATAATCGGATAGCATCAGCTAGCTCAAATGCAACAAAGGTTATAATGTTATAAATAAAATTCTACGCAACCCTAAGCGTCAGTCAGTCACATTTTACTATAATTTTATTAACTTAATATTATGATTAAGACGCCATATTTGGATCAAACAACACATAAGACAATAGAAAAAAATTAATAGTCATTTGCAATATTGATTATTGTGAAATTGCCCTTATTACACTATACGCGACAAATACGTTTACTTAAAAGATATTTCGTACTCAATACTCTGTTTTATAGTAAAACTGGGCCTCTTAAAATAAACTTAACTTTAAGCGTAGTATTCAGGAAGTAAATCTGAGAATACAATTATATGGAAAAATGCGACTCGGGTACGCTCTTAATAAAGCAAATAAACTGTGAAACAAACAATACATATATCACATTTTCTAATAAGATTTAAGTTGTACTTACATTTCTGGTTCAGTAGTAAGTATGAAGAATGATAAGTCCGGATTTGCGAAATCATTATTGAGGCACCCGAAAACACTACAATATTTTTTCCCCCTTTTGAAGTCATGATACTCGTAATAATTAATATTATGGTAAGTGGCCGGCGAGAATTGACGAACGCGAGCGGTCATGTAATTTACGCACGTGCTCACAGTCACGCGGCACAGCCCGTATTGCCACCATCCTATACCATCCTATATTATGCCAGCGTGTGCGTGAAATCACGTACCGACACGGCGCTCGGCGCGTACGCATACATTCAAACCGAGAGCGGCTCGTTTATATGAAGATGTTTTACTGTTCTCTGTCTATTGTGGTTTAGACGCGATTAAAAACATGACGACTAAAAATTAATATGACAGGTCTACACTGACATTTTATCTTCTGTCCTTTTCTTAATGAAATTGAGAGAAAAAGATGCACTGAACTTAAATTTAATTTAGTTTGTGAACAAGAGAATCGGGGCCAGTATCTATATCTATACTAATATATAAAGCTGAAGAGTTTGTTTGTTTGTTTGAACGAGCTAATCTCAGGAACTACTGGGCCTGTAGCCAATGTAACATCGCTTCGTAGCGAAGCGAAATCAAATACCAAACCAACCAATAACGAAAACGATTGATCACGTGACGCGAGAAATCACGTGGTCAATCGTTCCCGCCATTGGTTGGTTTGATATTCGATTTCGCTTCGCTACGAAGCGATGTTACATTGGCTACAGGGGCTGGTCGGATTTGAAAAATTTTGCTTTGGATAGCCCATTAATCCAGGAAGGCTTTAAGCTATATAACATCGCTGCGACGAATAGGAGCGGAGCATAACTAAACGAAGTCGCTGGCGGCCGCGAGTAATAATAAATTAATTGCCCAAAAATATCATACACGAGCCAACGAAAACTTGTATTACTAATAATAACTTTTCAAATGAGAGAGATGATTTTAATAGATAGGTGGAGTAAGTCGAAAATAATTGAACAGTTCCGCATTCTATTGACCTTGTACTCTGTACTTGTACACTTACGTAATTGAGATGGAGAGCATGCCTGCGCCTGCGCAAGTTAGATGACATACTTAGTTGGAGTATAACATGTTATTAATGGACAGAACTGGGACAAGATGGAGTGTAATTTATGATCCATGGGTACGTGTAGATAATCTTGGGAATTATTTGAGTAAATCGCGATAACAGCAGTACAAAGCTTTAATTTTTCGTACGGGGTAGGTTAACTTGAAAGATTTATGGCTAAAAATGTTTTTTTTTTTTTAATTATAAACTAGCGCTTGACTGTAGTCCCGCCTGATGGTGAACAGTGATGCAATCTTTGATGGTAAAGCGCGCTAGTTTATTAAGCCCAATCACTTAAAAAATCTTAGTGAATAGGAAGGAAGACGGCAGTTGAGCGAGGTGGTGCAACGTTAAACCCAACAACACGACCAACGATGCTGCGCCAGAGGGAGATAGATGTGGAGACCCTCCACAACCAAACTCCCGACACAACAACATTTGACGCATCGTACCCGGCACACATCGCAACACAACTGCTCAGACCCGTCCTCCGTACGGCTTCATCAGACATCATTAATTTTTTTATTGTAAAACTAGCGGCCGCCAGCGACTTCGTTCGCGTGGAGTTAGTTATGCTCCGCTCCTATTGGTTGCAGTTACCGGAACACGACGAATCGCTTGGCGGCAAGGCTTTGTCTGGTGGGTGGTAACTTCTGCCGGCAGCCGATGTTATGGCCTACCACCGAGAAAAATATATATATGATATAGTTATGTTATAGTTATGCACGCCATTGTGTGCACCAAGATTATAAACTACGTAAAAACTGTATACGCAGATCACTACGACGGCGCCGTGTGTGCGCAAGATTGTGCTACTCCGCCCGTGACTGTATTTATGTATGTACAGACTAGGGATGTAACGGAGGTAATTATATCGGAACCGGAGCCGGAGTCGAGAGTTTTTAAATTTGATGTATTGGAGTCGGAACCGGAGGCGGAGGCAGGGTCAGAAGTGGTAGGAGAGAGGGTTTTTTATTTATCCACAAAAAACACAGAAGTGGTGTAGGAGAGAGTTTTTTTATTTAACCACAAAAAACATTATTCAGTCAACTTTTGCATTTAATTTTTTTATTGTAAAACTAGCGGCCGCCAGCGACTTCGTTCGCGTGGAGTTAGTTATGCTCCGCTGCTATTGGTTGCAGCGTGCCTATAGCCTAAAGCCTTCCTGGATTAATGGGCTATCCAACCCAAAAAGAATTTTCAAATCGGACCAGTAGTTCCTGAGATTAGCGCGTTCAAACAAACAAACAAACTCAGCAGCTTTATATATTAGTATAGATTAAGTAGAAAAGACCATCGCGCGGGCGTATGGTACACGGTATCCGGTATAATATTCTAGTTTCTACCCAGCTGCATTCGGGAGCTGGGCCTCGTTTTCGGTAAGGTGTTTTGCAAGGCAGTTTGGACCGGCCACTGCGAGCTCAAAGAACATTCGGGAATTACAGCTCAATTTATTGTATTTGTATTAAATACCTACTAGCTTTCCGCTAGCAGCTTCGTCCGCGTGGAATTCGGTTAAATCGTGCTTTTTAGATTTCCCTCGGGAATATCAACTTTTTCAATACAAGGTAGCCTATGTCCTTTCTCAGGGTCTAAAGATTGACTGTGCTAAATTTCATCGAAATCGGTTGAGAGGTTTAAGCGGGAAAGCGTAACAGACAGACAGACAGACAGAGTTACTTTCACATTTTCCAAAATTAGTATGGATTTATACTACATACTAGCTTTCCTCCCGCGGCTTCGCCCGCGTGGAGTTCGGTTATGTCGTGCTTTTTAGATTTACCGAGGGAACATCAATTTTTTCCGGGATAAAAGGTAGCCTATGTTCTTTCTCAGGGTCTAAAGATTGTCTGTGCCAAATTTCATCAAAATCGGTTGAGAGGTTTAAGCGGGAAAGCGTAACAGACAGACAGACGGACAGACAGACAGACAGTTACTTTCGCATTTATAATATTAGTATGGATTAGGGCGCACCTATAGAAGCCTCTCCCTCATACAGAGAAGTATTCAGCATAATCACCCGCTTGCTCAATGCGGGTTGCCGATTTCAGACTTAAAGTCCAGGTTTCCTCAAGATGTTTTCATTCACCTTATAATGACAAATATTAATTACTAGCTTTCCGCCCGCGGCTTTGCCCGCGTTGAATTCGGTTATATCGCGCTTTTTAGATTTCCCTCGGGAACATCATTTTTTTCCGGGATAAAAGGTAGCCTATGTTCTTTCTCAGGGTCTAAAGATTGTCTGTGCCAAATTTCATCAAAATCGGTTGAGAGGTTTAAGCGGGAAAGCGTAACAGACAGACAGACGGACAGACAGACAGACAGAGTTACTTTCGCATTTATAATATTAGTATGGATTAGGGCGCACCTTTAAAAGCCTCTCCCTCATACAGAGAAGTATTCAGCATAATCACCCGCTTGCTCAATGCGGGTTGCCGATTTCAGACTTAAAGTCCAGGTTTCCTCAAGATGTTTTCATTCACCTTATAATGACAAATATTAATTACTAGCTTTCCGCCCGCGGCTTTGCCCGCGTTGAATTCGGTTATATCGCGCTTTTTAGATTTCCCTCGGGAACATCATTTTTTTCCGGGATAAAAGGTAGCCTATGTTCTTTCTCAGGGTCTAAAGATTGTCTGTGCCAAATTTCATCAAAATCGGTTGAGAGGTTTAAGCGGGAAAGCGTAACAGACAGACAGAGTTACTTTCGCATTTATAATATCAGTATGGATTAAACACAAACTGTGAAAAAAAATGGCATGTTTCAAAATGAACAAGAAAGTAAATGAAGTTAATTAAAACCCAAAGTAGCATATTATATAACACTAGCTTTCCGCCCGCGGCTTCGCCCGCGTGGAGTTCGGTTATATCGCGCTTTTTAGATTTCCCTCGGGAATATCAAATTTTTCCGGGATAAAAGGTAGCCTATGTTCTTTCTCAGGGTCTAAAGATTGTCTGTGCCAAACTTCATCAAAATCGGTTGAGAGGTCTAAGCGGGAAAGCGTAACAGACAGACAGACAGACATACAGACAGACAGCCAGACAGACAGACAGACAGACAGACCGACAGAAAGGCAGACAGAATTACTTTCGCATTTATAATATTAGTATGGATTAAATGAACAAAAACTTGAAACAAATTAAATAAAATGTCTGCTGAAGTCCAAGCTTCGTAACATCTCTGGTACAGACGACAGCACATCAAGCTATTTTTCAGATTTCCTTACTAGATTTTCAACTTTATCTCTGAAGCATTAAGGCTCAAGGTTGATTAGGAATATCTGACAATTTCGGGTAGCTTGACCTGCTTTCGTCGGTATATTAGAACATTTACGCGCATAAATGTACCTACGTGTCAAGAAAATCATATTATTTTTACTCACTTATAAATGGAAGCAATTTTTAATTAGCAGATACAAAGAACGAGTTTTATATTCTAACCCCTTCAAATGACGTAATGGTAATACCTATAAAGATATCTAAATCTCCTTTATATGCACAACGAGCAGTATCAGCCCATGATATTTGCGAGTGACAGCTGAAACACATGCCTCCTCTCTACTATTCATTACTATTGACACACACATGGCCTGCTGTTGATCCCTTGGATCCATTGGTAGAAGTCAGTTGTCTTCAAATTTTTAGATTTTTGTTTTCATTTGTGGTTTTGAGAGCAGCAATGATGAAATTTTTACATTAAGTAAAATACTTGCCTGGACAAGTTTATGAGGAGTAAGGTTTAAAGTTCACTCATCCTACATAGAAAGATCGATCAGATTGGTGTTGTGTATGGCAGGCGACTGCCTAACCGTTGATGTCGGGGTGTTGTATGTATGTATGCTATTTTTTTTTATTACTTATAAACTAGTGCTTGACTGCAATCCCGCCTGATGGTAAGCAGTGATGCAATCGTTGATGGTAAAGCTCACTAGTTTAGTACGCTCTCAATTAATTTGTTATTTGTGATATACAACAATCTTCTGCTCTCGCTCTTATTTATTTTTTATTTATTTAAATAATTATAAACTAGTGCTTGACTGCAATCCCGCCTGATGGTAAGCAGTGATGCAATCGTTGATGGTAAAGCGCACTAGTTTAGTACGCTCTCAATTAATTTGTTATTTGTGATATACAACAATCTTCTGCTCTCGCTCTTATTTATTTTTTATTTATTTAAATAATTATAAACTAGTGCTTGACTGCAATCCCGCCTGATGATAAGCAGTGATGCAATCGTTGATGGTAAAGCGCACTAGTTTAGTACGCTCTCAATTAATTTGTTATTTGTGATATACAACAATCTTCTGCTCTCGCTCTTATTTATTTTTTATTTATTTAAATAATTATAAACTAGTGCTTGACTGCAATCCCGCCTGATGGTAAGCAGTGATGCAATCGTTGATGGTAAAGCGCACTAGTTTAGTACGCTCTCAATTAATTTGTTATTTGTGATATACAACAATCTTCTGCTCTCGCTCTTATTTATTTTTATTTATTTAAATAATTATAAACTAGTGCTTGACTGCAATCCCGCCTGATGATAAGCAGTGATGCAATCGTTGATGGTAAAGCGCACTAGTTTAGTACGCTCTCAATTAATTGTTATTTGTGATATACAACAATCTTCTGCTCTCGCTCTTATTTATTTTTTATTTATTTAAATAATTATAAACTAGTGCTTGACTGCAATCCCGCCTGATGGTAAGCAGTGATGCAATCGTTGATGGTAAAGCGCACTAGTTTATTAAGCCTATTCACTTAAAAAATAGGAAGGATGACGGCAGTTGAGCGAGGTGATGCAATGTTAATAAACCCAAGATCAACACGACCAACGATGCTGCGCCAGAGGGAGATTGATCTGGAGACTCTCCACGACCAAACTCCCG
The DNA here is from genome assembly GCA_017933935.1 of Sesamia nonagrioides. NCBI lineage: Eukaryota > Metazoa > Arthropoda > Insecta > Lepidoptera > Noctuidae > Sesamia > Sesamia nonagrioides. Next base: position 204,577 of record JADWQK010001955.1, on the reverse strand, counting down.
ACACAACAACATTTGGCGCATCGTACCCGGCACACATCGCGACACAGCTGCTCAGACCCGTCCTCCGTACGGCTTCACCAGACATCATGCCGGAACACGACGAATCGCTTGGCGGCAAGACAATTGCGAAATATACTGTGCGTTACGTCATTTATGGATATCTCTGCAAGTGGTATGTTTAGCTACGTTTACCTTGGTTGAACTGTGTATAGGTGATCATATTTATACATGGAAAAGTATCTGATTTAGGTCCAAAAATTGATCCCGGACGTCAGTCAGCAAAAGTCGTCAGAAGCCCAAATTTCTGCAACAGTTCAGACATTTGGGCAACATCAGATGGCAATCCCCGTAATTGAAAACATTCAAAATCTGCATGATTTAGTTCCCCATCTGCGTTCTACCATGTGTGTCGCACGGCGAGTTTCCACCCTTACGTCCTTAACACGTTTCGCCGCCTCTTTCAAACCGCGTACACCGAGGGACTGTAACAATTTGTCAGCGGCGGTGTTTCCGTCGGACTACAATTTGAGTGTCTGCAAAGCTAGAGTGAATAGGCTCTTAATAAACTAGTGCGCTTTACCGTCATCGATTGCGTCACTGTTTACCATCAGGCGGGATTGCGGTCAAGCGCTAGTTTATAATTAATAATAAAAAAAAGTTTTGGAAAATAGTTTGTTCTTAAAATTACGTTCTCACTGGTTCAGTATAGCTTGATGAATGTTGGGTTACCTACTAGAGGACCTTATAACATATCTCTCGTTTTAACCTAACTCACTGTGTGTTAGATACACCGTATATTAGTAATATTACTGGACACAGACATAGATCCAGTAGGAAGCGAGTCAGTTGCGGTCACCGCATATCTAATACCGAATACCTACGTAATGCTGGCATGTGGTATCAATTCTCGTAACACATTACGTGCGCGCGATATACAATACAATAGACACTATTATCATACAAGTTTAGGAGACCCTCTGCAAGTAAGCTCGACAATTTATTCTTTGATTATTGCCTTCTAAAAATTGTTTTTGTTCCTGCTAATGTCAAGTATTTTTTTTTATTAAATCTGCATTTGTATAGGCAGACGTTACAGTATTGTCTTTTAATGAAGCAGTTACGATAAAATAAAATCTAAATGCTCTAGACCTCGGCCACGCCCGATTGAAAGCGATAGATGAAGACGATCTATGATGGAACAAGCAGATAAGATGAGATAAATATGTCTGCTAACTCGTGCTTTATTTATTTTTTTAAATAATAACTTTGGTAGGTACAGATGACAGCACATCAAGCTACTACAATCTGTCAGATTTCTTTATTAGATTTAAGCTTTATCTCTAAAGATTATGGCTCAAGGTTGATTGGGAATATTTGACGGTTTCGGGTAGCTTGACCAGTATGCCTAGTATGAATTTTCATTACGAGACTCGATCCTCGATATCGAGCGCGTTCGGCGCCCTCATTGTTTGAGAGTTTTTATAACCTTGAAGCGGGCCAATCGATGAGTCAAACGTGGTCGATATCGACGATCGAGTTTAGTAATGAAAACTCATACTAGGCCTACTGTTGTCGTGCGTACCTACCGTCACCAACAATAATCAGTTCTATTTATTATTTATTTATTTATTTTATTATTTATGTACACACAATACAATACATAAAAATACGACAAAATTAAGATGTGAGTACAAAGGTGCTGCTTATTTCTTAACCCCTTCGGACCCTGAGTCCATTTCAATGGACACAACTTATTATTGCGTGTAATATGAAACAAAATAATAAAAATGCTAGTGTAAATATTTGATTGTACGGGTGACTTACCGAGAAACGTTACTATAAACAAAACACAATCGTATGTTTTGTGGGTGGGATGAAATAATTAGTCAAGTGTTGACATTCGCCATGGATTCACACAAAGCAAGTAAGTCTTTCGTTTTATTTTATTTACTCTATAACGATTTAATCGATTCCTTAGATATTTTTTATTTTGTATAGTTGATCGTATTTACTAAGATGTTTATTTGCAAAAATTACAAACTATGTAGTTTTTGCCCTAAAATATTGCAGATGAAGCTATGTCCATCTCAGTGGACATAGGGTCACAATTGTTGTAGAATGTTCGTATTTATGATAAGTGTGTACTGCATTATACAATATGTAAAGAAAACCCTGTCCGACCCGTAAGGATAGTAAAGGTCAGGTAAACACTTGACCAAATATAATATCAAATTTTACTTAATCATCATAGAAACAATACTAATGAATTTTGAAATAATCCTTTTGTCCTGGGAATTAATTCCAATTTCCCCGAAATTTGATAATTTTTAAAAAAGTGACAACACCGGTATTATTATAAGCGAATAGCGACGCGACCACGTCACAGGTGCCGCGTGCCCTTCCCCCCGCCGCCCGCGGAAAGTGTTGCATACAGCACATGTATTAAGTTACCTCTTTTTGCGAAATAATATTTATTTTTTTAGGGGGATTTTTTTTTTAAGTTTAGCCTGTCTTTGTACCCATTAGTAGAATCAGTTATCGATACCTAACAATAACTTCACGGATCGGACAGGGTTTTCTTTACATATTGTATATGTAATTTTTATTTATTTTTAGGTTTTGATCTATCCAAAAGACAAGATGTGAATAATATACTGCATTTATTAGAAAACGGGACCATATCGGATATTGACGAAGAAAGTGACGATGAAATTGTACAGGTAATACCAGAAAAAAATGTTTGTGTGGGTAGTAATATAACATTACCAACCGAAAGCGTGATAGCTGAACATTCTGAAGAGGAGGAAGATATAATAGAGGAAGAAGACTTAGAAGAGGAAGAACCAAGACCCGAATCAAGTGGTAAGCCCAAAATTGAATTAAGTTGGAGAAAACATTTACAGTTCGAATCACCACAATTCAGTTGGTCAACTCCACCACCTTCAGATATAGATTCACCTTGCGCTCCAATCGATTATTTTTCCAAATATATATCAGAGTCCCTAATTGAAGATTTTACGTTCAATACAAATTTATATGCGGTGAGAAATGAAGTCTGTAATTTCAAGCCGTGTACTTCAACAGAAATGAAAATATTTTTGGGCCTTCATATCATAATGGGTAACCTGAAGTTTCCTCGTCTTCGTTTGTATTGGGATTCCAGTTTAGACATGAAAATATTTTTAGAGAATATGGCTAGAGATAGATTTTTTCAGATGAGAAATAATTTTCATGTCATTGATAATAATTCTATTCCACAAAATAACACTGATCGTTTTATCAAAGTCCGTCCTTTATGATTCAGTTAGAAAACGATGTCTAGAACTAAAGTTAGAGCAAATATTGAGCGTTGACGAACAAATTGTACCTTTTCGAGGAAAACTTGAAGTCAAACAATATGTCAAAGGAAAACCACAGCCATGGGGTGTAAAGACATTTATGATTTGCGGTAAGAGTGGATTAGTTTATGATTTTATCATTTATCAAGGCGCAACTACAAATCTAGATAAAAATGACGTTTTGAAATATGGCACATCTGCTGCTTATGTAAACGTCTTGTCAAAAAGAATAAATGGGTCTGGTCACTAACTCTTTTTTGACAATTATTTTTCCAATTATGTTTTACTGAAGGATCTTCGCAATGGGGAAATTTATGCAGGAGGAACGATCAGAATAAACCGTTTTGGAAAACCACCACTCATAACCGACAAGGAAGGATCAAAAAAAGATAGGGGATATACCGATCAAGTTACAAATAATACCAAAGATGTGGTTGTTATCAAGTGGATGGATAAGAAAGGTGTACTTGCTTCAAATTTTCTTGGAATAGGAAACAGAGATGAAGTTCGACGATGGAATAAAATAGGTAAGAAATACGAAACTATACCGCGCCCTGAACTTGTGCAATTATACAACAATGGTATGGGTGGTGTAGATAAAACTGATCATCTGATTACTTTGTATCGTATCTTTATTAGATCAAAAAAATGGACATTGCCTATGATATTTCATGCCATTGACTTAGCACTAACCAATAGCTGGCTAGAATACAAAGAAGATTGCAAAACTTGTAATATACCAAGTACAGACGTTTTAGATCTGTTGCACTTTCGGCAGCGTGTTGCAGAGGCTCTAATAAAATGGGGCATCCACTTCCTAGTAGAAAAAGAGGACGGCCAGCATCTGGTGGTAGCAGTCCAGTAAATGTACCAGTTTCTCAAAAACGTCACAGATTCAGAACTAAAATAAGACCAGCGAGCGAAATCCAGTACGACACTGTCGATCATCTGCCAGAATATGACAAGAAAAAAGAAGCTACAAGATGTAAAAATCCAGGATGTAAAGGAAAGACGCATGTTTACTGCCTGAAATGTGAAATACATCTATGTTTTACTAGTGAGCGAAATTGCTTTCGAAATTTTCATCAAAAATAAGAATAATCCTAATAGTGTATAGTATTAAACAATAAATAAATCATTATAATAATATTATATAGTTTTACTTACTTACTTCAAAATAGAAATACATATAATTTATTTATTAAATACGTATTAACACAACACTCTAAACCTCATGTCCACTCAAGTGGACATCAAAATATCCAAAAAACTAAAAACAATAAATTGAATATTTATACTAAAATCCCTTAACTGTAGTTCTAACTCACAGAAAAACCTTAAAAATATTTTTATTTAGGCTTTATATAAATTCAGGTCCGACGGGGTTAAGAAATTTCTTCCAGCAAACCTGCGAAAGGAGAAGTAAAACAGTAATGTAGACAATAGTGTGTAAGAACAAGAAGGAAATAGAATATGACTATGATAAGTATAAAAGTAATAACATTAAATATACCTAAAGTAATAATATTAAACATAAAACCAAAACACAACAATATTACAAAACAAAAAAACACGAACAAAATACCTATACTTAAATAAATAGGTACATAATACTAAAATATATAATAAACAAATTCTCACAAAATAGAGGAAAGGTAATGAATGCTCTTTTAATCGACGTTTAAATATAGAAATAGTGTTTAAATCACGAATGTTAGGCGGAATCGAATTCCACAATCTTACAGCATGTACAGAGAAGGAATAGAAATAGTAAATCGTTTTATGAGGATGAGATTTAAGGATGGATCTTAGGTGTGATCTACAGAGTGCCCCACCAGAGCGCGCGTAAGAAAAACGCTCACGCAGGTAGGAAGGATAAGACGGGTTGTGTAAGATGTTGAAGAGGAGACATAAAATCCTAGTATTCCTGCTAAGGCGGATTGGGAGCCACTTGAGTTCCTTGCGAAGGTGAGAAACATGGTCATACTTACGAAGACCGAAAACAAAGCGAATGCACATCAATCATGGATTTATGATGTAATTTTCGCTACAAACGGATAGAGTAACTGGCTATTATCACTGTATATGAACAATGGGCAATGGGCTAACGGTGATAAGCCCACTGTTCATAAACTGTGATAATAGCGCAGTAGAGCTGGTGAGCCCTTACAGCAATAAGCCAATCCTTGTAATTCAAAACGATCAAAATCAATAAATGTAGTTGAACTGTCAAAATAAAACCCATTGCTATAGATGCCGTGTTGAATAGTGATGTTTTAAATTTTAATATTATTTGACCACTATCCATAAGAAGTCATGGTGGCCTAATAGTTAAAACACCAGTCTCTCAAGTATGAGTGCGCGGGTTCAATTCTCAGGTCAGGCAAATACCAATGTAACTTTTCTAAAGTTATATGTACTTTCTAAGTATATCTTGAACACCAATGACTGAAGGTGAAGGAAAACATCTTGAGGAAACCTGGACTTTTAACTCTGAAATCGCCAACCCGCATTGAGCAAGCGTGGTGATGACGCTCAATCCTTCTCTGTATGAGCGGAGACCTGTGCCCAGAAGTGGGACGATAAAAAGGTTGATAATGATGTTCCATAGGAATATTTTTTAAAAAAGATCACTGATTGATGTGGCTTTGAACCGACACATCGCCTAATGTCTGTGGCAATGTCGTTATTTAGGTAATATCAGCAGGTTTAACAAACTAGCCCGCGAGCTTGCTTGTTGCGATTACGATGGGGTACGCCCATGGTTGGTGCAGTGGCTGAGCGATTGACTGCTGCACTGCTGGGCTTATGCATTTAAACTCACATACACAAACAGCCAGTCCCGGGACAACTACCTATAAACCATACAAATATTTGTTCTGTGCGGGATCGAACCCGCGACACGCAGTGCAGCAATCGATGGCTTAGGCCCTGCACCAACCATGTTGTCAAAATACATAGTAACGCAACAAGCTCGCTGGCTGGTTGGCAATATACGCATTGCTTTACCAGTTCGTGAGTGTTTTGTTGGTTTTTTAAACTTCAAAGATGACGCTCTCTATACGCTCTTAGTGTCATAATCATCATCATTTCAGCCGAAAGATGTTCACTGCTGGACATGCGTCTCCCACAAGGATCTCCACGACGACGTCGTCGGCCCACCTTGTCTAGGGCCTACCCATGCTGCGTCTTCCGGTGCTTGGTCGCCACTCGAGAACCTCCTTGCATCCTACGGGCATTGTGCCCAGCCCACTAACACTTAAATGTTGCAATTCTTCGGGCTATGTCGTTTACTCTTGTTCTTCTGCTCTACTTTCTTAAAATTAAAAAACCGTTACTTACCATGATATCAAATAATATTTAATTTTATTTGTCGCTACACTTAGTGGCAGTTGCGGGGCACATTGCACGAAGGACCGATGGCCGATGAGGCAGTAAGGTTCTGGAGTGGCGGCCGACCACGAGTCGAAGCGAAGACGCCAACCCCACTAAGGTGGCCTCATAACCTGGTGAAGATCGCGGCAAACCGATGGATGCGGGCAGCACAAGACCGGTCATTGTGGATAGCCTTCAGGGAGGCTTTTGTCCAGCAGTGGGCTTCTATAGGCTGAGAAGAAGATTGCAACCTACACTAATCGTAACTTCCATTTTTTATATATACCTATTTAGTAAGTACCTACCTTAGTAAAGTTTATTTTGTAGTGTGGCACTAGTTAAGACTTTGTGCCAATTTGAAGTAAAACATAGAAATTTAAAAAAAAATCTCAATAATGACAGTTGAAAAAGACGGCCGCGTGAACCGTCTACGAGGAAGGTTTGAGGCAAAGTCATGATGTGGCCACTATGCTGCGATAATTCACTGTTCTGTATGAATTATTCATTGAATGCACTTTTTACTACATAAATCACGCGCTTTTGTTTAGTAAACGACACTATAAATAATTTAAAAGACCAATGAAAAATGAGCGTGACACTCATCTTAGCTTTCCCGCCAAAACTCCCTTAGTATAGTTACATAGATAGATTATGCATGTACAGACGACTGCACGTCAAGCTACTACAATCTGTCAAATTTCTTTGTTAGATTTTCAACGTTATCGGTAAAGCATTTAGGCTCAAGATTGATTAGGAATATTTGGCAGTTTCGGGTGGCTTGACCTGCTATCGTTCGTACCTATTGTTATTGACATCATTATATATCATATTGTTACCATACATATTATATTAGCTGCGCCCCGCGGTTTCACCTGCTTAAGTAGTAGTAATATAAAAAATTGACAAAAACCTATTCTCACGCCTAACGAATGTATTGTATACGAAAATAAATTAAAATCAGTTCAGCCGTTTTGGTGGAGTTCGAGGACAAACATGGACAAGGGAAGTTTAAATTTTAGAAGATATGCCAAACACATTATTCAAAGTTAGTATTGAAGCTAAGCTAAGCTTAAGAAGCTAGTAGTGACAGCCTCCGTGGCGTAGCGGCAGTGGACGCGGCCGCTGCGCAAGGTGGCGCGGGTTCGATCCCCGCACAGTGCAAGTATTTGTATGCATGAATATGAATATTTGTACTGGTCTGGTCGTGCCTCGGAAAGCACGTTAAGCCGTTGGTCCCGGTTGCCCTGCGAACATCTAGTGGCAGTCGTTACGGGTTGTTGGAGCCCTCAAAAGTCCTACAATTGGTCTAGCTGCAATGCTTCGATGTCGCCTTCGGGTTGTGGAGGTCAGACGGCAGTCGCTTCACGGAAAATGTCGAAGTTTAGCCATATCAGCAGTTGGACTGGTAACGCGGACCCCAGACTCCAAAGCTGAAAAGGCTTCGGATGCGACTGGGATTAACGCTGTGATGATGATGATGATGAGTATTGAAGCTAAGCTACAATATGTAAAGAAAAGTCCATCCGACCCATTAGGATAATAAAGGTTAGGTAAACACATGACCAAATAAAATATGAAATTTTACTTACTCATCATAGTAACATTACTAATGAATTTTGAAATAATCTTTTTTTTCGCAATATAATTCCAACTTCGACAAAATTAGGTTTTTTTTAAAAAAAGTGACAACATTATTGTTAACAGTATTATTATGAGTGATTAGATCACGTGCCGCATGCTTTGTCTTCCTTCGCCCGCACATGTGTTGCCTACCGCACAACTATTAAGTTACCGCGTTTTGTAAAATAACATTAACTTTTAGGTGATTTTCTTTTTAAGTTTAGCCCGGCTTTGTAGGCATTAGAAGAATCAGTTATCGATACCTAACAACACCTTCAAGGATCGAACAGGGTAAACATACTTAGATCAAATACGATTCAGTCTAGTACTATTCCAAGAGATCAGGAAATTGTGCAATACGTTTTCTATTACATGACGTCGTGGCTTCCATGCCGGCAATCCCGGAAGTCTGACACACTCGGCCTCTCGGCTTCAATAGCACATTCATATTATCAATGTTGTATCCCGGTTGACCCTTCCACAACCAGGATATTCGCTAAAAAAAATTAGTAAAAAAAAAAGCTCAATATCTCACAAACCAGACAGTTGTTTGCATAAATAACTTTAAAGCTAACAAATTCTGGTTAGCATCTTTGAACCTTCCACAATTTTTATTATTTTAAATATAACCAGATCAAATAAGCACTTATTTTATCCAAAATCCAGTTTATACTAAACTCTCGACATTGCAAGAGCTCGTCGGTTATAGTGCAGTGCTACACCAGCGTGTCATGTCATCACTTACGCCCAATTCGAACCCCTTTGAATGGTCCCAGCCAGACGGTGTTTGTTGCTAATCTTAGACGGGACAAAAAACGCAGTCGGGTTTGTGGCCCTTCTTTCACGGTCCCTCGTCGCGCGTCGTCGCCGGTCGCTCCTGAGCCGCGCCGCGCGGCCGCACGAGTGTAGCTCTGGCTCGAGCACCAGTTCGCCGCGCGCCGTCACCCGGGTCGCCTGTGTCGCTTTGGTACATGTGCATTACAAAAACTTGCTTCATCGCAAGTTTATACATACAAGTGCATAAAAACCGACTGATATCCTATGTATTTTTGGACAGTGCTAATACCGGCCGTGTAACGGCACGATTGCGTGCATCCTGGCCACGCAAATGTGGGTTTTGTACATCAGTGGGTGGAAAAATAAACAGAACACTCCGGTAAGTTTATTAATGTTTTAAATGGTTTATCTTTACTTTCCATCATATGAGAAGACATGCTCTCGAGAGGCTGCAGTCCTTATTTTGCCAGAAAGTGTCAACCCAACTCCCAAGTGTCCAACGAGTTAAATTCGAAGGTATCGTTAAGCCGTCAAGGTGGTTCGTGACATGTTTAAATCTCGTCGATTGTTTAATTAAGATCGCAGCAAAAGTGAAAACGTATCTTTTTATCAATCAATTCAATATTTCGACCGATATGTAGGTACTGTTAATTAGAACGGTTATAATGATGTATGCACACATGTTCACGGACGAACTCATGTCGGTTGCTTATCGTCATAACATCATTCATACTTCCGCGCAGCACTGGCTGATTTGTTAAAAAAAAATGTATACCTACTAGCCATTTATTATATTATCATGTGGCCAAACTTTCTGCCACCAATAACACCAAACAGGAACCCACTCCAATATACAATGAACTTTTGCCATTTCAATTTTGACTATTGAAACCAAAAACGAAAGGAGAATATTGAACTTGCAAAACAAACATAGGTTAAATTAAGAAACACTTCTTTGGGAAGGTCACCAAAATGACAAAAAAAGTTGCTACACAAACTCAACTGGTAATCTGGTTTGATTACACAACGATCTTTGGATCATCTAAAACATTTAGATATACTTAATGATGCTACAAAGTTGCTCCACAGAGCTTGCGACAGACTGAGGAAAAGGAACATTCATCTATTCAGATTCGAACAAGTAATATTTCTATACCCTATTATTGCGTAAAGCAGCAACATTTGAAGTAGAGAATGCAACATAAAATACACATAGATTTTTTTTTACTTTATCTTTGAGAAGCTAAAGCGTAAAGGTGAAAAGCTCAAAGTACCACATGAAATCCGCTTACCGTGCCTTATAAATGTATTGCTGTGGAATACATTTGTATTCCACACTTCCACAGCATTAATATAAATCAAGATAAGTGAAAGCTTCTTCGTCCTAGCCTTAAACAGTAAGCTACCAGTTTTTCATCCGTAATTGTCAAGCTTTTTGTAATCATAACACTATTCTAATTTTTTATTAAAGTACCCAAAAAAATTCTTCAAGCATTTATAATCAATGTCAAAAATCTGTACAATAGCGTTATATTCTACAGATTGGGAATAAGATCAGACCGCGAACTTTTTTTTATAATTATAATCAAGTGCTTGACCGCAATCCCGCCTGATGGTAAGCAGTGATGCTATCGTTGATGGTAAAGCACGCTCTTAAAATTACGAGAATTACGCTTTTGAACAGAACTGCTTCATCTGTCAAAATAAGATTATCATTTTCGATGATTAATTAAAAAGGCTAGTCAATAAGGGTACCAATCCTTATTGACTAGCCTTTTTAATTAATTTTTGTTTCATTTTAGATATATATATACAGATCCGATCACCCAAAATTAGATCTAATACTGGTGATTGACAGACTTCAAAACTTGTAACTAACAGTAAAAGCAAATTGCAGATCAGAGGATTAATTTCCGTAACTTTATGAATTTTCACAATCTGGTCTTCATCTCAATTTGTCATCTCAAGTTTTTGACAACAACGCTGAGTAGAAAATGCGATTAGATATTTATCGTTTTTAACAACGGGAAATGATCTTCAGATCGGATTCATCTTCTTCTTCAGCCTATAGAGGTCCACTGCTGGAGAAAGGCTCTCATAGCTTTGGGGGGTTTGTCATAATCCCTACACTTGGCAGGCAGGCAGGTTGGGGATCGCAGTCATTTGATATTCCACAGGAGAAGCGCTGCTGCCCGCGTCCCTGGTGAGAGTTCCCTTACTCGCTTCTTACAACATCCACGGGAGGATATGGGTTGGTACTATTCTTAGCCCGGTACCACCCGGATAATTCTCATTTAAAGAATCAAGATCATTTTAATAAAAATTAACAGAAACACTGCAAGGAGACATTGAAAAAGTACTCGGACATAGAATAATTACAGGTGTCGATGCCGCAACAAGACTCATCAATATTAACACGCTATAAAGGGTGCGTGACTGCACTTTTTGCAAAGGGCATGGCAAACCGGCCACCCTCCAACTATCTCCATACATAAACCATGCCCTTGAATATTGCAGTATTCCCTAATGAATACGCTGCCATACCTAGCGTTACGCTTGAGTCACGCCCCTCTGTCGTTGGCCGCACTAAATCAATAGACCGGCACATATATACGGCGACAGACCGACAATACACCCTGCACGCAGGACACACAATGGACCAGACAGACTAAATGATGAAAATCTGAAAGGTGAATTGAATAGCTAAAAGCTTGTGAAAAGCGAAACAGTTTCGATGAATCAAGCGTGCCATTTAGAAAGTGCTGATCTATATTGAAGTTGTTAAACAAAAGATTTTAGACAATATAAAACACGATATAAGTAAGGCTTATTAAGTGTAATACTGCTTGCAGCATTGAATTTAATCCTCTGGAGTTTTAGCAGGAGAGTATAAGCAATGGAATCAAACCCACTTTTTGATTCTTAAAAATCACTTGAAGCTTGAATATATTTATCATCGTTACAAGCGCCAAAAGCGTCTTATGTACGGACGACAGCAGGTCAAGCTATCCCGAACTGTCAAATATTCCCAATCAATCTTGAGCCCTAATGCTATAGCGATCAAGTTGAAAATTTAATAAAGAAATATGACAGATAGTAGTAGCTGGACGTGCTATCATCTGCACAATGTGACTCGAATAATGCGAAGAAATTTTCTGCGATAGGTTTAGAACAGATATCCAAAATTTATTTTTATGCGCTTGTCATTTGAGCGCACATCCAAGCGTAACAATCCGCGCAATAATGTCTGTTGTCAGTATTCTTATTAGTCTGGCTTGGACAAAGAACTGGGTCTATTCATAAGCTCATCCAACTGACACAACCAGGCGAACGTGACCGCTCAAAATACAGCAAGCACTTACGGCTGAATGCAATTGTAATTGGTTTTGGGGGCCATCTTACGCTGGTGACTATGCCTCCACCCTTTGCTTTCAACGAAAAGCGTTTTAGTGACTGCTTGGGCATGAAGTTGATGATTTAATATCTTGTACAAAGGGAATGGAAAGCAATATTTTATCGTGTTGATTGTTTACCTCTTCAAATAGCGGTGGAAGGTGGAAGTAATGCTTTAGTAGTTAAAAAGCCATTGTTAGTCCTTAAAGATAAGATCGTTCAACCTCTACTCATGTTGAATCACAGGAGTTATAAAAATACATTTATTTAGTGTAAACTAAAAGGCGAGAAAAGATATTATAGAGGAACACTTTTGGAATGTGTTTGTTGCCTGGAAATGGCTGCCTAATATTTTTTTAACGAAAATGAAACATGGTTTCGTCTCATGGAAACTGAACAGACGGCTGTATGTGTTCTCACAGACAATAGAGGTATCCATTATTAAATAACTTGAAAGATTTAAAAACAATCTCATGTGTGACGCAAATTGAAGCCATGTCGGGTATTATTTGGTTTCCACGGCCTCTTAGTAAGTATGAATAATTATTATTATAAGTAGGTAATTAGTAAAAACTACACCATTTACTTACACACTGAAAATTTTTCGTGACGCGACAATTTCAACATAGTACGTTAACTAAGCATTATATTATATCGGAATTCTACCAAGTACCTATAGTCAGAAAAGTAACAAGAAAGTAGTTGCAAAATAAATGTTTATGACTCCTCTTCTTCTTTTCTTTTCTTTAGACTGAATACTACTTCAATTCTTCAATGGCCTCTGTGGTTAGATACCACAATTTTACCAATAACACGTGTGACAAATTATAGAAATTCTTTAAAACAAAAATTTTCACAATAATGGCGGATATCGCCAATGACAGTTGAAAAATCGGCCGCGTGAGCCGACTAATAAGAGATTTTTTATGTAAAGCCATGAAAAGAGAAGTATTAAGACTCCTCAATTCTTATGCAAGCAAACATGACCTGTTGACTCCAGGAAACTACCAATGTCAAAGTTGACATACAGGCATGTTTTCTTATGGGACACAACTATTGTGTCTACACCTTTACGGCAGACAAAACTCCTTTACCTCTAAGTACACTGTTTATGTTCCATCTTAATAACAAATTAAATACTGATAACTTAAAACCTTTTAGAAAATAAAACAATAATGATAACGAATGATCCGAAGCCGCGTGCGTGCCAGCCAATAGTGGCTCAGCATTTAGTGGCAAGCCAGGTTCGAATGTTTAGATAAGTGAGTACAATGCGCCGTGCTGCATTCCACACCACCGACTGAAGTAAGGAATTAGCCATAACTTATTTTAGAGCCTTTCGCTCCGTCAGCTCGACAACAAGCGTCGTTTCACACAAGCGCGGGCGCACTCGCCTTGAGACCTTTATGGCATGTGCGGTATTATTTTTCGCCACGCTGAAGTTTTATGCGTTGGCTCAGGTGAAAATTTTAAAGGGAATGTCGTAGTAGATTGGGAAGCTGAGAGAGATATCTAATAAGTTTAAAAAGAGGTGTCCTTTTACAAAGCAACTGTTTTGTGGAGCTCAGATAGGTAGATACTAATATGTATATGTATAAAGCTGAAGAGTTTGTTTGAACGCGCTAATATCAGGAAATACGGGTTCGATTTAAAAAGTTCTTTTTGCGTTGGATAGCCCATTAATCAAAATAAATAACCCATTAATAAAGACTTCCTGGGAAGTCTTTAGGCTATATAACATCACGCTGCGACCAATAGGGGCGGAGCATAACTAACTCCACGCTGACGAAGTCGCAGGCGGCCGCTATTGTAAAATAATGGTAGTCACAAACGGGAGTAAAACATATTCGACAATAAGGTTAGGTAAATAATGACTAAAGTAAATTACTTATCAACCTACTTTTAATTTAGAACCCATAACATTAAATAACATATATCAGCAATCAAAAATGGTTGGCCAATTTTCGCCATTTTCGAAGCCTTGCATGCCATAATTTCAGTGAGAAGCATGTACAGGGCCGAGTGCAATGGTCGGCCGCTAATCAGAATCTATCAGCGGTACTGTTACATTACATTTGTATAACAAAAGCTCGCTCACGAGCGACGTTGTAAATAAATTCCTGTTTAACAATAAAAGTCTGGTATGCAGCATTCACACTATCGCCCATTAATGTAATTGATTAATAATTAATAGTCTTGATTCTTGAAAAAACTTATTAAAGCTTAGACCTCTTAATTTTGAATCTACCTAAGTTAATAAAATAATGGCTGATGTAGGTAATTTTGTCTTATATCTGTATTAATGATTGCAAGCTTATTAGTCGGTTCGCACGAATCTACAAGAAGATTCGTCTAAAAGGACAATTAGCGTACAGAAGCAATAAGAGCTAAATATTTTCAAACGTATCGGTACATACTTTTTCATACTTTATCGCCTATAGAAAAGAAAATAAATTAAAAAGTGACGATCGAGGATGACTAATAAGCATGAATTACATTATGAAAAGGCAAATAGAAAAAAACACAATACAGTTCAAATTGGCTATCAAAGCTTTAAAACGAGCTATTTAAAAGCAGTTAGGTAACTTCATAGTTATACCAAAGATCTAAAAAATCTAACCTAAAATCCACGGCGAATCTTGACCTACGCCACCGATGTGCCGTTGTACTCTTTCTCCATGGAATGACTCACTTTTTTCGACTTCTTTTGAATTTAATGGCATCAACGGTCCTATCTGGTTTTTGTAGGACGGAATGCAGAGCATATAAAAATGTTCAAGCAAATAAAAAAATCAAACGCTTAACGTTCTGCAGTCCCATTTTGAGTATGTATTTCTATCGCTGACTTAGCTTTTTCTTGTATCCTAAAAAATAATTTAATGTCCATCAGATAGATTTATAAAAAATATTGAACACGTGTTTTTTATTTTTTCTTTCATTCAAATACCTAAGAAGATAAATATATTGATTTGAAATGTCGCATGACGTAATTAGCCCCCACTCCGTAACTTTAATACGCTATATCTCAGTAGTTTTTGGTAATTTCGACAAAATAAAAAATACGGGTCTTATTTTTTTTTTATTATTTTTAGGATTATTATTTTTTTGTTTTTCATACCTTGGATACATCCCCATTCTCAAATCTCGAATGCAATGCAAAACGATTACAAAAAGAACATATCAGTCTTATGGTATAAACGCAAGCTACTAACATTTGTCAAATTGTATTAATACATTTTCAACTTTATTGTTATAGCTTTAAAACTCAATGTATCTTAGGAAAATTTTACAGGTTTGGGTAGCTTGACCTGCTGCGTCTGTACTTGGCTTCGTCTCTTAGCGTGTGGTTAGCAATCTAAATAGACTTAACCCAGAACTTGGATACGAATTTATCACCTTTAGTAGGACCCGGAATAAAAAGGGTCCAGTCGAAAACCAGAGCCAGGCATGCGTTGTCTGGCATCTCAACACCACGGTTGGCGAAGTGGTTAATCGATCGTGGTTCAGGATCTGGCTGTTTACATAAGTGAGTTTAAATTTTTGTAAACACACCCACGATACGGAAGAAATTCCTACTATGGGACAACGTTTTTCTAAAAAACATAAAAAAATGCTTATTTGGCGGACCCGTAATCCGCTTTTATATGTCTTGGATCAAGTAATTTATTTTATTTCATATTTTCTTTACCCAGTTATAAATATGGCACATTGAATTTTAGAACAATTTAAGGTGTCTTGTGTAATATGGAGTGTAAACGCTTGCTTAATTAAAACCCACGACCACGACAGCTCTAACATGAATTCGGGGCCGTCACCACTCAGCCATCACTACTATGAAAATAAAGCCACTAAGAGCACACACACTACAGCCAAAAAGCCACAGGGTTCCCAGATCGAAAAATCGAAATTCCGGACATCCGATGAAATTAGCGGATTAGAATAAGTTATGTAATTTAGGTACTTATCTACTTAACTTTATCTACATATTTGGACAATATTAACGGTTAAATGGAAAAAAAGTAAAATTGTTTAAAATTTCATGGTGACGACGATCAAAATACAAGGCGTAAATCCAATAACACGTAAGTACCTGAAAGAGAAGTTTAAGAAACTGGAGTTATGGCATATTGGGGCAAAGGATAAAAAGGCGTTAAAATTCCACTCACACCTTACCTTACCTCACACCCTTTGTAACTGTCCGTAAGTACCTTGTAAGCATACTCCTCATTTCGCTTCCACCATCCACTAGATCCTAAGCTATTCAAGTAGCATACCTACCCATTTACCCGCCCGTATCGACTTACGTGCTAACGTGGACACTCCTAATAACTACCCACTGTCTACTTACAGCCGCTTCTGTATTATAAACAAAGATCTAGTGTTCAGTATCAAGTGTAACTAGATAGCGGAGTTTAATTTTTAGTTGGCTTTGGTTAATGCGATGTTTCGATTTTTAAAATAAGGTTCCAATTTTTTTTTTTATACAAGGGATTTCGCCTGTATCGTGGGTGGGTTTGGGTTTACAAACATATACAGTCACATACTCAAAAAGCCAGACCCGGAAGATCGACTTGTAGTCATAATGTAACCAATGTTTTTATCGCTTTTGAGTTGCCGAATACTGAAGGTCCTCAGTAGTGAATGTACTGATTTTACACCACACATACGTCAAGTTTAAATTGATTTGTCTCCTTTTATTGACCAAGCACTTTTATTTTCGTAAAGATCCTAAAGTAGTGCTTTAGTTGAGCAAAATGATAATGGGTAAGAACGTACCCAGGATGTACAAAGTTAATTGTAACTTTATAAACTTTGCTCTACTGCAGTATAGTTTATTTGAGATTCTAAGATGATTTCTAAATTTTAAGATAACATATCTGAAAACAAATAGAGAAAAGAGATATGAAATTAAATTGTTGTAATAACTTTTTAGCCTGCTAATAAACAATACCTATACATATTTTTTTAATTAATGAACTTCAAAAAAAATTGTTGCTCTTCCAATGACAATTTTTTAAATAATTATGTCTATTGTCTTTCAATACAACGTTTCTAGTTTAAGTTACGATTAATAAAGCCTGTATTGAAAAATAATCGTCATCATCAACCTATTTATCGTCTCATTGCTGGGCACAGGTCTCTTCTCACACAGAGAAGGATTGAGCGTTATCACCACGCTTACTCAATGCGGGTTGGCGATTTCAGACTCAAAATCCAGATTTCCTTTAGATGTTTTCGTTCATTTTTTAATCAATGATTGCTGTCCAAGATATACTTAGAAAGTACATACCTATAACTTAGAAAAGTTACATTGGTACTTGCCTGACTTAGAATCGACCTGCGCACTCATACTTGAGAGGCTGGTGTTTTAACCACTAGGCCATCACGACTGACTTGAAAAATAATAGACATAATAAAATAAAATTGCATTGCATGATGTAACTTAAGCTGAGTGTTATGTAACTTATCCTGCAAATTAACTCACAGAGGTAGTTATTGTAATAGAAGCATAATAAATAATAATTTATTTTAATGTTGAAAACTGTATGTACCCAACGGTACTGAGGACTGGACGCTAGGCAAGTGGCATTCCTATGAGCACCGTGCAGCGTGCGTGAGCGGCGCCAAGCCACCGTGATCGACTTACAGATTCTCGCCCATTGCACTACTGCACGCTCTTTTTACTAAAACAACAAATGTAAGATTTGAAACGTGTTTCATCTATAAAAAGCGCGGAAATGCTGATTACGTGTCAATGATGCAAACTCTTCTAAAGTAACTATGAAGAGGGTTTCCTTTTTACATGCTTTTTATTAGCTTCACTTGTACCTATGTTTGCTTGCTTGTTTGCTAGCTTGTTTGTTTGTCCGTCTCTAACTCTTTGGACTACGAGTGAGCGGCTCATTACTGTAAAATGTCTCACCGTTTTCAATACGTTCGTTCGTTCGTTTTTTATTAAAAAAGAATATCGAACAAAAAAGTTGAAACTAAATATAGTTTAAAAAACTAAAAAAACATGCTTTTAAAAAATATCAAACTAATAAGTTAAAAATAATTTTTAAAAAAGTGTGACGCTTTGTGCCATAATTTTTGTATACTAAGCGCCTCACGCTTTTTTTTAAATTACATTTATTTAATGTCCAGCTGGCAATGAACTCTAAATAAGGTATGATTCATATTTCGAATATTATATTTTTCAACTTCTTGTAGCATTGTTTTGATGTTTTGCCAAAACAAGTTATGCACAACGAAAAAGAAATATTCAAATTAAGTAATACATAAGTATCAATAATGCATTTGATGCTTTATAATAATTGTTGTTCGTTCGTCGTGACCACAAAACACGACACTAAATAATTGCTTGAATAAGAGTTAACTAACAATAAATATACATATAAATGAAATTCATACATAGCTTTTCCAAATCAGCAGAATGCATGCCACAATGTAGATCAGGATTCATATAACGGAATAGAACCACAATAGACTCCAATATCAAGAGATGCAATTTTGTAATTCCAAACGCATTTAACTATTTAATTAGTTGCATACAGTTATACAGTAAAAGCATCAGCTCACTACGGCGGCGCTGGCTTTACGCCAAAGCATCGGACAATTTACTGCAAAACCGTTTTCCACCGACGATCAACCTCGACCACCCATCGTAATTTAATGAAAGCTTTTAATGACTGGCCAATGTCCTGCACAAAGTAACAAAAGTCACATCCTTACGGCACGAATCACTAAAATCAAGAATTCAAGTCTTGCGGATGATGAATATAATTCTCGAAATTGCTACGTCGAATCTAAGCAAAAAACTATTCTACAAACTAACTAAAAACAAACTGTTGCGGTCATTAAATAAGCTTTACTATGAACTCAAAATCGATGCCTGAAGCTATAAAGCCGTGGGAATTTCCAGCTCAGGTAGAAAGGAATAAAAAGGGGTTATGATTCATACATACCTTTACGCACGGTTTGCGTACGTCATTGATCAGCAGTAAAAACAAAATACGAAGAAATATAGGTACAATCAATTGAGAGATTACGTATGATTATGCTAGTGCAACAATTAAGTGGAAGTGACGTGGCACTCCACTGTACTCAATGGAGATACTTTGAAATAATTGAACGAGTATCCATTCAAGTTGTCCAAATAGAATGAACGGAAGAAACGAATGGTTTATGGTGAACCAAGGCGAGGAGCATTGTCTTGTAAATAGTTGCGTGACGTACGAGTATATTGAACATACAACATTTTTTTTTATTTATGCGACACCCGCAACACGTGTCCAGCATTTTTAAGTAAGTAAAGAAAAATAATCTATGTACAAAATTTCAAAAAGATATAATGAAAAACCACAAAGTTATGAGCTTGCTATTCTACTTGGTTGTCCCAACAAAAATATGGTGGGCTGGCGGGCGAGCGCCGTGCGTTGACCTCTGGCGTCAGCTGTGGCGCGCGACGCAAGTACCTACTATGGTCTATCGTAACCGTTCAGTAACCACTCTGCAAGAATTTCTAAAGGTATTTGGGAAAAAATATAATATGGTATAAAATGATTGGAATCGATTCAGTTGCTTATTCTGAACAAACCATATTCAGGATTCATATAAACATAAACTAACGTTGTATATTATTGAGAAACCGTTCCGGAGTCAGTTAATAATTTAATATCGATAAAATAATAATAATAAGTAAGTAATCCAACAAGCAATTTGCTTACAGCAGTTTAACAGCCAAAATTGTCTTACAGTAAACGATAACCGATGAAATGAGTAATAAAACTGGTTTACGCAAAACTGGCCACTGTAACCACCAGGAAGCCCTAGAACTGATACTTGATATCCTTGAAAATGGTTGTTGTATAAGAAAAGGTTGCTGTAAAGCAATCCTTTGGAAAAAGTACTTTGTGTTCTTGTAATATGATATTTCTTTCTGACTTTTATTGTTTTTCCACTAAAATAATTGATTGTATCTTGTGAATATCTTGTCAATATCTTCGCAGGTAATGTAGAAATAAATTCTATTGTTAACTGTGGTATATCAATACCTTTATTGTGACTCGAAATAATTTGTAAGTAACGCTGGTTTGGTTTCAATTTGACTTTCCTTATCTTTTTCATTTTACTTAGTCTGGAACGTGACTTGGCAGAAGAAATAAAGGAAGCTGTTAGAACCAGGTACTGTTAGTATGTTACTTACAAAAGTAGAATTGAATCGGGTGCCTTGACCCGCCAATGACTGGCCTTATTGTCAACATTGTTGTTCTCTTGCCATCGAAAAACAGGTAAAAGAATCCTCCAAATCGGGTTACCTGTAGATTATCTGAATGACAAAATTGTTGATTGATATACAATAGATATCAATTGAATAGACAATGACATTCAATACGGAGAGAACGGCAAGGGCGTTGAGACGCTTGAGTTGAGACCCACTTAGCCATACCTCAATAAATAACGACAGTACTAGTTATCTGTCATGTTACGAACCTGTTATTATGATCAGATATACACGATTATTAGATATTATGAAAGGTTTTATTATTAAGTTCTAAAAATAAAGACCTAGCCTAAGGTAACCTCAATACAATGAGGGTACTGTAACTCTGTAAATCTTTAAATAGAACGAAGTGGAAAGGCATAAAAGTGTTTAATTTTGAAATAAAAAAATATCACATAGAGGTGAATCATGAATCAACAATAGCTGTTGATATTCAAGATCCACATCAACGATGAAGTTCATGATTGGACTACAAATCATTGTCGACACTTAATACTTTATATCTATCTACGCCGCTATAACTGATAATCAACATATTGTATTATCCTTGTCATAAAATTACTTGGCTTGGAATTCAGATTTAATGTCACATTGAATGTAGACATTGCTGCATTCAGCAATGTCTACGTTCTATTACATTCCAGAGTGCAATAGGTCAAATTGCAGATATTACTAAAAAGATCTCTTTGAATAAAGCACCGCAATTGTCAGAAGAAACCATGATGAACAGGTAAAATACTTGGAAGGGTTCCAAAGTTTTGTGTTTACAAAACACTCTAGCGGAATTAATGGTTTACACTTTTGAATTTATCTGCCGGAGTGAAAGACTTACGGTCCGAAGACGCAGTAGCGATTAATGCTCGTTAATAGATGAAGGCACGGTGTTATCCAATCTTAGAATCTCAATACATAATTCGTCTATAAATAAAGAATATTCAGTTTTAATGCCTTTAAAATTATTGTTAGAAAGTATTTGATATTTGAACTGATTTTTACATCGTTAACTGAGTTCTAAACTACATACATATATGTATAAATCTGTTACTAGTCCAGATAACCGTTCAAACAACGCTAGGAAATAAACATGACCACATTTTCCATTCTAAAAGGCTACTTAGGAGAACGACTTCTCCATTCGAACGTAAAATGGCTGATTAGGGAAGAATGTCAACGATTGTGAGTCACAAGAACAACAAAATGTATCTAACAAAGTCGCCTTGACCCGCACAATTACGTCGTGTGACCAATCTGTTTTATAGACAGTGTATCTAGACTCATTGAATAGCCAATAAGTTTGACCGTGTACAGGCACAATTGTTGCGCACTGCGCTTTCGTGTAACCGCCGTCCTTGAATGCGTTTGTTTTGAATTTAATCGTGCTGCATTTCAATTGTGGTAATTGCCAGTTTATATATACCATATTGATCTTTGCCTACATTTTATCCACCTTGTTTACATACTCGTATAATTTAAAACGCGATTGTGAGTTGTTGATCATTCAGGAAAATGATCATCCCACACCATCGTAGAGCCCTATTGTGCTACCGTCACGAACAACTCAAAATCTTGTTGTTGTTTTGAAATATTATTTCTGAGTACAAATCAGTATATCGTTGCCAACACTGAATGTGAAATTTATCTTCGTATTTATCTTTCTTGTTCTTAGGTATATGTTTACATTCAAACGAGAATTAAGTAATATTTACAAAGATCAAAATGACATCAGCCAAAATTTTACTACACCAACTTATACTATATCAAAATAACTTTGTATTTATCCTCAATTCAATTTCAGACACATAATCAATAACATAGCCAGCAATTCAATTGACTATTATAGCTAGTACGGAAGATGGTTATGTTTATAAGATGTAAAAAATTATATCGGTGAAATGCGTAGACTATAAGTGAAGATTTTATTATGCTTGTAGATTGTGCAATATATACATCATCATCAACCTTTTCATCGTTCCACTGCAGGGCACAGATCTTCTCTCATACAGAGAAGGATTCAGCGTAATCACCACGCTTGCTCAATATACGATATGAAGTTTTACTCCAACTGCTTTATTTTATTTATTTGTCACTGCCAGCCACGTGCCATTGCTTCATTTTTCGGAGATTGTAAACAATATGTTGATTGTATACAATAAATAAACATAAAATTGTGTCTCTTATATTGCAATTCTATCTTTTATTATGCTATGCAAATATCGAGATTCCAATCATCAAAAATTCACTACGCAAAAAATTATCGCCATATATTTTTTGCTCCAAAGATTTGGAAGTATAATATATTTGCATTCCAATGAGTCTGGAAGTATGTATCATAAAACATTTACGATGGAAAATGCAAAAGTGTATGCGGGGTCCATTACAGTTTAGCGCGATTAAGATCGTGATTCTGGCAGTGGTCGGGAGGGCCTTTTTTGTAAGTTGTGGTTCTCAGAACTTCCTTAAAGAAGCATCAATTTGCCGCGGCACCGCTTCAACGGCAGGCCGACGACCTTCGCCATAGTGAGTCATTTATACAGTGATTAAGTTAAGGAAACGAGATTGTTGGACAAAGATCACATGAAGGGAATTACGTGAATTAATTCCGTTTTTTTGCTCGCGGGTCCATCACACCCTCCTTGGCGAAACTTCGTCAGTCTTTATACCTCTCTTTATGCCTTTTTAAAAAGGAAAATCAATAAGGCATTTTACAAAGCCTCTTCGAGTTTACCATGGCATCACAAAAAAAAGTACAACAGCAAACCTTTTTGTTGTATGAATACAAATACTAGTTTCATTAATGCATAACCTTCACATATCAACTTTGACAGACACTTCGTTACACTATGATCATAAAACATTAGGTCACGGTTATTCATAGGGGAATAGGGGCGCAGCAATCCAATTAAATTGATTAATAAAACTTCATATACGCAAAAGGTTTCCAAATACTGAAAAGCATAGTTTAGCATAATCAGCAAGGTCTGCACATCGTGACGGGGTCCACGAACACCGATGCCTCCTGGGTCAGGATTGCAGGATGGTTAAAAAAGAAACCGTGGCCCTGGCGCACAGGCAAGTGAAGAAACACGGATGGGTCTTATCATAAAACTTAAACACTTTTCCGACGTATGTTTAGTGTCAGAATTACTTCAAATGATGGTGTCGTGTTTTAAAGGCTTTTAGCCTAAACAGCCGATAAAAACAGTTTTATGTCTCATTACGTACCTACATATATGAGGTAGGTAAGTGTTTCATTACCAATCATAATTATACAATATGTAAAGAAAACCCTGTCCGACCCATAAGGATAATAAAGGTTAGGTAAACACTTGACCAAATATAATATAAAATTTTACATAATCATCATAGTAACAATACTAATGAATTTTGAAATAATCCTTTTTTCCCGGCAATTAATTCCAATTTCCCCGAAATTTGGTAATTTTTAAAAAAGTGACAACACCGGTATTATTATAAGCGAATTGCGACGCGACCACGTCACAGGTGCCGCGTGCCCTGCCCCCCGCCGCCCGCGGAAGGGGTTGCTATCGCACGTGTATTAAGTTACCTCTTTTTGCGAAATAATATTTATTTTTTTAGGGGGATTTTTTTTTAAGTTTAGCCTGTCTTTGTGGGCATTAGTAGAATCAGTTACCGATACCTAACAATAACTTCACGGATCGGACAGGGTTTTCTTTACATATTGTATAAGTATAAATAGTATTTTAAGAAAAAGACTGAGTACTATAAAATAGTATTTTATTAAAAAGGCCCAAAGGAAAATAGTATAAGAAACTACTTACTTTTAAATAACACAATTATTTAAGTTATTGATATTAACTTTGTATGCTAACGTAGTTATTTGGTTTTCATGTAGTCTTTTTCTTGTAGCTTGTACGATTTTTAATTGATATGTATCAACTGTTGATACATATCAATTAAAAATCGAAATCGTACAAGCCTTGTATAGGCACAGCAAAAAGTATTGTTGATAATCAACAATACTTTTTGCTGTGCCTATACAAGGTCTTAGCTTTAAGCCTTCGGTGAGCATCTCATTAAATCCCTTTCTGCAAAACTGTTTCAGGATCCAATTCGCCCATCCCTAGAATTTGCAGGTTCTTTGATAATTCAAATGACTTAATTGATATCTTTACCACAACACTTCAAAAATTCAAACGCCAAGTCCTAAAAAACAAATAACAATATTGCAGACTTCTTTTAAATTTCTTTTTATTTTTTTTACTCTCTCTTTGCTAAATTCACATTGGTTGCTTTAAAGTTATTTCTGCACTTTTTGTCACTTTTAATTGTGTCATTATTTTTGTATTTGCATGCGGTGTCTATCGCATCATATTGTGCACTATGTTTGTATGTTGCTTGTATTGTAACAACTGTAGATAGACCAATAAATAAAATTTAAAAAAAAAAATACCTTGTGGAATACAAATAAAGGAATTTGAAAAACAACCTATACTGTTCCCACTATTGTGATCAACGACAAAGATCTCTCTCCTCGAGAAGGAGTTTAATACAAAATAAAGTTCCTGCACACGACGACGATGACTCTTAAGTCAGAACCACTACCTACTGTTTTGTTAAGTCTTGTAAGCCGGTTAATACTCGTAAGGTGGGGCCACCACCTACTGCTCTGTTAATACTCGTACGTCGGGCCCACTATTTACTGGTCTGTTAACATTCATAACTTGGGGCCACCACCTACTGCTCTGTTAACACTCGTACGTCGGGCCCACTATTTACTACTTTGTCAATATTCGTAACTTGGGGTCACCACCTACTGCTCTGTTAACACTCGTACGTCGGGCCCAATATTAACTGCTCTGTTAACATTCATAACTTGGGG
This sequence comes from Sesamia nonagrioides, assembly GCA_017933935.1. Taxonomy (NCBI): domain Eukaryota; kingdom Metazoa; phylum Arthropoda; class Insecta; order Lepidoptera; family Noctuidae; genus Sesamia; species Sesamia nonagrioides. Next base: position 178,929 of record JADWQK010001955.1, on the reverse strand, counting down.
TCACCACCTACTGCTCTGTTAACACTCGTACGTCGGTTCCACTATTTACTGCTTTGTTAATATTCGTAACTTGGGGTCACCACCTACTGCTCTGTTAACACTCGTACGTCGGGCCCACTATTTACTGCTCTGTTAACATTCATAACTTGGGGTCACCACCTACTGCTCTGTTAACACTCGTACGTCGGGCCCACTATTTACTGGTCTGTTAACATTCGTAACTTGGGGTCACCACCTACTGCTCTGTTAACACTCGTCCGTCGGGCCCACTATTTACTGCTCTGTTAATATTCGTAACTTGGGGTCACCACCTACTGCTCTGTTAATACTCATACGTCGGGCCCACTATTTACTGGTCTGTTAACATTCATAACTTGGGGTCACCACCTACTGATCTGTTAACACGTCGCCCACTATTTACTGGTCTGTTAACATTCGTAACTTGGGGTCACCACTCTGTTAACACTCGTCCGTCGGGCCCACTATTTACTGCTCTGTTAATATTCGTAACTTGGGGTCACCACCTACTGCTCTGTTAATACTCATACGTCAGGCCCACTATTTACTGGTCTGTTAACATTCATAACTTGGGGTCACCACCTACTGCTCTGTTAACACTCGTACGTCGGGCCCACTATTTACTGCTCTGTTAATATTCGTAACTTGGGGTCACCACCTACTGCTCTGTTAACACCCATACGTCGGGCCCACTATTTAATGGTCTGTTAACATTCATAACTTGAGGTCACCACCTACTGCTCTGTTAACACTCATACGTCGGGCCCACTATTTACTGCTCTGTTAACATTCATAACTTGGGGTCACAACCTACTGCTCTGTTAACACTCGTACGTCGGGCCCACTATTTACTGGTCTGTTAACATTCGTAACTTGGGGTCACCACCTACTGCTCTGTTAACACTCGTACGTCGGGCCCACTATTTACTGCTCTGTTAACATTCGTAACTTGGGGTCACCACCTACTGCTCTGTTAACACTCGTACGCCGGGCCCACTATTTACTGGTCTGTTAATATTCGTAACTTAGGGCCACCACCTACTGCTCTGTTAACACTCGTACGTCGGGCCCACTATTTACTGGTCTCTTAAGAGTCGTAAGTCGGAGCCACAATTAACTGCTGTGTTAAATCTCGTTCTTCGGGTTTACTACCTACAGCTCTTTTAATACTCAATACAGAAAAATCCTGCCAAGTGCTAGTTGGACTTGTGAATGACTTGTGAATGTAACTGTAAACCATTATCTATAAAAATCTCATCTGTTGTATCAATTATTAAAAAAATATTAAAATGAATATTCAATGGAAGCTTCATTGAATATTTATTTTATTCTTTTTTTAGTAATTGTTTGTAATAGTGGCAACAAAAATACATAATCTACAATTTCAACGGTCTAGCTCTTACAGCTCATGAGAAGCTGGTGACAGACAGATAGTGAAAGGGACCCCTATCCTTTTAGGTACCCTTTAGGTATAGAATCTTAAAATTGAACGTATCCAATGCTCAAATTAACTAACGGTCGTTTCCAAACATGTAAGTATAAAATCCATATCATCATCAACCTTTTTCTTTTATCACCACACTGCTGGGCACAGGTCTCCTCCCATACGGAGAAGGATTGAGCCTAATCACCACGCTTGCTCAATGCGGGTTGGCGATTTCAGATTTAACGTTCAGCTTTCCTCAAGATGTTTTCCTTCATGTTTTAATGATGTTCAAGATATACTTACAAGAAAGTTGAGGTGGCCTAGTGGTTAAAACACCAGCCTCCCAATTATGAGTGTGCGGGTTCGATTCCAGGTCAGGCAAGTACCAATGTAACTTTTCTAATTTATAATATGTACTTTCTAAGTATATCTTGAAAATCCATATAAACCAGATTAATTCAGGGTAATTCAAAGTTATCAAAAAATCCAGGCGAAACAATTAGGAATCGTCAACTAAAAAAATATAAAAGCATTTCGTTTGGAGTGCAATGCTAACCGGAATGAATCATGAGTATCGGTACGGGTACAGTTTTGGCGTTCTTTTACATAACGGGTTCCAATACCAAATAACATGTTTTTTCCTTTAACCTGCTCTGTTCCTGAATACTTAATGACGTACTTATTACGTATTTCATCGTTCATATAAGTTAGTAAAGTACTACAACTAGTGTTTTGGAATTCCTTTATAATAACCCTTTGCAATTCGTGGAACCGGTCACTTTTAACCATACAGGGAACCAATTACAATCTCACATCACATCACTCTCATCTCTGTATTGTGTATTTTTTGCATGAAAGACGTCTTCCGTGGCGCAGCGGTCATCACGCCTGCCTGCAACGTGGAGGCCCCGGGTTCGATCTCCGGCCAGGTCATGATGGAAAATGATCCTTTCCTGATTGGCCGGGGTCTTGGATGTTTATCTATATATGTATCTATTATAAATATAGTATGTTTGATTTAGTATCCCATAACACAAATCTCGAACTTACTTTGGGGCTAACTTAATCTATGTGATTTGTCCCTATATATATATTTATTTAATTATGTTTCTTGTCATCATAATCATCATCTCAGCGTTAATCCCAGTCGCATCCGAAGCTTTTCAGTTTTGGAGTCTGGGGTCCGCTTTAACTCTAACTGCTGATTTTGGCTAAACTTCGATATCTCTTGTCTTTCATGCAAAAACTGCTGAATGGTTTTGGATGAAATTTGGTACACAGGTGGCTTATAACCATGTTTAACTTATGAGATACTTTTTAATCTACGGGAAAGAAAGTTATCTTAGTAAAAACACGGGGCGCAGTTAGTATTATGATTCACTTGATGGTTGGACCGTAGATAAATAGTCGGGCGTATGAATCTTGTAGATAGTTTTTATTCAACAAACCTTTTACTTTTGTATTCTATCACATTTGAGAAGTTTTGCTAATGAATTTAAGAAAACCTTGTACTGTTTGTCATTTTTAATTAAAACATTCAAATGAGAAGGTTGGTACAGACGACAGCACATCAAGCTACTATGTTCTATGTTATTGGTTTTGTTTCCGCACTCAGTTCCTCCAGCGGACCATTGTGCGTGGATCAAGCTACCACAATCTGTCAAATTTCTTTATTAGATTTTCATGTTTATCGGTAAAGCGTTAAGGATCAAGGTTGATTGAGAATATTTAAAACTTTTGAATAGCTTGACCTACTGTTGTCCGTACATAAAGGAAGAATAGGTGTTTTTGTTGGACTGTCTCTTATGTTATTTTTGCATTCGAAAAGTGTTGATTCTTAGCCAAATTTGAATAAATAAATTTTAGCTTGTATTTTCGGATTTATTCACAAACAACCCAGACTACTTAGCATGTCAAAGGGAAATATTATTAGAAGTGAGTTTTTGTTTTCATGGTCTGGCCCATTATATACTCAATAATGCTAACACCATTCTCTAATGCAGTGTTTTTCAACCTATGGTTCGCGACCCCCTGGGGTGTCTGGGGATTTCATGAAGGAATCACTAAATAAAGATAAAGCAGTAATAGGCCTCATTACTGCTACACTCGCGAGACAAGTTTTCGAAGTAACAATGTAACAATTATGAAAATGAATAAGGATGTTGCATTGGTTGAAAATTTGTCACAGAATAAATAATCATGACAATTTTGTATACTAAAGGAAATGAAATCGTTTATTAAGCAAGTAGGATCACTGATCACTTTTACACGTCATGTTTTCCTAACCTCTGAGAAGAAATAGCCGAAACAAACTCAGGGATTATCGTCTTTTTTCAAGTCCAGATATTTAAAATGAAAATGTTTACAATAATTTACGTTATAATTATACATATGGCTTAATAACAATGCTTAACAGAGCTCAGTTCCAAGCTTTTTTGTCTTCTAAATAATCTGTGATTTTATAATACCCCATTTTGCAAAGTTTGGCCTTTATATAGTTTTTAAATCGTTAAATGGGTAAGTTTCGAATGTCCATGGGAAGCTTGTAGTAAAAGTGTATACATTGACCCATGAACGAGTTGCCTACTCTGTGGAGACGATTGTGATAAAAACATAAAGGGGGCCGTGTCATGAAAAAGGTTGAACAACACTGCTCTAATGTACTCATTAGGAACATCCTCACGTGTAAAGGTGACAAGACAACCAACCAACCCAACCATAACACTGGTTATCTTACATTAAACCAAAAGGCATCCTTTGGGTTTTTATTTTCGAGGGAAATCGGCATCCGACCTCTGAAGACCGAACTCGAGGAGTGTGGATTTTTAGATCACTAAAACTACCTGGTGATCACCATCCGCACAGTGTGATCCTGGTTCCTCCAAAAAGGCCAATTACGATTTTAGCTAAGATGATTTACTTAAAAATCTCAGGGACAATGACCTCTAAAATCCCTTCAGTGTATGATGTTTATATAATTGAGATAAACACATTACCAGCATAATAAAAAAAGCAAACCGCGAGATAAGCGGCAATTGAGAACGCGTGCGCAAATTACAAGTTGCGACCTTTTAACTGACACGCGCACGCGCCGTTATGACTGTATTGTCGTGTAAATGTATTACATTATCCAGATACCTACTTATCACCTCACACTCAACAATTATCTGCTGATTAATTTGTGGTATACAAACAACAAACTTATACCGAAAGAATCTGTTGCAGCGAAACAAAAGAGGAATCATCTTCGCTAAAATACGGTTTAATTAATATCTATCTATACTAATATATAAAGCTGAAGAGTTGGTTTTGTTTCTTTGTTTGTTTGAACGCGCTAATCTCAGGAGCTACTGGTCCGATTTGAAAAAATATTTTTGCGTTGGGTAGCCCATTAATCCAGGAAAGCTTTAGGCTAAAATAACATCACACTGCGACCAATAGGAGCGGAGCATATAAAAAAAAAAACATATCGAAATCTACGCGGATGAAACCACGCGGTGCAGCTAGTATCTAAATAAAACAAACATAAAACACAAAACGGAAAAACTACACAACGAATATAGTTAGTAAAAAAAAATGTCTTTGTTGGTTATGAGTCGACTTGAATTGTTTGATTGAATTGACACACCACGACACGCGACACGGCGAGTCGGATGGCGGAATGGTTCAACGTTCGACTACTGCGCTGTGTGTCGTAGGTCTGTTTCCTGCACGGAACAAATAATTGTATTGCCTACAGGCAGTTGTTCCGGGTTTGGCCGAGATGAAATATTTATAAAAGTACCTACGATACAGGGGAAATTTCTAGTATGGGAAAAAGTTATAAAAAAAATAACTCAAAGCATTTATTTCAAACATTTAAACCAATTAAATGTTAATATTTTAAATGTTAGATAATATCTGAACTAAATAAATTCGTTGTCAAAAAACAAAGAAATACATATATTATTTAAATGAGGGATACAACAAACTTTTTGCTTTAAGGTATATAAGATATAATAGAGGAATTTTCGAACTTAGTTATTAGTAAAAAAAACCTATAAAATATGTGATCAATTTAGATAAACGACTCAACAATATCAATTGTCAGACTTCATTCTATCTGGAATTTGAATCTTTTTAAAATGAAAGCTACCTTGCTGAACTTCTTCTTCTGCTGACCACTGATGCGGACAGATGTGTTGTAACAGTTTCCTCACCGTTGGGAACTTCAGACCACTGTCTGGTGAAGTCTGTGTCGTCCTTCTCCCCACCAGATCACGACTCCCGTGGTGAACGGCGATTGTGGCGATACAGGTCAGCGGATTGGGATGAGATGCGCCACTTCTTTGCGTCTTATCCTTGGCAGCAGGTCTGCTTCTCTTCTAACAATCCGTCGAGCTGTGCGGACGCTATAACCGATGTGGTGCGTCAAGCTATGGAGTAATTTATCCCATTCAATGACGTGCCCGTCGGTGGCTCGGCTCGCCCATGATTCAATGCCGATTGTGTAAAAGCTGAACAGCGTAAGCACACGGCATTTCTCGCCTGGGTTGACGCTCGTGACCGCGGAGCTCCGGCTCCTACAAGAAAGCGCTCAAGAAGGCTCGCTTCGACCGCATTACCCATATTGGCAACAAGTTATCTGCGCAGCCATCCGGTAGCAGATCTTTTTGGTCCCTTGCCAAGTCGGTTGAGGCGAACTTCTGTCGGCCCTCACTGCCTCCGCTGGTTAGGCCTGATGGAACACTGGCTCATACGGCGAGAGAGAAAGCAGGTCTCTTTGCTTCTCTCTTTGCCCATAATTCGCGTCTTGATACTGGCAGTGCTACTCCACCTAATTTACCTCATTGCGGAGCTTCAATGCCTGAGGTTCGCATTAGGAACAAGGAGGTTCTGAGAGTACTGTGTCGTCTGGACGTGGATAAGGCTAGTGGTCCGGATGGTATACCAGCGATTGTTCTTAAAGCTTGTGCGGCCGAGTTGTCTCCTGTACTGACGCGCTTGTATCGCCTCTCATTTGGGACTGGTATAGTGCCCAAGTCCTGGAAGCTTGCTAACGTGCAGCCCGTGCCCCAGATGGGTAGTCGTGCCGATCCTACCAACTATCGGCCGATTTCGATCACCTCCATACTTTGCAAAATTATGGAGCGCGTATTGAACTCGCGCCTCTTGGCATACCTGAAAGGTAACGATCTCCTCAGTGACCGACAGTACGGGTTTCGCCGCAATCGGTCAACTGGGGACCTACTAGTGTATGCCACTCACTTGTGGGGCGAGGCCCTCGAGAAGAATGGGGAAGCGATTGCTGTCTCCCTTGATATCTCGAAGGCCTCCGACCGGGTATGGCTCGCTGGCCTTTTGAGTAAGCTTCCAGCGTACGGCATTTCCCCTAGCCTGACTGGCTGGGTAAAAGACTTCCTGACTGAACGGTTCCTCCGAGTTGTTGTCGATGGATGCTCTTCTGAGCCCATGTCAACTAATGCCGGTGTTCCTCAGGGGTCTGTTCTCTCTGCAACTCTGTTCCTGCTGCATATTAACGATCTGCTGATGCCGGTATCTATGGGTATGCAGATGACAGCACAGTTGTAGAGAGATACCTGCCGGGTGCTCGGGCTAGTAGGGAATCAATCCGGTCCGAAAGAGAGGCCATGGTTGAGCGAACGAGTGTTGCACTGCAGGCAGTCTCCGAATGGGGCAATGCCAATCTTGTAGCATTCAATGCCGCCAAAACACAGGCGTGTCTTTTCACCGCCAAAAGGAGCCCGTTCACCTTGGCTCCTACTTTTCGGAATGTGTCCTTGGAGTGTTCCGATCGCCTTCAGCTTTTGGGGGTTGAGATTTCCTCGGACCTTAACTTTGGGCGGTTCATTGAGTCCAAGGCTAAGGTGGCTGCCAAGAAACTTGGCGTTATCGCAAAGGTCCGGCAGTGCTTCCCACCTGGGCAGCTTCTAATGTTATACAAAGCACAGGTCCGTTCGTGTGTGGAGTACTGCAGCCACATTTGGGCTGGTGCTGCCAAGTGTCACCTGGCCACTTTGGATTCAGTGGAGAGACGTGCAAAGAGGCTGATTGGTGACCCTGATCTAACTCGAGTTGGTCTCCAAAGCCTAGAGCACAGGCGTAGAGTAGCCAGCCTTTCGGTGTTCTATAGGATGCATTTCGGGGAGTGTGCGATGGAATTGCATGATTTAATTCCCCATCTCCGTTCCACCAGCGGACGACCCGTCGTACGGCTGGTTTCCACCCTTACGTTGTTAACACCACTACGATCCGGACGAAGCGTTTCGCCTCCTCCTTTATACCGCGTACATCGAGGGACTGGAATAGTTTGCCAGCGGCGGTGTTTCCGTCGGACTACAATTTGAGTGTCTTCAAGGCTAGAGTGAATAGGCTCTTAATAAACTAGTGCGCTTTACCATCAACGACTGCGTCACTGCTTACCATCAGGCAGGATTGCGGTCAAGCGCTAGTTTATGATATAATAAAAAAAAAAACACGAAACGTAAACCAGCCAGAACACAGAACTCTGCCTATGCCAAACAAAAAATAAGATAATATAAGGAAAACCATAGGAACTTTTGAATAATCCATTGATGAGCAAACATAACCTCAATTTCTAATATTCATTATTATATCAGATTATTATTCAAGATTTAATGATACGTATAAGGCAGATACGCAATGCAAAACAATAACCAAAAATACGCAATAAAAAACACGCGGTAGCAGCCTGCCGTAATGGAAGGCAGGCTGCTACCGCACAAGACAGGTTTTTCTTACAATGTCATAAACCAGTGTTGAATTTTTACAAAATTTTCCAGCCATCTTGCATAATACCTGGGAGGCTTTCTCAGACGCAATTACAGCTTATAAACTTATTTATGTGGTCGTAAATAATAATATAAACGATCTTCGGATCTTTACCCCCTCTGGTAGTTGATCATCAAGTGTTGATGGCCCAATCGTCTTTGCCTTCACGTCTTTTTCCTCAATATTCTCATTTCTGTACGTGAGCCAAATATATAAGTGGCTTCTTCAATACTTCCTTTGTAGTCTGTCCCTGATACCATTTTTTTTAATAATTATAAACTAGTGCTTGACTACAATCCAGCCTGATGGTAAGCAGTGATGCAATCGTTGATGGTAAAGCACACAAGTTTATTAAGCCTATTATTCACTTAAAAATCTTCGTGTACTCACTAAGATTTTTAAGTGAATAATAATAATAAGAAAGACGGCCGTTGAGCGAGGTGATACAATGTTAAACCCAACAACACGACCAACGTTGCTGCACCAGAGGGAGATCAATCTGGAGACCCTCCACGATCAAACTCCCGACACAATAACATTTGGCGCATCGTACTCGGCACACATTGCAATACAACTGCTCAAACCCATCCTCCGTACGGCTTCACCAGACATCATACCGGAACACGACGAATCGCTTGACGTCTGGTGGGTGGTAACTTCTGCCGCTGCCGCTTCTGCTGCTAGCATATTACATTTCAATTGAAAACTGTTTTCTGTAACATTGGCTTCTATTCTCTTGTTCACAAACTAAACTAATTTTAAGGTAAGTGCACCTTGTTCTTTCTATTTCATTAAGAAAATAATAATAGATAACAAATTAGTTTAATCCTGTCAAATTAAGATACTCCATAGACATTTTTCTTTTTTGGTTCAATTCTTTCCGTTCTTCTGAACGGAAAAGGCAAAGGCATAGTACGCCATACAGCCTAGTCTTCAGTAAATATTTTCTTGAGTAAACTTCTATCCTAACTTATCCTAATTAATCCTAACTTATCCTAGCTTATCCTAAACTTATCCTAACTAATCTAACTCCTTTCGTTTCCCGCGTTTGGACGATAAGGAGCGGTTTAGCGTCAAAACATGATGTGGCCACTAAGCTACAATATTTCACTGTTCTTTTTGAATTATTCACTTAATGCACTTTTTACTACATAAATCACGCGTTTTTATTTAGTAAACGACACTATAAATAATTTTAAAAGTCCAATGAAAAATGAGCGTGACACTCATCTTGACATTCCCGCCAAAACCTCACTCCATAGACAGTTTAGACGCAATTATAAACATGGCGGCCAAAAGTACGTCAATTCACACCAGGAGCGGATTAATTTGACAGGTCTAAACTAACATTTTATCTTCTATCCTTTTCTTAATGAAATGGAAAGAAAAAAATGCACTGAACATAAATTTAGTTTAGTTTATGAACAAGGAAATCGGGTCATTATTTGATTTTTAGAGTTCTGCACTGAAAGGATAAAAACGTGACCCTATCGCAAAGACTTTACTGTTCGTCGGTCTGTCTGTCACTAGACTTTATTTTATGAACCGTGATAACTAGACTTTTGGACTAACACAATTTTTTTTCAATGGCTCCTTTGTCGTCGAGCCCGACGCGCACTTGGCATAAATCTTATGTCAACTTTCAGGTCCTAGGTCAACTACTTTCTGTCAAATGTCATTACAATCGGCACCCTAATTGCAGCTCACTATCAATCATAATCAGAGTAGTTATAATCTATACGGCTAATCCATTGTTTCATATGTTCCAAAGAATTGTCTGTTTTACAACGTAAATAAAGCAATGAATGTCGTTGAATGTCAAAATGAAAGCTATTGGTACTAGTGCGTTACCCAAAAAACCGCGCGGTTCGGAACTGGAAAAGTGAACAGACAAGGAGTTATTTCGCAAATCATTTATCATACTGTACGTATATTATGTATAAATATATAGTGCGATAGTTACTTCGAGGTCATGATGTTCATCTTTGGCTACCTTTGATCTTGACTGATTCTCTTAAAATCGTGCCCAGTGCCCGTAAAATTAAACCAATGTGATACGCTGGCTTTGAAGTTAATCAAGCAAACAATCGATTTACTTTAGCAGAACCAATTTTAAACTAGAGTTCCTTACACCTGCTTATATCTGAAGTATTTAATCTATAAGCTTATAATAGGTGTGATTCCAGAAAATCTCTTTTATATTAGTCTGTCACATTTTTATATGATCTAAGTCCTATCCTGTCTTCGTAAAACAGGCATGCTGGGAGAGATTTTCTTCGAAATAAGCTGATGCTTATTTAAAAAAAAAAAACGAGCAAAGGTGATCCTTTGCTCGTTTTTTCTGATCTTTACTTCTTGTCTTTTTTATGTGTGTATATACATAAGTAGTTAAATAAATAAAATATCACGTCATTTAAATCACTTAGTTTTATACAATACACACCTTGTATGTATATACAAGGTGTACATATATGTACATATATGTATGTATATTGCGCGAGTTATGACAACGCAATAACCGGCTAAAACAAAAATGAAGGGAAAACAGTCGTTATTTTTAATGTAGAAGATCCTAATCGCTACCATAATAATGCTAGTCATAATAACGAAACTATGCAAAACAAATCCTTGTGCCAGTTTCGTTGAAAACTTTTATATCCATTGAAATACCCGCATAAATATTATTCTAGTTACCGAAGTCAGAAGTAAGCCACAACCCACAATTCTACCGGTGACTGCAAACAAAAGGTAACCATGCTATAAGTATTTTGTGTACCGCGAGCATAGGGTTGATAGACGCCCCAAGCATTCCTAAGGCTATCAAAATTATTAGCATGAAATTATACATGGGTAACAAATGTCTTGCCATGGCGCCTCCGCCGGGCCGGAACAAGCGAGGTAGACCAAAGAAGTCCTGGCTTGACGTCGTAAGAGATGACATGCGTGCCAACAATCTCACACCACGGGATACCAGAAATCGTGCCAAATGGAGGAGTAAGTGTAGGAAAGTAGACCCTGGGCTCCAACGTGAAAGCCGCGCATGCAACCGGGATTATACACTTAGATGATGATGATGATACTCAAACCAAAATTCTTTCGAATTTAGAGACAATGATGATCAAGTGATTTCACGATGGTTTAGGTACCTGAATCTTTCAATAACTGATAAACTCTGAAGTTTTTTAATTCTGGGTGGGACAGACGAATATTCGATCACTAAAAAGATCGGAACTTTTTAATAAGCGCACAAAAAATTTGAAATCTATCTTAAAGGCTTGCATCATTAGGTTGGTTGACAACAAGATTATCCAATGTTATGCCTGGCAACCCTACATGCACTATACAGTTGTTCACCAACCTTCTAAGCTAAGTTACAGGTTCCTGCGGTTGCGGTGAAAGACAACAATTTGTTTCGTATTAGTTTTATAAATTGTGTGTTTCGCAAATTAAATGACAAGGCTGGTTCACGATGTTCGCGGTTAGAACCTTGGCTTCTGTTGTGATGATGTTGCACAGCTTTGTTTATTAACTCTCACTCATTTCACACTTATTCACAAATAAAGACCTTTAGTAACCGCCGCTTGAACTCGGAGCTTCGAAGTTTCTCTACCTATTCAATGTTTAGAACTATATTTCTAAGGTAGTCTATCAGCTAATATCAAAAAGTTAGTAAAGTAAGCATCAAGTTAGATCAATAATATCGTGTATGAGTCTTCACGGCGAAATAATAATAATAATAATTACTTTATTGAGCAAAAACATACATAGATAAAGTTTGCAGGTACATGCCTTAAACAAACTAACAATAGATACAAGAAGAGAGAATAGAATAAAGGTAATTTTCTATGTAACAAAATAATAAATCCTGCCTCCTAACTTTCCTCCTAGGAAATACCCGTGTCTTAGGAGACAGTTACAAAATAGTTACAAAATTGCACTGCTTATTTATCATTTGCATCTATATTGGAATCCATAGTGATTTACCATCTCCTTTAAAGCATTATTCTATTTCTCATTGCTGAACAAAGCATTCCATCCATTTTTTTTTTTTTTTTTAATTATTATAAATTAGTGCTTGACTGCAATCCCGCCTGATGGTAAGCAGTGATGCAATCGTTGATGGTAAAGCGCACTAGTTTATTAAGCCTATTCACTTAAAAACTTAGGAATAGGAAGGAAGACGGCAGTTGAGCGAGGTGATGCAATGTAAAACTTAAGACCAACACGACCAAATGATGCTGCGCTAGAGGGAGATTGATCTGGAGACTCTCCGCGACCAAACTCAAAGGTACCTACTTATCACATTCGTAAAAATAATAATTTATAATTGATACACCAAGGATAACAACGATCCACCACAATAATTAACAACATAGAGATAAGAAACGAATTTCCAAATTTAAATAACATTAGGTACAACAAACACTATGTATAACATTGGGATAATAACAATAACATTTGAGCTGTAGGCAGCTGCAATAAAATCAGTAGCTTATACCTAACAGAATAGGCATTACAGCCAGATGACTAGACTGATATAGTCTTTCCTTGTATCCGAGCAAATACGTGATCTGGAACAGCACTAGTTTCAGGAAATAAACCGTTTCTTCGTTTGTCTCGCAAAGTGACAGTTCTGGGTCTTTGAACTTTGCCATCTGACGTGATCTATGCAACAGTAGGATCAACATACATAAAACCAGTACTCTCGGTACAGTTATTAGGCTCGGCTTAACAAAGACATCCAACAAATTACAATTTAACAATTTCGACTGTACAAAGATTGATATCACATCAATTTAGAATGCATTGATTAGATCTTTTGTTCTTGATAAATTTTAACAGTTTCAATTCAAATCTGCGACCTTATTTGGACTACTCATACTTTATTCAGCTCTATTCAGCCTATATCCATAGGAAACAATGATTTTTATATGAAACTCGTACGCATCCGTTAATCATTACGGTCGCGTACGCACTCCATAAAAAATCGAGCTGTATAATAAGTGTCGGTAGTCCCATATGTTCTATCATTGACACAATAATTACATACAATTTCCTAAATGATTACCTTCAAATTCTTGCGCAAGTTTACAATGCGCATGTTGCTGAGACATTATTTAATAGTATGCTATAAAAGATCTTACATATTGATGCAACAACAAATGACTATGGAGATTTTATGGGAGCCATTTTCTCAATAATTTAGAAGCTACAAATATTTAATATGATCTAAAGTGACAACATCAGTGCATGATCAACAATCACGGCCTTAACATTAATTGATGGCTCCATTTGAAAAGTGATTTTGGTTTAAAACAGTTGCGGAGCTGCTAGTAGATTCCTCTTAGCATATTAACATAAAATGAGCGGCATTACTCGTCAACTGAACACATCCTATCCACAATAGAATTGTCCTTGTGTCGTGGCTTAGGTTTCTTATTCCAACAGCGTGATCTGGGCTAGACAGTTTTTTAATATCAATTCTTATATTCATCCACTGTTTCTAATGATTTCAGTGCAGTCTTCAGTTCATTATGTCTTCCATTAAATATTATATCATCATCCATACCAACTTATTTGAACTCTTGTCTTTCTATACCGATGAACGTCAAAAAAAAAATGATATAATATTAAGCTGACAGTCATAATTTGTATAATAGGTAACCTAACCTAACGGTATTTTTTAAACAAAGACTTCGAATCCAATTTGTAAATTACATCACTTACCGAAAGAGTGCCCGCAAAATGCAAATGCTTGTATTTTTTGTATTGTTCTAAGTTCATGGAACCATATCGCCGATGGAAAGGTTAATAATTGCTGTAACCGCGAAGACGATAGGTACAGAAAAAAAAGCTCCTTGTCTACTTCCGACAGTTCTATTATGGGAGTTTTAAGTGCTCCCAATTTGACTCGGTAAAAATTAAAGCAATTTGAGCTTTATAATCTCAACCGTTTTCCGAACTTCGTTCTGTAGTATTTCTACACAATAAATTGTAGTTATAATGTGGGTTTGTTATAATTATAGTTTTGTCTAACCTTCTAAAGAATACAGGCCTGACTGTATGTTATGTAGTGCTAGCTATTGCTCATCATATATTATGCCGTTACGTATGTAAGTCCATATCAGTCCACTCTTCAAATTCACAAGAAAAACCGTTCCCTATTTTGCATTTCACTGCTTCGACGATATACATTTCATTAGCCTACTAGACTATTAATGACATTCGTCTGCGTCTTTCACACAGCTTTTTGATATCTAGCAATGTTATTTGCATATCGTGAGTCGTCGCTTCCAGTTCAGGGTACAGTTCGTTGTGTATGCGCACCATGGCTGCGGCTTCCTGTTAATGAAGCGCTAGAGTCGATGTGCCGAGCAGTATAAGACTGTATAAGAATTACTACTACTGCCAGTCATTGATGTTAAGTGACCGGATAAGGCAGCATTAGCAATGACGCTTTATATCTAAATTATTAAGACTATGATCTTCTTAGTAATGCTGTAAAGTAAAAAGAAATCAGAATTTGATGTACGGGCAAATCGATTTTCAAACTGATGCGTATACAAAAGAGCGAATGCACGTAGGCTTTTTGAACGGTCTTTTACATTAATAATGTTGAAAACATAAATGATTTCAGTAAAAAGTAATGTAAGTAAAAATGATCAGTCACTTAGATCACCTTAGCGATTCTTCCCATATCAGCGACAATCATTGTAAAAAAACTTGGCAAAGTGTAAAGAAAAGTGTGTAAATTCAAATAAAAAAAAAAAAATTATTTTAGGTTAAATATATAAATATTCATATAATGTTAGTAAGAGTCAACCTTAGCCCAATGTTAGTAATAAATTAACTGAAGTGCGTCTGGACTCTAATCCACCCACGTAAGAGGGGAGAGTATTATTTTTGATAAATTGAGGCTGAGATTCCCATAAAAATACAGGAATTAACTAACCCGCATGAAAAGTTACGTAATAAAAGATACCTATCCTGGCCTATTTACCTAAAATAGGATATAAATGAGATCTAAATAAGGTATCTGCTCGTAGAACCGATGGCCGATGGGGCAGTAAGTTTCTGGAGTGGCAGCCACGTACATGAGGACGCAGCGTAGGAACGCCCCCAACAAGGTGGACCGATGACCTGGTGAAGGTCGCGAAAAGCCGATGGATAAAGGCAGCACAAGACTGGTCATCGTGGAAAGCCTTGGGGGAGGCCTATGTCCAACAGTAGATCTATATAGGCTGACGAAGAAGAAGGATATAAAGTGGACCTTGTTGAAACAAAACATCACTAGCTTTGAAAGGTCGATCATCGTCGAAAATAAATTGTTCCTCAATCAGGAATAATTCATTTTTCATCAGTTTAACATCACCTTTACAATCATGCATAATATTAATGTTGTCATCCATCCATAAATTATTATTTCAATAAAAATGCGGATGATTACTCATTCCATATTGATGAACTATACATATTCAGACCGGTTGATAACTATTTTATTATCATCGTGGTTGAATGCTCCTGCTATACAGGTTTCTATTATAAATTATGGTTATCGATATCTATCTGCTACTCCCGAAGTAGACTGTGATATGGAATGAACCTAGATATTTTTAAAACGAACAGGTTAAAAATATCTAGTGGAATCTAGTATACCAGATATTTTTAACTTCTTGATTTACCTTGTTGTTGTTGAACGTACGGGAACGTTAGGTGTAGCAGATTTTATGGCAGTTCATTAAAACTATTCATATCTCGTCATTTAATATTTTTGACATATCTATGAATTATGATGAAGTATGGGAAAGGAAACTACTTCAATGAATTAAACTTCTTTTATCAACTTTAATAAATGTTTTAGATTAGCGACCAAGCAAGTCGTACTTGCATCAGGGTTTATGCATAAAAAATCTTATATCTAAGTTTCCACCATACAATATTAACGCTAAACGTTTTTAATATTAAAGTGAAAATTTTTGTGTATTATTGTTCAAATATACAGCCCTCTTTCTACACACAACAATTTAGTCGGTCTCGTGTGCGTTCGCGCAGCGGAATGTTGTTGAATTTAAAGATTTTAAATATGCAGATATTTAGTGTATGACGTCGTGTAATTGTGTATGGTAAAAAAAATTTGTGCGTGCAGCCATTGTGGAGAAATTCACCAAAAACTGATTCCGCTGGGCGAACGTTGTCCTGGCGGAACTTTTTTTAATCCATTGACTTTAGAAAAAAGAGATGTGTCCAAAAATTAGTGTGTAGTTGTGTGTAATTGTGTATGTATGAATAAAATTTGTGCATGCATAGACTTCGGAGAAATTCAAGTTTCCGCTGCGCGAACGTTTGGCCATTAGCTAGTTTTCATATAAAGCGCTTACATAGAGAGCTGTAGATTTTTACATACGTTGTTTTGAATTTGTGCATATTTGTGTACAAAACAGATTTAGAAAAAATCGTAGGGCTAAAAAGATAAAAATATAAACGTAAAACACGCTTTTTAGGTCATAGTTCTTAAAGTATGCACTTTGGGGTCTAGATTTTCACGTTTATACAAACCTTGTAAGTGTCTGCAACATATTGCCAAATATCAATGATGTTCCTTTAGTAATTAAAGAGATATAGGATAATTTACCATGACAAAATCACTGTTTACAAAGCAGTCAAATATCACGACAATCTAAAGGAATTGCTTGGTAAAATGTATGCCAATAATTAGTGTATTCATTCAACTATTCACATGCAAAATTTCATGTCATTAAATTCAGTAATTAAAGAAAAACAATTAAAATACTGACGAAGCATCGAAAACCTACATAACCCGACCAAGTTCGGATAGCTATAAAAAAGCGGCCGTGCAATATATTTAGATAACATCCCAAAATTTACAGTATAATACCGGTATTGAATTGGTATAGGTGATAACACAATTGTTTCGATATAATATAAAGGTCATTTATTTATGTACACCTACTTTTTTAAATGTATTTGACTATGACAAAGTAGGTACTATTTACGTAGTTACTTTATTTAAGTATGCACTTGAGACTTGAGATATAATCTAAATATATTAATTTAGGCAAATAAAATTCATACAGCTAATTTCTATTGAATATTTCACGGATCCGGATTCTTACTATAGACCCCTCAGGGAAATTAAATAATTACCACAAGTAAGTACTACTGTTTTTAAATGTTGATTTATTTTTATATTAGGCAGACTCTCAAACCTAAACAACTGAATAGTCTACTTTATTGATCTGTGATTGTTAATCTGTAATTTTATTATTGGAACTAGAAAATATTAGGTATACTTAGAAATGTTGAGGTTATTTACTGTATTTGCTACTCATTTAAAAATATTTCTTGAAAATACCTTTTTTATTCAAATGTTTTAGTTTATAAGCACTTTTTTAATGTTGATCAAATATAAACAACTGAATAGTCCAGTTATGTGATGTAATTTTAATTTTTATTGAAGCTCGAAATATTATACTTACCCTTATATTCATAATAGTTTATTAAACCTATTTTAGTTAAAACACATTTAAGTCTATTGCTGCCATTGCAAGCGTTTGTTAACGTTATTATAATTACATAATTAAGCATTATATGTAATTAAACATATTTTTGTACACGGATATTTAAATAGAGAAGTACTTGTTAATTGAAGATTTATTTTTGTCGTAGATAGTGGCGTTATTATAAAAAAAAACATTTTTCATTCAAGAAATGCAATTGTTTTATTTTTTCCTAACGCTTGTGTACGCAACTGTACCATATTAATAAATACTATATTGGAAGGTTAAGAACGTTCTTATGATATATGGCACGGCCGCTTTTTTATAGCTATCCGAACTTGGTCGGGTTATGTAGGTTTTCGACGCTTCGTCAGTATTTTAATTGTTTTTCTTTAATTACTGAATTTAATTACATGAAATTTGGCATGTGAATAGTTGAATGAATACACTAATTATTGGCATACATTTTACCATGCAATTCCTTTAGAATGTCGTGATATTTGACTGCTTTGTAAACAGTGATTTTGTCATGGTAAATTGTCCTATATCTCTTTAATTACTAAAGGAACATCATTGATATTTGGCAATATGTTGCAGACACTTACAAGGTTTGTATAAACGTGAAAATCTAGACCCCAAAGTGCATACTTTAAGAACTATGACCTAAAAAGCGTGTTTTATGTTTATATTTTTATCTTTTTAGCCCTACGATTTTTTCTAAATCTGTTTTGTACACAAATATGCACAAATTCAAAACAACGTATGTAAAAATCTACAGCTCTCTACGTAAGCGCTTTATATGAAAACTAGCTAATGGCCAAACGTTCGCGCAGCGGAAACTTGAATTTCTCCGAAGTCTATGCATGCACAAATTTTATTCATACATACACAATTACACACAAATACACACTAATTTTTGGACACATCTCTTTTTTCTAAAGTCAATGGATTAAAAATCCGTCAGGACAGCGTTCGCCCAGCGGAATCAGTTTTTGGTGAATTTCTCCACAATGGCTGCATGCACAATTTTTTTTTTACCATAGACAATTACACGACGTCATACACTAAATATCTGCATATTTAAAATCTTTAAATTCAACAACATTCCGCTGCACGAACGCACACGTCGGTCTCGTAAAAAGACACGTAAATGAGAACGAAATTAACTTAAATAAATCTGAAAATTTTCTAACAATTACACCAATTTGTCCCTTGAAAAATTTTAGACTTATAGAAATAATTATTAAAATTAAATTAATATAATTATTAATTACTTATTTTAGAATTAATTTATAAACTTTTTGGGAAATTTCACATTAACAGGGATGCGTAGGATTTTTTTTTATATGTACCCTGTTATGCTAATAAGGTAATGTTTTTATTTGATCACTCATATTATATTATGTACCTACAAGTTCTTAACTTATATGCTCGTCATATAAGTTAAGAACTTGTAGGTACATAATATAATATGAGTGATCAAATAAAAACATTACCTACATTAATATAGTTAAATCTAAGAACAAGAAATAGAAGAAAGTCTTTGGCTATAATCATTAGCTCAATTTTCTCTCCATGTCCGACCGAGACTCCACGTTTGTTGACATTTTCATATATATAGTGAAAATTATCACTTTCACACGAAAACGTTATGTTACGTGGTGGAACGCCAAATAGAGCAAATTGCTACTACAAATAAACTGAAGTTAAGAAAGACGTTTTATGTAACTTATTTGAAAATCTTATTGAGTGAAATATCAATATTGTTGTTATTTTGGAGACGTGTTGAAGGGGAACATGACATGTAGATATCTGATAGAAGTAATAGGTAGACCAATTCATTCCAGGAACATTCTTGTAGTCAAAATCTTAAACATGCAATTTAATATTTTGTCTACAAGAAAAGTTTTAAAAAATTGTAACATCCATCCATACTAATATTATAAATGCGAAAGTAACTCTGTCTGTCTGTCTGTTACGCTTTCTCACTTAAACCTCTCAACCGATTTTGATGGAATTTGGCACAGACAATCTTTAGACCCTGAGAAAGGACATAGGCTACCTTATTGAAAAATTTTATATTCCCGAGGGAAATCTAAAAAGCGAGATATAACCGAATTCTATATACTCTATAGACTACTACACAAAAAGACAGGTAGGTATGCACGTATATAAGAAGGAAGAAAAAAAACAAATATTTCACCACAAGAACAAAAATATGTTAGGCTCTCATAAGGAATTGAAGGAACGCAGCAAAAACTACTTCCACTATTACAAAAGGGATTATAAATCGCAATTAACATTTTACAACACATATCCTACTAATATAACCACTGCCACATACCAATGCCGCATCCTCCGCAGGATGTGGTATATATATTTATTAGCCGCTATTGGCTCTTGCATATTTTATAAACCAATTTAAATTCTTTTTTTTTTTATTTCCCTTAATTAAAGCGTAGCATTTTAATAATCGTTTAAATATTTTGAAAGTATTCTGTAAATTTTCTGCATCAGTAACTTGGATCAGTAAATGGAAATGATAAGTTGTAATAACCAATGTTTATTTGCAAGAAACACCGTTTACGTTTCTTGGTGCTAATCTTACAAACCAGATATTTCTTATACGATGTCAAAAATGAATAATGTTTAGTAAAAAACGGTCCTGTCAAAAAGATGATTTGTCTTCCAGCAGTAAGAACACCCATATCATTTCATCACACGCTCATTATTTTTACCAAAATAAAATTATATCCGAAAGATTATTTATTTATTTATTAGGTCAGTCAACAGTTATGTACACCATTACATTTATGAAGTACAATTTTACAAAAAAATACATTTGTAAGTGTAATAACTACTTACTGACTAACACAACATGCACAAAAAACGTTCAATATTAAATGATTTTAAATAAAACAGTAAAACAAGAGGTATTAATTAAAAAATATTAAAAACAGGATTATATTAATTAAAACAAGTAAATTAATTAATTCATTCTTAAGATTATTATACAATTATTATGACTCAATTTTATTTTATTTTAAGAAGCCCTCAATTGAAGAATTGATGAATTGATTTAATAAATTTCCCGATGGAGTCATGGTGTATATCGATTACGTCCACGCAGCTGTTAATAATCTTGCATAATCGAGGAATAGCTGAGTTTGCACCAAGGACGGCTCTACGCAGAGGTGGACAAAGGGGGGTAACGTTACCACGTGGGAGTCTGGTAGGGACACGGAATCTAAAAAGGCAGTCAATTTTATTTCTGATCAGTTTGTAAAAGAATAATGCGTCTGTAACATTGGCTCTGGTTGATAGTGGCAGCATCTTGAAACATCGCAATCGAGTGTGGTAGGACGGCAAGCTTTTAGATTTACCCTGTGAAATGTTTTCATATACCTATTCAAAGTTTGCAAAGGCTTCTTTCAAGGGCACAAATAAAATTAATTTTCTTTATTACATTATTGCTCTGCTACACATAAATACATAATAATCAACCTATTAGCAAAAATTCATATCTAACCACCACGAAAATTATTCACGGTCGAAATGAAAAAAAAAGTGGGGCCGTTAATACGCATTGCGTGTCCCACTTTCTGGTCGAATGCCACCCATAACTTAAGAGTCAAATTTATGTATCTAACTAGTTTATTTTCTTTTTTCTTACTAATCTATTACGTAAATAGATTTAAGTTACTTGAGGGCTTTGGTCAAATAACCTTTCTAATAGCTCTTATTCAAATTTCAAATTAAGCTTATACCTTTCCTATTTCAATCTACCTAGCCCTTTAGCAGTCATTATATATCAGTCATAGTCATATGGCCTACCACCGAGGGACCCTCCCTCAGTGGTAGGCCATAACATCGGCTGCCGGCAGAAATTACCCACCAGACAAGTTCTTGCCGCTAAGCGATTCGTCGTGTTCCGGCATGATGTCTGGTGAAGCCGTGCGGAGGACGGGTCTAAGCAGTTGTGTTGCGATGTGTGCCGGGTACGATGCGCCAAATGTTGTTATGTCGGGAGTTTGGTCGTGGAGAGTCTCCAGATCAATCTTCTTCTGGCGCAGCATCGTTGGTCGTGTTGGTCTTGGGTTTTACATTGTATCACTTCACTGAACTGCCGTCATCCTTCCAATTCCCAAGTTTGTTTAAGTGAATAGGCTTAATAAACTAGTGTGCTTTACCATCAATGATTGCATCACTGCTTACCATTAGGCGGGATTGCAGTCAAGCACTAGTTAATAATTATTTAAAAAAAAAAAAGACTTCTAATCTAACCAGATACAGTATTTTTCAGAGAACGCCAGGTATTAAATAAATATAAACTAATACTTGACTGCAATCCCGCTTGATGGTAAACAGTGATGCAATCGTTGATGGTAAAGCGCGCTAGTTTATTAAGCCTATTCACTCAAAAAGCTTCGTGAATAGAAAGGAAGACGGCAGTTGAGCGAGGTGATGCAATGTTAAACCCAACAACACGACCAACACTGCTGCGCCAGTGGGAGATTGATCTGGAGACCCTCCACGACCAAACTCCCGACACAACAACATTTGATGCATCGTACCCGGCACACATCGCAATACAACTGCTCAGAACTGCTAAGCCCGGTACCACACGCAAGCCTTATTCTTATTTTGTTTATTTAATACTTGTGTAAAATATTTATAAGTATAGATATATTTATTGAGTAACAAAACAGGTAGGTATATTAAAAGCTAAAATAATCCCTTCACAATGCTAGTCAGATTATTATTCCTTTTTGTAACATAGATAATACTTCCTTACTATTCCAATACAAAACATGACTGTCTATGTCTGTTTCTGTAGTAAAATATCCATTTGTCATGCTTTCCACGTATACAGCCTAGCTTTATAATCCGTTTAAGTAAAACACTTTCCCCTGTGAAGGTCGCTAGCCTGTGCTTTGAATGTTATGCCTTGCGCCCGCGCAACTATCCGCTATGAATAAACTATTTTACATAATGA
Source organism: Sesamia nonagrioides (assembly GCA_017933935.1). NCBI lineage: Eukaryota > Metazoa > Arthropoda > Insecta > Lepidoptera > Noctuidae > Sesamia > Sesamia nonagrioides. The sequence goes on along the minus strand of JADWQK010001955.1, from coordinate 156,179 downwards.
GATGAGCATACAAATATATTTTGTATTCCGTTCAGTTTATTACTTGTATGACCTTGAAGATTTCATTTTGTTAGATTCATATTATTCCAGTTTGTTACATTCTCAGTTTTCTAATTTTTATAATATTTAAGGGCAATGTGATTGTGGCTTAACTATCAATAGGTGTTAGGTAGCCAAAGTATATACATGCATACAGAGAATATAATTTTAAGTATCTACATGCCATGGGATGATCGAAAAACATCGCCTCTGGCGCATAGGCAAGTGAAGGAACACGGGTGGGTTTTAGTCAGTAAAAGTCAAAGATCACCCGAAGAAAAAAACAACTACACCTATACGTAAATCTAGGCTATCTTCTGCTAGCCAAAATTACGTTTTAAGATAGATAACATAAGATATCATATACGTCACTTAGCAGCACCACATATGTATACCTACATAATAGAGGAAGGTAAGTACTTACCGCAAAATGCTCGTGCAAATGCTTATTATACCTAACACAGTAATGTTACGGACGAAGCTAACGCGACTGGTTTGTTCAATTACTCTATAAAAAAATAACTTTATAATTCCAACCTTATAATTTTAATTACGGTCTAACAGGTACCTGACTAATACCTTACCTGTTGGGTCTTTATTGAAATGAGAATATATCAGCTTAATTCTCGATTATAAATAAAGAAAATAAGACATAATGTTAACCATAAACAAGAATTTAAGTGAGTACTACATTAGCACATTTGTTAATAAAGTGGCAGTTACTAGCTTATCAAGCACAGATAGAGTATTGATGCGTTTTCTACAATTCAGCAGTATTTCGTTCACTTTATCGCACCGTTGGACTCTTTAATTAAGATGGGCCACTAGCGCAGGTGCTGCCATCTACATCACCAGACTACTACGCTCTCAATTAATCTGTTATTTGTGATATACAACAATCTTCTGCTCTCGCTCTTATTTATTTTTTATTTATTTAAATAATTATAAACTAGAGCTTGACTGCAATCCCGCCTGATGGTAAGCAGTGATGCAATCGTTGATAGTAAAGCGCACTAGTTTATTAAGCCTATTCACTTAAAAAACTAAGGAATAGGAAGGATGATGGCAGTTGAGCGAGGTGATGCAATGTTAAACCAAAGACCAACACGACCAAACGAAGCTGCGCTAGAGGGAGATTGACCTGGAGACTCTCCACGACCAAACTCCCAACACAACAACATTTGGCGCATCGTACCCGCCACACATAGCAACACAACTGCTCAGACCCGTCCTCCGTACGGCTTCACTAGACATCATGCCGGAACACGACGAATCGCTTAGCGGCAAGACTTTGTCTGGTGGGTGGTAACTTCTGCCGGCAGCCGATGTTATGGCCTACCAACGAGAAAGTCTTAATTCGTTTTGATTTTGCTTACTTTGACAATAGGTTCAACCTCTATTACAGTTAACAAAAATGCTAAATGTGGGTGTAAGTGCCTACTATAGAAACGCGTTTGTCTAACACTTTGGACGTGAGGTTTCTGAAGAGCAATGAAGGCAAAACTTACTTATGAGACTCACAGAACAGTCAGTCAAGCTACTGACTTGTATGAAAATTGGTACGCGATTTTTTGGTGATAATCTGCACCCTTATTACATAACACTTTACGTATCAATTACAACCGAGTTTATTTTGAAAGATCATCATCATCCCAGCGTTAATCCCAGTCGCATCCGAAGCCTTTTCAGCTTTGGAGTCTGGGGTCCGCTTTACCAGTCCAACTGCTGATATGGCTAAACTTCGACATTTTCCGTGAAAAGACTGCCGTCTGACCTCCACAACCCGAAGGCGACATCGAAGCATTGCAGTTAGACCAATTGTTGGACTTTTGAGGGCCCCAACAACCCGTAACGACTACCACTGGATGTTCGTATGGCAACCGGGACCAACGGCTTAACGTGCTTTCCGAGGCACGACCAGACCAGTGCAAATATTCATATTCATGCATACAAATACTTGCACTGTGCGGGGATCGACCCCCGCGCCACCTTGCGCAGCGGCCGCGTCCGCTAGCGCTACGCCACGGGGGCTGTTAAGACGTACCTACTAATATTAAAGCTAAAAAGTTAGTTTGTTTGCACGCACTCTGAAACCACCTCTCCGATATCAAAAATGGGTAGTTTTATATTTGATAGCCTAATTGTTGAGGAAAGCTACCTATTTTAACATCACGCGTTTATTTTGAAAAATACCTAACTGTCAAAATGAAATCCATTATTACAGTTAGTGTGTCAATGACTGGAACATAGGTGTTTTTCGTTTCATTGATAAAGAAGATCGGGTGAACATGGAAGCACAATGTTCTCCTATTTGAGAGCAATTGAGACACAAGCGGTATGAATCATATACCTATTAACGCTTGTATTCGTACTCGTAATTAAGATTATAACTTTCAGATATTTTCAAGTGACTTACCTTGTAAATATTTCAAGGTTTATTTAGAGTTTCAACTAGTGAGGTGACCCTAAATGGGTCACTAACGGTAGCACCACTTCATAGTAGTAATCATTAAAAATTTATTATAAACATACTAGCGAGCGAAGCAGGGGCCGGTACCCTGCTTCATAAGGTTTTTACGACTAGCTCAAAACAGTGATATTCCTTTATTCTTTGTAAGTTTAATGTTTATGTTTTATACATAAACCTTACACACAGCCTCCGTGGCGTAGCGGTAGCGAACGCAGCCCCTGCGCCAGGAGGTGCGTGTTCGATCCCCGCGCAGTGCATATATTTGTATTCATGATTATGAATATTTGCACTGGTCTGGTCGTTCCTCAGAAAGCACGTTAAGCCGTTGGTCCCGGTTGCCATACGAACATCTAATGGCATTTTTTACGGGTTGTTAGAGCCATCAAAAGTCCAACAATCGGTCTAGCTGCAATGCTTCAATATCGCCTTCGGGTTGTGAAGGTCAAACGGTAGTCGCTTCACGGAAAGTATCGAATTTTCGCCAAACTCAGCAGTTAGACTGGTAAAGCGGACCCCAGACTCCAAAGCTGAAAAAGCTTTGAATGCGACTGGGGTGATGCTGATAGAGGCATAAAGCTTACAGACCAACTCTTTAAAGAATGGTGAAAACGCAAAACACATCTATCGAAATCAGTAGCGCCTTTTAAAAGAACAACTCGACCGCCTATACGACAGTAATTCATAATAATTATTATGTATTTATGAACCACAATGTAATACAGTTTGTATGGCCTAGGGCTGACCCAACATATTTCAAAGGTGATGGATGGCCACCTCCATAAGTTGAACCGCAAAAGCATATTTGCATAGTTGAGGGAAACTGAATAGTTAAAATCACTGAAGGCGAATTCCTGGTTGGCATGAGGACTTATGATCTATTGTACTTGCCTTCGTGACAATGTAACATATGGAATGGAGACGAACTATTTTCGCACCTGAGCATCAGTTAGTACTATTTCAAACTTGGGAAAACAGTTGTTAATCATTCTAACTATTGTTTATCTATACTCTATACTAATATATAAAGCTGAAGAGTTTGTTTGATCGAGCTTATCTCAGGAATTACGGATTCCGAGTCCGATTTGAAAAATTCTTTTTGCGTTGGATAGCCCATTAATCTAGGAAGGCTTTAGTCTATATAACATCAAGCTGCGACCAATAGGAGCGGGGTATATAAAAAACGCGGGGGAAACGACGGAAAAGCGAGGCGCAACTAGTATAATATATTAACCTGCAGGGCAATTGCGTAACATAGGTACTATAACTTGCAATGGGTTTGATTTTGACAATTCAATAAGATTCATTGCTTCATTTACGTTGTTGAGCTGACATACTTTTCAAACTTATGGAGCAATGCATTGGCATATGCTTCAAAATGATTAAAATTGAGAACAATAGGGTGTTTCGCAGTTAGGGTCCTGAACATACCATTAAAATGTAAGCAGCTTTAGCAGCGCGGTAACCCGCGACATTCAAATTTGATATTTTATGAAATGGGCATTCAATTGGTTTATTTAAACTTAGAGGGTTGTATTCGTTTTAATTATGGCAAGTGGGGCCGATGTTGACTAGGTATTCTGCCAATGTCAAAAGTGGATTGGAGAAGCAAGAGTGTAAATAAACAATAATAATAATAAAAACAAAAACTTAGAGGGTTGGTGAATTGATTTCAATTTTAAAAATACATAGATCACTAGCTACGTCCCGCGATTTCACCCCTATACTATTCGATTCCGAGGGGATATCTGAATAAAAACTATTCTATATTTTAACCCTGGTTCTAGACCATCTGTCTGCCTAATTTAATCCAAATCCGTTTAGTAGTTTATGCTTGAAAGACTATCAAACAAACATCCAACGTTTCACATCAATACTAATATATAAAGCTGTAGAGTTTGTTTGTTTAAACGCGCTAATCTCAGGAACTACTCGTCCGATGGGAAAAATTATTTTGCGTTGGATAGCCCATTAATCCCATTGCCCATTGGCAGTGGGCAGGGCACATTGCTCGTAGAACCGATGGCCGATGGGGCAGTAAGGTTCTGGAGTGGCGGCCACGTACTGGAAGATGCAGCGTAGGGAGGCCCCCAACAAGGTGGACAGATGACCTGGTGAAGGTCGCAGGAAGCCGATGGATGCGGGCAGCACAAGACCGGTCAGCGTGGAAAGCCTTGGGGAAGGCCTTTGTCCAGCAGTGAACATCTATAGGCTAAAGAAGAAGAAGCCCATTAATCCAGGAAGGCTTTAGGCTATAATAACATCACGCTGCGACGAATTAAAGAGTAAACACGAATTAAAAAGTGGCATTTAAAATACACACGACACAGTATAACGTAGGTACCTATGTATTTACCTACTTAAAGCAATTCCTAACAAAAAACGTAATTAACTAATTGAATTTTGAGATTTTCCCACAAACAGATTATAGATAAAAGTCAGCCATTACTGGCGTAAGAAATAAAACCACAAACGGAGCCAATGAAAGATTAACAGCCGGGTAAAGTGGAGTCGTGGTGGTTATCTAATAACTATTACATCGTACACAGTAGTTTTACGGTCGGATGATATTACCACCGAAGTCAAGGTCGGATCCGGTTAGCCATCAAAATAATTGATTTTCTATATCTCAAACATCGTGTTTTTTTTTTGCTCAAGGAACTTATATAAATTCATACGATACTTATTATTTTAATGTTAGGAACTTTTTGTGCGCTTCATTTGTACAGCGGTGTTTATTACATCACTACTGCTCTCAAAGCCATCCCATCCAATCCAATCCAATCCGCCCAATCCAGCCATCCAATTCGCCCATCCCTAGAATTTGCAGGTTTTTTGATAATTCAAATGACTTGATATCTTTGCCACAACACCTCAAAAATTCAAGCGCCAAGTCCTAAAGAAAAAAAAATAAGAATATTGCTTATTGTCTTTTAATTTTTTTTACTCTCTCTTTTTGCTAAAATTCACATTGGTTGCTGTGAAGTTATTTCTGCACTTTTTGTAACTTTTAATTGTATAATTATTTTTGTATTTGCATGCTGTGTCTATCGCATTATATTGTGCACTATAATTGTATGTTGATTGTATTGTATTGTTTTTATTGTGTAACAATTGTAGATAGACCAATAAATAAAATAAAATAAAGCCAACTCGGGAAACATAGTCAGGAAACTTATATGTCTAAAAATTCAAAGACTTGTGACGAGGCGTGGTGTTAGGAGACAAGCCTCCACGTGGGAGGTAGTGGGCTGCATTACTCCACCGTTTGGGCCCAGTGCAGGTTCTTAGACGTTTGAGTCTTCGAAGTCGCTGGCGTCCGCTAGTAATGGATAAAGTACCCACGTACTTTATCCATTACTAGCGGCCGCCAGCGACTTCGTTCGCGTGTAGTTAGTTATTATGCTCCGCTCCTATTGGTCGCAGCGTGATGTTATATAGCCTAAAGTCTTCCGGAATTAATGGGCTATAAAAGGCAAAAAGAATTTTTCAAATCGAACCAGTGATTCCTGAGATTTGCGCGTTCAAACAAACAAACTCTTCAGCTTTATGTATTAAGTAGTATAGATATTATGTAACTATTGTGCGATGATTGAATCTATACTTATAAAGTAAGGCTGAAGAGTTTGTTGTTTGTTTGTTTGAATGCGCTAATCTCAGGAACTGCTGGTCAGATTTTAAAAAATCTTTTTGCGTTGGATAGCCCATTAATCCAGGAAGGCTTTAGGCTCTCAGGATATAACATCAAGCTGCGACCAATAGGAGCGGAACATATAAAAATAATACATATCAAAACCTACCCAGGTGAAACCGCAGGGCGCAGCTAGTGTAAGATATGATGATTCACTCATTATCAAGGAAACAGGGTTTGTAATCACTGTTACAAAAACAGATCTTTGTGTGCTTAAAATGTACTATTATCGTTAGACATATAAGACTACACTAACTTAAAATTAAAAAAATGATAATGCGACACACAGTTAACTTCAACTAGGTAAGTCAACAAACTAATAAAGAAAGAAATAAAAATATTTAATGTGACTCGTACGGGAAGGTCATAAAACTAAATTAAACACAATTAAAAATAAAAAAACAAATTATGAGTAAAAAAAGTAACAAAAAATCAAAAGTAGTTTACAAGGCCAAAAGGCTCCTATCTCAGCATAATGCTTCGACATTTAAAAAGTAAATGTCACAGCGCTACAAATCTAGCAAATGACGATTGTCACACCATTTTTTTTAAATTATTTTATTGTTTTTCTCGCTATGTTACATCTGTTAATTTTGACATGTTCCCCTGTTTTAGTAAGACTAATGAGAATAGCGTCACAAAACGTCTGGGTGACATCAGTTTAAATAATAATAATAAAAAAAATAAAAGTTTAAGGCACGCCAACTTACTTACATAAATAACGTTTATGCGACGTCTTTCGCTGGGAAATAGCAGAAGCTATGTGGCGGCCACGGCTCTTTTAGAATCTATATGTTATTATTTAATCATGACGAAGTACGTCCTTAAAAACTAATGACTCTTGATATCTTCAATAAACAGTATTACGACAAACGTCCCCATGACATTTTCATTATTCATAGGCAGTTCGCGTGTCTTTTGAAAGTCGATAAAAAGCCCCAACTAATACTGGCCAATTACGTAGTTAGAGCCCTGTATACAGCATGTGACAGAAAAGATTTAGCTATGTTGAAGTGCGTGATATGTACTTCAGAGTTTCTCCATGGGACCAGTCTTGTAATCGTGACAAAATTATAAATTGTTCTATACAAACCTTCAATACTCGACCCAAATCTTTGTATTTAGCATGTGGTTATTTTTTCGCAATTACAATAGTAGTTACGTTGTGAAAATTTTTCACATTGATGGCATGTACCGCACCCCTAAATATGACCACGCGGACCACGCCTTTGGGATACACACTGTATAATTAGGGCTCGCTTTTATAATTCAGGCATGTTTCAAGGTTAGAAAACGTAGGTCACGGTAATTCTTTATTCGAAGCTACGACAATGTCGATTGTTTTTAAGAATCGATCGATTCAAATAAAATCGTAAGTTACAAAAAAACAATGTCAAGAAATTATTTAACAATTACATGTCATGTTTAATACTATTCTCGTGTGACACTTTGAAATACACGTGAGATCGTTTTTATAGAATGAATGTGGGATTGTTAATTGAATATCTTACCATTATTTTAATTGTTAACATTAAACATTATTATGGATCTGCGGTACAGTCATACTCTGCAAGGTTATGGAGCGTGTATTGAACTCACTCGTCAGGGCATGCCTGGAAGGTAACACCAAGTTTTAAAGCTATTCTTTAGAGATGTATTTCATGACGAAATTAAAAGAAACCGAAGTGGTACTTATCCAAATGCTAAAGAAAGACCAATGTTAAGTGGGCATCTCCATAGTGACCGATAGTAAGGGTTTCGAAATAATCGGCATACTAGGGACTTACTAGGAAATGCTACGCACTTGTGAGAGAAATGGGAAAGCGGTTGCCATCTCCTTAGACCTCTCGAAGGCCTTCGATAGGGGTATTTCAGGGTATTCTAAGTAAGCTTCCGGCGTACGACATTTCTCCAGGTTTGACTTGCTGGGTAAACGACATCCTGAGTGAACGGTCTCTCCGATATGTTCAAATCAAATCAAATCATTTATTTCAAATAAACCAGTTACAGGCACTTTTGAATTGTCAGAAGGTCGGTCAGTCAATAAGATGAAGCTAGTCGCCCATTCCAAAGAGTAGGTACCTATGGAGAAGAACGGGCAAGAAACTCCATGGACACTCTTTTAAATTTTCAAGCTTTTGTTACAAATATTTGATTACATCATTCATGTTGAAATCAACCGTGTGAGATCGATGCAGAAACATATTGTACGCTGAGAGCGTCCATATGGAAAACACACAAAAAACAATTCAGAAATTAAAATACGCCGTGGCAGCTAAGAGATGACCAATCCCCTCCGACGGCGTCCGCTCACGAACATGACGCATGGATCAGCATCATTCAGCTCAACCATATCGAAGGGAACCCAATGACCCAACACGCACGCCACCATCAGCGAAGACATTTGAGTGAGCATGACATACTCTCAACAGCCAGAGCACAATGAAGTCAAAAAAAAGAAAGACTAACCCAACAAATAAATGCCTTACAGCACATTCGTACATTGTGCTCACACGTTTGCCATGCAATTATACAACACTAAGAAATTGAATCTACACAATGCTAAGATAGTTTTTTCCAAGGTTCAGCAGCTCCAACAGTGTTCCCGAGTACTAAGTTTAGCTCCTGTGCAGCTGTATAAGTGCCGAACACCTCTGTCAGGATTACAATTCCGTAATGTACAATATGCTGGGCTACATAGTGTGTACTGGCTTAGAGTAAAAAAAAACAACAAACATTTACAAATTAAAACTACTAGAGGAAAAAGCAAAGAACAATCAGTGTATAGAAATCGGACGCAGCTCAAGCCCAAGCCTTTTTGTCCTCAATATAATCCTTCACACTATAAAATGCTTTCGTTGCGTTGTCGATGGATGCTCATCAGAGCCCATGACAACTAATGCCGGTGTTCCTCTGGGGTCTGTATTCTCTGCAACTCTCTTCCGGCTGCATGTTAACGATCTGCTGCCCGGAGTTTATGGTTTAGCATATGACAGCACAGTTGTAGAAACATCTGAAATAACGTTTATTATCTTAGTTAATGACAAAGAAAGAAAAAGATGCACTGAAATTAAAATTAGGTTTGGAACAAGGAAATCGATGTCATTTTATCGTGTTGAAATATATTACATTTTAACGCAATATAATGTAATATTGTACCTATTTAACGCTTTATTTTGCACGGCATTAAGGAAATTATGTTCCAATTTACTTAATCTCTTCAAACGTCATGGAGAGTAAAGATTAAATCAGTTTTCTGCTATAAACACTAATTAGTCTTAGCTAGTAAGAAGATCAAAAGACGGTTAACATGTTAAAGTCGCCATAAAGGCGCCTCATAACTAGACTGGATCGGTACGTGTTTTAGATAACGTCGTTTTGCGATCCGTCTGGGCACTACGCTCGCATGTCCGGTGCTTCGGGAACAAAGATAAAATGCAAGGATTAATCTATCCCAAGTCCAAAGATAGCCATCTAAATAACGAGGATCGTGAGCAGATAAAGACTAATCAGAACTCAGGTTGCTAATTAAAGATTAAATTTCTCGCAAGGCGCCATTACCGTTGCCCAATTAGCGAAGATGAAACTTTATAATATGGACTTGAAGGTTTGCCAAGTTTTACTCAGAAATAAAATGCACATTTTATTTTAAGCATTTTTGCGAATTGCTATTAAATGTATCACGAACTAAAACATAATGTGTTGTGTAATAATTTGAAGTTAAATTAAATAAACCTCTTCGGGTTTAAAATTAAATTCAGTTCTAAGCTTATGTTTATAATGGTTGACCAGGTTATGGCATGGGTTTCATGATCTCCAATAAGATGTTAGGATGAGATCGAAATTCCTTTTTATTAGTTAAGTGTTATACCGAAGAAAATTATAAAGATTTTCCTCGACGGGCGCAATCAATGTTCATTTCCTACAGCGATATCATGATTAAAGAAAGAGAAACATAAATATCAAACTAGTGTTTTGTTTTGTTCCAGGGACAGGCGCGGCACCATCGTGGCACCCGGCCACAGACTCGTGCTGATGACACAATAAATTGTGATGCTGACACGAACAGAAGCATATAGGAACCTACGTCCTAGAGGACGAAGAAGGACGTTCTAGCTAAAACCTTATAGTTAACACTAGTTCTAAAAATGCAAGTGCCTAATTTTATAATAATGTTGGGTAATCGCCGTAACTTAATATTTAGAGTCAGCATCGTGTTTAACATCGCCGTTTTTTTATACGCGGCGGTGCATTACTCGGGGAACAGCGCGCAGGGGGTTGAGTGGGTGCCTATCACCAGCGACGGCTCAGAGAGGGTTGCTGAATACAGGTATCTCAAAGAAGATGTGCGAAACGATACCGTACTAAAGCTGCCAGAACCTAGCGCGCGAATTGTTGGGGAATACACTTCCCAGAAGGTAGTTCCGTATCCGTCAACTACATCTACAGTTAAAAAGACTGTATCTAGCACCGCATCGGATGTAGAAAAGAAAATAAGTGCAGTGCCATCTGAAGCTAACATTATAAACGAGACTCTTGAAGTGTATGATGAGAATATTTTGTCTGAATCAACGCTGACAGTGCTTCGAACATTGCTCGCGTGTAATGATAAAGACTTTAGACCCGAAACGATGCAACGTGGCGAGTTCTGGGTGCTGAAGAACTACGTGCGTGCTAATCATGGTGATATTGCATGTCATGAGACCATCACGTACACGACGCATGGTGGCTTCGAGTTCCTCGACAACCTGCTTCCTCTTCTAGAACGGTAAGTTTTGCTTTATTTAATTAATTCTAAAAGTGCAGTTGAAATTAAGGCGTATTATTTTGCGTTGGCGTTTCGTCACACTGTTGACACTCACTCACGTTTTCTTTGCCAACAGTTCTCGACTAAGCGTTGTCGGTGTCGTTTGGTGCCATAACAATGTAAACATTATCCATGTTATAATGTTTACATTAAAAGAACAGATGAATCGAGTAGGTATATTAATATATACCTACTCGATTCATGTGTTCTTTTTCGGTGTATCAACTAACGCGATGTGAAGATGCTGAACGATACATGTTTAGTTTTTAGTTTAAACTTTTCCTTTCATTGGCTTAGACTCGTACGTAATACGTAAACAAGAAACTCGATTCTCTTGTTCACAAACTAAACTAATTTTATGTCCAGTGCATCTCTTTCCTTCTTCTTCGTTATAAAAGGGACAAAAATAATTTTTAGTTTAGTCCTGTCAAAATTCTTACCACAGTGTATAAACATTTGCTCCATGGCATAAACAAAGCGGCTACATTATTTGAACATGAGTTGTTCCAAAGACAGGATTTTTTTTATTTGGCTATCTACCTATATAAAAAATAATTAAAATTTCCATTTATTATTCGATTTAATTTAAGGGTCTATACAACGTTATTTTTTGTTTATGCTAAACCTGAAAACAGTTTGTTCAGAATAAACAACTGAATCGATTCCAACATTTTTACACTATGTCATATAATTTTAAAAAATACATTTATGAATTATTACAGTATGTTTACTTAGCGTGCATCTCAGTTTACGCGTGCGCATGCCCGTGCTCAGCTGACTCCACAGGTCAGTGCACCCGAATCGCCCGTACAAACAGAGCGTGGACCATATTTGTGTTGGGACAACCAAGTAGGATAACAAGCTCGTAACTTTGTGGTTTTTCATGATATCTTTTTGAAATTTTGTACAAAGATTCTTTACTTAAAACAGGACACGTGTTTCGACTTTCGCATAAACAAAAAACTCCGAAGACATGTGACATCTACCAACCCGTACTGGGACCGCGTGGTAGAACGTGGCATGATAGACGCCCTCTCACCGAAATAAGGCCATCGTCCCAGGACTGGGAAACATTATAGGCTAATTATGGTAAGGGTACATTTTATACCTACACATTTATGATTTATAGACAAGTTTATAGAAACTTTGAGACAGAGAAAATGTTCTCAGTTAAGTGTGTTACAAGTCTTTCACGCGGTTTTAATACAGTGTACATTTAATTCCAGTAATATGTACAGTAGATGCAGTTTATATTAATTGTTACACTAACAGACAATACGATAACATGCCAAAATCACATCTATGGATAAGAATTTAGCGTGGAAAATCGTATGTACAATTGCACATATCACTCAGCTTGTCGCCTAATGGAGAATAAAAAGTTGAATGCTTTATGTTATGCAGATTACTAGGTGTTTTTTCATTCGAGACTGCAGCACTCTCCTATTTTATTTTCGAACTATAAACTATCTGTCTATTATCACAAATTAAAATGATGACGATTCACCTTCTTGAGGTTTTGAAGAAACTAGGCATTATTATGTCATAAACCAGCCTAAAAACTAATTCCAGAAACGGTCAGCACAGCACATTCAATGATCACAAGCAACTGCTGAAATTGGATGACTAAAATTATCTTATATTACTCATGTTATTTCATTAGTTGCCTGAACTCAAACCACTTAATTTTTAACTAATTTGTAGATACGATAATACAAGTCACGCCAAGTAGACCAGATACACATTTAATTGTTTCTTCCTCAAATAAATTGTATTTACCAAGATACCAAAATACTGATATACATAGTTTTTCAAAAAAAGAACACACATATTCTTTTCTCAAGAAAGGCTAGCTTTGGCACCACCCATACCTATCTCTTTTGACGCGTGACCAAAATCGGAAATAACGCCGCCATTTTGTTTTTCAATGCGATTTCTTTTGCAGCTACCAACATTTTTACCGATAACACCCCGCTATCAATATGATTCGTGCGCCAAAAGATCCCGTGGGGTATCAATTCTGCAACACTCATTGTTTATTTACGTTAATGAGCAGACATATTTTTTGAACTTATGGGGCAATGGTTTAGCAATATTTTTCAAAGTGATGTATCTAATATAGGCGTGATTGATAGTACGTATTAGTATTACGCAATTAGGATAATAGTACAATAAGAAAATGAAAAGTACCTATATCATCAGCAGTCTACTTACAAAGCCCAAACAACCACCATTAAAAAACCATCATTAAATCGTTGTGAAAAAGGGTGAGCGCTATTCATCCTGTATATCCATCTTTGTCTGACACTGGATTCATAATGGTTCTACCACGTCATCGTAACCCGTCAGGGTAATCATGTGTTTGCGAAATAATTATACATTATATTATTAGGTACAGCACTCTATTTTATGAACGATTGTGCCAATTTAGCTATTTAAAACTCATTATTGCCGATTATTTCGTAATTTATACAAAGTACACAATGAAACATATTGATCAAAAGTACATTCATAACGCTCTATGATTATCCAATATTGATGCAATAATTTTGAATACCTTTATGTGTAGCTATTTCAGTGCATTATTGAGTTGTAATGTCAAAAGTGAAAGGTGATTATAAAGGATGACAAGAAGGTCAATTCTCGTAATTTAAAACGTACAAAATCTGTTCGCATTCTTATTTCAAAAACGTAGGGAGATCGGAGGTATTTTTGACATCTCGAGTCTGCGAGACTGTGAACGCAAAATTGGGAGTTTTGGCGGGAAAGTTAAGCTGAGTGTCACGCTCATTTTTCATTGGACTTTTAAATTATTTATAGTGTTGTTTATTAAATGAAAGTGCGTGATTGATGTAGTAAAAGTGCATTAAATAAATAATTCATAAAGAACATTGACATATCGCAGCATAGTGGCCTCATCATGACTTTGCCTCAAACCTCCCTCGTAGACGGTTCACGCGGACGTCTTTTTCGACATGAATTAAAATTTATTACCTAGGTCAGCCTAGGTGGCATTGGCTAAATGCCTAAATGCACACACCATGCGAAGCCAAAGAAAGAAATAAATAAATAGTTCCTAACAATCCCAACACATGACATTGGCTAAATGCACAAACCCTGCTAAGCCAAAGAAATAAAAAACGTAAAATTGAAAATATAGTCCCTCAGATGCAAGTTCTATTTCCGATTAAAGATAAAGACAAAAGATGATAAATGTTTGAATTACAGGTAAAAGAAAAAAAACTGAAGCTAAATTTGAATACAAAAGAATTACCTAAGCATTTAAATTGATGTCGTGTCTAAAACAAATTAGTGGTCGTGCTCATACGTGCACAATGAAGTCGATATAGGTACCTAATGACATTATCACTTTTTTAACAGCCCTGTGCTTATTGTTATAATCTCTAGGGTTGCCATTTATACATATTTTATTTCTACTTCATCGCTGCTATAGTGTAAACGTAACTTTTCTAAGTATATTTGGATTTGTACACCAATGACTGATTAAAATGGGAAGGAAAACATGTTGAGGAAAGCTGGACTTTAAGTCTGAAATCGCCAGCCCACATTGAGCAAGCGTGGTGATTACGTTCAACCCTTCTCTGTTTAAGAAGAGACCTGTGCCCAGCAGTGGTGCGATAAAAAGGTTGATGATGATGATGAAGTCGCTATAGTTATATCCTGAAATACAAACATATTATTTTTCTATGTCTTCAAAATGTATCTTTATAGAAAACCTAACTACCTACTTATGTATATCCAATTTATAGTACATTACGATATTAGTGCGTAATGATGGTTATAACATGCGAGGCGGAATTTCAGCCCGAGCCGAAGGCGAGGGTGTAATTGAGCCGAGCATGTTATAACCAATACGCACGTATATCGTACGACATTTTTTAACACACTTGCGAGGAAACAGAAAAAAAGATATTCAGAATACAAGTACAAAGAAAAGAAAATTTGAGAAAAATGGCGCGAGGTTTATTTTCTGCCGTAGCTGCGTGAAAATGTTGGCAAAGATGCTAGAGCATGCAGTCAAGTTTTTAAATTACCGAATAAACTGTTTTTTTTTACAAATACTCATTTAAATACAAACAAATACAAATTTGTTTATTTCAAATAGGACATCAGTTATTTTAAATAAACTCAATCTGTGCTTTGCCATTGTATTATTATTTGCCATTTCAAATATGGAACAGCGCGCTGCTCACTGGCTAGAGCCACGCGGCGGCGATCAGTTCCATAATTATTTGAAATGACAAATAATGCTGTTATGGAATTTGTATGGACTATAACTTAACTATTTGCTTTGATAACACACGCGTTTGTTATGGCCCGCTTTACATATTTAAAACCGGTGGGATTACATCAGCTTTACGAGCAAGGGTGTTAAAAAAATATATACAACATTATAATTTTTTATGCCAAACCCAAAACACGTGTCCAGTATTTTTAAGTAAAGAATCTATGTACAAAATTTCAAAAAGATGTCATGAAAAACCACCAAGTTATGAGCTTGCTATTCTACTTGGTTGTCCCAACAAAAATATGGTCAAATGTCCGTACGGGCGGGCGAGCGCGGACGTTGACCTCGGGCGTCAGCTGTGATCTATCGTAACCGCTCGGTAACCACTCTGCGGTCTCACTCTAAATGTATTTGGGAAAAATATAACATGGTGTAAAACTGATTGGAATCGATTCAGTTGCTTATTCTGAACAAACTTTGGACTTCCAGAGGTGGTTCAAGATCTGAGCCTGAATAAATTCAAATCCTTCATTAAACGTAAGTTGTGTCAGAAAGCATTTTATAGTGTGAAGGATTATATTGAGGACAAAAAGGCTTGGGCTTGAGCTGCGTCCGATTTCTATACAATGATTGTTCTTTGATTTTTCCTCTTGTAGTTTTAATATGTAATTGTTTATGTTATTTATTCAAAGCCTGTATTACACACTATGTAGCCAAGCATATTGTACGTTACGGAATTGTATCGCTGACTGAGGTGTTCGGCACTTGTACAGCTGCAGCTGCACAGGAGTTAAACTTTCCACAGATTCGGGAACACTGTTGGAGCTGCTGAACCTTGGACAAAACTATCTTAGCATTGTGTAGATTCAATTTCTTAGTATTGTATAATTGCATGGCAAACGTGTGAGCACAATGTACGAATGTGCTGTAAGGCATTTATTTGTTGGGTTAGTCTTTTTATTGACTTAATTGTGCTTTGGCTGTTGAGAGTATGTCATGCTCACTCAAATGTCTCGCTGATGGTGGCGTGTGTTTTGGGTCATTGGGTTCCCTTCGATATGGTTGAGCTGAATGATGCTGATCCATACGTCATGTTCGTGAACGGACGCCTTCGGAGGGGACTGGTTATCTCTTAGCTTCCACGGCGTATTTTAATTTCTGAATTGATTTTTGTATGTTTTCCATAATGGACGCTCTCAGCGTACAATTTATTTCTGCATCGTTCTCACGCGGTTGATTTCAACATGAATGATGTAATCAAATATTTGTAACAATAGCTTAAAAATTTAAAAGAGTGTCCATGGAGTTTCTTGCCCGTTCTTCTCCATAGGTACCTACTCTTTGGAATGGGCGACTAGCTTCATCTTATTGACTGACCGACCTTCTGACAATTCAAAAGTGCCTGTAACTGGTTTATTTGAAATAAATGATTTGATTTGATTTGATTTGATTTGAACTGTATTCAGGTTTCGCATAACCAAAAATAACGTTGTATATACCACGCAATGTGGGACTCTTACCTACATTTACTCGAATTATGAAAGATGAAACAAAAATTAACTGACTGATCAAACCCAACAATTAAGATTTTGACAATCTTTGACTTTATTTTTTGTCTTGGTTGACATTTTATAAATCGGGTGTTAGAGAAATAATCATAATCATAAAAAAGATGACATTTTAATCGAAATGCTTCACCTATCTCTAAAATGTAAGCTTTTGACAGCCCTAGGCTCGATCGTCATTTTCACCTCACACGAAGTTGACCGACACAATGGGCTCCGACGCGCCACAACGAAACAATTCCAAGAACTGAAAGAAAGAAAAAGTGTTTATTGCCAGTATTTTTTTTTTTCCTTCTATAAATAAATAATTTTATGCGTTCTAAAATTGAATTTTTTGAACTAATCATTGAAGTAAAAGTAGATTTAGTTCAATCATTTTATCCTATTCAATCTGTACGTCCATTTTTTTTGAACGCGCCAATATTTCGAGATAATATTTGAACCACTCGACGGATTTGAAAGATTATGCATTTCATAGCTGAATTCTCGAGGATGAATATAAGTAATTGTCACGCTAGGGTTCTTAGGGAGCGAACAAAAATAAATAGCACGTCAGTGTAGACGGATGACAACTTAATGTGTGTATATTTAGTGTTGCTATAAGTTGACCATCTAGATATAAGAAGCCTGTAATGTGCATGTAAGAATTAGACAGTAAAATTAAACTTAGGAATGAAGTGTGAGACGGTCTGAAGCTTGGAAAGAGATAGAAAGAGAGAAACAGAAGGCCAGAAGTGACGGAAGGAGTTTTATTTGAACATCGAACGTTAAAATACAGTCCACCACAGTTATAGCCACAACATCGGCTGCCGGCAGAAGTTACCACCCACCAGACAAAGTCTTGCCGCCAAGCGATTCGTCGGTGTTCCGGCATGATGTCTGGTGAAGCTGTAGGGAGGACGGGTCTGAGCAGTTGTGTTGCGTTGTGTGCCAGGTACGATGCATCAAGTGTTGTTGTGTCGGGAGTTTGGTCGTGGAGAGTCTCCAGATCAATCTCCCTCTAGCGCAGCATCGTTTGGTCGTGTTGGTCTTGGGTTTAACATTGCATCACCTCGCTCAATTGCCGTCATCCTTCCTATTTCTAAGTTTTTTAAGTGAATAGGCTTAATAAAATAGTGCGCTTTACCATCGACGATTGCATCACTGCTTACCATCAGACGGGATTGCAGTCAAGCACTAGTTTATAATTAAAATTATTAAAAAAAAATTTAACTCTAACCAAAATAAAATCAAGGTAAAGGCGATGCTATACGACGGGTCGGAGGAACGAGAAGTTTAGGCAGAAAAGTCGTGGGCCGAAGTGAATTTCATTATAATAGATTTTGTCTTCACCTTTATCTTTCATTTTGCCCGCGGTTGGTCTGTCGATAGGTTCTTCATGGTCTTTAGGATCTTTACATACCGACATCTCTTCGTGCCTCGGAAAGGCACGTTAAGCCCTTGGTCCCTGCTGCCATTTCTAGATCTTTGACAGTCCTTACAGGTAGTCGGAAGCCTAATAGTTTGACAATCGGTTTTAACAAGGGGATACCGGCATTATCCAATAACTGGGTTGTGTAGGTAAGATAGATAGTCACTCCATGTAAAATACTGGTATTCTGCTGAATCCGGTTAGACTGGCAGCTGACCGAAAAGTTGTTTGGAAAAAGCATGGCGGATAATGATGATGATGGCTTTTGTCCTCAAATAATCGGAAATCTGAATAGGAAAAAAAATCTTCTTCTTCTTCAGCCTATAGATGTCCACAGCTGGACAAAGGCCTCCCAAAGGCTTTCGTTGCATTGAGAGGGTTTGCCATAATGCCCACGCTTTGGCCACGGTTGGGGATCGCAGTAATTTGATATCCCACAGGTGACGCGCTGCTGCCCGCTTCCATGGTGAGAGTTTCCTTAGTCGTCTCTTACGACACCCATGGGAGGATATGGGTTCGTACCTACTATTCTAAGCCCGGTGCCAAAATGGCCTGTACTAATCAAATAAATAAAAAAATCTGATTAAATTACAATTCTGATGTTGTTGATGACTAATTAGCATTGCACTAATATAATTAATTAAGTAAAAAACACATATTTCACTTTTTCAGTAAAGAAAACGCCATACTTTAACACTTTACTATACAAGTAAATCGTTTTTTTCCATAGATTAAAAAAGTTTATATGTCTATGGTCCTCTCATATTTCTTCCTTTTAATGTGGAGCGAAACTGACGAGGTATAAATTCTGTGACTGGCATCCAAAGCAAAATTTGCTTTCTCTTACAAGCTTGAAGCGTAACAAAATCTGTAGGTAATAGTAATTGAATTTTGATGCATATAAATCAATCGTTTATGACTTTAACGAGAGGGTCAGATACAGCACACAATTAAAATATAGGTAAGCTTCGGATTTCGAAACATTGCATCGATGTTATTTAACTTTGACATTTGACAATCAAATGCTTAGCGACCTCTTAACTTAAAATAGCGTTTATTTACGTAATACAATATCTTTCTTTATTTTTTGGCTTCGCACGGTTTGTGCATTTAGCCAATGTCAAGTAATTATGAATTATTCATGTCGAAAAAGACGGCCGCGTGACCCGTCTTACGAGGGAGTTTTGGGGCAAAGTCATGATGTGGCCACTATGCTGCGATATTTCACTGTTCTTTATGAATTATTTACTAAGTGCACTTTTTACTACATAAATCACGCACTTTTATTTACTAAACAACACTATAAATAATTTTAAAAGTCCATTGAAAACGAGCGTGACACTCAGAATGACTTTCCCGCCAAAACTGCGAAGGCTATTTGCTTAATACACTATCAATCTCAATCTGAATCGTCTTGAAGGATAATGCTAATTCATTGCTTCATATGTTAGAAAAATTTGTCGGCTTACCAACGTAAATAACGCAATTAATGTTATTGAACTGTCAAACCGTTATACGTAGAACGAAATGTCATAAAAACGGAATATGGCCTGCAACACAAATAAAACATAAAACAATATTACATTTACTTAACCTTTATGTTTAATAAATTCAAGAAAATGTATAAAACCGTAACAGTTATTGTAGATAATATTTTGCAAGATTATTAATAAATATTTTGTCGATTATCTAGAGTGATTTATGAATAATGTTACAGCTTTCAAAATGCACTTTTACAAAAATGGACATGAAACATTTAAATAGTTTATCTTTTGTAATGAATTGACCTTTATAATTTAAGTAATAAAAGATTAAAGCCATTTTGTAATTGAAATTCATGTCTCGTTAGTCAAATTTTGATTAGGTCAGTATATAATGTTACTGGTGTTTTTGCATAAGAGTATTTGTTTTTTAAGCTTTCATATTACGTTTAATGTTGTTTACTATTACCATTGGGAAGAATTTTCGCAGATGCAAGCATTGTCACTCATTGGTTTTTGCCAGCGGCATCGCTCGCGTGGATGTTAAGAAATTGTCATCTATGAATATGCTATTGGGTTTAGTGTAGTAGGTTTTCTGTGTTAATTCAGATTATAACATATCTGTATGCTGACTTACATCAAAATATCGTGTAGTTGTTTTAGCGTGATTAAGTAAAAAATATAAAGTTAGGTACAAACTTTTCTATACACATATGATATTGTTACGAATGGACCTTATGTCGATGGCATAAGGTTCAATATCGCGTGACATGCAGTGTGTCACTTTTAAGTCCTATTCCTCCAGATCTAGACATTTTCTAGGTACAATAATAAAACGCATTACTAGACTTAGGACGGCCTATCGAATGGTACAGGTCTCAACAGTTTTGTCAACAAAGTGTCGACATCGAAATTTCTAGAAACCCGTTTCCGGGAATTACCGTAGGTACTTCCGAGTGACCTCGAAGTTATGTGCTATTATTATTACGCCTAGAGGATTCTGGAATGTTCGATCAGCTGGCCTATATAAGCGCCGCGACGCCGACGCAGAGTCAGTCTACACTCGACTAGCGATACGAAAACAGCGACAGTTAAGAAGAGATCTTTGAGAATACCTACTGCGACAACTGTAACGAGAACTGTGTGTACTACGTGGAGTAACATCTGTACTGTTATTGTGTGTTTACAACACGGACTTCGTGGACATAAGGGAAGACTTCGGTGCAACGTCAGCTACATTCTACTTGTCATTGCCTACAATCGACTGTACCTTCGTTGCCAATAAACTTCGTAACCCTTAACCGGCGTTTTAGTACCCCTAGCCCGTAACAATTGGTGTCAGAAGCGGCATGCCGGTCACGCCAAGGGAAGACGAAAGAGTTCGCACGCGACGACAAGCAGCGATGGATTTGGCGCGTCAAGAGGAAGTATCACTTGGTGTCCCTGCACCCGTAGAAGATGCGGCCGTCGTAACACCAACGAATGTGAGTGCGCCTACTACCACCACCACTGCCGGAGCCAGCGGACCCGATTTTTCGGCGTTACTGGCTCACTTGACGGCGCAAATAAAGCTGAGTATAGAACAATCCCAGGCAGCAACCCAGGCACAAATAGAAAAAACCCAGGCTCAAATAAAACAATCCCAGGTGGAAACCCAAGCAAAAATAGAAAAAACCCAGGCTCAAATAAAACAATCCCAGGTGGAAACCCAAGCAAAAATAGATGAATCCCAGGCAAAATCCCAGCAACTAGTATTAGAACTAAATAAACAGTGGAAAGAAACCAAAGAAGAGGTTAATGAGCTTAAAATAAAAACAGCACAACAAGATGCCCGTATGGACCAGCAAGACATGCGTATAGACAAACAAGATGCGCGTATGGAGAAACTAGACAATACCATCATGGAGTGTGAGAAAGAAATACAGTTTCTCCATAAAACGGTGCAGAAAGGAGGCATTAAAGGTGTGGTACCTGTACCCAGTGCTTTGCCGACCTTCAAGGTACCTCATTTTGACGGAACAACATCATGGGTGGCCTTTCGTCTTCAATTTGAAAAGGTCGCAAAAGGCAACAATTGGGACGACGATCAAGCTGTAACCGCCCTTACGCTTGCTCTGCGTGGTGAGGCGGTACAAATCCTCGAAAATATTTCCGGCGACTGCAATACCCTAGCCTGTCTGTTAGAAGCGTTGGAGTCTAGATATGGAGAGAAACACCTGGAACATGTCTACAGGGCTCAACTCCGCGACCGCACACAGAAAAGCAGTGAGGGTTTGCAACAATGGGCATCGGAAATAGAACGTATTGTTCGGAGGGCGTATGCTTCAACGCCGGGAGTAATTGATGCTAGTACGGTGCAAGCTTTTACTGATGGAATTCGAGATGCGGAAGTCAGGGCTGCGGTTCGTCTGGGGCACCATCAGACTCTGAAGGCAGCCTTGACACACGCTCTGGAGGTGGAAGCAGTACGCCAAGACGGCCGACCACACCACCGTATTCGTGAGGTAATCGCACAAATGAAACCCCGACAAGGGCCAACATGCTATGAGTGCGGTGAAAAAGGGCATATTCGGATCAATTGTCCCAGGAAGGCTAAGGGAAGAAGCACTTCTGGGACACAGGTGAAAGCCGAGGATTTAAACTAGGAACAGCCAGGGCTATGGGGCAAGTACTGGCTGGTCGACATGTAGCCCCCATTATAACAGTATCACAAGTGGGTGACGGAAACAGTCTCATTATAGAATGAGAACTGAATGGTAAATCCTGCAGTTTCACATTGGATACTGGTGCATCAAGAACCATTGCACGACCGGAGCTATTTCCTCGGACCATAGTATGGAAAAGAGGATCTTCACAATGCCGATTACAAACCGCCACTGGCCAACCAGTACTCGTCCTTGGTGAAACGAACGTGACTTTGAAAATGGGTGATAAGACATTCACGCACCCTGTTTTAGTAGCGAATATTACAGATGATTGCATAATAGGACTGGACTTTTTGAAGAAACAGCAGTGCGTCCTTAATGTAGCAAAAGGAGTATTGAGTTTTCCAGAACAAGAAGTATTTCTTCAAGGTGGAAAACAGGGGTCAGTGTACTGTGTAAGGAGAACGATATTACCACCAAGATCAGAAACCTTAGTAGATATTAGATTATCACCAATAGGATGCCGTAAACGTTGCATTTTAATAGAAGATTCTGGAGATCACCCAGACTGGATAACAGCAAGGACACTGATGATGATTTCCGATAAACCAAAAGTACGCATTATCAACGTTAGTAACAAGGAAATAATTCTTGAAAAGAATTGCATCGTGGGTGTGTGCGACCATGTAGCATCATTGCGAAAAACAGAGGCGCACGAAAAGGAACGTGATAAGAAGTGGCAGGAACATGTATCGACACTACTCGAAAATTGTAAGGGCAATTTAAACAAGTTCGAAAGTCACAAAGTTAAGCAACTGTTGTATAACTTCCATGACATCTTCTCTAAGACCGACAGTGACGTGGGAAGGACCGGGCTCGTCAAACACCATATAGATACGGGCGATACACAGCCGATAAGACAGAGACCACGTCGTATCCCCTTTGCAAGAGAACAGGAAGTGTCGGAAATGTTAAGAAATATGGAGAAAAATCGGATTATCGAAGCGTCTACCAGCCCTTGGTCATCTCCAGTTGTCCTAGTCAAGAAAAAGGATGGCAGTACAAGGTTTTGCGTTGACTACAGGATGTTGAATGATGCCACGAAAAAGGACAGTTATCCCCTGCCACGTATAGATGACACTTTGGACTTGCTAAGTGGCATGAAATGGTTCTCCACAGTTGACCTCAAAAGTGGATACTGGCAGGTGGAAATCTGTCAGCAGGATAAAGAAAAGACCGCCTTCTCCACTGGTCCTGGGAACGGTCTCTGGCAATTCAATGTCATGCCTTTTGGACTGTGCAATGCTCCAGCTACATTTGAGCGCCTAATGGAGCGCATCTTGGTGGGGTTGCTTGGTGATGCATGCCTGGTCTATTTGGATGACATCATCATTATGGGACGAAACTTCGCAGAACACCTACGCAATTTGGAGAAAGTGTTCCAGAAACTGCGTGAAGCGAATTTAAAACTCAGTCCTAGTAAGTGTACACTATTCCAGAAAGAAGTTGGATACTTGGGACACATTATTTCGGCGCAAGGAATTCGAACAGACCCTGAAAAAATAAAAGCCGTGTCGAAGTGGCCTACCCCTCGTAATAAAACTGAGGTACGCTCTTTCTTGGGTCTATGTGCATATTACCGTCGGTTTGTGAAGAACTTCTCCGAGTTAGCGAAACCGTTGCATCGTTTAACAGAGGAAAAGTGTCTATTTGAATGGAACTCTGACTGCGAACAGGCATTTGCTCTACTGAAAACTCACTTGTGTGAGGCTCCTGTACTAGGTTACCCTAGTAGGGAAGGCCGATTTTTGGTAGACACAGATGCCAGCAATGTGGGTATTGGAGGAGTTCTCTCTCAAACACAAGGAGATAGGCAGGTCGTTATCGCATATTTCAGCAAATGCCTTTCCAAGCCAGAAAGAAATTATTGTGTTACCCGCCGAGAACTTCTAGCCGTTGTTAAGACCTTACAACACTTCAAGAAATATTTGATTGGGAGGCAGTTTACACTTCGTACCGATCACGCTGCCTTACAGTGGCTCCTCCAGTTCAAAGACCCAGAAGGACAAGTAGCAAGGTGGATAGAGCAGCTGCAAGAATTTGACTTTGTCACTGAACATCGGAAAGGCAAGTCACACAATAATGCTGATGCTTTGTCTAGACGACCTTGCGAAGAGTCTTGCCGACATTGTGCCAAACAGGAAAAGAAAGAGAACGTAAGGATTATCCAGGTGAACGCTTTGGACGAAGACTGGGATAATCAATCATTGGAAGACGCACAAAAGGAAGATAGTGACTTGAAGACAGTAATCGAATGGAAACAACGTGGCCAGAGGCCCGCTTGGAGTGAAATATCAGCGCTTAGCCCAACAGTAAAAAGTTACTGGGCTCAGTGGGACAGCCTGATAATTGATAATGGAGTTCTCAAGAGGAAATGGGAATCACCCAGTGGACAGGAGGTCACCTTACAGATAGTTGTCCCCTGCGATAAAGTCGCGTCAGTGCTAAGACAGGTGCACGACGGAGTATCCGGAGGACATCTAGGAGTAAAGAAAACCCTGGAGAAGGTGAGGAAAAGATTCTACTGGGTGCATTGCCGCGAAGACGTAGAGGACTGGTGTAGAAAATGCGTAGCTTGCTCCTCAGTAAAGGGACCGCAGACGAGAGCCAGAGGTCGGCTGAAAGTGTACAATGTTGGTACACCATGGGAAAGAGTTGCTGTCGATATAGCTGGGCCATTTCCTGTTACTGAAGAAGGGAATAGGTATATCATCGTCATGCAAGACTATTTCAGCAAATGGCCAGAAGCTTTTGCAGTACCTAACCAGGAAGCTCATACAGTCGCCAAAAAGCTAGTTCACGAGGTGTTCTGTCGATTTGGCGTTCCCTTTGGAGTTACACTCTGACCAGGGTAGAAACTTCGAGTCTTCACTATTTCAAGAGGTTTGCCAACTACTCGGGATACATAAGACTCGTACAACACCGTATCACCCACAGTCAGATGGAATGGTCGAAAGATTCAATCAGACGTTGGAGAATCATTTGGCCAAAGTAGTGGAAGAACACCACAGGGATTGGGACCAATACATTCCACTCTTCTTAATGTCATACCGCTCTGCAACACATGATAGCACAAATTGCACACCGGCGAAAGTCAACTTCGGCCGAGAAATTAGACTACCCATAGATGCACTAACCGGAACACCTCCCGATACTCCTAACCTAGCCGTCGACTATGTGGCCGACCTACGGCGTAAATTAGATGGAATACATGAGCTAGTGAGAA
This sequence comes from Sesamia nonagrioides, assembly GCA_017933935.1. Taxonomy (NCBI): domain Eukaryota; kingdom Metazoa; phylum Arthropoda; class Insecta; order Lepidoptera; family Noctuidae; genus Sesamia; species Sesamia nonagrioides. The sequence continues at coordinate 130,538 of JADWQK010001955.1, read as the reverse complement.
AGAATGGTCTGAAAACCAGTGAGAAAATGAAAATCCGATACGACCGCAAAGCTAACGTGCCCGGATTTGAAGAGGGAACTTTGGTATGGTTACATAATCCCATAAGGAGAAAAGGAAAGAGTCCGAAATTTCAAGCCAAATGGGAGGGTCCGTACACGATAGTAACCAGAATAAACGATGTCACCTACAGGATTAAGAAAGGGCCTAGAGGGAAGCTGAAGATCGTACACGTAGACCGCCTAGCTCGCTATTATGGATCAAATCATGCTCGGGACGAGCATGACTAAGAAGGGGGCAATGTTACGAATGGACCTTATGTCGATGGCATAAGGTTCAATATCGCGTGACATGCAGTGTGTCACTTTTAAGTCCTATTCCTCCAGATCTAGACATTTTCTAGGTACAATAATAAAACGCATTACTAGACTTAGGACGGCCTATCGAATGGTACAGGTCTCAACAGTTTTGTCAACAAAGTGTCGACATCGAAATTTCTAGAAACCCGTTTCCGGGAATTACCGTAGGTACTTCCGAGTGACCTCGAAGTTATGTGCTATTATTATTACGCCTAGAGGATTCTGGAATGTTCGATCAGCTGGCCTATATAAGCGCCGCGACGCCGACGCAGAGTCAGTCTACACTCGACTAGCGATACGAAAACAGCGACAGTTAAGAAGAGATCTTTGAGAATACCTACTGCGACAACTGTAACGAGAACTGTGTGTACTACGTGGAGTAACATCTGTACTGTTATTGTGTGTTTACAACACGGACTTCGTGGACATAAGGGAAGACTTCGGTGCAACGTCAGCGACATTCTACTTGTCATTGCCTACAATCGACTGTACCTTCGTTGCCAATAAACTTCGTAACCCTTAACCGGCGTTTTAGTACCCCTAGCCCGTAACAATATTACTAGCCACAGCCAGCTCCCATGCAAATATCGGCAAAAATATCTTAAGTGCTATTTAGATGATTCGTGAATGTATTGTTAGGTATCGATCACTGATTCTACTCATGCCTAAAATCCGGGCTAAACTTAAAAAAATCCCCTATAAAGAAATATTATTTCGCAAAAAGATGTGTGGTAGGCAATACAAGCGCGGGCGAAGGGGGCAGGGCACGCGGCACGCGGTCGCATCGCTATTCGCTCATACAATCAAAAATGGTGTTGTCACTTTTCAAAAAAATACCAAATTTTGAGGAAGTTGGAATTAATTCGCGGGAAAAATTCAAAATTCATTAGTATTGTTACTATGATCATTATGTAAAATTTCATATTTCATTTGGTCACGTGTTTACCTAACCTTTATTATCCTTATGGGTCGGACGGGGTTTTCTTTACATATTGCATGTACCTATATGACTGAAAAGTTTAATCAAAATGCATTTAGTTTTTATTCCGTAAAATCGTAGGTACACATAAATATCCATCTATCAATCCTCTCATACTTTCGTGTTTATGATGTCAGAGGTACTAAGAACTGAGTACTAAGCAACGTGATAAGGTCACTAACTGAGATGCGTGTTAAAAAAAAAGTGGTACAATTACTCACACAGCATGTTGCAAAAAAAAAACAACATTTGTATCATTGAGATAGCAGTCCATTCTACCTTTGTTCTGTGTTGCAACAGTGATCACAATCGCTTTGTCCTAATTAGTATTGCGCTGATTAAATAAGAGCAATCGAGGATTAGGAAATAAGCATGCACTTAAGAACACTTGGCAAAAAGTATGGTTACATTGTTTACAGATACATATATATAACATATATACAGATACACGCAACAACGGAATTTAGGGATATTTTATATTTCACTAGCTTTCCGCCCGCGGCATCGCCCGCGTGGATTTTGGTTATATCGCGCTTTTTAGATTTCCCTCGGGAAAACCATTTTTTTTTCGGTAAAAGGTAGCCTATGTCCTTTCTTCGGGTCTAAAGATTGTCTGTGGCAAATTTTATGAAAATCGGTTGAGAGGGTAAGCGGGTAAGCATAACAGACAGACAGACAGAGTTACTTTCACATTTATTATATTAGTATGGATTAAATATCTAAAAATCTATGAAGAATTTTGTGATGATGATGATGTGTGAGTGAAAAAAAGAAAAATGATATTACATTAGTATAAGGTTTTAAATAAAAAGTAAAAAAAACCTGTTGCCTGTTTTCTGTTTTAAATATGAATATCATTTTATTTTTCAATCGACGTGGATAATTATTAAAATAAATCTTTAAGGCTTAAAATTGAAAAAAAATATTAATTCCAGATACTTACATAATTACGTTGTCAATGTGTAATCCATACTAATATTATAAATGCGAAAGTAACTCTGTCTGTCTGTCTGTCTATCTGTCTGTCTGTCTGTCTGTTACGCTTTCCCGCCTAAACCTCTCAACCGATTATGATGAAATTTGGCACAGACAATCTTTAGACCCTGAGAAAGAACATAGGCTACCTTTTATCCCGGAAAAATTTGATATTCCCGAGGGAAATCTAAAAAGCGCGATATAACCGAACTCCACGCGGGCGAAGCCGCGGGCGGAAAGCTAATAAAATATATATAAATACTCATAGGTAGACGAAAGATTGATAATACGATTAAGGTATTTCACGTCTGTTGAATTATGTACAGACATATGTACGCGCACAACTTGCTAAATAGCTTGCTAATATAAGTAAATCATCATTTTACATTTATACCATTTCAACTTGATGTACAGTAGGCACTCAATAAGGCTCGAAGGAGGAGGAAAATTAGTTCCAAACTGACTCTAGTGGTTTATAGACCTTGGGCAGTTTTTTTTATATGGAAAATCTTGATACAACTGTATACGGTCGACCGCACAATCATCACGTCTTCTCGGTCGATTCGCACGAATAATAAACCAGAAGTATCTTAACTGTACACATCTATTGTTTGAAGATTACTTATTAAAATAGACGAAAACGTTTTCTAATCTGTGAAGTTACCTACGTTGTATAGGTACCCATAGTTACGGTAAGGGTCAAAAATGGAGTGCCACTTTTGACACTTATTATAACAATACCACTTTTGAACTTATTAAGTACAATAAAGTTCAAAAGTGGTAGTCTACTTTTGACCCTCACTGCATACAACGCTTACTAATGCAACTTGAACCATTGTGGCATGTGTACTAAACATTCTAGGCGACAGTAGAAGTGCGCAAGATTACGTTTACAATATTTATGAACCCATTAAATCCGAAAACAGGTATCCTCAACGTGCTCGGTCCATAACCGGTGCTGTCCTCGAGTGAGGACAGAGGGCAAACTATCATTACCACCTTGGTGACCATGTCATTGGCACTCCGAACATATTCTCATTCGGAGTTTCTTGCACGTTCTTCTCCATAGAGATCTACGCTTTGTAACGGATGGTTAATCTATACTAATCTATAAAGCTGAAGATTTTGTTTGTTTGAACGCTCTAATCTCGGGAACTTCTGGTCCCATTTGAAAAATTCTTTTTGCGTTGGATAGCCCATTAATCTAGGAAGGCTTTAGGCTATATAATATCACGCTGCAACCAATAGGAGCGGAGCATAACTAACTCCACGCGAACGAAGTCGCTGGCGGCCGCTAGTTTAAAACGTTTTGTTAAGTCGTTTGTTGTTTCTCTATTTTGACGTCGCCCCGCTAAGTAATTCCGTTGTGCAATCAATTTAGTTCCCGCAACTCAGTAATATAAAGTTGCAAGTAATGTTAAATGGAAGATCATTAATTTACTGCACCGTTTTCGCTACCTAAAGTTAAAAGGTTATCAAACATGCAACTTTACCGTTTTTAGGGTTCCGTTGACAAATGGCAAAAAACGGAATCCTTATAGAATCGTCATGTCTGTCTGTCCATCTGTCCGTCCGTGTGTCACAGCCATTTTTATTCCGAAACTATAAGAGCTATACTTATATAACTTGGTAGTTGGTAGGTACCTAGATGTATTCTGTGAACCGCATTAAGATTTTGATGCAAAAATAAAATAAGTTATAAATATTGGGGGCCATTCTTAGAACTGAAACTCAATTTTTTTTTCAAAGTCATACGTGGGTGTTATCTATGGATAGGTCTTCAAAAATGATATAGAGGTTTCAATAATATTTTTTTTCTAAACCGAATGGTTTGCGTGACAGACGCTGGACAGACGCTGGACAGACAAAAAAGTTGGTCACCCCCCCCCCCCTCTAACTTCTAAAATAAGAAAATAAAAAATCTAAAAAATCATATGATGTACATTACTATAAAAACTACCAACGAAAATTGTTTTGAACGAGATCTAGTAAGTACTTTTTTTTAATACCTCTTAAATGGTGAACCGCTTATTACCGCGTAATCTTTCATACTAATAAATTAAATCCTTTAATTTCATAAATCAATGGTACGGAACCCTTTGTGCGTGAGTCCGACACGCACTTGGCCGGTTTTTTAAAGAAAATTTGGTTACCTAAAGTTCGTAATAATGTAAAATTTGTATTATTAGTTAGGTATACTTTAACCTCTAGCAAGGCAAACTTCATATCTTGAACTTTCATTACGAATGGTTATAACCTTTGCCAAAATCCTTGCGGCAGTTAGCGTTCAATAAAATATTAATTATCACTTCGAACTCGGATATGACTCTTATTTGAACTGGGCCGTATGACGACCTCTAAAAACTGATATCAAGGCTGCGGCCCGTCAATCGTTCACACATAGAGCTCTGAACACAACAATTGCACAATAGATAAGTGGTACAATTTGCGAACACGTCGCATATCGGCGGATACGGTGATACCGCGCTGCCAGCGCCCGCGCACCCATATGCTAGCTTCCACTAGCCGGCCACACGCGCACACGATGGCCCCGTTTCGGTGCCCACAACTCGCACACCACCGGATTTACGGATGAATACACATATACATATATGCACTTTCATATTTATAAATTAATGATAATTAATTATGCGTTTGTTTCGGTCGCCATGTTACTGCAGTTATGCACACTTTTGCTCAATATTATTTAAGACAAAAATATTATGTGCACTTTCATATTTAAGTTTAAATAAATGATTGTAATTAATTAAGCGTTTGTTTCAGTCGTCATGTTACTAAACTTATGCTTTTACTAAATATTCCCCTTTATTCATAATAACTAGTGATTAGCGAATGTTTTAACCATACATTTTTAACGTTTGCATGTCACTTAATTTTAATTGTCGTTTATAAATAAACCCCTTAAACACTATGGTGTCTAATTAAGTGAGTCAATTTACTAGAGTGCGCAATGGGTTTACTGTGGCATTGGTATGAATTTAATTATTCATAACTCACTTTTTTAATTAGTAATTGTAGGTAATCTAGAAACCCAAAGTGTAGATTTGATACAATTCAAAGTGTTGGCAATTTTTTGTTATATTTCCTGCCTTTAATTGAAAAGAGTGAGTTCATCCTTCTAAATATTTTCTTCGCTAACTCGAATGACCCCAAAATCGTTAATAAAAAGTACGTTAGCCGAATGTTCTTAATGAATTCATAGATCTAATTCGAGGATGTGAAATGTAACGCAGATTCCATGTATCTGAGTTGTCGAATAACTATGTTAATATAGAACCGGTTCGCGTTCGTCTCTAGTTTCCACGACGAAAAGTGAAAATGCGCGCATCAAGATGTGTTTGTTGACATCGGCTGAGTGAGGTGAAGTAAACATTGTGTGTCTTTACCGCATTTCCCATGACACTTCTTTAAAATTAGTCAATACAATATAGAATACCTACGGCTGAGTACAACAATGCTAACAACAGCTGATGTCTGAAAGTCGTACTAAGGCCTATGTGCGACTTATTATTTTAGCATATCGTTTTCCATCCAAACTAATACATATAACAATGAGAAAGCTACTCCGAAACAGCTGGAAACAAATTTCTTTGACATTTGGCACATGAAATGCCCATGACCTGCGCTGGGGTACTTATAGAGTACTCTCATCTATACATATGTATATTCCCACGGGACTTATAGGGTAAAACTCGAGACATACCTAGCTAGTTATAAATATGTAGGTAAATTGGAATAGAATGCTCTTTATTATGTCGGTACATCATGTAAATTACAGAACATAAATATACAGATTTTACAAAGGGTGACACAATGGGCGCTCTTATTGCTTAGAGCGAAATTCAATATTGCCAAGTCTTCTTCCTGGTTTCTAAAAAGCCAATGAAGATAATTTATTGTTGGATCAGTAATTTAATATGTTGTTGATTTTTAGTCACTCAAAGTTCCTTAGTGCAGTACAATCCACTGATTCAGTCATCACCAACACTAATCCAGTTGCTGAGAGACAGCCATAATGTCTTCCTCCAAAAATAACCGGGTCAAGGCATTTCGCCATTCAGCCCACGGCCTACTCATGCCATGACCAAACCAAATTATCTCGATCGGTTCAAAAAGTAGCCGAAGTAGATCTAACAGTACCTACCTACACACGTGCGGAACTTAACGATGTAGACTTGTAGAACTAGACTAGATTGTAACAACTTTTGGCAACGTGCCTAAATCACAATGTCGGAACACGCGTAAAATATTCGCAGACGTATCTCCTTCCTACTACGACAGTTCATTCAAAATTATACGCGTTTAAAACGATGAATCATTTTTATAACATACTAGCTTTCCGACCGCGGCTTCGCCAGCGTGGAGTTCGGTTGTATCGCGCTTTTTAGATTTCCTTCGGGAATATCAAATTTTTCCGATAATAAAGTACCCTATCATTTAATTCGGACTTCTAACTTTACGTCTACAAAATTTCAAAGCTATCGGTTCAGCAGCTACAGCGTGAAAGCAGAACAAACAAACAAACAAACTCACTTTCCCATTTGTAATATTAATATCATTCGGTGATATCGCGCTTTTTATATTTCCTTCGGGAATATCATTTTTTCCGGGATAAAAAGTACCCTATTATTTAATCTGGACTTTTAACTTTACGTCTACAAAATTTCAAAGCAATCGGTTCAGTAGTTACGGCGTGAAAGCGGAACAAACAAACAAACAAACTCACTTTCCCATTTATAATATTAGTATGGATATAACTACACAGTTACACACACATAGATACTTCATTTATATGTATAACTAGTTTAGTCGCTTCACGCAAAATATTGAAGTTTAGCCAAAATCAGCAGTTAGACTGGTAAAGTGGACCTCAAACTCCAAAGCTAAGAAAAGCTTCTGATGCGACTGGGATTAACACAGAGATGATGATGATGTATAACCAGTTTATTAAATTTCTATTAGCCGTGTAAAGCGATCGATGAGATTAAGCTACGTATGCCGCAGATGCTCCTTGGATAGGTGATACCATTACATATCAAGACCTCACCGTGAATTGGAACTAACGCTAAGCTGTTAGTCACGGCTGTCAATCCTGGACCGAGCAGTCGTTGCTTATCGTCAGAAGCCGAAAAATCTGACAACCAGTCATATCAAGGGGTATTGTATTATCCCAGCAGCCTCACGCCACTAGCCGCCGCAGGAGACGCCCTTTTCGGGAGACAACATCGAACCCTCAGCCACCGTAGGCGCGAGCCTGCGGGCGGTGAGCAGTGGGCAGCTCGACGCCCGGTAAGGGCCAGTAGGCCTAGTATGAGTTTTCAATACGAAACTCGATCGTCGACATCGAGCGCATTTGGCGCTCTCGTTGGTTGAGAGTTGTTACGACCTGCGGGCCAATCGCTGAATCAAACGCGCTCGATATCGACGATCGAGTTTCGTAATGAAAACTCATAGGTAGGTACTAGGCCTACAGGCCCGAGTCGACAGTGCGTCGTGTTTTACGCGCGCCTTAAAGATATGTCAGCACATCGTGACGGGGTCCACGTAGACCGATGCCTCCTGAGTCAGGGTTGTGAGTTGGCTAAAAAAGAAACGCTCCGCCGAGAGCAGGAGAGGTCATTTGATGATTAACTGGTTTGTAAAGGTCAGACAGGCAGTCGCTTCATGTTCCATATTTGTAATCAGCTACTTCCGGTTAGACTGGAAGCCGACCCCCAACATAGTAGTGAAAAAACAAGGAAGATAAATGTAGGTATCTATTGTACCATTTACAATGTTATAATTATCTACTCCACATACATAACACAAGTAAACACGATTTTTGAGTCTGAGTTCTGTGGTGCTGATTTTGATTAATAATGTCTAACTTAACAATAAAAAAATACTTTTATTTGATAAAGTTTGCTTTTGTAGCAACCAGAACGCAATTTCTAATTTTAAGAAAATCTTATTTTTTTTATTCAGTAGAATACAAAAGCAAGAACAAGAACTTAAATTTATATGTTAATCACCTTTATTTACAAAGAACAATAAAGATAAATCTCCAAATACATAAAAAGAATCAGTAAGAAACTTTAGAAATGAATATTTTTTGTTTTTCTTCTGTGTAAGTAGGAAGCTTCTCGTATTAGACTCCAAATGTAGTCACCCATCATATTTTATCTTGACTTCGAATGGGAAGATTAAAATAAGCTTCATAAGCTTCACAGAGTTTTACATTTGACGACAAACTGAATTTCTTAGCTCTTACTTTAATGAATTCGCCGCAAATATAACAAAAAGAGTTAACGTCATTTTTACACTTTTTGGAAGCCATTTTAGATTTCGCGCCACACAAATAACGTCGTTTCTTGGTAATGCTCACGCGCATACTACCGAGACTACCTGCCGGACCCCGCTTCACACCTGTAACCCCCCACCAACTCCGTCTCTAGCGTGTTAAAACCCTTGCACCTCAAACTGTCTGCCAAAATATTAAAATATTTATTTTTCATCGTAAATTGTACAAAAGCAAACTTTATTTGCAATGAACGAAGTTTCTGGTTACTTTTAGTTGTAAAAAATCAGAAAATATTAATTTAATAACAAACCCAAAAAAAAAATTTTTTTTTGTTGACTTGTGTAATTATTTATATGAAGTGTCTAGCAAAAGCCGGCTGTATAATCAATTGATGTTTGTTTTATATTAATAGCTTTCCGCCCGCGGTTTCGTCCGCGTGGAATTAGGTTATATCGCGCTTTTAGATTTCCCTCGGGAACATCAATTTTTTCAATAAAAGGTATCCTATGTCCTTTCTCAGGGTCTAAAGATTGTCTGTGCCAAATTTCATCAAAATCGGTTGAAAGGTTTAAGCGGGAAAGCGTAACAGACAGACAGACAGACAGAGTTACTTTCGCATTTATAATATTAGTATGGATAACGATTTATGCCAATGACTTTCCTTGAGTATCCCCATATAAAGTTTCATCAAAATCAGTCAAGCCGTTTCGTAGATTTGTCGGAACAAACAGACAGAAAATTTAAATATTATTTATATTACCTATAACGAAATTGAAAGTAATATATAAGTATCTGAAAAGTTAAAAGAAACAGTTATAGCTCTTTATATTTCTTCTTTTTATTTTATTTAGGGACTTTTACACCACAGTGTATGCCAGTCCCATCGCACCTAACCCAATAACTTGCTTAAATAAATCTTCACATATGTATAAAATACCTATTTACTTGCAACTCGTTAATCAACTCTTCTCTTTCAAACTGCAATCAATACTTTCCGTTTATAAAATACTGCCTTTCGGAGTTCGGTTATGTAGCGCTTTTAGATTTCCGGGATAAAAAGTACCCTATTATTTAATCCGGACTTCTAGTTTTACGTTTGCAAAATTTCAAAGCAATCTGTTCAGCAGTTACAGCGTGAAAGCGGAACAAACAAACAAACTGACTTTCCCATTTATAATATTAATAAGAATGAGACATCCTCCGACGTTGCCCACACCTTACATTTTGACGAAGGTGAATTTTTTCATCATAAATCCAAACTTATTGAGCGGAAACTTATGGCTCTTAATAGCATAAAAAAGCACCTATTTCAGATGGTGACTTTTAAAACAGTGTGAATCACCTTTAGAGCCAGGAATTCGTGGAACGACTGGCTTTACTTTCTTCGGGTGACAACATAACCGGTTTGTATAGCAGAAAATGAAAATAATTGCGTAAGAGCATAGGCCCACACTTTTACCCAATATTTACTTACTTTTTCTTTACTTAACTAATAGAAGTTGTGAGCAATTCACTTCAAGTGTTAATTGAATAAATTATATTCTGTTGAAAACGGTAGCTGACAGGGTGCCACCTCCTTTGTGAGAGTCCCTTATCAAGACAATAATTTAATTTCAATTTTGATTTATATGTCAATTATGACTCTAACTTTTTATTTTCATTTTACATTGTAGGTAAGTGTTATTACAATTTTCGTTTGTGTAATATTTGTTATACATGATATACCTACTTACGAATCCCAGATATGTACTTAAATTAAAATTTTGCTAGCGTATAAGTATTATAATATTATTGCCCATTACGGATGTATATATTATACAGAATGTTTCAGAAGTCGACGTCGACGAATAAACCAGTTCATAATTTATTGTCAGAAAAACAAAAACCAGCGTTTAAAAAAAATCTGCTTCCTGAGTCAGTTTTTTAGTCACTTTTGCTTGTATGGCTAGAACGTAATCTTTGGAATTCCTAATCCTTATTTTCTAATTTCGAAAATAATTTCAGTGGCAGAAAACTACACGATTGTCGGGTTCCATAGACAGTTTTATAGAAAATAGTTGACTACGGAGGCAGAGACAAATGAGGCACTGCACGTGAATCGTACGTGCATAAGTGGCGCCATTAGCTCAAGCAGCAAATCTAATTCATTGCATGCATTTTGCTGATTAAAATTTCTATTTAGATGGCGTTTATTTGTTTACTTATCTCGAGGAAATTACCATGAGATATATTTGAACATCCAAACAGGCAGCAGGAATAAAATATCAACTAAATTCTATTTAGTTATTATGTCGTGATAAAACCATGTTCTATGTTCTATGTTATTCGTTTGGTTTCCGCACTCAGTCCCTCCAGCGGACCATTGTGCGTGGACCATGGCGGCCTTTGGCGGTTATTCCAACCAGCCCACCTCCCTCCAGAAGCCCATCAGGTCTCCTAGCCTGTTGAGAACATCTGTGTAAGATCTTGGTGCTCCTATGGTTTCGTTTCTAATTTGCGTAACGCCTGTACACTCGAAGAGTACATGCGCAACTGTCTCGTCAGCCTCTATGCAGGCTCTGCACAGAGGGCTGTCTGTACAGAGGGATAAAACCATGTTTATTGTTTGTGCTGCTAGCGCCTCTAAACACTAGTGGGGAACTTAGCCCAATGTATAATGTAACTTTTCTAAGTTATATGTACTTTCTAAGTATATCTTGGACACCAATGACTGATTACAAGGTGAAGGAAAACATCTTAAGGAAACCTGGACGTTAAGTCTGAAATCGCCAGCCCGTATTGAGTGGTGATTACGCTCAATCCCTTCCCTGTATGAAAGGAGACCTGTGCCCAGCAATGGGACAATAAAAAGGTTGATGATGATGTTGATGAAAGTTCAATTGGTTTCTGCACCCACAGACAGACTCGACGCGGCACCAGGCGAACAATTTCTTAACTTCATAAAGCCTAATTATACAAAGGAAGCCATCATCTTGTACCGTACTTAAATAATGAAAATGTAAAATACTCCTACCTACGTTTTATCGCATCGTAAACTCCATGTACATTAATAAAGCGACTCAATCTTCATAAACAGTCGTTTTAACTCTTTTCTTGTTGTTGGCCTCAGAATGTTTCATTTTATGGTATTAAGTAGTTAATAGAGAAAAGCAAAACAATTTACTAATAAACACAAAAAAAAACTTATCTATTAGCCCAATAACATGGGTTAACCGTTTTTGACAGCTGTCTTAAAATGTACATAGGTATTCCAGATTTTCTACATATGCCTACTACTACTGTGACTTAAAAATTCTTAATAAAATAAATATAAAACTTTTTTATGACTATAATTATTAAATTATAAACTAGCGCTTGGCCGCAATCCCGCCTGATGGTAAGCAGTGACGCAGTCGTTGATGGTAAAGCGCACTAGTTTATTAAGAGCCTACTCACTCTATCCTTGAAGACACTCAAATTATAGTCCGACGGAAACACCGCCGCTGGCAAACTGTTCCAGTCCCTCGATATACGCGGTATAAAGGAGGAGGCGAAACGCTTCGTCCGGATCGTAGTGGTGTTAACAACGTAAGGGTGGAAACTTGCCGTACGACGGGTCGTCCAATGGTGGATCGGAGATGGGGGAATTAAATCATGCAATTCCCTCGCACACTCCCCAAAATACATCCTATAGAAGACCGAAAGGCTGGCTACTAAACTACTTTATTCTATTGAATTATCTTCTAAAAAAACCTTTTTTTTTAATAACCTGTATGAACCAAATTGCAGTGGTAAAAATCATGTACCTACTGAATTCATACAAAGGGAACATGACAACATAATTGCTGACAAAACATAAAACACTTTCCTTATACCTTCAACATTCTAAAGTTGTTGGTATTTTCACGCTAGCACAATCGATCATTTCTAAGGATGGCTCGCTTTGTAATACCAATTGTAACACAAAGTAATAAGGTGGTAATTACAGTATTGTTATCATGACGTAGGTGGCACGCGGGTGTCGAGGGACTAAAACTATTTGTAGCATAACAACGTGTTAGCCTGTTTAAACGTTCGTTCAAATTATATTGTAATATCCCGCCTGATGGTAAGCAGTGATGCAATCGTTGACAGTAAGCGCGCTAGTTTATTAAGAGCCTATTCACTCTAGCCTTGAAGACACATGAATTGTAGTCCGACAGAAACACATTAAAAAGAAAATCAGAAAATTGTTCCAGTCCCTCGATGTACGCGGTATAAAAGAAGAGGCGAAACGCTTCGTTCGGATCGTTGCGGTGTCGACAACTAAGGGTGGAAACTCGCCGTACGACGGGTCGTCCGATGATAGAACGGAGATGGGGGAATTAAATCACGCAATTCTCTCGCACACTATCCAAAATGCATCCTATAGAACACCGACAGGCTGGATACTCTTCGCCTGTGCTCCAGGCTTTGGAGATCGTTATGAGCTAAATAGACTCAAATATTGTAAGTACATTCAAAGCAAATCAGTTTCTACGTGAATCCAAACTAAATATACAATATGTTAAGAAAACGCTGTCCGACCCGTAAGGATAATAAAGGTTAGGTAAACACATGACCAAATAAAATATGAAAATTTACATAATCATCATAGTAACAATACTAGTGAATTTTGAAATAATCTTTTTTCCCCACGAATTGATTCCAACTTCCCCAAAATTTGGTAAGTTTTAAAAAGTGACAACATTATTTTAGGCGGTATAATTCTGAGCGAATAGCGATGCGGCAGTGTGCCGCGTGCCCTGCCCCTCTTCGCCCGCGCCTGTATGGTCTGCCGCAACTTGTTTTAAGTTACCTCTTTTTGCGAAATAATATTTATTTTTTTAGGGGGATTTTTTTTTAACTTTAGCCCGGCTTTGTAGGCATTAGTAGAATCAGTTATCGATACCTAACAATACCTTCACGGATCGGACAGGGTTTTCTTTACATATTGTATAAATTAGAATGCCCAAATCGAATCTATTATCAATGTCAGATATATTATTTCTACTTACTTAATTGATTGAAACACTTGTGCAAAGACACGACCTCTGACGTAATATTGAGCTTATTTTATTATTGTAACAGCTCTGGGAGGCATTTGGAAAGTGTAAAGACAATGTAGATGTATTATCTCCAAAAAAAAACAACATACCTAAAAATACCCAACCCTTAGTTTGGTTGTCAGTTGCACTGATACAATAAACTTGTTGTTTGTTAGTTGCATAAACAGGATTCTAATGGGAACCATAGACAACGCGAACCACAGTATAAAAATCATACAGTAGGTCGACGCCTTTGATCTCATGTAAAATGCCGACATCGTCTAGACAGTAACGCATCGGCCAGGATTGTCACAAATAAACAATATTTATGAAACTATTTATTTATTGCAGATCAACATCGATAGCTGTATTATATTTAATTAATTTGCCATTTTTACTAAGTTAACAACTCGAGACAGATTTAACTTATTTAGATGGCATTTTCGTAACCAGCACCCCAATCCACCCATATTAATATACATTTAAATTGGCGTCCGCGATCTTGGATTTCAAAAAGAGTAGCTTTTTAGTAACAAGCACCCCAATTACCTATACTCAAAATTGACACTCTAATCGAATTATAAAAAAATAACGTCCGCCATTTTGGATGTCAAAAAGAATGGCTTTTTCGTAACAAGCACCCCAATTATACTCAAAATTGACACTCATATCAAATTATAAAACAAACAAATAACAAAAACAAACACGCGTTAGCCCTTAATAATAGATACCGAGCTACGAACATCGTTTTGTTCGCAGCTCGGGTGCCGCTTACCCGCGTCTCGTCCTTCACACCCCGCACGATTGGTCTGTCTAGACGTTTCGTTGGACGACTGTATGATTTTTAGACTGTGGCGATACTAAGGAGCGGTTCGCGTGAGCACATTGAATAATGAGAAGCCTCAGAGATGGCACGAAATTGAAGTGTGTTTTATTTTAATGAACTCGATGTGGGTCATACCGTTGTACAAAACCACTGATTGACTAATGATGCAACTTACCTGGAAGCAAATTTGATTGATTTAGAATGTAGGAAGCCATTAGTGGTTACAAATATTTATACTGTATTTCTTATTGAATCCTAAATGTACGGCTGAATTTAAGTACAAACGAACGTCTCTTCGAGAACTGACTGGTAACTGTAATTTAGATTACCGTCGACGCATGCGTCATAAAGCCAACCATTAAGCTGTTACATTGCAGACTTCAGACGAATGCGATTTATAGAGCTGGTTGTAGCTTGTAGTCGTAAAATGATCTCCGGCTAGTCTTACTGCAGCACGAAATGGGCAGTAAGCGCAAGCGCAGGTTACAGTTTTAATCACTGTAACGATTCGAAAATGTAGATCACTTTTATCGAATATTGGAACGTGTCTATTGAGGTTCCGTGCAACTGGGGCGTCAACAGCAGGTGTAGGTACTTGGTCTGCGGCCACAGGCGCGGTGCGGCACTCGCGTGACGCTTGCGGTCAACCCAGATGAGCCAAGTGCACCGTCTCCCATTACGGCATCAACGTCTCTGTACTGTTATCCGCATAGCGACTGCGGTCACACATGTAGGTCGAACTCTTGCACATTAAATAAAATTTATGGTTTGTAAGAATTCCAACGTTAATTGCGACCGTGTGAGTACCTACGGGCAAAATTAGCGTGATGGAGCGACGGTATTTTGTAATATATCGGCATATAAGCCCCGCACGTTGATATTGCGATGGAACCTTGTCACAATAACAGCTGCGTGACACAATCATACAATCCGTCGCACCAAAGGACAGCTAGCAAAAAAAAAATTAATACACAGTTAATAAGCTAGGGTAATGGGTTTATTTGTAAGTATTTTATAATTTTACTAGCTTTCCGCCCGCGGCTTCGCCCGCGTGGAATTCGGTTATATCGCGCTTTTTAGATTTCCCTCGAGAAAAACTTTTTTATTATTATTTTTTTTTTTTTTTTTCTATAAAAGGTAGCCAATGTCCTCCGGTTGAGAGCTTTAAGTGGGAAAGCGTAACAGACAGATAGACAGACAGACAGACAGAGTTACTTTCGCATTTATAATATTAGTATGGATGATACATACACCCTCTATACCTACTCATCCATATTCTGACAAATAAACTTTCATTTCACTATTGAATTTCAAGGGAACGAGTAACTTTTTATTACTATCTATAATTTTTTTTTCTAACCAATTAATTTCTAATTCTAATTAATGTCTTACTCAATTCTACGGGTAACAGGTAACAAAAGTCAAGAAAGCAATAAAACAGGATATCAAAAACAAAAAGCTGTAATAAGTATTCCATGCGCGTAAGCACGTAATCGCGGGATGATCTTGCGAACGGTACTGACGGTGCGAGTTCAACTACGTCACCAAGATGGCCGCCAAACGCAATATCAACGTGCGGGGCTTATACACATCAAAACTGTAAAAAGTGCCCTTTTTTGAGTTGATCGGCTCTTTAAAACTCTCTATTTCAGTTTACGATATGATCAGCAGGGGGTTTCGTAATAGAGATGCTGTAAGCGTAATCTCAATTTATTGCTCATATTTTGCTTTTGTAATCCGCCCATAGGTATCGAAGCTGCACGACGTGCATTGTACTTTTACCGATGTGCCCGCAAAGGAGGCATAACAATGAATGTATGTTAGATAATATTTGGCAAACAATGTAAAAGGTTGAATGACGTTGTCAGCTTGCTAAATCAGCCTCGCAAACAAGATAGGTAAGCATGTATTTCAATAAAAAAAAAAAAAAACAAAGGGGTGCAATCGGGAGTGGCGGCAGAGGTGAAAATCTCAATATTAACTTTATGCGTTACTAAGTATTTTTGGATTGGTTAGGGAATAATTTTTCGGAAAAATACAAAAAATTATGGCACACAGCGCCTCACGCTTTTTTTTTTCATTTAATTATTTTTAACTTTTTAGTTTGATATTTTTTAAGAGAACGTTTTTTTAGTTTTTGCTTTATACGAAACCTGAATATAGTTTGTTCAGAATAAGCAACTGAATCGATTCTAATAATGCAAAGGAGGCATAACAATGAATGTATGTTAGATAATATTTGGCAAACAATGTAAAAGGTTGAATGACGTTGTCAGCTTGCTAAATCAGCCTCGCAAACAAGATAGGTAAGCATGTATTTCAATAAAAAAAAAAAAAAACAAAGGGGTGCAATCGGGAGTGGCGGCAGAGGTGAAAATCTCAATATTAACTTTATGCGTTACTAAGTATTTTTGGATTGGTTAGGGAATAATTTTTCGGAAAAATACAAAAAATTATGGCACACAGCGCCTCACGCTTTTTTTTTTCACTTAATTATTTTTAACTTTTTAGTTTGATATTTTTTAAGAGAACGTTTTTTTAGTTTTTGCTTTATACGAAACCTGAATATAGTTTGTTCAGAATAAGCAACTGAATCGATTCTAATAATTTTTACACCATGTTATATTTTTTCCCAAATACATTTAAAAATTGTTGCAGTGTGGTTACCGAGCACGTGTCACAGACGGTAGATCATAGTATTAGGAGCACAGTGATCCCGATTGCCTTGTTCACAAATTAAATTAAAGGAGATGTTTCATTTTGGGGAACCACTATGTACCTACGCTATATAGATTAACAGGAAAAAAATAAAAGATTTTCATAAAAAATAATACTTACCAAATTAATTTGAATTTAAATACAAGTTTAGATAACTAATTATTTGAAACATTTTTAGTGAGATAACCCTTTAGTAAGGTAGCCATGACAGTGGTTATGACTTTTGATTGGTGACTTTGACAGTTCCATTTTCCCGTTGTGTTCGTGTCCAGTGTTGATTTGAGTTGACTATTTTTTTTTCAACTGTCATTGGCGATATCCGCCATTATTGTGAAATATTTTTTTAAAGAATTTCAATAATTTGTCACACGTGTTATTGGCAAAATTGTGGTATCTAACCACAGAGGCCATTGAAGAGTTGAAGTAGTATTCACTCTAAAGAAAAGAAAGAAAGAAAGATTTGAGTTGACCGTATGTTTGGAATTAATGTTTTGTTTTTTTCGAAGTCATATGGTAGATAATATAGATACGATAGCCTTAGATACATGACACGTCAATCAAATGTCACTGTCAAAATCTTATTTCGCTTATGCAGTCCACTGGTAGTACCTGTCTTTCGGCGAAGTAAGGCATCATGTTATTACTTTTTTTAAAACATTACCCCACACTAAGAAATGACTAATATATGTCCGCCAAATTCGATAAAGAATAGAGGTAAACAAACCGTTGCTAGGCAACGAGTAGTTTACGCCTAAAAGACAGATGTTACCAACGATTTCTATAAAATATGTTGTTGTAATGTCTAGCGATATGGAAACAAATGAAGACTCCAGACAATTTAGTTATAGCCGCCATTAACGTTGAAAAGTGGTCCCACGCCGGAAAGGGGATGAATCTCATCAATCACTTGTAATCCGTTTTTGACTATCGACCACGTCACCCCCTTTTAAAGTCAATGGACTGATGCAGCCCAACGGTGACAATGGCTTAGACCTTTGTACATACATGATTTTGCATGCAGTGAAAAACTATGGTTTATTCGCCTTATGAAGGCATCTAGCCGCGGCTATCAGCATTTATGATCACTGTGGTTTGGTTATGGTTTAACATCTAAAAGATCACTACTGTTGAAAGCTTAACATCTATAGGACCACTATGGTTAAAATCCTAACGTCGTTGACACTACTACGATCTGGACAAAGCCTTTCGCCTCGTCTTTTACACCGCGTATATCGAGGGAGTGGAACAGTTTGCCAGCGGCGGTGTTTACGTCTGACTACAATAAATTTAAGTGTCTTCAAGGCTAGATTGAATAGGCTCTTAATAAACTAGCACACTTTACTATCAACGATTGCATCACTGCTTACCATCAGGTGAAATTGCAGTCAAGCACTAGTTTATAACCATAAAATAAAATTGATAAATCATATTTCGAATAAAGTTATCAGATGATTGAACAACGCTAAGGGAACTACGAGTAAGGTTGATAAGGCAATAAAATTATTCTGCAAATTAAAACAAGTATGAATTGGGTTCATTAAAAACATTTTGATATATGATTATAAATCGGAAAGTGAGTTTGTTTGTTTGTTCCGCTTTCACGCCGTAACTACTAAACCGATTGCTTTGAAATTTTTCAAACGTAAAGTTAAAAGTCCGGATGAAATAATAAGGTACTTTTATCCTTATGATATATTATAAAATGATATTCCCGAGGGAAATCTTAAAAGCGCGATATAACCGATCTCCACGCGAGCGAAGCCGCTGGCGGAAAGCTAGTCCATATTATAAATGCGAAAGTAACTCTGTCTGTCTATCTGTCTGTCTGTCTGTCTGTTTGTTACGCTTTCCCGCCTAAACCTCTCTTTACTCCTCCTCCTCCAACTCCTCTTTGAAATTTGGCATAGACAATCTTTAGACCCTGAGAAAGAACATAGGCTACCTTTTATCCCGGAAAAATTTGATGTTCCCGAGGGAAATCTAAAAAGCGCGATATAACCGAACTCCACGCGGGCGAAGCCGCGGGCGGAAAGCTAGTAATTTAATAAAAAACAATTCAGTTGTTTTCAAACTCAGTTTTATTGCACAATCATAAATAATAATAAATAATTGTTTGAATAAACACTTTTTGCCAAAAAGTTCAGCTCTGGCTAATTTAAACATTTTCATAACTTTTTTAGCAGTACTAGTCATTATGAAATAAACTTAATTTCCTTTGTGTAAAGCTTATATTTGATTAACTTAAAATACCAGCATTTTTGAACATTTCGAATAGAGTTTACCTTAGCTATATTTCTAATTTATTATATGTATGACTTCATAACTTGGTTATAACTTTAATGCATGCTGTGGTTTCCTATACATGAAAATGTGCGTATAGTTATAGCTAATGTTGTCATTTATTGTTGTTTAATGTATTTTTTTTTTTTGGACAAAACCCGCCACACTGTTCCCAACCCACTGCAACTCCTGAAAGCCAGAATTAACAGTGGAGACCGCCAGAAAAACGCCGAGCAATGAAGCTCGACGAGTCCCGGAGAAACGATTCAACTGTCTTGGGTCCCGCAACGAAATTAATCAGAAAAGAATAGCGGAGGAGTAAGAAAAAAGATATTTTTTCCACTTCCCTCCATAATAAGCAGGAGACAGAACAGAACTAGGCCAATCGGCACAAAGGGACATTATTGCAACTGGGAGAAGCCCAGATTGCCAAGCACCACGGAATAACATTTGATTAAGTTAATGGGTCCTAAGTAGGTATTTGCTGTTACAATTGATTCCAATAATAGGTATGGCAAAAGCGCCTGAACGCACGGAAATTAGTTCTAGTTTCTACAAGGTCCGTATAATAAACAACTCCGGATGTAACTTGTACACTATCCAACATAATATTGCATTCATTCTGCCAAAGAATACACTCCCACAAGATGTGATGTGCGGACTGTTCAAATTCACAGTTCGATGTAGAACACTGACACAAAGGCGAAGGAACAAGTTTAAAAGAATACAGTTTACTTTTAAAGTTGCCATGACCAGTGAGAAATTGGGCAAAGCAGTGGTCAAATGTAAGTATTGTTTACGCTTTTTGTTAGATATCCTAAATAAATATCTCGATCTTTGAAGCGTCGTATATGCAATGTTATTTTTCCTTTTTACGAAACCTGCCCCCTAATCGGCGAACACATATTTGTCAAATTATTGCGACTAGTTGGGATCGACTTCCCGAACGACGGACTAATAGTAGTCCGTTCGGTTCAAGCGATCCCAACTAGTCGCAATCATTTGACAAAAATGTGTTCGCCGATTAGGGGGCTGAATATGGTTTGTTCAGAATAAGCAACTGAATTGAATTCAATATTTTTTACACCATGTTATGCATAACCAAACAAAATTTGTAAATTTTAAATAATCATCATAGTAGCAAAATAATGAATTTTGAATTTTTTATCCCCAAATTATCTCCAACTTCCTCAAAATTTGGTAGATACTTAAATTTTTAAAAAGTGACAACTCCATTTTCGTCGGTATCATCGTATGATTGAATATACAATATTGATGGCATTTTGTTTGATGATACCGTGTATTGCCTTGTAAGTTACCTCCTTTTGCGAAATCATATTTTGGGAAACATTTAATTTTTTAGTAGAATCGGTTATCGATCCTTAACAATACCTTCACGGATCGGACAGGATTTTCTTTACATAATATATTGTATAATATTACTTTCTTTGGTCTCGATGACTGGTCTCATTATGAGATTATGTGAGAATAATCCAAAACAACTTAGTATCGTCTTGTCATCACACGAATCGTAACTCTTTGTAACTGGTTATTGCTCAGCCATAATAAGTATTGAACCAACTACATCGGACGTGCACACAGTCGTACACGAAAACTGTAAATGTTTTTGATTGGCGATACAACTCTGTTCTACATAGATTCAACAACCACATTGTTTTTGCAACAAAATAATACACTACATAATAATTAGTATCTATCTTAGTATAATAATATTTGCACCAATGACAGTCCCATTTGTGGTTCGGAAGTATCTGTCCATTCCTTGGTTGCCTGGAAGAGATCGCATTAGCGATAAGGCCGCCCATTGTATGTTTTTTTTTTTTGTGTTGATTGTTTTGTTTGATATTTGGTGTACAATAAAGAATATATATAAATAAATAAATATTTTGACATCCTAATTGTATTTTTATATACTTTGACACCATACTCTTTGTTGCTCGAACTTTTAAAAAGATTTGGATAGTTTTTTGCCAGTGTGCCTGTTAGTTCAGAGATACCTCCGAAACCGCTGGATGAGACTTTTACTAGCAGAAAGGTGTTTTTCTAAAGTAAAGTAAGTTGCTAACTCATGAAATCCAATTTCCTTAATTTATTGTGTGTTTACGATGCTTTTTTCAACCGTCATTCCTACCTTCGGAAAATTATCAAATGACTTCTCCCGGAGAAGCGGGAGCCCTCTGGCGGAGCGAAAGGGCATGTCAGTCTCAATGTCATATCTCCAATTGTTATTTTAGTTCATAGTTATGCAATCAATAATGTTAATAATTGCCTAATAATTTCGGTTCTGTAATAATTGTATATGTATGTAAGCATTTAATTGTACACTTGACAGAATGTGACAACTTAATTAATATAATTGTTTTATAAAGCGATCTTTTGGGTTTCGATTAAAAATAATTTGACACTTTTCACTTTTCGGTTAGCGGCGTCACTCTGTCTGTTAACAAATCAAATTGGCTGCAATCAGCATATGTCTGCGTCTGCCAAGCGATACATTATATATTTAGGATCAATAACAGCCAGTATTATTATTAGCAAAAGTTTGGTGAACTCTTGCGCTGAACTTTTTGCTTTGTAACTTTAGGAATTGTGCGGTATGACGTCTTTATTATTATTTCCATCTAAAATTAATCGATGTATATTAGAATTCGTACATCATCATCTGAAGCGGTTCTAAATAAGGAAGACAAAGCGAAGTGAGGAGTATTCGCTATCGACATCCTTTGAGTGAGGTCAAAGGCGTAGTTAGTCCGAAATGTGCCACATAAATAGGTACATTAAGAGCTAATATCGTAATAATTGCACGAGGCAGACTAGTTACTATACAATATATTTTATGCTATAAGCCCCGCACGATGATATTGCGACTGGCGGCCATCTTGATGACGTAGCCGAACTCGCACCGTCGGTACCGTTCGCATGTTCAGTCCGCGCTTACCCACTTACGCACATCGAATATTTTTGTTAGCTTTTTGTTTTTGTTATCCTGTTTTATTGTTGTTTTTGAGTTTTGTTGTTTAGTTTTGTTTTGTTACTCGTTAAAATGAGTAAGAAATTAATTAACAGTCGTGCTCGTGAAATTATAATTAAAGTGGACAATTATTTTGTTAAAGAGAAAGAGGACTGTAAGTTAGTTCTTGAAATTATAAACCGTGCTTTAAAAAGTGCTTCGGACACTACTGAGGAAATTTTAATACCGAAGCAACTGCTAATAGTTATTAAAAATATTTGGAAAAATTCTACGAAAGTCACAGAGCGTGTGGCATGTACCACGGGCGTTGCAAAAAATGCTTTGACGAAATTGCGACGAGGGCATGAGCCAGCAACAGCCAGCAAAATGAGAACTCCTACTAAAGGAAAACGACAAAAGAAGGAATATTTCGACGGATTTTCCTAAACAGCTTTAAGAAGTATTACATTCAATGTATACGGTGAGGAGAGAAATACCCACAATGCGCAAAGTCTTGGCGGCTTCAAAGTAGACCTTAATTATACTGGTAGTGAAACTACATTAAGAAAAATAATTAAATGTGATTTAGGCTACCAATTTAAACGATGCTACCAAAAAGACTGGCTATAATTGAAAGACCCCAAATTCAAGCGTGGAGGGCTAAATATTTACGACGTATGAAAGAAAATGACTCGCTTTGTAATAACAAAAGACCCGTTATTTATTTCGACGAAACATGGATACACGCACACTACACGATAAAAAAATGTTGGCAAACAGCAACCGATGTCGGAGTGAGACGGAACGACAGCCCTGGCCGACGATGGATTATAGTTCACGCGGGAAGTGAAAGCAGTTTTGTTGACATTTGACAATGCCCTTTTAATGTTTAAAGCAGACACTAAAACGGGGGATTACCATGATCAAATGAATGCTGAGAATTTCACCAAGTGGCTTACTTACAGAAAAATTAGTACTCAAATTACCACGCAAATCCATAATCGTGATGGACAACGCCCCTTATCATAGTAGGGAAGAGAATAGGCCACCAAGTATGAACAATAAAAACAGTTGATGGTTGAGTGACTACAAGCTCACAACATCGACTTTCCCAACAACAATACAAAACCTGAACTGTATTTATTAATTAAACGGCACAGACCGCCGAAAAATTATAAAATTGACAATTTATTAGCTGGCAATGGCCATGAGGTCGTTAGATTACCACCCTACAACGGCGACCTCAACCCCATTGAGTACATCTGGAACCTGGTAAAGATGAGGATCTCAGAAAAGAATGTGGAGCAGTTGGAAAGTCGCATTGAAGGTCTGACGTTGGAGGCGTTGGCGTCAATAACTCAATCAATCATGTTAAACGGCTTGAAGAGGAAATATTGGAATAAAGATCTAATAACTGACGAGTTATTTGTCATAAATACGGCAGACGACAGTGAATCGGAAACGACAGACACATAAAGCAGTTCTGATTCGGAAGACTATATGAGTGGAATTGAATAAATAGGGTAAGATTATATTGAATTATATTATATAAACATTTTTTTACATACTATCCTGGTTTTATTTGTAAAGCTTTCCGCCCGCGGCTTCGCCCGCGTGGAGTTCGGTTTTATCGCGCTTTTTAGATTTCTCAGTGTTTCTCTACTATATTATGCATTTATTATACATGCAAACCTTCCTTAAGAATCACTCTATCTATTAAAAAAAACCGCGTCAAAATCCGTTGCGTAGTTTTAAAGATCTAAGCATACATACGGACATACAGCGAAAGCGACTTTGTTTTCTACTATGTATTGATCTGATAGATGTAGGTAGTAATTAACACATGACTGCTACACAGTGGACTCTGATTCAATTCCCGCTCGCAAATTAACAGAAATGTAGTTAGAAAAAATTAGTATACATGTAAGAAAGATATACGAATAAGTATATTTTTTTACGTCTACAAGAATTATTTCCTTGAAAATTTTAATAATGAAAGTTTATTTGTCAGAATATGGGTGAGTAGGTATAAAGAGTGTATGTATAATAAAATTATAAAATAGAAATAAACCCTTAACCCTAATATTAATTTTACGTTAAACATTCTTTTGCTAGCTGTCCTTTTGTGTGACAGATGACGTCACAAAGCTGTTATTGTGACAAGGTTCCATCGCAATATCATCGTGCGGGGCTTATACATCGCTTCTGATTACATTACATTACATTATGTACCTACCAGTGGCGAAGAGTCCATACAAGCCGATTCCCACCGGGTTACCTTTCAAAAATTAGTTCCATATTCATACAAAAGTATTTACATTCTATTTCATTAACAAAGTATTATTAATCAAATGCCTGCGCGATTTACAATAGCAATAGTAATTCTTAGCAATACCCTAAGTATCACATTTCATTTTATAGTCGTAAATTAATCAGCGCTTAAATTTTTCGTACCTAAATTACATTAAAGGTAACTCGACGAATTACAGTTTATCTCGGCCAACGTTTTACTATGAGGCGAAAAGAGACAGAGCGTGTCAGACATCTCTTTCTAATGATCGCTAACCGTCCGTAATTTTTGAGAAAAGATAGGCTGATGCCGACCGGCTTGCAGTTCTCTCCTCTCCTCTATTAGAATGAGACAAAGAAACGTTATAATGAAATCCTTCGCAAGTCATATTCTTTTTATTTTGGCATATTTTCGTGTTCCATTTCATTTGGTTGAAAATAAATTATTGTTAGTATGTGACATGTGTTCGTTTTTCGTGTTTTTCGTTTGTTATATTTTAATATTTGTGGTATTTAAACTGTGACTGATTCTGTAACGTAATTTAATCGCAGATTTGGTTAAATACTGTGTATTTTGTTTGTTATTATGGCTTTAATTCATATAGAGTGCTGCTCAACTGACTACCTGCTGAATGAACTTAAAGTCTTACGTCAACGTCGTTAAATAAATTGGACACCTATGAGCTTTTTTTACAGCTCCAGAATACGTCTTTGAAAGACGCATTTTCTCAAGTTTCGACTCTTTGCAGTTTAATTCTGACCCTCCCCATTTCAGTAGCTTCAGCTGAGCGGTCATTTTCTGCTTTAAAACGCATTCACACATATGTGCGAAACTGCCAAAAAGAGCAGAGATTGTCCGATTTGGCTATCATGTCAATTAAAAAAATTTGCTTAATAAAATGAAAAGTAATCCGAATTTTTATAACATCATTTTAGCTCATTTTGTTAAAAAAAAAACAGACGCATTGCATTACAATATAAATAACGTTGTGATTGTGTATAATTTGCTTTATTTTTGCTTAATATTTTTGTTGGTTTTGGATCGGTGTTTGTGTGGTTCGGTTTTTAACACTATTATTTTTGTAATTTTTTATTTTATTTTTTCTTGACTCTTATTTCCTAACAATAGGTACTTAACTTAGTACTTACTAACAAGCATGCATGTGTGGTATGGAGATGCACGTCGAAAAAGGCTTTTTTTTTCTTTTGCTGCCGCATTTATCATACTTGAAAGACATTGTTATCAAATCATCAGTCCTTTTTTGTATGGTGAAGGTGGGGCTTTTAATACTATTCTTATCTGAAGACCTCCTCCAAGATATCCTGCAGTAGGTAAGTGTTTAAGTGTTTATTTTTTTTGGACCGGCTTCCCTTTGTCAAAATTTCACCCTTCGCCACTGGTACCTACATATGACATTTCGAATTTATGGCGAAGCGTATTTTTGTATAATCCGACGGTATAATCACGCTTCAAGGTAAATTCGTAATGGTTGACTACATTATATCATCATCATCATCTCAGCGTTAATCCCAGTCGCATCCGACGCTTTTTCAGCTTAGGAGTCTGGGATCCGACCAGTCTAACTGCTGATTTTGGCTAAACTTCGCTATTATCCGTGAAGCGACTGCCGTCTGACCTCCACAACTCTAAGGCGATATCGAAGTATTGCAGTTAGACCAATTGTTGGACTTTTGAGGGCTCCAACAACCCGTAACGACTGCCACTAGATGTTCGTATGGCAACCGGGACCAACGGCTCAACGTGCTTTCCAAGGCACGACCAGACCAAATATTAATATTCCTCCTTGCGCAGCGGCCGCATTCGCTACCGCTACGCCACAGAGGCTGTCAAAGTGAGTGTCTATGACTACATTATTTCATTGATGATAAAAAGGGTTTACATTCAAATATTGGTCAGCTATCTTATTTATGACCAATTTTATGCACTGATACAAATATAATATCCAGGATTTAAAACGAGCTGTAACTGTACACTTCGACACCCCTCTGTGAGTTGAAAAACAAGTTAAGCCATTTTCATTCATGGATATTTAACAGTCATTACGGGTCGCCCTAACTGGGTGGTGGAGGTCAGAAACCCAACTGCTCTATGAACTGGTATTCAGCGGCCTTCGTTTAAACTGGATGCTGACTCCACATATTTATGAAGAGGCCAAGCAGATGATGCGACATATAGTGAAAAATATCGAACAGAGTTTGGTGATAAGTGCTTGTTGATTCCTTTCTGCGTGTAAAAAGGCAGTGGAATGGTAAACTATAAATTACTACTTAATGTTATGTAATATGTAAATAAACATAGTTCTGATATGTCAGCTTATGAATTGTTGCCAGAACAAGTTGCGTGATTTACTGATTAATAATGTTGCTGTTAAAATAGCGCCTACTATTGTAACTAATTAATAAAACACATTCCGGTGAATTTTTGTACACATGAGTTTTATGTAAATTTTAATAGCCATTTTGATAAGTCATTACTCTGATAACATCATACACGGTTTTCGAAACTGTTCAAATTCGTGTATCGGCGATTTTTCATTGAATCGTATCGCTAACAAAGCAGTTCATTCATTTTTACTTCGATGAAAGATCAGCACACTGATTACAATCACAATCCGATGTTTGAAGAGAAATAAGAAACATTGCTTAATAAATTTTAAAATATCGTCCGCTCAATAACGTAAATAACGCAATGAACATGATTCAAAATTTTGTAATCCTTTTGTTTTATAAATTATAAACTAGCGCTTGACCGCAATCCCGCCTGATGGTAAGCAGTGACGCAAATGTTGATGGTAAAGCGCACTAGTTTATTAAGAGCCTATTCACTTTAGCCTTGAAGACACTCAAATTGTAGTCCGACGGAAACACCGCCGCTGGCAAATTGTTCCAGTCCCTCGATGTACGCGGTATAAAGGAGGAGGCGAAATCCATTGATATTTTGTGTTAGTAGGTTAAAGTAATGCGTATATCAAAACCCTTACGGGCTAGATCTCTACTTGCTACTATGAACTGCGATGGATGGTAATGACATCGGCAAAAGGAAGGCTCGTGACTTTTTGTAGAATACATTGACCTCCATATACGATAAAATATGCCGTTGTTCATACATTATTACAAATGTATGTCTAGATGTACATAAATCCCGCTTTCCTCCCTTACAAGGTAAGTCGAAGTACGAGCAAAACACGGAGCGAATTGATACTCAATGTGTAACTGTAACTAAGGATGCCATTGCTTCAAAGAGAAGTCAGCACACCGTGACGGGGTCTATGAAGACCGATGCCTCCTGGGCCAGGGTTGTGGGTTGGTTAGAAAAGAAATCGTGGCCATGGCGCACAGGCAGGTGAAGGAACACGGGTGGGTTCTAGTCAGTAAAAGTCTGACATCAGTCGCCCCTTCCGCTCCGCCCAGACAAAAAAAAGATGCCATTGCTTAGAAAAACGTAAAAACCCTTGACTTGAATCTGGAAAATTCTGAATACCTTTTGAAAATCGAAATATGTACCGTTAACACAATGATATCGTTTTTAAAGATACCTGCTCCTTCCTCAGGGTCGACAGCCCTATCAGTAAAACATTGAATAGCTAATAAGAATGATACGACTTCATGTGAGGAAAGTTTTCCTCCGTTAACTTTTACGATGTGCGCAAGAGCATAACTGTATAGCCTAGCCCTTAACCTCATAGAAATGTAGGATCACATCGCATTCTGAATAGGCGAGGTACATAGCCGACTAGCTGTCATATGCGGAATTCATTTCACGACACATATAGCTGTTGCTGAACTCATGGAACCTATAAATCTTAGATTTATTATGACATCTTCCCAAAAACACTTCAGTATTAACTCCTCGTCAATCTTCTAACGGGAATAGTTAACTTACTTTCGAAGTCTATACCAAGAAATCACGTAAACGTGTAGCATATGAAACAGCAGCTCAATTACGGATAACACTTTCGATCACAACCTGAATGGATTTAGCAATATCCTTCATTGCTAATCCATTACTTTGTTTTTTTTTTTAATAATTTAATCTAGTGCTTGACTGCAATCCCGCCTGATGTTAAGCAGTGATGCAATCGTTGATGGTAAAGCGCACTAGTTTATTAAGCCTATTCACTTAAAAAACTTCGGAATAGGGAGGATGATGGCAATTGAGCGAGGTGATGCAATGTTAAACCCAAGACCAACACGACCAAATGATGCTGCGCTAGAGGGAGATTGATCACTGAAACTTCCGACACAACAACATTTGGCGCATCGTACCCGCCACACATCGCACCACAACTGCTCAGACCCGTCCTCCGTACGGCTTCACCAGTAGTGTTGCCCAAATTCAGTCTTGGTCTTGCAGTCTTGGTCTTGTTCTTGCGTTTTTGCAAGACCAAGACCAAGAACAAGACCGCGTATTTTTAGCAAGACCAAGACCAAGACTGACCGTGCAAGACTTCAGCAAGAACAAGACATAGCCTGCAAGACTCTTGCGTCTTGCAGCTAGGACTTAGCGCTATTTCACTGAGTAGTTAGGTGTAACAGTTCGGTGTATAGGTAGGTACGCTTAGGAATTCTATGAGACGCAAAAAACTGTATCAAAGAATATGAAAAACTGGACCTATGCGCATTACGACTAATACCATAAACATAGCGAATAAAAAAATATCTATTAAAATCAAACTGAGTGCATGCATAGTTATGTTTTAACCATCGGCACTTTGATAATGCGGCATCAAAGGTTTTGTACTTACTTCTCAAAGAAATTTGCCGCTTTTCGGAAGTACATGGTTATGATACACCTTCGGCTTCTTTTGAAATCTAAAACAATCGTTGCCGCCACGCCGAAATCATAACATTTGACACTATTTGATTGCCGCCATAGGGCGTAGGTACTCATGCAAAATAATTTCGAATTTTAAGAGTACCTACAGGTGTTCCACAGAATAAATAAGTTTCAGAGTGCTTAGAATGAAAATGAATACATTATACTGATCACGCAAGTAGTATTATGATTAGGATAAAATGGTAAGGATAGGTAGTAGATGTCATATTAATTCATTCTAGTAAGTATATATTATAATATTACATTACCGCTAGTCATTGTATCACTCAATCTCTTGCTAGATAAAATTGAATCCATGGTAAAACAGTTAGATGAGAAACCTAATCGATCTGAAGTGGATGAAAGGCTCATTCTAGCTTTCCAAGCAGCTCGAGACAAAATGCTTAAACATTACAAGAAGAGCAACTGGATTTATTGTACTTCTTTAATTTTAGACCCAAGGCATAAGGCTCAGACTTTTGACCTGACAATGTGGGGGAAGCAACTTAAAACAGAAAGTCTGCGCAAGTTCAATGAACTTTATGAAGAATATAAAAGTCTACACTCACTGAACAAATCTCTGGAATTACCAGAAAAAGAAAATAAAGTATGTGATGAAGATGAAGACGTAATAGACTTTGATAAACTCTATGAATGTCCCTCGACGTCATCTGGATCTTGTCTTCAAGGCTTAGTGATAGTCGAGTTGGAGGAGTACCTGAGAAAACCAAGAACTGCCAGCTCGGAAGACATTTTAGATTGGTGGAGGACGCATGAGACAGAGTATCCGATTTTATCGAAAATGGCCCGTGATTTTCTCTCAATACCTGCAACTTCAGTACCTGCTGAGAGGTTATTTTCTAAAGCGTCATTAGTAATTAGAAAACATAGAAATAGGTTAAGTGATGAGTCAGCCAGATGGTTACTTTGTATTAATTGTTGGTCAAAAAAATTGATATAAAGTATAACCTAATGATAAAGCTGTTGATTTGTGTTGTATTTTATCTTTTATTTATATAAATGATAAATCGTAAAACTCTTTTATTAAATTTCTTATAAGTTGAGGGTTCAATCTCTTTCTAGACAGATAAGTATTATTCTTTAAAATACAGTCAAGTTATTGTA
Source organism: Sesamia nonagrioides (assembly GCA_017933935.1). Taxonomy (NCBI): domain Eukaryota; kingdom Metazoa; phylum Arthropoda; class Insecta; order Lepidoptera; family Noctuidae; genus Sesamia; species Sesamia nonagrioides. Next base: position 99,836 of record JADWQK010001955.1, on the reverse strand, counting down.
ATTAATTTGTTTTTTTACATGTTTTAACAAATGTAAGCTTATAAATCATAAATGTTTATTAAGAAACAGTTACTTCCATGGAAAACGACATATAGGTCAGTTGATTTTTCGAATTTCTTATCAAATCTTCAGTTATTTATTAATCTGCTTGACCTTTACTATGGCTATGTTAATTCAAGCTCACAATGTTCCAATTAGAATACGTTTTTCTAAGATTTAAAGTAAACTTTAATAAATAGTAATAGACTAATAGGTAATTGCAAGACTTGCAAGACTCTTGCTGCAAGACCAAGACCAAGACCAAGACTGGGAGCGCAAGACCAAGACCAAGACCAAGACCAGATGTATTGGCGCAAGACCAAGACCAAGACTGGCTAAGTCTCGTCTTGTTCTTGCATTTGGGCAACACTATTCACCAGACATCATGCCGGTACACGACGAATCGCTTGGCGGCAAGACTTTAAACTTTAATAACGCCACTAAAATTGTTGAAGCCATTGCTAGTTTTACTGTGGTACGAATTACCCAGCAAACTATTCAGGGTGTATCTGACATCGTAACGAAAACTTCGCGAAAAGGCTAAACCGCATGCCACTAATAAAATTAAGATAGTCATTTATGTCGTTAATGAGCGATTACAGAAAACACGGTGTTTAAAAAAATGTGTCGTCCCAGCCTTTAAACGTTGGAAGCGTGCCGCCGCGCGTGTTTGTAGGTATGACGTTGACCCCTGATGTGAACTCTATTAAATCAGCTGATGGGATAGTTTTTCGAGTTTTGTTCACATTGCGCTTTTTGTGTAATTAGCGAATGAATTAATATTTACTTTAAAATATTATTGGATTATAGAAATATACCAATTATGAACGGTCTAAAGTGAAAACACGGCATTTTTTTTTAATAATGAGAAAGCCGACGAAAATTTGCACCACTGGGGGGTTCAGAATCACGTACTGGATCCATGGTACTCGTTTGTGCGTCGATGTCAGATACACCCTTTATATACTAAAAAAGTATTTACTGACCCAAAAATAAAAAGGTGTCAAGGCGAAGTAAACATTAACACATTACGTTACTAGACGTTTACGCGAGGATTCTAAAGAATCACTTAATTGACGATTAGATTCGACATAAAAAGTTGATTACCTCGTCAGAGCGTTATTACTGTAGTATGCGACAACACTTTTTATAGTAAGTTTCATGAACAGCTTTATTTGTCTCGGCATAACGAGTACTGATGACTACACACAGCTTTTAAAACCCGACAGTCATTTTTAGGGTAAGCTCGGGGGCGTCTGCAGTAATAAAAGGGTAGGGAAAGAATTTTTAAATTAAATTTTTGGAAGCTCGGTTGGAAACCATGACTTGAAATATTTTCATTTATTTCTCTTTTCACGGTATGAGAATTGTTTTTCCAGAATATGCTTTTGCCTCTCTCACTCTCTCCAAATAAAATGGGATAAGAGTAAGATAAATTTTATTTCTTTGTCTTTTTATTTGTTTTATTACTTACTACCTTTCCGCCCGCGGCTTCGCCCGCGTGGAGTTCGGTTATATCGCGCTTTTCCCTCGGGAACATCATATTTTTCCGGGATAAAAGGTAGCCTATGTTCTTTCTCAGGGTCTAAAGATTGTCTGCGCCAAATTTCATCAAAATCGGTTGAGAGGTTTAAGCGGGAAAGCGTAACAGACAGACAGACAGACAGAGTTACTTTCGCATTTATAATATTAGTATGGATGTAGACACAGTAAAATAGAAAAAAAAATTGTATGTTACAATTGTTAATGGATATGTAAAACATCCGTCGCTTAAAACCAGCGCTGGGCTCTGTATTGCATAGGGTCGCAGCATAATGCTGAGCGACAGCCGGTTTGCGTGGATGTGACGCATGTTTCCCTAAACTATTTCCAATTTCTTGCGTTTTTGTAAACTTTTGCGTCATGTTTAAGACTTATTTATAATAATACTATTAATTTATAGAAAGAGTTGATTTATAAAAGATTATTAGAATTTGTAGAATTAACAATTTGAAATAAAAACCTTAAAAAGACACTATTTTTTATGCAAATGCAGAATATCCACATAATGATGCTTTTCTGTCTTAATAAAACGGACTTAGATATAAAAAAGAGTGTTAGGTTAAATCCCTTATCTTGCCAAACAAAGCCTACAACAAATCTGGCCTGTATTTGCGCCCGTGTGTATACTTATACATACGTCAGTGTAAACATCGAAAGATGTTACACATTTACAAAGTTACAGAGCAAACACGTCAACACTAAACTACCTGTTTACAAATTTGTAGGTACGGGCACCTGATCAAAGGTTATGTAACCAGCAGGGTAATTGCGTAATACAGTATCAGTAGCAATGGGTTTCATTTTGACAATTGAACAACATTCATTGGGTTATTTACCTTAATGAGCAGACACATTTTTCTAACATATGGAGCAATAGATTAGCAATATGCTTCAAAACGATTCCAATCGATAATAATAGTGGGTTACGCAATAGGCTATTTGACAGTATGAATTTTTTTGTGCTTATTTGTTTTAAATGCATAAAATGAGGGTTCTTTATATCATTTACATGAGTTTTAATAAGAATAATAACAATTAATATGTCCAAAAACACAAAAATATGTTTGACTTTTTGTATCTCGCGCCACATATTGTGAAACGATCTGGATTGGCTAATGTCACGATGACGTCATACGCGCATCAGCAATTGTTGTTGTTCTGTGTTCTCAGGTGTTTTACCGATGTATTTGTACAACCCGGCACAGCACACCACTTGTAAACCATTTTATTAGATAAAAACACAACAAATAACAGATAAATACAAACACCACTGCGAAACCAAAAATCGTTTATATCGTCTTGTGACGTCAATTACAAGGCGCGACGCCATATTGCTGAACAAAACGTTTCGGCGGCTTATTTGAATTTTTAATTTTTATTTGCATTTTTCTATCGAAATACGTATTTAAACAAAAAAAAAAACCTTTCGGTTAACTTCTTAACCGCAACCAAATAATTGAAGATAGAAATTATAAATCTGTCCAATAGCCTATTAGGGTGTTTGGTCGTCGGAGATAATAAAATAAATAAATGTCAAATAAAATTTAATTCAATAAATAGAAAACTGTCAGTTCATTTATCAACAGAAATTTCATTCGAAATCATCCGTCGGTTTCTTATTAAACTTCTACTATAACCAATGATCCTGATTACTTATATCCTTTGGTGATCTTACACATGTAAGCGCTTTTTTGGTGTACAGTCACAAAAAAAGCGCGACCTTCAGTTACCATATTTCGGTACACAAATCAATCTTTTTATGGGCGTGTGTTTTCTTTAGCAGATATAAATATACCTGTTCCTTTCATACTTTTATTTGACCTTCCAAGACATTCAATAAAGATTGCTACCTTCTAAATATTGACTTAATGACTCTTGGCAAACAGATAAATAGTTGGAAAAGGTTTAATTTTAATAAATTACATTATTTGCTTTCTTTTTGTCCATGCAATTGTTTTTACTGATTGATGGGAGTCCCCCATGCTGCAAAGGTGGGTGCGGCTTCATCCTACGTTTAATTTTTATTTTTGTTTGATAATACTAACACTAGTTTTTAAGTTCATTGTTACTAACATGTTATGGATTTGGTCTGAAACAAATTTTTATAACAATAATTGTTTTATCAAATAAATTATTAGTTCAGTCGATCAATTCTGTAAAAATCACACCGTAAAAGTTAGGTAAAGTGAGTTAAGGAGTGACCTGTCAATAGTTAGGATACCCTCGGTCTGGAAATAACAAAAGGTTATGTCGGACTCCTGTCTCCTACCGACTAAAACCTCCTCCTTGAGCCTTAGCGCTCGAGCGACGACACGGACCCCAATTTCGTCGTCCGCATGGTCTTTCTTATGGTGACCTGAGATCGTTAAGCGCCCTTCGATGCCCGGCTGCTCTTCTGGTGCGTGTACCGGTTTCCTTATCGTACTACCGCACATAAACAAAAAATATGTACGTTACTCGTACATATTACATTAAAATCAATACAGTATTAAATATATATTTTGGTACTAAATACTGTACACACAGTTATAGAGGCTTCAGCGCACACGACATACCTAAATGTTTGCATAAATTATATTCATGAGTATTATAATTTGGCGGATGATATCCGTCGACCTTGCACCAGGTAAATAAGTGCCTAAATACATAAGCATTAACGCTGTCATCATAACGTGATGTGCAGGAAGCCGACTTATACGGCACCTTTTTCATACACGCCGTAAAACATGTATCAAAAATGGTGGGGTGACATTTGAGGATGTGGTAAAGACTGAACAGAAATCTCCATGGGAGCAAACATCGTCATCAATATATAATCTATACTAATATATAAAACTGAAGAGTTTGTTTGTTTGAACACTCTAATCTCAGGAACTACTGGTCCAATATGAAAAATTATTTTTGCGTTGGATAGCCCATTAATCCAGGAAGGCTCGAGGCTATATAACATCACGCTGCGACCAATAGGAGCCCAGCATAATAACTAACTACACGCGAACGAAGTCGCTGACGGCCGCTAGTCTTACATAAGAACCATAACAAACTAATACCTATATGTAGAACCATTTGAAAGATGTCATAGACAATGATGATGACGTGTGTTGACAGTCCATTGCTTGATATGTTACAAAATATTGCCTGCTCAACAAGGTAAATGGGCAATGAATGTTATTTTTTTGTCAAAATAAATACCTACTCAATTACGGGCCCCCTGTTACTGAGACAATAACAGTAATACGTATATTGAGAAAGTTAATCAGTTTCATGGTCTGTACCATTACACATCCTTATTATGACCACACTTTTCTGTTACACGCTTATATGATGATAATGAATGCTTACCTGTTATGTTCAGTATATATTTATTTTTGTATATGTATGTATTTGTGTATCTACTTTAGTATATTGTAATAATGATGTTTGCACCAACGACAGTCCCATTTGTGGTTCGGGAGAATCTGTCCATTCTTTGGTTGCCTGGAAGAGATTAGCGATAAAGCCGCCCATTGTGTTTTTTGTGTTGAATGTATTTTGTTTTATGTTTGATTGGTAATAAAGAATATTTAAATAAATAATCAGGAATGTCACGATGGTCTCATTATATGAGATTTTTGTAATCTATTCCGTGTGTCGTGTCGTATTTGGGCAAAATATGTATAAACATTCCAGTCCAGTCCTCGCTTCCGTGGCATTCTCAAAAGCAATTTGTTATTATAACTTATTGTTAAAAAATGTTTACGAGATTATTTCCGCTTTCAGAACTGGTGTTCTTGAATGATATTAAACTTTTTGCGGGAAACTATATTAAGGAAGAACATTTTTCATCTTAATACAATGTGTATTTACATTCAAAGAATTTGAGAAATCGATCTGGCTGGACCGAACAACAACAAACATGTCTGGCGTTCCCCACGTTACCACCGCCCGTCTAGACTTGAGGATTATATTATCTCTCTCCTTTTGTATATTGGAGGTCCGTAAATACAATATGTAAAGAAAACCCTGTCCGATGCGTGAAGGTATTGTTAGGTATCGATAACTGATTCTACTAATGCCCACAAAGACAGGCTAAACTTAAAAAAAAATCCCCCTTAAAAAATAAATATTATTTCGCAAAAAGAGGTAACTTAATACATGTGCAGTAAGCAACCCCGTTCCGCGGGTGGCGGGGGGCAGGGCACGCGGCACCTGTGACGTGGTCGCGTCGCTATTCGCTTATAATAATACCGGTGTTGTCACTTTTTTAAAAATTACCAAATTTCGGGGAAATTGGAATTAATTCCCGGGAAAAATGGATTATTTCAAAATTCATTAGTATTGTTACTATGATGATTATGTAAAATTTTATATCATATTTGGTCAAGTGTTTACCTAACCTTTATTATCCTTATGGGTCGGACAGGGTTTTCTTTACATATTGTATACTACACGTATACATAAACAACATATCTTGCGGGGTAAATACTTTGACAGTTCAGCAACATTCATTGCGTTTTTTACATTGTTGAGTAGACTATATGTAGAAAAGCACTGGATAATAAATATAATCATCCAAAATGATTCCGAATATTTAATAGTTTATCAAGCAATTAGGGCGAATGAATTAACGCACTCTACCTAACTCAACAATTAAATAGAATATTATTATTTTTTTTAATAAAAATTAGTGCTTTACTGCAATCCCGCCTGATTGTAAGCAGCGATGCAATCGTTGATGGTAAAGCGCCCTAGTTTATTAAGCCTATTCACTTAAAAATATTAGTGAATAGGAAGGAAAATGGCGGTTGAACGAGGTGATGCAATGTTAAAACCAACAACACGACCAACGATGCTGCGCCAGAGGAAGATTGATCTGGAGACCAAACTTCCGACATAACAACATTTGGTGCATCGTACCCGGCACACATCGCAACACAACTGCTCAAACCCGTCCTCCGTTCGGCTTCATCAGACATCATGCCGGAACACGACGAGTCGGCGCGCTTGGCGGCAAGACTATCTGGTGGTTGCTAACTTCTACCGGCAGCCGATGTTATGGCCTACTGCCGAGAAATACATATTATAATATTTGTAGCGATATATCAAACGTCACACAAATCAAACTTCACATGCGAACAATTTGTCATACTGACGTCACACAGATCAAGCGTCACATGCGAACAATGTGTCATACTGACGTCACACAGATCCTGCATCTCGCAAGCAGAGTTTACCTTACAACTAACATAAATACAACCTCCCAACATAGACTGTGGGGCAAGTGCCCGATAGACTCAACACTCGTCTGGTCAGAGGGACCTCCCTTTTGATGGATGATTGAACTTTACACAGCCTGTTTCTCTTACCTCCATATGTTTAAATTATAATACATAATTACACTGAATGATTTCTATTGTGTCCAAAACATTTTTATTAATTTAATTAGTTACTGGTTGTAATTACGTATTCATTGTAGCTTGTATACCTACTAAGAATACTCTAATACATAATGTCATAATAGGAGCATACACGTAATATTCATAAAGTTGATTTCGATTTCTTTTGACAGTACAGCGGTAAGTCGGGCTGTATGTAATTAAGGTAGATTAAAAGATTATTTTTCTGAAAAAACACTTACCTATTAAAAAGGACGGATATGGTTTCAGTAAACAATTATGAACAAACTGTTTTCATAAGAGCTCAACTGCCACTAATGAGACACGATTACTTTTTCTATTGTTAAGCTTGCCGAACAGACGAGGGCATAATGTGCATTCGTTCACTTACACAACGCAGGTACATAGTGCAAGAACGATCACTGGTAAGATGGCGATCACTTACCTACATAGTACCTAAATCGTACGCGAAACAAGACACACTTCTAACACATAGCCAAGTAGCCAGCCATGTGTCTCATGTTCATTTTTTTTTTGTTTTTTTTTTTCTTTACGGAGTTTTTTCTGTAAAGAATATTTCACCTCTATGATTGTATACAAGTACTTACATATAAGTTACTTTTTAAATAACTCATCATCATCCCAGCGTTAATCCCAGTCGCATCCGAAGCCTTTTTAGCTTTGGAGTCTGGGGTCTGCTTTACCAGTCTAACTGCTGATATGGCTAAACTTCGACATTTTGCGTGAAGCGACTGCCGTCTGACCTCCACAACCCGAAGGCGACATCGAAGCATTGCAGTTAGACAAATTGATGGATTTTTGAGGGCTCCAACAACCCGTAACGACTGCCACTAGATGTTCGTATGGCAACCGGGACCAACGGCTTAACGTGCTTTCCGAGGCACGACCAGACCAGTGCAAATATTCATATTCATGCATACAAATACTTGCAATGTGCGGGGATCAAACCCGCGCCACCTTGCGCAGCGGCCGCGTCCGCTACCGCTACGACACGGAGGCTGTCAAAGAGAGAGAGAGAGAGAACTTTTTAAATAACTATCCTACCCGAAACCTTTTACCCATAATCGTCATCATCATCATCAACCTTTTTATCGTCCCACTGTTGGGCACAGATCTCCTCTCATACAGAGAAGGATTGAGCGTAATCAGCACGCTTGCTCAATGCGGCTTGGCGATTTCAGACTGAAGGTTCCTCAAGATGTTTTCCTTCACCTTGTAATCAGTCATTGTTGTCCAAGATATACTTAAAAAGTACATATAACTTAGAAAAGTTACATTGGTACTTGCCTGGCCTGGAATCGAACTCACACACACTCATACTTGAGAGGCTGGTGTTTTAACCACTAAACCACCACGACTACCCACACCATACCCGTAATTATAATATTATAAAGTGCTCTAGCCTCATCTGACAATGGAAAAGACAGGATGCTATTAAAGAAGCCAACATTAGCATTGTTGTCAAAGGCTTGACACCTTTGGACTACAAAGCCTACGCAAACGAGCACACTCTGCAACGATATGATGCACATCTTCAATAACCACACATGCAGCACATTTCGGTGAATCGACTTTGCGTATCATAATCATCGATCTCATGTTCATAACCGCGCGATACCCACGCGACCCTGACGTCGCGAAAATCTTATTGTGTGAATGTGAACTTGATAATACTTCCCTTTTCTTTCTTACAAGGTCTAGGTGTCTATACCCGATTGTGTACTGTCGTGAAGCTATTAAATTTTATTTCACTTTTATTGCATGCTGGTAATGAAAATTGCGTGTACGAGCATTGAGCAATCTTTGTCGATCTGCACTCAGTTTCCCGTGAGAGATTTCAAATATTTAATTGGAGACTTTGTTATTAATAAATCGTGTTAAAACTGTATCAATGTTCTTCCTCCTCCTCAAGGCGTTCTCCTCATTACTGAGGGTCGTGATATCCCTTTGGAATTATCTTCTCCTTTACGCCATCGTTACCATCCCTGGCCGCGAGTAGGTATAACATCATGCAGGCCGGTGTTCAGAGACGAACGAATTTGGTCAGTCCACCTTATTGGACTCTAGAACGTCGCCCATCCACCTTCCCAGTAACCATCAGATGTCGAAAGTTGCCTCCCTTTTTACTGGCAATATGGCTAAAATATTCTAAAAAGTTCAAAGTCTTATTGTGATACCCAGCTCGAGTATCGATATTATTGCACGATAAATAGTAGATAGTCTGCTGATCTATACTGTAAAATATGGTAACTTAGGTGAAATTGTTATTCCGTCTGATCACAGCTGATTTCACCTAAGGTGTAAGGGTGAGATGTATACAGTACAAATCGGGTGGGCTGGGATCTTAGCCACGCCAAAATATTTGAATCAACACGATCAAAAACTTAAAAACAACTCGTTGCTCTTCGTTTTAAAAGAACGCGTGATCTAAATCACTCTTGTTTTAAAATAGCTTTACATTTTCTCATCGCCAGGTGAAAATTACAAATGCAATTATTGATTTTTTAACAGCTGCGTGTGCCTGTATTACTTCCCCGGCGCCGGAAAACCAAACACACTTAGTACCTGCCTTGTTTACATAGAGCCAGTAAAAACCGACTTGCGTTAAAGGCGAGTTGCTAAACCAAGAGTCATTGTAAACTTCGCCTAAGACTTTAAACAAATAAACTGTGCTTCTAATTCTGTTTTTTCTTTATAACATTTTCGTAACTCTGCTTTTGATAGTGGTTTGTAATTTATTGAGTCTAGTCTATTTAATAGTATGATGTTAAATTATGAAGATGTAGAATATTAAATTTAAGCGTTATGCGTTGTTTTTACGTAACTTACGGTAGTTAAACAAAATCTTTACTAGATTTGGCTTTACACAACTCTTTTATCAAATCTGACCGTACGTAGGTATTACACCTTACAACGTGTTACACCGTATCATGGCATTTAGAGTGCTGAAATGAAACTTGATTATAATTTATTAGATAATTTATTAAACTCTGCGCCATGCGGTTTCAGCCTCGTAGGTTTCGATGGTTTTTTTTTTATACGCCCCGCTCCCATTGGTCTCAGATATTCAGCAGCCTAAAGCTTTCCTGGATTAATGGGCTATCCAACGCAAAAATTATTTTTCAAATAGAACCAGCAGTTCCTGAGATTAGCGCGTTCAAACAAACAAACACTTCAGCTTTATATATTAGTATAGGTAGATTAGCTTTCGTACTCGAACTAGGGCCGGTCCTGTTGCTCTACATACAACGCCTGACAGCTCAAAATATACAATAATACATATTAGCCTAAAAGACATAATATAAACGTAATCTATTAGACCTTATAACAATTTGTTACTTACATTTATCGTTTAGTACAGCTAAGTAAGTACATACCTAAGTTTAAGCAAATAAATACTAACAATCCATACTAATATTATAAATGCGAAAGTATCTCTATCTGTCTGTCTGTCTGTCCGGCTTTCACGCCAAAACCACTGAAACGATTGTAATAAAATTTGGTACACAGATAGTCTAGAGCCTGAAAAAGGACATAGGCTATATAACATCCCTCTATGACCAATAGGAGCAGAGCAGTAACAAAAAATGTTGCTAAAATGGGGACAAACGCGGACGTAAATATTGCTACCATTATTTTAACAGGCGCTTATTTTATATCAACACTCGGATGGAGTCGCGGGCAAGAGCTAGTGATAAATATTTGCGTTGAAATTAACATGCGAAAATGTTAGCCAATTTAATGTTAAAATAGCATGCTAGTGCCAAACATATTCAGATGTAAACGAGGCATAGACTCGAGGTCACCAGACTGTCGCACCCTCCCGAATAAGCTCCCCGTTCCGATTCGAATGTTCCACAAAATGAAGCTAGCCTATTTACTACATAGGTATATAAATTAAATGTACAGTCACCATGTACTTAGAACCCGCTTATTGAATCGTGACCAACCCCTTTCAAATTATAAAGTTTGAGTCAAAAACAGACGCAATATTCGTGACTATACAAAGTGTTACTTGAGCAATGTCGATTGTTTTAAAAGAGAATGTGCCCGCATACTTGCTTTTATTAATAAATATCGCGATGTGTGAAATTCGATATTAGCAACATCAACACTGTAATTTTCCGATGCTGACTTAACATTTAGCTGCATTTCTTACGGTTCGAGTAACTAGAGTGAGACTTCCTGTGATCTGAACAATGCTCGCAGATAATGAGTCACCGATTAGATCGCCATATTACTTTGAAACTCTTCATTCTTTTCTCGGCGGTAGGCCATAACATCGGCTGTCGGCAGAAGCTACCATCCACCAGACAAAGTCTTGCCGCCAAGCGATTCGTCGTGTTGATCGTGTCGTCGATGTCTGATGAAGCCGTACGGAGGACGGGACTGACCAGTTGTGTTGCATGTGTGCCGGGTACGATGCGCCAAATGTTGTTGTGTCGGGAGTTTGGTCGTGGAGAGTCTCCAGATCAATCTCCCCCTGGCGCAGCATCGTTGGTCGTGTTGTTCTTGGGTTTAACATTGCATTACCTCGCTCAACTGCCGGCGTCCTTCCTATTCCTAAGTTTTTTAAGTGAATAGGCTTAATAAACTAGTGCGCTTAACCATCAACGATTGCATCACTGCTCACCATCAGGCGGGATTGCAGTCAAGCACTAGTTTATTATTATTAAAAAAAAAGCTGTTTTAAGTATTTAACCGCTGGATCCATTTGCATACACGTGCACCGACTACTATGTAAACTGTGTTTGTATTAATACAAGTGTAATTCAATACGTTCTCACTTACAATGACTACGGTTGTGTGACCAGCGTCGCTTCGTGCAACAACACAGTTATCTAAGCCGCGCACCCACTTATCATTTCATCTAGGATTTCTTCAGACGCGACAGTCCCACTGACATTTAAAAACGCATTGTGTAAATCACAACCTTTCCGTTACATCACAGTTCATATTCAATTACGTAAACTGTGTTTTTTTTTTTTTTTAATAAAGATGTTTAAAATTCGAGCGTGACGATGCCACTTACCTAAGTAAAATGTCACGTGGTAGAGGTGGCAGCACTGTAGCATCGTGACCCAAAAACGCGGTGGCAGGCACCTTAGTCTCTTTTTGTAGCAGGTATTCCATTAATAACGTCTTTTGTTGGCTATAGCAAACGTTTTTCATTAACAGCGAAAGATCGATTTATATTGTGTCTGTCTTTTTAGGTTTTGCGTTTGTCCGCGATCGAATCAGACGCTGTGTATATGAACTGATTATTTTCTGAACGAGTCGTGACTTTCCAGCGATAAGCAATTATCTAATAGGAATTAAGAATAATCGAATGGGTTAGATTTCCAGAGAGTAAAGATAACGGACTGGATAAAGGCATAGAACATTGACAACAAATAAAATAAATAAATATATACGGACAAATCACACAGATTGAGCTAGCCCCAAAGTAGGTACGAGACCTGTGTTATGGGATACTAACTCAACGATACTATATTTATAATAGAAACATATATAAACACATCCAAGACCCAGGCCAATCAGGAAAAGAATATTTTCCATCATGATCTGGCCGGGGATCGAACCCGGGGCCTCCACGTCGCAGGCAGGCGTTTTGAACGCTGCGCCACGGAGGACGTCAACAACAGTTTAAAAGAAGCAGTTATCAAATCACTCTGGACGTGATCTGGAGCAGAGCGGAGCTCCAACGATTTATCTACAGATAAACCATAAAACAGAAATAAAGACTGGAGTAAATAAACATAAAATCATGGCGTCTACTACTACACGAACGGCACATTTCAGCTGGAAGTGTCGGTTTGCAAGCAACCTGTGGAGGTGCAAATGTCCCCGGTCACGCGAACTAGGCGGCTCCTACAGTTTATTGATTAAACATAATTTACCTACGCGCTTTCGAGTCTTCCTGCATTCGTTTCGATAAATACCTGACAGCTCTGGTAAATCTACTGGAATATACAGCCGTTAGGAAAATTACCATTAGGTGCAATTAAATACAATGATCTGCAGGGTAATTGCGTCACACAATATCAGTAGAAAATGGTTTCATTTAGACAACAACATTCATTGCGTTATTAACGGTATTGAGCAGGCACACATTCGAAGATATGGTTACAATGGATTAGCAATATGCTTCAAAATCGTTGAGATTGATAGTAACGGTGTGTTAAGCAGTTAGTTAGCGTGCTAATTGGTTCTGTATTTATAAGCACATGAGTATCATTTAATAATATTGGTATAAAGGGTGTATCTGACATCGACGCACAAATGAGTACCATGGATCCAGTACATGATTCTGAACCCCCCAGTGGTAGAATTTTTCGTCGGCTTTTTCATGATTTAAAAAAAAATAACGTAGTTTTTTTCACTTCAGACCATTCACAATTGCTATACTTTTATAACCCAATAAGATTTTAAAGTAAAAATTAAATAATTCGCTAATTACATAAAAAGCGCAATGAAAACAAAACCCGAAAAACGATCTTATCAGCTGATTTAATAGAGTTCACATCAGGAATCAACGTCATACCTAAAAACTCGCACGGCGACACGCTTGCAACGTTCAAAAACCGAGCCGACACTTTTTTTTAAACAATGTGTATTCTGTAACCGTTCATTAACGACATAAATGACTATCATAATTTTATTAGTGGCATGCGGTCTAGCCTTTTCGCGAAGTTTGCGTTACGATGTCAGATACACCCTGTATAGGTATTATGTTTTATCACTTTCCTTTTTTTTTAAATTACATGTCCGGGCGCAATGGCCCGGTCCACGAGCTAGCCTACATGATGACCCGGATTTCCTTCCAGGATTTCCTATCGTTTATTAATTTTTATTCTGAGGCGGTTAGCCCGGCGTTTTCTTATCTTTATCACTTCATAACTTCTTATTCATTCTAACTTATTTTAACAATCTCATATTTTACATGTTTATCGGAGACATTTACTTCTTACTTCTACTTAGTATATTTCTTTATTACCGTCCTTACTTCTATTTACTTACACTATATTTCTGACGTTTATTACATTTTTATTACCAATATGGTAAACAATATACTATATTAGCTACTTATTCTAACAATTTCAACTTTTCTACTTCATCTATCCTACTTACTAAATTTTTTTTTTTTAATAGTTATAAACTAGTGCTTGACTGCAATCCCGCCTGATGGTAAGTAGGTAGTGATGCAATCGTTGATGGTAAAGCGCACTAGCTTATTAAGCCTATTCACTCAAAAAAACTAAGTGAATAGGAAGGAAGACGGCAGTTGAGCGAGGTGATGCAATGTTTAAGCCAACAACACGACCAACGATGCTGCGCAAGAGGATGATCTGGAGACCCTCCACGACCAAACTCCCGACACAACAACATTAGGCACATCGTACCCGGCACACATCGCAACACAACTGCTCAGACCCGAACCGACCCGACCCGACCCGATTTTACCTACTTTAACTTATTTCTACACATTTCTTCCCAACTTAATTATTTATCTAATGACAACACTTCATTAATCCATACTAATATTATAAATGCGAAAGTAACTCTGTCTGTCTGTCTGTTACGCTTTCCCGCTTACACCTCTCAACCGATTTTGATGAAATTTGGCACAGACAATCTTTAGACCCCGAGAAAAAACATAGGCTACCTTTTATCCCAGAAAAATTTGATGTTCCCGAGGGAAACCTAAAAAGCGCGGTATAACCGAACTCCACGCGGGCGAAGCCGCGGGCGGAAAGCGAGTTTTTATATTCAAATACATAATTTAACAATATGTTTTATCACTGGAAATTACTTAATCTGGATTAGTGCCCAGCAGATGACAATATAGAATTACTCCTATCGTAGAAGTTTTTTTGCTGATGGGAAAGCATCGAATGACGGGCGGAGCAAAGCGCGTGTCAGTATTTATCTGACTAAAACCCAACCGTTTTACTTCACTCGTCTTTGCGCTAGGAGCCACGAGATCTCTTTCGAATAAGTTTAGCAGGAACATAGTACTATTCTGATCAACGCATCCATTTAACCAGACGCAGAGTTCTTACTGATCCTAGCCCCTCGGAGAGTCAGTCGAAGAGTTACGAATTTGTACCTGCTGTTAAACTAATGAGAGCTCTTTCCTTATCCCCAGATGGATGGCACCAGTGAGCTTGGCGATCCACGCGCCGGGTGCGGACATGATGCCGACCGTGAACAGCATCAGATATCTTCGCGACTGTACGGGCAACGACCTCGTGCAGCAATACGCTACCTTCCACATCTTCTTCTCCAACAAGCATATACCTAGCAATGTAAGAACTGTTTTATAACTAGTAGCGCCAAGCGGTTATACCCGCATAAGTTAAGATCTCGTAAAAATGTTTGTATTTATTACCCTGGATAGAAACCGCCTGAGTGCCAAATTTCATCTAAATCGTTGTAGTAGTTTTTGCGTAAAAGTCTAACAAACATACAGCCAAGCTTTCACGTTTATAATATTAGTAGCATAATATATCTTAGTATACAAGGTCAATGAGGTCAAGTCATCAGAAGATGAACTGGAAAAAAAAAACAATTACAATCTAGGTTTCATGAACACACAGTTGATGAGAGACAGGCTTTTTTGTTGTTCTGGTAAATCATACAAAGACCTCTCCCACTCTGGGCGGAGCTGAAGGGCGTGTCAGACTTTTACTGACTTAAACCCATCCGTGTTTCTTTATTTGCCTCTGCGCCAGGCCACGGTTTGTTTTTAACTAACCCGCAATGACATCAACACGCTGACTGTTTGTTAATTTGAGGGTAAAAAAGAAATAAATAAACGCCTGTTCCATCGAAACGTGCGCGGTCAAAATATATGCAACAAAATTGTTTTTAACAAACAAAAATATTCAGCATGGGTGAGTGTTCCAGAATCACATACTGAATCACGCAGTCAGAACAGTCAGCGCGTCGATGTCTCTACCATCCTGTAGAGCCCACTACATTCCACTTGGTGCGACTTCTTATCTGATCTTCATTAACAAAAAACCGGGTAACAGGACACCTCTTGGCAGTATTGTTTGTCAGACGTGTCCTAACGGATGGGACGGTGCCAGCGCGCCTGAACTTACCAGACATAGATGTTTTTTTACATTCGCACAATCACGTACAGCCACAGTAACTTTATGAACTAAACATACCTACACGGGTAGTCAAAGTCGTCGACCGCTCCTGGCACAATTCCGGATCATAACAATACTACTGTCTGGCAGTAAGCCAGGTAGGAGACTTCTGTTCCTTGTTACTTCACTTTTAGCTAAGAAGATGCTTTGAATTAATTTACAAACGTTATATAGTACCTCTAGTGTCAGTAGTACGGATGTTTTGTCCGGCCCTGAACTAGTGATACCAAAAAAGTCTCATTAGTACGGTTATGACGTCATTGACATCCTCCTTGGCTTAGCAGTAGCGAACGTGGCCGTTGCGCAAGGAGGCGCGGATTCGATCCCCGCGCAGTGCAAATATTTGTGTGTATGAATATGAATATTTGCACTGGTCTGGTCGTGCCTCGGAAAGCACGTTAAGCCGTTGCCATACGAACATCTAATAGCAGTCGTTATGGGTTGTTGGAGCCCTCAAAAGTCCAACAATTGTCTAACCGCAATACTTCGATATCGCCTTCGGGTTGTGGAGGTGAGACGGCAGTCGCTTCACGGAAAATAATGAAGTTTATCCAAAATCAGCACTGAAACTGGTAACACGGACCCAGGCTCCAAAAGCTGAAAACAGCTTTGGATGCGACTGGGATTAACGCTGAGATGATGAGTACAGTTATGATGTCAAACCGAAGTGTTAAGCCTATAGCTGAAGTTCGGTTAGTGGTGGGCGGAACAACTTTTACTCCTTAACTGGACTTCTGATACTTTTTAAGGCACATTAGTTCGGTTTGACGTCATACCCGTACTAATGAAACTTTTTTGGTACTAATAGTTCGGGGCCGGACAAAACAACCGTACTACTGAGACTAGAGGATATGGTAGAGCAGTCGTGGCCCAGTGGTAACGACAGAGACTTAGGAGTTGTAGGTAATAGGTATGATCCCAGACCGGCGGATTACTTTGTGTGAATTATTTCATTACCGCTGCTCTCATACCGGTGACGAAAACGTCGTGAGGAAACCAGCATATCCTAACACTAAAAAAATAATTGAAGAGATCACTCTATTTTATTTAGCCACTTTGTGTGAGAAGTGACCTGTGCCCGGCAGTGGGACGATAATAAGGTTGATGAGGAAGCCACTTTGTGTCCGTATCGTCCGTAAAGTTTTCCCTTTCTTATAGGCTTATTCCTTCTCATCTCATAGAGAGGTGGCCACTGTTCATCATAAGCTGTGTATCATTATCTCCGAGTTTAGTCCCGATTGCATGCGCGGCTTTCGCGTTGGAGCACGGGGTCCGCTTTCTTGCTCAATCTCCTACATTTTCCGCGATCCTGCGGTGCGAGATTATTGGCACGCATGTCATCTCTTACAAGTTACAACGTCAAGCCAGCACTTCTTTGGTCTACCTCGCTTGTTCCAGCCCGGCGGAGGCGCCATGGCAAGACATTTGTTACGGACATAACATGCGACAACATGCAACATATTGTGTATAATACAGATTAATTATTTGTTTAATGATGTTACATATAATTTATAAAACACAGACAGACACACAGATAGACAGCCTCTGTGGCGTAGCGGTAGCGAACGCGGCCGTTGCGCAAGGAGGCGCGGGTTCGATCGCCGTACAGTACCAATATTTGTATGCATGAATATGAATATTTGCACTGGTCTGGGCGTGCCTCGGAAATCACGTTAAGCCGTTGGTCCCGGTTGCCATACGAACATCTAGTGGCAGTCGTTACGGGTTGTTGGAGCCCTCAAAAGTCTAACAATTGGTCTAACTGCAATGCTTAGATATCGCCTTCGGGTTGTGGAGGTCAGACGGCAGTCACTTCACGGAAAATGTCGAAGTTTAGCCAAAATCAGCAGTTAAAGTGGTAAAGCGAACTCCAGACTCCAAAGCTGAAAAAGCTGCGGATGCGACTGGGATTAACGCTAAGATGATGATGATGATATAATTTATAAAATAGTGTCCACGGAATTTCTTGACTGTTCTTATGCATAGCAGCCTACATGTTTTGGAATGGGTAAAGAGTTTCATCGTTCTAAATAAACGATCCCGTTAATAATTCAAAAGTGCCTATTAAATAGTGGTGGTGGTTTAATTGAAATAAATTCTTTCAGTTTGAGTTTAAGGTCCGTATTACAGAACGTTACTCAAAACTCAAGTTCTACTTAAGTCTCGTTTCAAGCGATTTGATTGGTTGAAACTAGTTTTAAGTAATGCTTAAGCAGAGATCAATGCTTGAGTTTCGTTCTGGAATACGGACCTAAGACACGTTCATTCAATCATTGTATCTTTTTATTTGCAAGTCATTAGAAACGCGATTCGATCCCCGCGCAGTGCAAATATTTGCATGCATGAATAGGAATATTTGCACTGGTCTGGTCGTGCTTCGGAAAACACGTTAAGCCGTTGGTCCCGCTTCGATATCGCCTTCGGGCTGTGGAAGTCAGACGCCAGTCGCTTCACAGAAAATATCGTAGTTTAGCCAGTTTCAGCAGTTAAGACTCCAAAGCTGAAAAAGTTTCGGATGCGACTGGGATTAACGCTGAGATGATGAAGAGAAACACTAATATTTCCATTTCTTCTTTCCAGATTCCTAACCCTGATGTATTTCTGAAGACACCATTCAACTGTACCGAAACGCCACCTTATGCTGTCCAGTCTATAACGACGTATAAGCAACAGAAAAATCTGTTGTATCCAATAAACGTCGGCAGAAACATAGCCAGAAGCGCTGCCCTCACTCACTTCGTCCTGCCATCAGACATCGAACTGTACCCTAGTCCAGATTTGGCACCAAAGTTCCTCAACATGATCGCAAGAAACGAAGAACCACTGAGCACTTCCACTAAACCACGAGTCTTCCCTATAAGTTTATTTGAAGTAGATAAAAAATATTTAGTGAGTATTTAGTACCATGTTCTATATTGACATAATAGGTAACAAATATGCGAGAGGAGATGCTCCTCCTTACCCGCAAATTATCTGAAGAATAAGCAGCAACATGGTTCTTCAAACGTATATTCTTATTTCAAATTTCACATCTTTTATTCAATTGTAGTAGGTATATACCGACATAACTCTTCGAGTCGTTAAAATTAAGTGGCAGTAGGCGGGGCACATTGCTCGTAGAACCGATGGCCGATGGGGCATTATGGTTCTGGAATGGCGGACACGTATCGGAAGACGCAGCGTATGGAGCACAAGACCGGTCATTGTGGAAAGCATTGGGAGAGACCTTTGTCCAGCTGTGGACGTCGATATTCTGAAGAAGAAGACAAGAAGAATCAATTGTACATTCCTAAGTTAACTTATGTGACAGATTACTCTATAAATAAATAGTCCCGTTTCCCGATTCCCCTGTTCACAAACTAAACTTAATTTACGATTTTATTTTATTCACTGCATCTTTTTCTTTTTATTTTATTAAGAGAAGGACAGAAGATGGATAGTTTAGTCCGCGCCTGACGTAAATACACGTACTTGAACATGTCCGTCACCATGTTTTTAATCGTGTCTAAACTGTTTATGGAGTATCTTAATTTGACAGGACTAAATTAATATTTTATATTCTATCCCTTTCGCAATGAAATGGAAAAAAAAAGATACAGTGAACTTAAATTTTGTGAAGTTTGTTAACAATAGAAACTGCGCATACCAAACGGCGCAACTCAAGCATTGAATAACAGATTACAGACTTCTAAAAAGTTTAAAGAAGATGAATTTTAGTGTTATTTAAGTTGTTTTGCGAGTGTATATGTCTAAAAATTACGTCTTCCTCGTATTTTTAGTATAAAAAATTAGTTTTAATCCAACTCTCTATAATTTTTCAGGCACCCACGACTAAAACAGAACTACAAAAAATGTTGAAAAACAAAGCTGCCATACCTTTCCACAAATACGTGTGTCCGACGTGTCATAACATACCCAACGGTAAAGAGTGGATGGCTGCTCCAGAAGGACAATGTAAGGACCTCTTAATTCATTATACTTACAAACAAGTTATCTTTCATTGTTTTAATCAAACGCAGAAGGAAAAAATAATGCAAACCATTTAATGATTTAACTAGCGGCCGCCAGCGACTTCATTCGCGTGGTTTAGTTTCTGCTCCTCTCCTATTGGTCGCAGCATGATGTTATATAGCCTAGAGCTTTCGTGGGTTAATGGGCTATCCAACCCAAAAAGAGTTTTTCAAATCGGACCGGTAGTTCCTGAGATTAGCGCGTTCAAACAAACAAACTCTTCAGCTTTATATATTAGCATAGATTTTATGTCAATTTTGATTTTAGATCATAAATGTACAGACGACAGCACATCAAGCTACTTCAATCTGTCAGATTTCTGTATTAGATTTTCAACTTGTATCATTTAAGCATCAAGACTCAAAGATTGATTGGGAATATTGGACAGTTTCAGGTAGCTTGACCTTCTGTCGTCCGTACCTAAGTGACAGATCGTCTTATATTACTGATGTACGTACAGACTATGTAACGGTTTTCACATAATCTGCAGAGTAATCTTGCATATTCAGCTATCCATTGCCAAAAATGTAGGAATCTTGAGACGACCAGTGATGTAACGGCAATTAATCTAAGTGCTGTTAGTGTCGTGAGCTATTTATGCCGTCTGTAGCATGGCGTGGCCGTCGTATGGGGCATTCTAATTGCGTATTATGGTTCAACGACCGCAACTTACCCGCCGTTCCCAGACGGCTTCAACTTCTTACGCCAATTTGCAAAATCGCAAACTCTCCGATTCAAGAATGCGTCAATATGCATAAATTGATTGTCGATATGCATAAATTGTCTCCACATCATTGCAATTTTCTTCCTGTAACTCATTATTGTTAAGGATTTCTTCCTCTATGAACATCACATCTGTCTAGCGTTTCCCAACTATGTTCGGGTCGGTTTCCAGTCTAACCTGATTTAGCTGAATATCAATACTTGGAGCGACTGCCTATCTGACCTTCACAACCCAGTTGCTGGGTAAGGGTTAATTCACACGTACCACAACCATACCACAGCCATAACCACACCACAACGACGCCACGTGGTCGGGCATATATTTTGTATTGAAAATGAATATAAACACACATAGTGCAATAATTGAACCTTTTGAATTTTGCCGTTGTTATCGACCACCTGTGTAATACGACTACATCGCAACCACATCACGACGGCAACGCCACCACCGGCGGCGGCACCGCGGCCGCATCGCCACGACAGCGGCAACGCAACCACATCGACATTTTGTTGCTACCACAACGCAACTGCAATAACCCTTCCTGGCAGTCGGGTAAAAAGCCGCTGCGACACTATTCACACGTAACCACAGCTTGACCACATTTTCTCGCTGCGACGTGGTGTGGTTGTGGTACGTGTGAATTGACGCTAATACGATACCTCTTAGTAAGACTGGTGGTCAGATTTTCAGACTGCTGACGAGCCATAACGACTGTCAAGCAGCCGGGACCAACGGCTTACGTAACATGCTTTCCGAAGCACGATATGTAAAGGTGGTCACTAATCCACAGACCAACCGCAGCAAGGGTAGCTTAACTTGTTTGATCGACCTTTGCGGCTTCCCGGTTCCCGGTTACCATCTTCTTCTTCTTCTTTAGCCTATAGATGTCCACTGCTGGACAAAGGCCTCCCCCAAGGCTTTCCACGATGACCGGTCTTGTGCTGCCCGCATCCATCGGCTTCCCGCGACCTTACCACTTAATTTTAGCGACTCGAAGAGCTATATATGTCGGTGACTTTGGTTCTTCTGCGGATCTCCTCATTTCTGATCCGATCGCGCAGAGAAACTCCGAGCATAGCTCTTTCCATTGCCCTCTATGTGACTATGAGCCTTCGTATGAGGCCCATTTTGAGCGACCACGTTTCTGTTCCGTACGTCATCACTGGCAACACACACTGGGCAAAGACTTTATTCTTGGTACCATACGAACCCGAATTTTCCCGGTTACCATACGAACATCTAATGGCAGTCGTTATGGGTTGTTGGAGCTCTCATAAAGTCCAACAATTAGTCTAACTGCAATGCTTCGATATCGCCTTCGGGTTGTGGAGGTCAGCCGGCAAAGCTGCAAAAGCTTCGGATGCGACTGGGATTAACGCTGAGATGATGATGATGTTGATTATTTAGGGACGACCCACTTCTATTCCTTTAAGAAGAGGCGGTAATCATCTTTGATATGGTTGCAGATATGGGAGTGTTCCACGTGGGTAAGCGGCAAGGAAAGCATTCGCATTGGGAGCCAATCTTCATCGGAACCAATGACGAACCCTTTTATGATGAAAGACTGAGCTGGGAAGGCAAGCAAGATAAAATGACACAGGTAAGAAAAAACTTCCACGAGTCAACAATCAATCAATTTCTCGATGGAAGGCCATAACATCGGGTGCCGGCAGAAGTTACCACCCACCAGACAAAGTCTTGCCGCTAAGCGATTCGTCGTGTTCCGGCATGACGTCTGGTGAAGCCGTACGGAGGACGGGTCTGAGCAGTTGTGTTGCGATGTGTGCCGGGTACGATGCGCCAAATGTTGTTGTGTCGGGAGTTTGGTCGTGGAGAGTCTCCAGATCAATCTCCCTCTGGCGCAGCATCGTTTGGCAGCATCCTCGCTCAACTGCCGTCATCCTTCCTATTCCTAAGTTTTTTAAGTGAATAGGCTTAATAAACTAGTGCGCTTTACCATCAACGATTGTATCACTGCTTAGCATCAGGCGGGATTGCAGTCAAGCACTAGTTTATAATTATTTAAAAAAACATAAAATAATTTGGTGATTAACCTTTACTTTTTTTTATTTTAGGGCTACATCCTGTGCGTAAAAGACTACGACTTCATGATCCTCAATAATGCTTTCGTCGTCCACAAGCCAGGCATCAAATATTACAAGAAAAACGTCAAGAGGGACAAGATTGTTTCAAAGCAATCGTCCTATGTGAGAAATGTTATCCTTCCAGAACTGAAGAAATTATTCGGGGTCAAACATGGTTGCATGCTGTGACGACACTTAAGAATCAAAGTCTTCAAAGTGATCAGACCTAGTACACCTTAGAGGTACAAAATAGATACCGTTGCAGGCTAATATAAGCTATATATATAAGCTTACAGGGTTCAATTTTCCGACTGATTTAGGAAAATGTTACGATGGAATTGTCTCCTAATAAAACATATCACTACGATTAAACTAGAAATGGAAAATAACGTTGGTAAGATTTATACGCACATTTACGTATAAAGAATGTGAATATGTATAACAAAGCTAGTACCGTACTATCCCAGGCGTCCTTATTTACAATGCATATCATGCATTTAAAACGTCACGCTTCAGAGGCCTTATTAACAACTAATATTAGGGATCTTATGCTCTAATGTTAGAAACATGTACAATGGTACACGTCCGTATTATCTAAGTCAATGGATTGTATTTCGAGGAGTTGCGAGAGATTTTCCTCTATAGAGAGAGAGGGTATTTTGTTTATATTTTCAGATTTGTTTTGGAATGTATGCCACTTACTATTTGAAATACCAAATATCAGATGTGTATATCTTGATAAGGATATATACTTTACTGTAGGTATGTAACGCAGCCTAGCCTTTGCATGCACAGTAATACATCAAGCTATAGATATTAGATATAAGCTGACTTCTAATTGTATAAAAGACTTATACAATTCAAGATCAGCTATTACTGAAAATGTCGTGTGTACTCGCCACATGAACAGCACAGAACAACGTAGTTTTAAAGACATGCTTTAGCTATTTCTTATTAGTTTTAAACTGTAAATATTTTACTTCTGAGGTAATACTACCAGTGCTGCGCCTATATAGCGTAAGAGAGCACTTGACTCCAAACATTTAAGTGCTTTTTTACTAGCAGCCATTATCATTTTGTGTAGATTTTATTTTTCATGTGTTATAACTTTACAATAGAGTGTAGATTTATAAATTTATTTGTCGTACTATCGAGATATTCAGTGCCGCAATGTTGAGTCTCGAACTTACCTCAAAATGGAGGTCAAGCTAATCAAAACAAGCAATTTAAGAAGATATCAATAAAATTGTGTGTAAAGACCAGAGCTCCAGCATGTGATTCCAATTTAAATACTATTTTCTTAATACTTAAGTTGAAAGTTGTATAAACTCTGTCACTCATATTTGTGCTGTTCATAATGCACGTCTCTTGATCTTTGTATTTATTTTACTCATTCTGAAATGCATTTTTAGTCTGTACTTCAAATAGGTGTATGCGCTAGAGTTAATAATGCATGTAGTGTTTTATAACAATTGTCTATGTACATTATGGGTGTATTGTAAAAAAGTATTTGTAAAGGTTCTTTGGTTATTTTTTTCTGTGATTTTATTCCTTTTTTTTATAATTCAAGTATTATATGATAAAATCACAGAGAAATTCCTGTGACACGTGAAAATGCATCTACAATTTAGTTTAAATTGTATTGTATCTTGGTAACTGTTACAGTTATTGCACAAAAATGTATTAGACATTGAATTATCTGTTAGTGAAGTGTACGATATTATCGCGTATTGTAGATGAATATTTTATTTTTATATGCAATTATTTTTACAAGGTAAAGTCAAGCAACAAATGTTTTGTTTGTAAGCAACATGTTTTATTTCAAATTGCGCTAATCGTAACATTTTATAAAGATAGACTGTTTATAAAAGTTCGCGTGATTGTTTTATATTTAATTACTTTGGTCTGTTCCTATATTTAATAAACTAACTAATCGTTTTGCTCACCTGAGGTAATTGAACGCATAGAAAACCAAAATAATTCTTATGTTAAATAGTTGGCAATAATCTAATTCGGTTCTTCTTCTTCTTCAGCCTATGGCCTATATAGGTTCAAAACTTCAGTTTTATAAAAAAATATCCTAAACAACTTGAAGGAAATTAATTGGAAGGCGTTCTCGTTCGGTCATTAGGTAACATTATCCCCTCGTCTGTTACGTATGCTTGCATATTTATGTTACTTTCTGTATCAATAGAAAAATAATTGATAGGTGAATTCATCAACATTTCATATCACCCGAACTAAGAAAATTAGGGAAGCTACTAGAAATAGTATATGCATTATTATATAATACATAAAAAAAAAGTCGTGGTGGCCTAGCGGTTAAAACACCAGCCTCTCAAGTATGAGTGCGCGGGTTCGATCCCAGGTCAGGCAAGTTACCAATGTAACTTTTCTAAAGTTATATGTACTTCCTTAGTATATCTTATAATCTCTACTTATTTAAAACTTGCTGTGCCCAACAGGGTCCATAATTGTTTCCTGTACTATATTATTATATTTACCACCTGTAACTGTACATTATGGATTGCAATAAACGATTTGATTTGATTTGATTTGATCTTGGACACCAATGACTGAAGGTGAAGGAAAACATCTTAAGGAAACTTGGACTTTAAGTCTGAAATCGCCAACCCGCATTGAGCAAGCGTGGCGATTAAGATCAATCCTTCTCTGTATGAGAGGAGACCTGAGCCCAGCAGTGGGACGATAAAGAGGTTGATAATGATGACATATAGATTTCTAGTAAGCGAACCCCGGGCTCCAACGCGAAAGCCGCGCATGCAACCGGGACTATACGATGAAGTTTATTATGGTAAACTCAAATGATACTATTCTATACATACTCTAACTACAACCGATATAGATGAGTTTAGAAAAGGAGGTTTTAATATTAGCCTTGTGTAAGCGTTTATCAATTACCTTTTTCCTTTTAGTTTATAATTTGACCCTTAACTTCCAAATTGCTAGATGGGACCGGAATCTGGATTTCGGGCTAGCTAGCGAAAATTTCAGAGTATTAGATGTAAAATTTTAGATTATTTTTTATAGTTTGACTATGAAATCATTATTTTCTGGATTGTGCTTAGGCCCCTAATAATGTTACTATGCTACTATTAAATGAAGTTTGACTCGAATTAATACGAAATTAGTTTTAAATAGAAGTCAATAAAATACAGCCTACGTAGTATATATATATATTATTATGTAATATACCTAATATAATATGAGACACCGTTGTGTGTTGGCCTTATTGTGGAAACTAGAAGTAGTCGCTATTTTAATAATAATACATAAAATAAAAAAACAGAAGTGTTAAGCTCACCACGTTCGATATTTATTTTTAGAATTATTATAATAAGTAGGTATTTTAATTATTTTGTAAAATTCTTTATAGTATTTTCTATAATAATACCTTTTTGTTTTGCGCTGCAAACGCAGAAAGAGTTATGAAGACTTATATTCATTATGGAAATATGCTAGAGAACTGTTTCAATATTATGCTTTTTAATTTTAAATCCATGTCCATAGGAATTAACTGTTAAATTAAATAGCATTTGAAACTGCTTACAAAGAGAAGTTAAAGTTGATCAAGCGCAGACCGTAGAACCATATCGTGGACAAATGCGTTAAATTTCTCATAAGATCACCGTTATTTTCGAAACATTATAACGCTTGTGTATATACCTGCTGCTACCTGACGTTCGTAAACATTCTTCTGCTTCTTCTTCTTCAGCCTATAGATGTCCACTGCTGGACAAAGGCCTCCCCCAAGGCTTTCCACGATGACCGGTCTTGTGCTGCCCGCATCCAACGGCTTCCCGCATCCAACGGCTTCCCGCGACCTTCACCAGGTCAACGGTCCACCTTGTTGGGGACCTCCCTACGCTGCGTCTTCCAGTACGTGGCCGCCACTCCAGAACCTTACTGCCTCATCGGTCATCGGTTCTACGAGCAATGTGCCCTGCCCACTGCCGCTTAAGTTTAGCGACTCGAAGAGCTATGTCGGTGACTTTGGTTCTTCTGCGGATCTCCTCATTTCTGACACATTCAGCAACGTTGAACATTCTAGTGGAATCTATTTCATGTACTCAGATAAAATGTTGATGTGACTCCGAGACGCGGTCTATCTCTGTGCCAAATTTCATCGAAATCCGTTCAAACGTGAAGCGTGAACAAACATCTTCACAAACTCCCACATATTGCTTGTAAGGCTAGCTGATTAAGTATTGTTTTAGCATTAAACTAATTAGTTTTATTCAATGGGTCCTGGTTTTGGTAAACGCATGTGGTGAGCTTTCGCTCCAGGGCTTCAAAGTGCCTCGTAGCTCGTAAGTGCAATATAAACCTAAAGTCTTTTAAATGTGATCATTTATAAAATATTTATCAATGTATAATCTAATTACTACGTTTTGTAATGTTTTCGTAAGAATCTACAATGATGATGACCGAAACTCGAATAAAACAATAAAATTCTTACTTTATGAACTGAGTTTTATTTATCATGCTGAAGTTACAACGGTAGTTGTGTTTAGACTAGTATTTTGTGTCTCCTATTAATAGACTACACTATTTCAACAAAATATTAAAAAAAAAACTTATTACAATAAACCCAACAATTACATAAGGACCGGGTGTAACCTATTATAATCACCCTATTTCACCTTGCTTGGCCTTAAAAAACAATTCTCATTTATAAAGTCTAATAGTGAAGCCTCTAATATCTATTGAAATTATTCAATGTTGTCTTCTATAGGTTACAAAAGTAGCTAATCATACTTGCTATTCACAAATGATGTTAAGTAACTATCTTCAGAACCAAACTCCATACCATGACTACACAACTTAGTTTGGAGATCTCACAACTGGAGCGCCGTCTTAAGGGGCCAGACTCATAATGGCTGTCAGGAGGTCTGGCTGAGTGTTTAAACCTTTCGTACTCATCGTACGTTGGTATACGACTTTCTGGAGGCTCAGGAGGTGGTGGTTCCTCGGCAGGAGGTGACTCCTCGATAGCAGACGGAGCTTCAGAAGGCTTACTTTCGCCACTAGATGTATCACCACCTCCTTTATCATCAGTAGACGACAAGTATACCAGACAATTCAAACTCATATCTTGTAGCATGGCCATCTGAGGTGGTTCATGGGTGGTGTCCAGGTCAAAATTATGGCTAGAAGTGAAGTTAGGTAGATAATTAGCACTGCCGAAATTTGTCCAAAGTCTTGTCCAGTGAAATGAGTTGCGGTACAAAATAATTATTATAAATGCGAGGTATAAGCCCCGCACGTTGATATTGCGATGGAACCTTGTCACAATAACAGCTTTGTGACGTCATCTGTCACACAAAAGGACAGCTAGCAAAAGAATGTTTAATGCAAAATGTAATTTTGGATTAAACATACTTTTGTTAGCTCTATTCTTTAGCTAGGGTTAAGGGTTTATTTGTATTTATAATTTTATTATATATACACTCTTTATACTCACTTATATTAGTCACCCATATTCTGACAAATAAACTTTCATTCTAACTAATTTCAAGGAAATAATTCTTATAGATATAAGAAAAATATACTTATTCGTATTTTCTTACATCTATAGCCTCTCTAAGTACTAATTTTTTCTACATTTCTGTTCATTTGCGAGCGGGAATTGAACCAGACTCCACTGTGTAGCAGTCGTGTTTTAATTACTACATCTATCAGCTTATAAATAAAACCAGGATAGTATGTAATTTTTTTTGTAAATATTTCAATATAATCTTATCCTATTTATTCAATTCCACTCATATAGTCTTCCGAATCAGAACTGCTTTCTGTGTCTGTCGTTTCCGATTCACTGTCGTCTGCCGTATTTATGACAAATTACTCGTCAATTATTCGATCTTTTTTCCAATATTCCTCTTCAAGCCGTTTAACATGATTGACTTCCTTTCGCCAGTCATCTGGAGTTATTTACGCCAACACCTCCAACGTCAGAGCTTCAATGCGACTTTCCAACTGCTCCACATTCTTTTCAGACACCTTGATCTTTACCAAGTTCCAGATGTACTCAATGGGGTTGAGGTGGCAGTTGTAGGGTGGTAATCTAACGACCTCATGGCCTGCTAATAAGTTGTTAATTTAATAATTTTTCGGCGGTTTGCGTATAATTAATAAATACAGTTCAGGTTTTGTACAGTCATTGGGAAAGTCGATGTTGTGAGCTTGTAGCCACTCAACCATCAATTACTGTTTTTTATTGTTCATACTTGGTGGCCTATTCTCTTCCCTACCTACTGTGATAAGGAGCGTTGTCCATCACAATTATGGAATTGCGTGGTGTGTTGGGTACTAATTTTTCTATAAGCCACTTAGTGAAATTCTCAGCATTCATTTGTTCATGGTAATCCCCCGTTTTAGTGTCTGCTTTAAACATTAAAAAGGCATTATCGACAAAGCCTCACCGTATACATTTAATGTATAATATTTCTTAATGCTGTTAATAAAAACCCGTCGAAATATTCCTTGCTTTTCTCTTTTTGCTTTAGTAGGAGTTCTCATTTTGCTGCCACTGGTTGTTGCTGGCTCATGCTCTCGTCGTAATTTCGTCACAGTATTTTTTGCAACGCCTGTGGCACATGCCACACGCTCCGTGACTTTGGTAGAATTTTGCAAAATATTTTTAATATCTATTAGCAGTTGCTTCGGTATTAAAATGTCCTCATTAGTGTCCGAAGCACTTTTTAAAGCACGGTTTATACTTTCAAGAACTGCCTAACTTAGAGTCCTCTTTCTCTTTTACAAAATAATTGTCCACTTTAATTACAATTTCACGAGCATGACTGTTAATTAATTTCTTACTCATTTTAACGAGTAACAGCTAACAAAACTAAATAACAAAACTCAAGAACAACAATAAAACAGGATAACAAAAACAAAAAGCTAACAAATATTCGATGCGCGTAAGCACGTAAGCGCGGACTGAACTTGCGAACGGTACCGACGTTGCGAGTTCGACTACGTCATCAAGATGGCCGCCGATCGCAATATCATCGTGCGGGGCTTATAAATCGGTAACGCGTGGTAACCTGCTGACATTTTGATGTCAATTTATTTATGCCATACTCTCGCTTTTTTATTAAAATCAGGGTTCACAACTAAAAAGGCCAAAAAAATAAGGTAAATCTTAACTTTATACTTACCTTATTTATACAGTATGTTAACTAACAGAGGGCGTTCCCGTTAACCCGAAATAGTATAGCATACATACATGCTAAAAAAAATATTTCCATTCGAAAACAAAATGTTTTAAATTTTTTTCAATATGAAAATATTCAATAAAAATTTTAAATTGACATGTAAAAGAAACACACTGTACACGCGAACTTGAAAGACGGCAACGTCGCAATTTATTTATACATGACGACTACTATTTTGATTTAAAACAGGAGGTTTCAAATTTATTTTCAATTATAATTTCTTTTTATTCGGATTATTTTATGCTTATTTTTCTATGCTGTTATTTTTATTTTAATCTATTAATGATATATATTAACGAGTTTAAGGGAACGCCCTCTGTTATTTAACATACTGTATACATAATTATAAACTAGTGCTTGATCGCAATCCCGCCTAGTGGTAAGAAGTGATGCAATCGTTGATGGTAGGCAAACCGCGCTAGTTCATTAAGAGCCTATTCACTCAAAAAAAACTCAGTAAATAGGAATGAAGAGGGCAGTTGAGCGAGATGATGCAATGTTAAACCCAATAACACGACCAACGACGCTGCGCCAGAGAGAGATTAATCTGTAGACCCTCCACGATCAAACTCCAAACACAACAACATTTGGCGCATCATACCCGGCACACTTCGCAACACAACTGCTCAGACCCGTCCTCCGTACAAATCGCTTGGCGGCAAGACTTTGCCTGGTAGGTGGTCACTTTTGCCGGCAGTCAATGGTATGGCCTACCACTTTGAAACTAATTCTTAAAACAAATATAAATCTCACAAAAAGATACTTTTTAGACAGTTTCATGTAAGATTTATCCTCGCTTCTTCTTGGCTTCATCTCCTACCTAACATTTTCATAGTTTCAACGCTACGCTAACGCGACGTCGGCGTAGCTTTATCACTTTCTCTGCGAAGCTTCGTCACCAACGCAGCATATGCGCAGCATCGACGCTACTCAGTGTTTGATTAGTTTCATCATCTAAGCGTCGCCTTGGCTGCGCTGGATTTAAACAGTGTCTAAAATAATATAAAAACGAGGCCTTAATTTAATCCCGGGATCTAAGAGGAAAGGCGTCCACGTCGTTGGCAATCATTCCATATTTATTGCCTCTGTTTCATTCCTGATTTTTTACTATAATTATGTAATCTACAATAGTTATATCCCTACAAATTCCTTCAACGATTTGTAGGACTAATATTGTTAGGTCTTGAATGATTTGTCTGTCTACGACTCAGTTCATTGTTATGTTGAGTTAGGTAATATTAAAATAATACTTTTTACAAAGGAAGCAATAAAACCATCACCGTGGGATCAAAAGTTAGTATTATTAATTACAACCACTAAAAACGAGGTACACACCAAATTTAAAAAACTAAAATCATTGATTCTATAGTGGGAACCGCTACGTGTTCCCTGCCCAGTGTAACTTGAAATATTAGTGTCTTCTTCTTCACGCTCCTCAGACTCTGCACTATCATTACTGGAGCCATCACCACCACCACTGTCACTATCATCCATCAGACACACAGGATAGAGCATCCTTGCGTCTTCTAAGACCATCGTCTGAATATGCGGTGGTATCATGGTCTCCGGGTGAAAAGTACAACTTACAGGTATATTAGACACACCTGGTAGATACGGTGTACCATTGAGGTTAATACGAAGTCGCATGTTTAACCAGTGGTAGGAGTTTCGGTAGAAAATTATTATGATAATCAACAGGGAAAATGGTACCGTGTGAGCTGTCATATTGTTGACAAATTATTTTTAATATGTTCATAGAGTAATCATTGTAGTGATTTAGAGTTATAACATCAAGGAGTTATAGTACCTACATTGTTTATATCTATAAACTATTAACTATATTTGAGCCAAATTCGATAAAGAATAGAGGTAAACAAACCGTTGCTAGGCAACGAGTAGTTTACGCCTAAAAGACAGATGTTAACAACCTTTTCTACATAGATGATTTTCATAAAAGTCATAATCCTACTTCCTACTAATCTAAACAGTATATTTCTGTTTAGATATTTATGATTTGTATAAAATGCTTAACCGATTTTAATGAAATATGACACACATGTAAGCTAATTTCCTAATAGGTTAAATTTTTTGATACATATGTATTATAATTTGTCCATCCTTAAAAGTATTACAATGTTGACTTGAAAGTAATTAAAATACGCAAAATTGTATTGACAAATGCCTCAACTTTATTCAGTGGTTGAATCCCACAAAATGTGTTTAATACCTGGATTTCATCCATCTTTCTTTTTTTGTAGGGCTATCACGTAAAATTAATGTAGACTTTTTAAAGGCTTTTCGAAATACCAAGTTATTATGCATGTTATCTTAGTGATTCTATTGAAATATACTGCAATAGGAATTGTTAATAAATAGCTGGCATGTAAAAGTTGATAATCATGTAAATAACAGGAGATTTGTAAAACGTGAGTGGTGATAACCCTAAATTGGTTTGTTTACCTCTATTCTTTATCGAGCTAGGTGATGGTATAGTGTTCGAAGGTCCGTATTACAGAACCTCATTCAATGCTAAAGCTTTACTTAAATCCCGTTTGAAGCCATTTGATTGGTTGAAACTAGTTTTAAATAATGCTTAAAAAGCATGAGAAAGGTTCCAACAACAACGAGTTCCCTCCATGTTTCCCTTCACCGTTCTTAAAGCAGTTTTAATGAATTAATAAACAAAGTCAAGCGCCTCTCTGGGCTCGAACCTACTGCCTATAATTACCTGTAACTCGAGATCGTTACCAGAGTCATCACTGTAACAATAGTGAATCATCACTGTAACATCACTGAATCACACTGTAACCACAGAGTGTATAAATTCTTTTAAAAAAATCATGACTAAGTTTCGCAAAATAGTAGTCAGGCTCTGTATCCGTTTCTGTCTCCACGTAAGTATTTATTAAATACTAAAATATTTAAAATAGTTACATATTAATAGTTACACAAATAGTAAATGCAAAAATTAAACACTAAAAATGTTATTTATGTTGAATAAAGAAACAACTGTGAAA
The DNA here is from genome assembly GCA_017933935.1 of Sesamia nonagrioides. Lineage (NCBI taxonomy): Eukaryota > Metazoa > Arthropoda > Insecta > Lepidoptera > Noctuidae > Sesamia > Sesamia nonagrioides. The sequence continues at coordinate 66,624 of JADWQK010001955.1, read as the reverse complement.
TCCCAAATTACGCGAACATTCCAGGCATGTGTCGCGGTGAATACAAATTTCGAAGCGGACAGAAATAGGGGGACCATATATTGAGGTCTAATAGAACGATCGGCTAATGCAGTAAATAAGACTAAAAAAGGATGTATTGAAGAACGACACCTGAACATCCCTTACCAAATGATGATTACTATTGCAATGGGAAATTGGACACTTGTATGCTGAATAATCTGACAAGGAGGACCTAGATTATCTGTAAAAGATCGCTTTTAGCGATAAGACCGCCCATTGTGTCACCCTTTGTAAAATATTTATACTTATGTTCTGTGATGTATATGTTGTACATAATAAAGAGTACTAAGTGACCCGTGCGCAGTATTCGCACATTTTTCGAAAAACCACTGAAACGTGAGTAATTTGTATATTTTTCCGGTGTATCGGTCCAGAGAAGCTTTAAAATTCCCATTTATGTAAATTGATAAAGTATGAAGGAAATTATGACATACCGACCAAAAATTCCCTTGGGAAATAACTATACTAATGCTCTGAATTTATCGTGACTCTGTCTGTGTCTGTTCCATGTGTAAATTGTCTGAAGCAAATCTTTGAAAATCAGCTAGGATGTTTTTAATATTATAAGCACTAGGCATGAGCGTAATCCCGCCTGATGGTAAGCAATAATGCAATCGTTGATCATAAAGCGCACTCATTTCAAGTACACTCACGCACTCTCACGGCTGTCGCTGAAAAGCGCTGGGCTCTGTTTTGCATTGAGTCGCAGCATAATGCTGAGCGACAGCCAATTTGCGTGGATGTGACGCCTGTTTCCCTCAACTATGTCTTATTTTTTGTGTTTTTGTAAACTTTTGCGTCATGTTTACTGCAAATAAACCTTTTTTCTTTCTTTTTTCATTTAATAAACAAAAACCAAATTTTTATCAAATAACCTTCCATAATGTGCTTATTAGATTGTTCGATTCGATTAGATTTGTCAGTATTTCTTTAGGTAGGTAATTGAATCAAGTTCAGGTTAATAGCCGTCTTCTATATCAAATATGGGGGTGACTACCAAGGTGACCTCTAGTAGAAAAGTGCAACTATGGAAGAAACAGAAATGATGCGCCCAAATACATTTTTTTTTAATAGCAGTGATGTACAATCAGCTGTAGAAGTCCATTCCCACCTTAAAGACTACTGTCGCCTGCGCTAAACAGGCCACGCACACTAACGCATTTTTTTTATTATCGCAGTCTTCATCTTTCTTTAAAGTAATGCAAAATTTCGTTACTTCATTTGAAGTTAAGTTAGCGGCCGCACTTAACAATGGTCTATCATAAGCGAGCGATTGTGGGTTCGATCCTTAATAACGGCAAATCTTTTTGTTGTTTCATATAATTTAAAATTATGATAACTGATTTGTATTTTAAAATAAAAATGTTTGCAAATAATATTTAAACGAATAGGAAAATTTACTGAATATTTATACCAAAATAGGTTTTTATTATATGTTTTAGTTTACTATAGATGTAATATACTAAATAATATAATGCAATATATTATAAAGTTATATATTATTCGGTATAGATATACTTATACTAATAAATGAAAAAAACGTTGAAATGGCAGCATTGTAATATTTTATATAGAAGTAATCCTTGACAAACTTATGATATTATTATGGTAAAAAATATAAAAAACATTTTTGGTTTTTAGATATGAAAGTTATAGTATTACATGTTATCATTAAAGAGGTTATAGCTTAATTATTCATTTTCTTAAAGAAAAGAGGATTGAAGCTTAACCTGAATATTATTACAATCATACAATAATCTTTACTTAGAACACAAAACAGTGCCTATTACATTTACAATTTTTTTTGCGTGTATAGCATGCCATCCTGCAGTGCCTTTTTTCGGAGTTTGAAGGCATGAGATTATAATCTTCAAGCGCTTTCTTAGTTCAAAAGTAAAAGAACTTATTTCTTATCGAATTCCGAAATTATTGTTTTTATAATTTACCAAAAGTAATTTGTATTGAAATTGCAAAAGGCGACATCTGTTAGCCATCAAGCCAACCGAACATATTACTGTCACTTAGCTAAATTACTTTACGAGTTGGTTTAGAGTCCGTTATTACGATATATAATGACATATATTTAAAACACTTTGTAGGACACTTCTGCACTGTGATTGTTATTTTATTTTTTTTTGTTTAGCTCGATAAGTCTCCACCAGTATCGCCAGTTTAATTTTAAACCACAAATGCAACCTCTCTTCTTCGCAAGATTCAAAGGTTTATTCAACGGTAAATATTGTTTTTTCGTTCCACTTGTCTCGACACATAAGCCACCTTCGTCCTCCAACCTCTTGACTTTGGCTTACAGTATTTCTCTAAAACAATAACAAATTTATTACACACTTTCAACAAGAGATTGGTTTGCACCTTACCCAAATAATAATAAAAACAACTTACACAAAAGCCGGTTTCATATTATGATATTTGAGATATATTGCTGCATATGCCTGCATATTGATTAAAAAAGTAAAACTAATAACACGAACTCGTAACTATATGTTCACCAACCAACAACAGCTAAGTAATATTATTTGAGTTATTGTAGTTAATAATAGTTATTGTAGGTAGTGGAATATTTTTTGTTCAGTTTGTTTCAAATCTACCGTCATCTTTTTATAATGACTCTAATATAGAAAAAATCTTAAAATAAAGTATCATCGTTAAGTTGCGGATCGGTATTTTTACATATTTTTGTTGTCAGCATTCATAACTCACCAATAAACATTTCAAAAATATTTTGTAAGTTATTAGATTTGAACTCGAACCACCTTGAACGCCTATCAAGACGAGAACCGCTAGGCTATTTAAACACTTACTGTGAGCGTTGAAATTAGTATGTAGTACCTAACAATCATAAGCGGGCAGCAAGTTGTCGAAGTGTATAAGTGTGTATCAAACTTAATTATAGAAGAAGGTTTACAGGTTGTTAGGCTACAACTAGTATTGCTTGGCCATAGTTTTGTGAGATTGTAACTCGACTTTTGGTCTTGACTGTACCTAATCGTTGCTGGTAAAGCGCGCTAGTTTATTAAGAGTCTATTCACTCTTGTCTTGAAGACACATAAATTTTAGTTAGACAGAAACAGCGCCGCTGACAAATTGTTCAAGTGCCTCGATGTACGCGGTACAAAAGACGAGGCGAAACGCTTCGCCCGGATCATAGTAGCGTCAACAACATAAGGGTGGATAATCGCCGTATGACGGGTCGCCTGATGATAGAACGGAGATGTGGGAATTAATTAATGCAATTCCCTCGCACTGTCTCCAAAATGCATCTAATACAAGCTGACTACTCTTCGCCTGTGCGTCTCCAGGCTTTGAAGTTTTGAACCAAATCGGGTCACCGATTAGCCTCTTCACACGCCTCTCCACCGAATTCAAAGTTGCCAGATGCCATATTGCAGCAGCAGCCCAAATGTGGCTGCAGTACTCCACACACGAACGGATCTGCACACAACCGAACTTCCCTACATTAGAAGTTTTCCGGGTTTGAAATAGTGCCGGACCTTTGCAATAATTGCCAGGGAATAAATGCCAAATAGCGATAAGAACAGGACAACGATGAATAAATATCAAAGTTTGTGATAGATTATATTAACCCATTAATAATGCTAATGCTCAGGCTTTTCGAGGATTTTGGAGGCCTTTGCCCTGCAGTGGTACAACACGGGCTGTTTTTTCTATGCTTAAGATTGAAAATTGTAGGTATGTTATAGTAAACTGCTTCACCTCACAGTTTCACGTGGGAATATCGGTTTAAAAAGTCTTAAGTATTATTCCTGGTTAGAAACTATCTGTGTGCCAAAAGACTTGGCTAAACTGAAGCATGGAAGGGACCTCGCAATGAAAACGCATGTAATAAACATGACTCCTAGCAAAATATAATTCTGAATAGCTGAAAATTTGTATTTTGTAATTAAGATGGCTTAGGAACTTTTCATATCTGCACATTACTGAAAATAATATAGCGTAACTCCTACGACAAAGGTACAAAAACTCCAAACGCTACATTGCTATGAACTTTTATCTAGGTGTTTTAAGATGGCTGCAACGATTTTTATTGATAATTGTGTTTGTCACTGGTAATTTTGCAATAAAGTACTTAAAATAACAATAACTATGTACTACAAATAGGTAATTGCAAAAAAAGAACTTGATATAACAGATTAACGATACTCCCTGTGATTATGCTTAAAAACAATTGAGAAACTTTTTTATGTTTTTTAGTTCACGAAAGTTTTACGAACTTTTTAACATTAAATAAAAAATTTATGGATGAATTTATAAATATTACGTGTTAGTGTGAAATTCGAATCCGTTCAGTAGGTTTTGCATGAAAGCGTAAAAAACATCCATCTATCCATACATACAAACCTTCGCATTCATTAAATTAGTAAAATAGATATTTTGGTTACCCTACACGAGACACGAGTCAGTTAAGGAAGTTGATCCAGGTAGACGGCACGTGCTCTGCATTACGGAGACACTACAGTATCATAGAATCATCTCCGAAAGATTTAATTGCCTACGTCTTAGGGTTGTCACGTTTAGCAAAATTTTAATTCAGTGTCTATAAATTGGCAAAGGTCGGAAAGTTGACGACTGTTCACGCTTCGTCGGATTCGGTTGTCACCGAACCCGCTAACAAATATTTATAGACTAAGAGCTTATATTTAAATTATTTGCTTAGTATTTATACATATAGTCATACACAGTTTTTTTGTATTTTTTATTTTGTAATTTATTAGTAGTTTTGTACACATAAAGGACCATATTTATTTTTATTTTTAATTAATACAAATTTATATAACACAAACATATCTATTAACCCTAAAAATCGTAAAACAACATAAAAATACTGACAACTGCCTCTTTGACTAATTATTTCTGTTGTTAAGATCTGAACTTTATTTATCTGATTCACAAATTGTCAATTAGGTACTTACTTACTTTTAATAACGATTTTATAACTGTAAGTAAGTAGTTACTATACCTACCTACAATAGGTACTAAGAAATCGGCATAACTAAATGTAAACAAAGCAGTAGAGCGCTAGCGGCAAATCAACTGACAGATCAAAAGTACCTATAATCATTGATTTGTGTGAATAATAAATTCTAGTACGAAAACAGGCCTACCTACTTCCCCTATCTGATAGAAAACTAATACTTACAACAAGAAATAAGTAAGTTCCTAAGTGGATATCTCATCATCAAGTAAAAATTATAATCTTATAAGAATAAGTGACTTGCTTACCTTTCCTGCTCGGTAGGTAATCTGAACAGAGACAATTCTGAAATCGATGAATTAAGACACCCAAACAAACAACAATACTTTCTCCTGCGATAATCACACATTGTTCTTTAATTTAGCTACGTAGTATTCTGTAATCTGTGATTTAGCGAATGTGCCGAAAAGCCGTGACGCGCGAACCTCGTTCCGTGCTAGCCGCGAGTAGCGCAGTCATAGGCACTCTAATATTGTGTTTAGGTGTGCGTGCGGCGACGCATAGATACTATGGCGCACACATACAAGCCGCGCGCGGTCCGTTTGTATGAAGATAACGTACTTCCCTCTCTTTATTCTATGCCGGTATTCCCGCATTTGGCGTAAAATTATATGTCTCTCTTCTTGCTCAAATAAAAACGAACATTATAAAGGCCGACAGCACGTCATGAGGAATGTAGGTACTGAAATTATGATGAATGTGCTGAGAAAAGGATGAGGAAAATACGATGTTTCAATAAACGTTTTATAAGACGCGTGATTCGTTTATAAACTTTTTTAGACGCCATTGTTTATTCTTCTTAGTATAGTATTCATCACAAGACAATTTGGGTATTATGACTCACATGTTTACCTACATACATTGTGCAAAGTAGAGTATTGTTAATCCACCTTCAAAGTAAACAACTTTTACAATGTAATAATAATTTATCTTTTTTTTTTTAATTACAAACTAGTCAGACGAAAAGAGCGCCGCTGGAAAATTGTTCCAGTCCTTCAATGTATCCGGTATAAAAGACGAGACGAAAGTCTTCGTCCGTACCGTAGTGGTGTCAAGGACGGATGATGTGACGGGTCGCCCGATGGTGGAGCGATTATGAAGGAATTTAGCTCTTCAATTCACGCACATACTCTCCAAAATGCATTTTAAAGAACACCGACAGACAGGCTATTCCACGCCTGTGCTCCAGGCGTTGGAGACCGCCGATTAGTCTCTTCGCACACCTCTCCATCGAATTCAAAGTTGCCAGGTGCCATTTTACAGCACCAGCCCAAATGTGGCTGCAGTAGTTCACACACATCGGACCTGCGCTTTATATAACATTAGAAGCTGTCCCGGTGTGAAGTATCGCCGGACCTTTACAACAATGCCAAGTTTCCTGGCAGCCACCTTGACTTTAAACTCAATGAACCGGCCAAAGTTTAGGTTTGAAGAAATCTCAACTCCTAAAAGTTGAAGGCGGTCGGTACACTCCCAAGAATTTTATTTAGTACAAGTAAAACATTCCGAAAAATAGGAGCCAGGGTGAACGGGCTCTATACTTGTAATTGTTCTTATAATTGTATCAATGACATAATTCTGAGTGTGCGAGGGAATTGCATGAATTAATTCCCCCATCTCCTCTCCATCATCGGACGACCGTCGTACGGTGAGTTACCACCCTACGTTGTTGACACCTTAACAAACCGAACGAAGCGTTTCGCCTCTTCTTTTATACCGCGTACATCGAGGGACTGAAACAATTTGCCAGCGGCGGTGTTTCTGTCGGACTACAGTTACTTGAGTGTCTTTAAAGCTAAAGTGGATAGGCTCTTAATAAACTAGCGCGCTTTAGCGCGCTAGTTTATTAAGAGCCTATCCATTTATTACCATCAAGGATTGCATAACTGCTTACCATCAGGCGGAATTTCAGTCAAGCACTGGTTTCCATACTAGTCCATACTATACTAATATTATAAATGCGAAAGTAACTATGTCTGTCTGGCTGTCTGTCTGTTACGCTTTCCCGCTTAAACCTCTGAACCGATTTTGATGAAATTTGGCACAGACAATCTTTAAACCCTGAAAAAGAACATAGGCTACCTTTTATCCCGGAAAAAGTTGATGTTCCCAAGGGAAATCTAAAAAGCGCGATATAACCGAACTCCACGCGGGCGAAGCCGCGGGCGGAAAGCTAGTTTTTATATAAATGTGAAAGTAACTCTGTCTGTCTGTCTGGTACGCTTTCACGTCTAAACCACTGAAATGATTTTATTGAAATTTGGTACAAAGATAGAGTTGACTTTGAGAAATAACATAGGATAGTTTTGATTCCGGACTTTTGAAGAGTTCTCTTGGAAAAGCGATATAACCGAACTCCACGCGGGCGAAGCCGCGTGCGGAAAACTAGTAATCCATACTAATATTATAAATGCGAAAGTAACTCTGTCTGTCTGTCTGTCGGTCTGTCTGTCTGTCTGTCTGTCTGTTTGTCTGTCTGTTACGCTTTCCCGCTTAAACCTCTCAACCGATTTTGATGAAATTTGGCACAGACAATCTTTAGACCCTGAGAAAGAACATAGGCTACCTTTTATCCCGTAATAATTTGATATTCCCGAGGGAAATCTAAAAAGCGCGATATAACCGAACTCCACGCGGGCGAAGCCGCGGGCGGAAAGCTAGTTCATAATAAAAAAAAATATTCATACTGTATGAGTCTCATACAATATTGTCGGGTAACTTAAGAAACGTATCAAAGTAATTTCATTCGCTTTGTAATAACTGTTTATGTATTGAAAAATATAAAGAAGAGCACAGAAAAGATAAAAGACATAAGAGAGTAAAACAATGCCATACTAAATTAAAGATTTTACTGTAACCACAAATTACCGACACGGTTGGTGCAGATGTTGAGTGAACGACTACTACGTGTCGCGGGTTCTATCCCCGCGCCGAACAAACATAAATTATGTATGACCTATAAGTGGTTGTTCCGGGTCTGGGTTTGTGTATGTGAGATTAAATATTTTTAAACGCACCTACGACACAAGTGTAATTCTTAGTGTGGGGCAACGTTTTAAGCAAAAAAATTAAGTATGGAGGCCAGCAGGTCAAGCTACCCGAAACTGTCAAATATCATCAATCAATCAATCTTGAGTCTTAGTCCCTTAGAGATAAGGTTGAAAATTTAATACAGAAATCTGACAGATTGTAGTAGCTTGATGTGCTGTCGTCTGTACATGATTCTAGTTCCCTCAAGCCTGAAAGTCTGACAACGCCTTACCAAGGGGTTTCGTTTAACTCAGTTGCTGTGTTATAAAGGTCAGATAAGTAAGCAATGGCTTAACTAAAATACGGATATGCAGCTACATGGTTGGACTGCAAGCTGACCCTAACATAGTTTGGAAAAAGCGAGGCAGATGATAAATTCTATAAAAAAACTAGCTGTTGCCCGCGACTTCGTCTGCGTAGACTTCACTTTATAGCGCGCGGTGGTTCCCGTTTCCAGGGGAATGCCAAGATAAATGCCTACATTACTGCAAGGTTTCAAACATCCTCACACATTTTCGCGTTTATATTATTAGTAGGATTATAAGGATATAAGGTCTATAGCAACGTTAATTTTACCGGGTTTAAAGGTTTAACAAAGGAAAGAAACATCAAGTATCATACTTCTAATTATTTTGCGTTGGTTGGTGTTTTGGATATGCTTAGGATATTATGAAATAAGGGTTAAAATTATTACGCTTGATAAAATAAGACCACATTTAAGTAAGTACGGTTTTATAAACAACAATTTTTGTTTTACTGTCTTTTGCCAAAACATAAAGGTTTTCTGAATTTGATACACGTGAGCATGTCACATAGAGTTGCCCATGAGAAAAACATGTTGTTTCTAAATGAACTCGGCAACTTTAAGCGTCTGTCGGTTTTTTTATTGATATAGCAAATGCTGCTTTCAGAAGGAACTGTACTCCTTTAAATTGAAATGGCAAATCAGTCGGGATGATAGGAATACAGGGAATCAAGACATTTTGTCCTTTTGCCATTCCAGCCATGGTTGTAGCCTTTACAATGTTGTGACCCAAATGTGTTATTTGAAGCGTCAAGATTCCTCATTAATAGGACTGGAACACCAACTTTTAGTATCAACTTATGGGGTGGCACTCCTGACAATTCTAAAGAGTTGAAAAATTCTATAGGGAATGATGTAACTTGTTCAGTGTCCGTAATATTGTCCACTGAGAGGTATTCGATAACATTTCCCTGAATGTTTAACTATTTCATTAGTCGGCGCCAAATTTGCCCTTTCGCATAGCCATTCTCGGTTGGCCATATTTATTTGAAGATCCGGATAGAAGTATTTAATAGGTCATCTGAGCTATCCAGAACTTGACAGAACTCACGACTCACTCTAATCTGCCGTTATAGTCAGTTGGCATGCGATCTACTCCGATTTTTAGGCTTGAGAATCGTGATGAAGTTGCCCTCGCATATTCGCGTCGCATTACGCGAACCCATAATGCAGATGCTTTCAAAGAGGCATTTATTTCATCTGCCGGCGGCATACCCCTAGTAATCACCGGAAGGGTCTGCCTAAAGTCACCAGCTAAAAGTACCACCGTCCCTCCCATGATATCTTGGTTGCCTTTGATGTCCCCCATTGTGCGATCTAGTGCTTCAATTACCCTTTTGTGGAATATCATCACATTCATCCCAAACTAATAACTTACACTGCTGTAACATTCTTCCGCGCTCACTGCTTTTACTAATATTGCATTTCCTCATCAGCTAAGTTCAATGGTAACTAAGTGCGCTGTTCATCCCGTTCCGAAAAAAATTAAAAAGAGCTCAGTTGATATAAAATAAGCGCGTACGTCTGCGTTAGCTCCCGTTTTCGCAACATTTTTTGTTACTGCTCTGCTCCTATTGGTCATAGCGGGATGTTATATAGCCTAAAGCCTTCCTGGATTAATAGGCTATCCAACGCAAAAATAATTTTTCAAATCGGATTAGTAGCTCCTGAGATTAGCGCGCACAAACAAACTCTTCAGTTTTATATACATATTAGTATAGATAATGCCTTGCGCAGTATTAATATTATATGGGAAATTATAATTAGATTCAAATAGCGTCCTTGACATAAAATAAAACAAGAAAAAATTCTCTCGAGCTTAAAGGTTATCGAAACATTAATTAATAACATGTTGTTCAAGTAGCATTCAAAAATAGAACAAGGAGTTTTATAAAATTGTCTATTGACTAGTTACGTATAGGCTAATAGTTAAAGGCAACAAGAAAAGTCCATTGACAGCTTTGCTTTCGAAATAATAATTGTTGAGCAAAATATTCTATTTGAATTGAAACCGAAATAACGTTTAACAGGACTCTGATTCTTTTTCTCTCTCCGTTTTCATCAAAATCGAGCCCGAGACTCTTTTGAATACTATTCGCAATTCCACATAATTTTGGATTATAGATAGTTTTGGTTAGACATAACAGACGTAAGCAAATTCAACAAGCAAGTCAAGTAGACTTGCTTGGGAGTTTTGACGGGAAAGCTAAGATGAGTGTCACGCTCATTTATCATTGCACTTTTAAATTATTTATAGTGTTGTTTACTAAATAAAAGTGATTTATGTGGTAAAAAGTGCATTCAGTAAATAATTCATAAAGAACATTGAGATATCGCAGCACAGTGGCCTTATCATGACTTTACCTCAAACCTCCCTCGTGGACGGTTCACGCGGTCGTCTCTTTCGAGATGAATGAAAATTCATTACGTGACATTGGCTAAATGCACAAACCATGCGAAGCCAAAGAAGAAAGAAATAAGTCGATTGACAGCTTCGCTTTCGAAATATTAATTGTTGAGCAAAATATTTTATTTGAATTGAAACCGAAATAACGTTTAACAGGACTCTGATTCTTTTTCTCTCTCCGTTTTCATCAAAATCGAGCCCGAGACTCTTTTGAATACTTTTCGCAATTCCACATAATTTTGGATTATAGATAGTTTTGGTTAGACATAACAGACGTAAGCAAATTCAACAAGCAAGTCAAGTAGACTTGCTTGGGAGTTTTGACGGGAAAGCTAAGATGAGTGTCACGCTCATTTATCATTGCACTTTTAAATTATTTATAGTGTTGTTTACTAAATAAAAGTGATTTATGTGGTAAAAAGTGCATTCAGTAAATAATTCATAAAGAACATTGAGATATCGCAGCACAGTGGCCTTATCATGACTTTACCTCAAACCTCCCTCGTGGACGGTTCACGCGGTCGTCTCTTTCGAGATGAATGAAAATTCATTACGTGACATTGGCTAAATGCACAAACCATGCGAAGCCAAAGAAGAAAGAAATAAGTCGATTGACAGCTTCGCATTCCAAATATTAATTGTTGAGCAAAATATTTTATTTGAATTGAAACCGAAATAACGTTTAATTAATGAATTGCACTCTGATTCTTTCTCTCTCTCCGTTTTCATTAAAATCGAGCCCGAGGCTCTTTTGAATACTTTTCGCAATTCCAAACTATACTCCAAAATTATGGGATTACCTATAATTTGTTTAGGTTAGACATAACAGACGTAAGCAAATTCCACTACTTGACTTGCTTGACCGATCAAACCTGTCTATGATCGGTCAAGCAAAGTCAAATGAGTAGGATTTGTTTGCATTGGACACCATTTTTTAAGCACTAGGTGCTCTCGTTGCTTATTATTTTTTCATCATCATTATCATAAACCTTTTATCGTTCCACTGCTAGGCACAGGTCTCCTCTCATACAGAGAAGGAAGCGTAATCACCACGCTTGCTCAATGCGGGTTGGCGATTTCAGACTTAAAAGTCCAGGTTTCCTCAAGATTTTTCCTTCACCTTATAATCAGTCATTGGTGTCCAAGATATACTTGGAAAAAACATATAACTTTAGAAAAATTACATAGATACTTACCTGACCTAAAATCGAACCCGCACACTCATACTTATGAGGATGGTGTTTTAACCACTAGGCCACCACGACTCCTGATTACTGACCCCCGATTATTTTTTCAACTAACGTAAAATAAAGTCAAAGCAATTACCTACTTCAAACTAGCTGAGTCCCGCGGTTTCACCCACATGTCCCACATAACCGCAGTCACACGTTATGAAAGTGCTACGGTAGGTATATGTAACGTGTGACTACGCCCTTCCAAACATGAAAATTTATCTCTAAATAGTGAATATTGCATACTTCAGAATAGTATCGTAAGACATTATTGTCAATTTACAACGAAGGCATCTTGGTAGAGTCTACTGTGTCCATTTACTTGCAACTATATTAGCAACTTTGTTCAGTTCAGTATTCTGAAAATCTTGTTTTATACTTTTTCAGCGTCGTTTTTTGTCGTAGTTGGGTTTTAGTTTTTTAACTTTTTATTATTTGTACTATTTTGGTGTTAAAGTGTATTTGTGGCGCATAATATTAATAAAAGTTAAATTGACGAACTAAAAACTAGGTAGTTAACATACGACATCTCTTTTGACTTATGTATCGGCGTATAGTAATATGTAGAGATGTCCTATTTTACTATTTCGTAGCGCTTGGAGCGTAGCGCGTATAGCAACGGTTTTCCCGCATGAAGCTCCCGGTTTTTCGTAGTAGCGACGCACATTTGCGTCGATGGCACCGAATGGGTCATGAATTAGTGGATGAGGCCGTTAGTATAAATAGATTGGATGTTTTTCTAACGGTGGTAGGCCATAACATCGGCTGCCAGCAGAAGTTACCACCCACCAGACAAAGTCTTGCCGCCTAGCGATTCGTCGTGTTCCAGCATGATGTCTGGTGAAGCCGTACAGAGGACGCGTCTGAGCACTTTGTGTTGCGTTGTGTGGCGAGTACGATGCGCTAAATGTTGTTGTGTCGGGAGTTTGGTCGTGGAGAGTCTCCAGATCAATCTCCCTCTGGCGCAGCATGGTTGGTCGTGTTGGTCTTGGATTTAACATTGCATCACCTGGCTCAACTGCCGTCATCCTTGCTATTCCTAAGTTTTTTAAGTGAATAGGCTTAATAAACTAGTGCGCAGGCATCAAGGATTGCGTCACTGCTTACCATCAGGCGGGATTGCAGTCAAGCGCTAGTTTATAATTATTAGAAAAAAAAAAAACTTATATTAAGAGGACCTGGGAAGATTTCTTAATCTATCTAATTCTGCTAACGATCGACTGTCATGTGGATTTTTAAGTAATTTATTATGATCCAAGGCACTTATAAATAATCCCTCTATGGTTTTAACTCTACTGAGAGCGACATAGGCCTGTCCTTTAGCAAACAATGACTTTCCTAGATCTGTAACTTTTTATCTAGAGTACAACCTTCTAATTTATGTACAGTACAACCCCAAGAAAGAATCAGCGGGAGCATTTTACGCTGAATTTGCCTAGAACCCCTCAAGCCGTCAAATTCAGTGAGGCAAGGCTCGATTTTGATAAGTCCGTTAGTATCTGCTTTTATGGATGCGTCGTCAAATTGTATGAGAACAGCGCTTGGCTGTTCTCCTGTTCCAACTGATCGCGCCGAAGAGCAGGCCATTCGAAGGCCTGCACCACTCCCATCGCTCCGTTTACCAAACCCTGGTTTACATTCAAATTTCTACGAAGCATTACTAGGGATTATGTCCAAACATAAAGTACTCGTGAAGCTCTTTTAGATGATACCAAATACGGTATATTTATTTTAATTTTGTATTAACATAGAACTTTTTGTCCGCTAGAGGGCGTAATACTAAATTTGGTGACAAGCTCTAAAGCTCATAACCAACAGAATATCAAGGCCCTTCTAATGGTTCTGCAGTGGTCTTATTCTGATAAGTAGTAAAGAAGCTATCTATGAACGAAAAGATGTGAATTATATGCAATCAGCCGATGAATACAGGTAAAGTCACAAGCAAATGCTAGTAATATATATATATATTCAAAATGTACAAGTTAAGCCCTTACAAATGATACCAAACACGGCATATTTATCTTAACTTTTTTTTTTTACTCTGTATATTTTGTCCGCTAGAGGGCGCCACGTTAGATTTTGTGAAACTCCATATAGCCTATAACCAGCAGACAATTTAGACGCTTCTAATGATATGTCATTTATCGAATTCGAATAAGTAGTTTAGAAGTTACGAGGGAACAGATGAACATACATACATACATACATACATACATACATACATACATACATACATACATACATACATAGCCTGTCAAAATCATAACCCTCCTTTTGCTTTGCCGTAGTCGGGTAAAAAGGTTTATTTTCTGTAAGTAGGTTTGTATAAACACTTACAAATCATCCATAACAACTTTCACGTTTATAATTTAATATTAGTGGGAAGTAGGACAGACATTATAAGAGGCACCTTTGAACGACAAAAATTATAATAAAATAGAATTGGCTCGTCTTTTCCGTATTGATAAGAACCGGCAATAACTTCCAATCTCTTTTATAATACTTTAGAATATTTTGCATACATAAATTTTATGTAATAAAATGTTAAGACGACGCACCTTAAACAAATTGGGTGCGTTGGGGTCCCACCACCGTCTTTGGGACCCAAATCAACCCCACCTGCCAGACGGTGCACCTACTGACTTACGAACAGGGCGCTGACGGTGCTTTCCCTTCAGAGTTGAGTGGTCAGTCAGACGGCAGTCGCACTCGTAAAAGCCAAACATGCCAAACAAATATGAACTGGAAAAGAAGAAATGCACGAGTAACCGTTAGGGCGCTGCCGCAAAACGGAGCGCAGGAGGCTCGCCGGACTTCTGTGACCTGTGGGCTAGGGCTACCGTATCAGAGGCGGACACGGCTGAAAAAGCGAGCCCAAACCAGGAAACTCCTTTTCGCTTCGTGGAAAATTGGCACGCCAACTGGACGCGCGAGAGAACTGGCCGAAATTCTCCACAAGCGGAGGGTGGCCGTGGCGTTCCTGTAGGAGACGACTCGCTGGAAAGGCAGCAAATCCCGGCTTATTAAGAATGGCTACAAACGGATCTACACGGGTGCTCCTAATGGGAGAAATGGGGTGACTGCGGTGTTGTCTAACGAGCTCCAGGATGACGTCTTGTAGTTGAATCGCATCAGTGATCGACTGATGTAGGTGTAGGTGCTTATCAATGGGGTTATAACCCACTTGATAAGTGCCTACGCTCCGCAGGCCAGGTGCGGTGACGCCGAAAGGACGTTGTTCTGGAGACAGCTCGAAGGACTGCTTCGCGGGATCCCGTCATCCCTGGGAATCGTTCTGGGTGGTGATGTGAACGGTTATGTGGGTGAAAAGTGTGATGGATTTGAGCGTGTTCACGGCGGCTGTGGGCACATTCATCGAAAGTGTGCGGCCACTGACCTTGCAATTGTAAACACTCATTTTAAAAAGAAACCGATGCACCTTGTTACCTACCGTAGCGGGCGAAGAGATACACAGATCGACTTCCTCCTAACTAGGAGACACCACATCGGCAAAGTAGCCAACTACAAAATCATACCCGGTGAGAGCGTCACTGCACAACAACGTCTCCTTGTCATGGATCTCTGCGTAAATTCCCAACGTAGACTTGTTGAGAACCGCCGGCGTCAGATCCGGTGGTGGCTGCCTGACGAAAATAAGTCCCAGGAGTTCGTGTCGGCTATCGGCGACAAGTGCGCTGGTACCGATGGCGAAACTGTCCCAGACCACTGAGACAGGATCCAGGCAGCTATTGCTGGGGCGATGCAGGTGGTTTTCGGCGTCTCTAAGGGCGGTCATAAAAGTGACAAGGAGACTTGGTGGTGGAACGAGCCCTCTCCAAAACGTGGCAGGCGATCGGGCCTCCTGAAGATCGCGGCGCATATAAGGTTGCCAAACGTGCCACTAAAAGAGCTATAGCCAGAGCCAGACAAGACCACTTGCGATCGCTCTACGATATGTTGGAATCGTCTGATGGGTAAAAGTTCATTTATAAGTTGGTACGTTCTAGGGTCAAAGCGGCACAGGATATATCCAAATACCGTTGTGTAAAAGACCCTAATGGCAACCTACTATGTGAGGACCTCGCGGTGAAGGAGAGATAGAGCTTATACTTCCACGAGCTGCAGAACAAGCAGCACCAAGAAGTACACACACCGGAACTCCCTCCGATCCTTGGATTAGGGCCCCTACGCCTGAGGAAGTCCAAACGGCTCTTCGTCGTAGAATCGGCAAGCTGTCGGATCTGACGAAGTCCCCATTGAGGCCTGGAAGGCGATGGGTCCTAGCAGTGTGGGCATGTTAATTAACTTACTCAACCGCGTGCTCCTGACCGGCAAAATCCTGAGCCAATAGAGGCTGAGTATTATTACTCCAGTCTTCAAAGGCAAGAGCTCGGTACAGGAGTGTGGTAACTATCGCGGTATTAAGATCATGTCCCACACCATGAAGATCTTTGAGAGGATTATTTTTATTTATTTATTTAACCATGTACAACTATCATCACAGATGTGCCTAATACAATAGTGAAGACTTAAAATATATTCTGTAACTACAAATTAAAAACATCCATAAATAATTATACATATCATGCACAAATGTCCTCTAAGTTGCAATAAGCAGCCCGTGTGAATACACTCAGAGTACAGTTACAGACGTCGATTTGTTGTGACACCGCATTGAGCGCACGCGTAAGCGGCGCGTGCTGCAGCAGGTTGGTACGCGCGGGTGGCATGCACAGCAGCGGAGGCTGCCGCCGTCTCCCCACGTACCCATCAGGCACAAACAAGCTAACCGACTGTAGAACGCCAGGGTTGTGTATTTCACCACGCATATGCACCACCAGGCATAACCTGAAATACACAACCCAGGCGTAGACCATTAATAGGTAACTATTAAAGGTTATGCGTGGTGAAATACATAACCCAGGCGTAGCGAGGGCTTATAGACTCCCGGATCCGGCAGGAGAGTGCTGTCTCGAAGTGTCAATATGGGTTTCGCCCAGGGTACGGAACCATGGACCCTATCTCTGCACTAAGGATCACCATGGACAGATACAAAATAACACGTCTCTGTATGTGCTCTTTCTAGATATTCAGAAAGCCTTCGACTGTGGCCCTCGCGGGGTACGACACTAACCCCTTCCACATCACTGTCGGAGTCCACCAGGGATCTATCCTTAATCCGTTTCTGTTCAGCGTGATACTAGACGTCTTGTCGGGCAGCATCAAGGATTCGATTTCTATTGCTGGCAGTCCCGGGCAGGGAACGGTTGGTACGGCATGTGAATGCGTGGAAGGACTCGCTCGAGAACGGAGATCTGAAACTCAACGTGGCGAAGACCAGGCCAGCAACACGACAGACCCCATGTCTTTGCAAATAGGCGAAGACATAGTCTAGAGCATAGACCAGTTTAATTACTTGGGGTCTGTGCTTCACGCGTCCGGCGATATTTCTCTCTCTTTGATCTGCCAAGGACCAGGACACGTATTTCCACAGCTTGGGCAAAATGGCGTGAGGTGACAAGTATCATTTGTGACTCCAAAATGCCGATTAAGCTTAAGGGGTAGGTCTATAAGACAGTCATTATAACTGTTCTTCGGTATGGCAGTGAGGCGTAGCCAGTGCTTGAGCGACATAAACAAGAGCTGCGTGTCACGGAAATGAATATGCTGCGGTGGATGTTTGAAGGTACGCGGAAAGACCGCATCAGGAACTACCGTGTCCGTGGCGGTCTTCATGTCCGTGACATTGCAGACAAACTACGGGATCGTCTACGCTGGTAAGGCCACGTCTTACGCATACCGGCGGCATGATACGTGGGTAACAAATACCTTGCCATGGCGCCTCCGCCGGACCGGAACAAGCAAAGTAGACCAAAGTAGTGATGGCTTGACGTTGTAAGAGATGACATGCGTGCCAATAGTCTCTTACCACAGGATGCTAAAGATCGTGCGAAATGGAGGAGAATGTGCAGGAAAGTGGATCCCGGGGTCCAACGCGAAAGCCGCGGATGCAACCGGAGAGATGATGTTGATGATGACGCACCTTAAACAAAATAAAATGATTGTACGGACGACATCACAGGTCAAGCTACCCGAAACTATCAAATATTCCCAATCAACCTTAAGCCTTAAGGCTTAAAAAAAAAGCTTATATCTCTAAAGCTTTAGAGATACAGTTGAAAATCTCATTTAAAAAATGGACAGATTGCAGTAGCTTGATGTGCTGTTGTCTGTACCACAGTAAATAAATGAATTAAAAATAAAACCGTGACCTTTAACTTAATATACCTAGGTATCAACATGGTACACATACATACATATATTTACGATTTAAGTTGTAAAAAAAAACAAAATATTCAAAAATAAGTAATAAGTAAGTCTGGGTGTCAATTATGGTAATTAATTACAGAACGTTAATCAAAGCAAAAAAATATAGCAACCAGTTTGATTTTGTCTAGAATATCAATAAAACCTATAAAAAAGAAAAAAAAAACACTACCGTGCAGAAATATGCATTTGATGTATATGGTTGAATCCTTGAGGTTGATCTGCATCCTGCGGTTGCAAATGATTCCGTTGTCTCATGTGTTCATCCAGCTTGAACATCGTAATTGATAGGTACTGTAGATATCTCATGCGGAAAGTAATCTTCATCATCTCAGCGTTAATCCCAGTGGCATCCGAAGCTTTGTAAGCTTTGGAGTCTGGGGTCCGCTTTACCAGTCTAACTGCTGATTGTGGCTAAACTTCGATATTTTCCGTGAAGCGACTGCCTGATCTCCATAACCCAAAGCCAAAGGTGTTATCGAAATATTGTAGTTAGACCAATTTTTGGACTTTTGAGGGCTCCAACAACCCGTAACGACTGCTATTAGATGTTCGTATGGCAACCGGAACCAACGGTTTAAAGTAGGGTTGTAACGGAGCTTCGCCTCCGCTTCCGTTACTGCGGAAGTTCCGCAAGAAATCGTATCTTCGCTTCCGCCTCCGCCTCCGCACATTTTTTGCGGAGTTATAACGGAGGTTTATTTACGTATTTATAAAATAAATAACGCGCAAGCTGCGACGCTCGACAACCGTCCGGCCGCGTTTGAGCGCGAAATGGTCAAGAATCAACTAGTGCGAGGCGGGAAAGCAGCAAACACAATTTGTTTCTCCTTAATTTTCATTACAAGAAGGTAATATTTTTTTTACCAAGTATACTACTATTAATGTACGTATTTAAAATAAAAATTTTGTTTTAATTAACCATAAATTTCAATTTTTTCTATATGTACTTTCACCTCCGCCTCCGCCTTCGTTAACCTCCGCATCCGCGGAGGTGAGACTCGTCGCCTCCGCATCCGCCTCCGCCTCCGCTAACAAGCCTCCGTTACAACCCTAGTTTAAAGTGCTTTCCGACTCACGACCAGACCAGTGCAAATATTCATATTGATGCATACAAATATTTGCACTGTGCGGGGATCGAAACAGCGCCTCCTTGCGCAACTGCCGCGTTCGCTACCGGGAGGCTGTCTAGATTTATCTAGTTAAATGAACATTTGTTTTTTCGGTCCAAATCAACGCTATCATCATCATCAGCCTCTTCTCGTCCACTCCTGAAAATAGGCCTCCTCCATGGTATGCCAACATGCTCGATCCTGAGCAGTTCTCCGCCAGCCACTATACCAGCCACCTTTTTGATGTCGTCGCTCCATCTCGCCCAAGGGCGTCCTACGCTACGTTTGCCGAGACGCGGTCTCCACTTGAGGACTCGTTTACCCCAACGGTTGTCGGTCCTGCGGCATATGTGATCAGCCCATTACCACTTCAGCTTGTTAATCCTTTCAGCTATGTCGGTGAGTAGTCTGACCGTTACTGTCCAAGTCTCGGCTCTTCAAGTCATGACGTGTAGGACGCACTGGTTGAAGTTTTAATCTTCAAACCTTGGGGTATGGGCGACGAAAATACCCGACGAGGTTTACCAAATGCTGCCCATCCCAGCTGGATCCTTCTATTTGCCTCCTTCTAGAAGTTGTTTTTTCCTAATTACAACCAACGCTATAATCAAGCTTATTAATAAACTGTTGACACTGGTATTATCTCAGCGTGGAGAGTGGTCTTTAATTCACAACTCGAGCCTAGTAAGTACGGTTTGACAGATGTGACGTCTTCGAATTTCTCGTTCTAGGACAATCCAGTTTGTGGTAATCCTGGCTGGTGGTACGGGATCCGCATTAACATTCATACCTTCCCGAGGTTTATACGCAAGCCCTTCGTATACAAAAGAAAGAGACAGGGAAAGAAAGCTGCAAGAATTTGGCATAATGCGTTTTCGTTACGACAATACCTACTTGTTTATTCCTACTGCAGCAGGAAACGCGTTAAAGAGCATCGTTACATAAATTAGCTTTAGCAAAAGTGTGCAGTGCTCTAACCTATTTCAAGTTAAACTGATATCAACTTTAGTTCAATAAATATTAAGTTGATTTCAGATTGACTAGCACTATTGAAATGTTATAAAAAACTATTTGTAGTTCTAGCGTACACTGAGCTTTATTGTGTAATAATTAAAATATATTTTTCCATAAATTTATATTTTTAGCAAATAATGGTAGATTGCAGATAAGATTCAACCGTTCTAAATGCCAGCACACTCCATAATTTACAACAAATCCAAATACATATATATATTATATTTTATCAGATTCCTCACTTCCCAGGACCTTCACTGAGTACAACTCATCCATGACCTTTAATTAGTGATGTAATACATGTTTTGTGAATAACGTGAGTAACATTACAATTCATAGAATGACCATATCGATGTTGAATGCCATTCTGATGCGAGCTTTGCATCTTTGTCATCACGCATAAGTTCCGGCCCTAGCTATGCAATTCATCTTCTGACATGCTATAAGGAGCGGTGGTAATCTTCCTGAAGGGTGTTTCAGGGTACTCGATTGGAAAATATAAGGTAAGGTATATAATAAGGTCACTCCAAACATCAGGGGCTCTAGTCTGCTATTTTTATAAACGTGTCCTTCCCACACGCTTCCATCGAATCGTTTTCAAATCGGACCTGTACTTATTTCCTAAGATTAGCGCGTTCAAACAAATAAACAAACAAACTCTTCAGCTTTATATATTAGTATAGATTATAAACTAGCAGCGCCCCGTAGTGTCACCCTCATAAGTTTGGATCCCGTGGGATAGTCAGGATAAAAGTATCCTGATGATGATGATGATGTCCGCCCGATTTCGGCCACGGCGACCATCTTCAACTTCGATGGTGCCGTTAATGTGCTCGCATCTGGCTTATGTAGCCAATTTTGTTTATAAAAATCCTATTACTAAAAGTGTCCTATTAATCCCATGCTAAATTAAATCCATAATCAGCCTATATTGTTCGCACTGTTGGGACACCGGTCTCCTCTCGATGAGAGGGTGTAATCTACCATGCGAGCCCAGTGCGGGTTGATAGATGGCACATGTCTTCGAAGTGTTCCTTCGCCGTTTTGAGAGTAGTGATGGTGAAGCAATTTACTCAAAGTAAAGCGCTGCCGCCGTCGCAGCCGTCTCGTAGTTTTTGCGTCAATTTTTTGACGCAAAAACTACAAACAACCATCCATCCATCCTCTCAATCCGTTTGCGTTCATAATATCAGTTAAACTTTAAGTACAATAATTGTTAGTACAATAATTGTATGATGAGTAACTTTTACAATAATTTTAAGTACAATAATTGTACGAAGAGTAACTTTTACAATATTTTAAGTACAATAATTGTATGATAAGTAACTTTTACAAAAGTTTTGAGTACAATAATTGTATGATGAGTAACTTTTACAAAAGTTTTGAGTACAATAATTGTATGATGAGTAACTTTTACAAAAGTTTTGAGTACAATAATTGTATGATGAGTAACTTTTACAAAAGTTTTGAGTACAATAATTGTATGATGAGTAACTTTTACAAAAGTTTTAAGTACAATAATTGTATGATGAGTAACTTTTACAAAAGTTTTGAGTACAATAATTGTATGATGAGTAACTTTTACAAAAGTTTTGAGTACAATAATTGTATGATGAGTAACTTTTACAAAAGTTTTAAGTACAATAATTGTATGATGAGTAACTTTTACAAAAGTTTTGAGTACAATAATTGTATGATGAGTAACTTTTACAAAAGTTTTGAGTACAATAATTGTATGATGAGTAACTTTTACAAAAGTTTTGAGTACAATAATTGTATGATGAGTAACTTTTACAAAAGTTTTGAGTACAATAATTGTATGATGAGTAACTTTTACAAAAGTTTTAAGTACAATAATTGTATGATGAGTAACTTTTACAATAATTTTAAGTACAATAATTGTACGATGAGTAACTTTTACAAAAGTGTTAAGTACAATAATTGTATGATGAGTAACTTTTACAATAATTTTAAGTGCAATAATTGTATGATGAGTAACTTTTACAGTAATTTTAAGTACAATAATTGTATGATGCGTAACTTTTACAAAAGAACCTCCAGATATATTGGTGTCATTCTGTTTATATACATATAGATGTAATCCGTAATTCGGTTAACACTTCGCGCATATGTAACAGTTCATGAAAGAGACCTGTAGCGGCATCTACAATACGCCCCACACAAAATAACGCGTCATACTGACGTTACACGGATTCCAATCCCGTCTGGTTGGAGGGTCCTCCCTTTTCTGTAGAAGATGACTAGGTCTACCCTGATCTTCATACCTCCATAACAGTAAAAGCTCTCGACTGAAATATTAACGGTATGCTCTAAAATACCTGTATCATAATTATTTTTCAAATTACTGGTACATCAGGTTAGGCTGAAAAAGGCTAGGAATGTTTTTTTTTATCATACTAAAATCATCGAGCGTTTTTCCTATTATTGTAGAAAGACTGCTTTGAATCAAATCGTGCGCTACTACAAAAGCGCACATTTTGTGAAAAAGAAATAAGTATTTATTAAATATATCCTTAATTGCATAATTTGTTACTGCTGATACATAAATTAAGACCACTCACAGGTGGGAACCTGTCAAACTTCTAGCATCGCATCGCTTCGAGCTCTGTGCTGATGTAACACGGAGATGTGCGGGTTTCAACACCGGCCGGTGAGTCCCCAAGGTCGGCAGAGATCGCCCATTCAATACCTGAGCGACAATCGTGCTCACTTGAGTACGGGGTAGCATACAGCATGGACAAGACTTTGATAGTGTTTGCGTGCCTCTGCGGCTTCGGTAAGTACTTTATGTACCCTTTTTAAATCTCCTTCATTATCCATACATATAATAACAAAAAACGTTGACCTATTGGTTAAAAAAACGCAGTGCTTTTTTTAGGGAAAATTACTCTTTTCTTCTCAGGAAAAATGCAAATTTTGCACATTAATAGACTGTGATGCATACGCACGTTTCAGTGCAAGCTCTGTGCAATATAATCTCACTATCATAAAGTCAAATGAACTCGTTTTCCCATTAATTAATTAATTAATGACATTAACAGGTGTCGTATAAATATTTCATTAGGGGTAAATGTATTGCCCACTACCTGTAATTAAGTAAACAAGTTATAACAACTAATTAAAGACGGAATTGTTTTATCGGCTAGTTACAATAGGTAAAGGTTGATTAACAATAGGTAAGATTAAAGTGGTAAACAATAGGTTCTGTTCTTAACTACTTAATTGAATAATTAAATAAGTGTTTGTATGCACGTCCTTAAGCAGAATGTTTTATGAAGAAGTGCTTTAAATTTTATTTTGCTGTTGGCCATGTCAAAATTTTGTTTAAAATCCCTTACCTCAATTTATTTAGCAGTATAATTTTGGTCAGGTAACTCGATTTACCTCGTATCTACCTGAATACCAGCACGTCTTCAATATTTAACTACAAAGTACATAAAACTAATTTTGCCCATGTGTCTCTGTTTCCTTTTAATTTGTTTTATGCTGTTTGATTTTTACACTGTTCTCACATTAACAAGAAACAAGACTGGATTTTATAATATCTTGATGTACAAGTACCCTTGAAATTTCTTATGCGTTCTTCTCTATAAAGTTCTACGTTTTGGAATTTCAACCAACTTCAACTTTCTGACTAATTGACTGACTCCTTTACAATTCAAAAAAAGTAGGTGTAGTTTGAGTATTACTCATCCAAAACCATCCACATTCAGTAAAGACTATCAATTACTATTTCGGTACCTACCATCAACGATTACAGCACTGCTGCCAGCTGACGGAATCAAGCACTAGTATATAACACTAAACAATAAATAGAAATATATACTATAAATTTACACACGTTGAGCAACTTAGCTCATCAGCGATACATATACATCGTAATTAAAAAAACACAACATAAAAGGATCAAAAAACGGATTATTCACTTAAAATATCAATATGTTTTTATTATGTCTATGATATATAATATGATGCCTACCATATCTAATATTTAGTATTTGAACGAATTATAAAGCTCTTATCTATTATTAGATTTCACCAACAAATCAAAGATATTGTTCTAGAAGACCTAAGAAACCTTAATGATTGCTTTCCTCATAAAAAACACATTTGTAGTGAAAAATTTCCACTAAATAATCGCATTAAAACCAATTTTAACTACGTATTTAATATACAGAGTCAATAGGTGACATGGCCAAAGCAGAGATCGTTACCTAAGCCTTATCTAACTTCTGTGTTAAGACCTACTAATGTTCGTAAAACTCATAGCTTGTTTAAGCAGTGGTTTTGAAACAATTTGGTTAGTATTCCTTGCATTCTTGAAGCGAAAACGTTTTTAGTTACGTTGACCGCTTTTGTTGGATGAAAAGGCATAGAATTCGCTTGAGTATGACCCACCCGACCGTGATCGTTTTTTGTTTTTTACTTTTGTATATTCTTTGTTTTAAGCGCTGTACACACCAAGACCCGGCGGCATATGTCGGCAACATTTTACCACCGGGCTAGGTTGGCGGCTTCAGTCATTGCAAGTCGTAAAAATTTGCCGGCGGCGGCATGTCGGCGGCTCGACATCAGTGACTTATTTGGCAATTAAAATACTAGCACGTCACTGTTTTTTCATTCATTTATAATAGAATGCATCTGTGGCTGTTCGAATAAATTGAAGGTCAGATTAGGATTAGGATCTACATTATTATTATTAACTCACTTAAGAATTCACTTTTGACTCTTTACATGAGAGGGCTGGACGGCATTATTGTGATGGAAAATCCACGAGTTTGCTTTCCACAATTCTGACATTTTTCGCCGAATTTGCTTTCGCCAAATAATTAATTCTATAATTATCGTTTGACCTTTTGGCAAGTATTCCAAGTGACAGTACACCTAGTACGCTACCTTTAACTAATGTCTGACGCTAATTCACCTGTACCTCGCATGTGCAAACTGGTAAACGTACGCAGCGACCTGGTTGACGTCAACGCGTTTGTTTGTTGACAATAACGATATTTGTCAAACGTCATTAGTGTATTAGCTGTTTCGAATCCAGTGTAGTTACAATATAAACACCCATTGATAAAACTACAAAGAGCACTTAGAATATGGTGTTAGCCTGTAATTGGTTGAGCAGTTAGATTTAAGACAATAATTTGTATGTATTCATAAAGTCTAAAATATCTGTAGCAACTGTTGGTGAACCTCAATTAAATAAATAGTCAAAGAAAACAGTGACCAAGATTTTGACTTTAAATCGAATAAGCGGAAGGAGGGTTGGAAGGCGCCAGTTCTATTCTTGTTGGCTTGTTGTATAGTTTTGATGTCAAACTTATAAACCTATGTCCCCAGTAACAATGTGTTTTATGTATGTTGGATGGGAATTGAATCATTTTAGCATGCGAATCTTAGGCAATTGTGTTTTTGAAATCAGTGACTGTTTGCGTTTTGTGTGTTCGATGTTTTACTATTACGAAATTCTAAATACACACGCAATATACTGCACGGTTAGCGCAACGGTTAAGCTATTGGCCCCGATTCCCTTGTTCACAAACTAAATTAAATTTAAGCTCGGTGCATCTCTTTCTTATTATTTCATTAAGAAAAGGACAGAAGATAACATGTCAGTTTAGACCTGTCAAATTAGTGCGCTCCTGACGTAAACTGGAGTATTTTTAGTCGCCATGTTTATAATCCTTTCTAAACAGTCTATGGAGTATCTTAATTTGACAGGATTAAACTAAAATGTTATCTTCTATCCTTTTCTTAACGAAATGGAAAGAAAAAGATGCACGTAACTTAAAATTTGTTTTGTTTGTGAACAACAGAATCGGCGCCATTGACTGCTGCGCTGCGTGCCGCGGGTTCGATTCCCGCAAGGAGCAAATATTTATATGACCTACAAGTAGTTGTTCCGGGTCTGATTGTATGTTTGTAAACGCACGTGGCAACGTTTAAAAAAAAAGATATGATCTAACCAAAAACAGCACTTTAGTTATAAGATGCAATTACTAGGTACTACTGCTACGCGCCAAAATGGAAAACAAAAAAAACATAATTTGAATTTGGAACCAAATACTAATTGCATCCATTGCCGATACATTATTGATTAATATTTGGTAAATATTATTTGATTAATCTGCTCGTCAAATTGAGTAGTTTGTGGCCTATTTATATACCTTGCTATAACATAATCACTTGCAAAAGGTCACTAATGCGTCAATAACGTGGCATCATTAAACCTTTTAAGTTGTAAGTAATGATAATCGCGAGGGTTATAGAATGAAATGGCAATTAGATTACTACGCCATAATAATATGCAGCTGTAGCCTGTGGACGCTGGCGTATAATTTATGAGTGAACAACATTTGACCTCGCGGAGGATTATAGGATCAAATCAAATATTTTTTTTTTATTTCTAATAAACCTACTTACATGGACACTTATTAATTATTATCGAACAATTTCTGTGTCCACAAATACCGGCATTTTTTTTTAATATATATATACCTACACTAGTGCTTGATCGCAATCCCGCCTGATGGTAAGCAGTGATGCAATCGTTGATGGTAAACCGCGCTAGTTTATTAAGCCCATTCCCTCAAAAAACTGAGTGAATAGGAAAGAAGACGGAAGTTGAACGGGGTGATGCAATGTCTATCACAGAGAGAGATTGATCTGGAGACCCTCCACGACCAAATTAAAACTCTCGACACAACAACATTTGGAGCATCGTATCCAGCGCACATCGCAACACAACTGCTCAGACCCGTCCTCCGTACATCTTCACCAGACATTAAAAATGACTTTTACAATAGTTACAAATCACAATGTTCATAGGTATAGGAGGCCAGTATAGGCCATCACATCTGTGTCAAAAAACAATCTGTGTCAGAATTAGCTAATGCATAGAGATGATTAAGCTTACTACTACGTAGATAAAGATTTTTCCGAAATATCTGACACTCATACCAAGATTTGGTACAGTGACTAATACTGCAGGATGCTGTAGGGATTGTTAAGAAATTTGCATATTGTGAAGAAACAAAATAATGATGCAATTCGTGACATATTACACACATGGTGCGTCAGCTGCAGGCGTTCCGCTTTTACAGTTCGAATCTGCGAAACCAATCTGTGTCTACCTCAACTGAGAGACAGTCATCAGAATCCTAATATTGGTAGTTTTTACACTGATTATATATGGACGAAAGCAGGTCAAGCTACCTGAAACTATCAAAAATTCCCAATCAACCATGAGCCAAGTTAAAAATATAATAACGAAATTTGACAGATTGTAGTAGCTTGTACCAGTCTACTGCTGTTGTACCAGTCTCCATAACGCCTAAATGAACTTTTTGTTTACTTTGAAAACCCGGTCTTTGCAAAAAAACAAATGCGGGACTGTGTTTTGTTCTAAAAATATTGACATTCAACTCCTAGTTTACTTATTTTTACTGGTGAAAAATTTACGTTATAATGTTTTCTGGTGAATCAAATATTATAACAGAAAATATTTACTAGCCCAGTTTCTTAGTCTCAATGCTTCCATTGAAATTCTAAGACGTGTATTGCATACATCATTATACATAGTGTACGTACAGACGACAGCATATTAAGCTACTACATCTATCAGATTTTCTTATTAGATTTTCAACTTTATCTCTAAAGCATTAAGGCTCAAGGTTGTTTGGGAATATCTGACAGTTTGGGGTAGCTTGACCTGCTATCTTCCGTACAAACTATAATAAATAGTTGTATTCTAGTCACCAAGTCATGTCTTATGCAAAAATATAAACCAACCGAATCCTCATTCATCAACCGTCTCCACTTTTCTGAACCAAATGTTAATTTACTTCATATTTTAACAGCGGCCGCCCAGTTCGGAGGGTTCGGCGCCAGTCCAAACCCTGGTGCCTACTCTAGGAACCCGAACCAGCAGAGCAAGCAGCAGTTCCAACAGGCATTCCCGAGTAAGCCACAGTTTCAAGAGGCACCTAAACAAGTTAATTCTGCTACAGCCTGCAATGAACTGAACCAAAGATTCCCCATTCCCGGCAGCTGTGACAGATACACTGAATGCGTTGTAAGTACACAAATTGGGGTTTATTCTTAAACGATGATTAAAGTTAAGTGACGTTCAAACATTGATATAATATTAAACTAAGGTAGATAAGTCACTAGCGCACTGAAAATGAAGCGTACAAAAGATTATAATTCTAATCTCTTGCCTTAGTCACTCTCGATACACTCGTAAAAACAAACGACAAACACTAACAGTGCAAATGACAAACACTAGCCATCTTTTTCTTCTCTATGCTTTAGATTGCGCCCCATCTCACTCACACTGTACCAACGTGTGAAATGTACGCAGAATAAAAAATTTGCACGTGTGTGCTGCTCCGATCGACACATTTATTTCGGTTAATTTGTTAGAGCATAATTATCATATCTGTTTAATATTATATCAATGCGTTCAAACGTCAAAAATGTATGGTTAAACAGGTACTAATCGGTGGTTATCAATCCGCACTGTGCCAGCGTGGTAGATTACGGCCCACTCCCTTTCACCGAGAGAGAAGGCCTATGTCCCAACATTGGGAACATTATAGGCTGATTATGTTATGTAATCAGTACTTAACTTTGAGTAGCATTTATGATTTATGAATAAAGGGGTACATTTATGTTTATGTTTCTATAATATATATGATGTACATAAAAAAGAGTTTTCTATTCTATTCTGAACGTATTAGTGGGTGTGGATATCCATTCGTAGTCTTATCAGTTTTGAACATTAAAATAGCAACTTGAGTCATTAATTTGGCGGTAGTTTTAGTTTTTGGCAAAATAATAACGGAGCATGACCAAAATATTTTATATGCTGATATTTTTATTTTAATCTATTAATGATATATATTAACGAGTTTAAGGGAACGCCCTCTGTTAGTTAACATACTGTATATCCAGAAATATGTAATACTAGCTCCGCTCTGCGGTGTCACCCGCGTAAGTTTCGATATTTTTTTATATGCTCCGCCCCTATTGGTCGCTGCGTGATGTTAAATAGCCTAAAGCCTTCCTGGATTAATGCGCCATCCAAAGCAAAAAGAATTTTTCAAATAGGACCAGTAGTTCCTGAGGTTAGCGCGTTCAAACAAACAAACAAACTCTTCAGCTTTATATATTAGTATAGATGTATACTCAAAGGGTAACTAAGTCAGAATAGATTCATGAATATTATGGACAGAAAGCTGAAGCCCAGCCCATTGTTTTTAAGTACGCTAGCAAGCAAGTTACCCAAACTGACAAATTTTCCCAAGCAAACTTGAACCTTTTAAAAATTTTACTAATTCTAGTAGCGTGATATGCTGGTGCTATTCATTGACTGTTTTATAGGTATACAGTATTTTCCTTTAACTCGAAAGAGTAACCAATCAGCAGGTCTATCAGGTCGTCTACCAATTTTCTCTAACCTCTTTTATAAGTCACACTCCAAGTTTTTTTTCGATCTCAGACACATCAATTTCCGTTTACATGAACCTCTGTACTAAATTATTCACCAATGGCATATGTGGGAAAGTCTTGACACAGACGGGAATCTTACTTTTAAAATAGGTCGTGACTACATTAAAGTCTGTGTACTACAAAGGCAGGGCTACATAGGCTCCATTCTTTTGTGTGTAATCATGCTTATCCTCTCATGAATAATTCACTTAATAATCACAGATTCTGATAATAAAGTTCGCGTTATTTGCTAAGCGTGATATGAATGTGGGATTTACCGATGAGTAGCCGATCTTTGATTACTACACGGATATTCCGACTTTTATTTAAAAAAACGCTGATTTTCAATGTCATGAGCTCCGTAATATTTATTAAACTTTCCTCCATAATACGTTTTGAATATTCTGAACACAGTTGCCTGGTTCTTTGGTGTCTAGATCTGCAAAAATGAAATGAGTTTGAGGGCGTTCCATATTAATTATATTCCTTTAATCTTCTTTATGTACATATTGTTCTACATTTTTAAATATTTATATAGGTAAATACATGAAAAAACATTTAAAAATATAAATAAAAATAATAATAAATTGTGAACTCGGCTGTCATTGTACCGATTGTCGTATCGACCAATGGTTTGATAGCCAAGAGCCTCGACCAACATCTATTGAGGCTCGCATTAGGCAGTTGGATCAAAGGCCTGATTCAAAAGGCAGTACTCCTCGATACGGCCCGCATCGTGAGGAGGTTCCTGTCTCTGGAGCCCTAACCACCGGTAGCTTGGACCCCGCTCCCGCCATCGGTGGAACACTATTTTTTTATATTTTTAAATGTTTTTTTTTAATATAAATATTCAAAAATGTAAAGCGATATGTAGACACGGAAAAATAATAATAATAATCAAATTATTATATTACTATTAATGATATAAAAGTATCTCTGTTTCATCTGATCTGACGTTCTGTGATTGTTTTAACTGGCCAACTTATTAAAATTTTAGGCAAAAATATTTAAATTAAAATAATGATAACCTAATGTTTGTAAAAATGTGAGCACCATATTGCAAAATAAGAAACGATCTTTTGGAAAGAGAGACAATCAATTCATTTTTTTTTTTTGCATTCGAAATAAATTGTTTTACTTTAAGACAACTGCATGTACAGAAAAACAAGAAGTCATGCTGCATAGTCAAGTCCAGTTTTTCAGCATGTCTTCTTGTCATTGAGTTTTAATCAGATGTTATGATTTCATTATATTTATTCCTAGGATGGAAAATTGGAAGAAAGGCTGTGCCCCGATGGTCTTCGCTTCAACCCCGAAGCCGAAGGCTACCCGTGCCAGTATCCCAACGAATATTCTTGCCTCGAACGATCCGCCTCCCTACGTGAGTAAAATAAGAAATTATCCAGAGTGGTGCTGACAATACGACAATAAATGGAAACACGAAGAATGCTTTTTCATAGGAATAATCCTAAACTATAGAAAAAAAACTAAATCGCATAAAATTGCAAACGGAATAGAACATCCTAATATTGGTTCACTGACCTCCGATCGGCGACAGCGCGATCCTGTATCAACTTGGTTTTTTCGCGCCATTATTATTAAAGTTTGGTACCGCAGGATGCGGCGGTAATTAACCTGTAAGCGCTTCCTTATCAACATGTACAACATCATGTAGAAAATGTGAAAAATTTAAAATAATTTCCTGTGACTAAACTAACGGACATATTTAAATGATTTTTATGGGTAGACTGAGAATGTGTTGAGGTACACGATGTTTAATTTATTGTCGTATTCACCATTCTGTATTTGAACGAGCGGTAGCGGTACTCAAAGTGATACCTACAAGTAACAAAAAAATTTTCTGACATACAACTTCTTTATATACAACGTTATGAGCCAAGCACAAAGTTATGAGCTTGTTATCTTAACTTATTGTCCCAACAAAAATATGATCAACGCACCGCTTGCCCGGCCGCGCCTGTAGCGGTGCCGCGCAGGCGGGTTTCTCTCACGCGCCTACTACTATGATCTAACGTTAGCTGAGTTGTGCGCTGGATAACCACATTGCAACAATTTCTAAATGTATTTATAAAAAAATATAACATGGTGTAAAAATTATTGGAATCGTTTCAGTTGTTTATCCTGAACAAAGCATATTCAGGTTTCGTATTTTAAGGATTTATTGTGTATCACATAAATTAAGTGAACTTGTGAAGTCATCTTCGAAATAGCCTAAACTAGCGGCCGCCAGCGACTTCGTTCGCGTAGAGTTAGTTATGCTCCGCTCCTATTGGTCACAGCGTGATGTTATATAGCCTAAAGCCTTCCTGAATTAATGGGATATCCAACACAAAAATAATTTTTCAAATCGGACCAGTAGTTCCCGAGATTAGCGCGAACAAACAAACTCTTCAGCTTTATATATTAGTATAGATTAGAATGGTGTGAGTTGTTTCTCAAGAATCATACAGCATTTCTAGTTTAACTTTCGACATTTTCCATCCGCAACACAAACTAATAAAATGTTCGAACTATACACGCTCATAAATTCAATGATTTAAATAGTCACGGAGATAGAGTTACGCGAACCAAACAATGAATTAGATTCCAGATCAGATCCAGTGACCTACCTTTTATATAATCAAAGGTCAATTCAAACAATTGACCATAAGCCAGAAAAATCTCAACAACAATAAAAATACAGGGCTTTAGTGACCACGGTCACGGACCTGGCTTACGCGTTGAACATTGTGAGCTCGAACTCAGATACTATGATGTAGTACGTAATAATCATCATCATCATCATCAACCTTTTTATGGTCCCACTGGTGGGCACAGGTCTCCTCTCATACAGAAAAGGATTGAGCGTAATCACCACGCTTGCTCAATGGTTGGCGATTTCAGACGTAAAAAGTCCAGATTTCCTCAAGATGTTTTCCTTCAACTTGTAATCAGTCATTGGTATCCAAGATATATTTAGAAAGTAGATACATATAACTTAGAAAAGTTACATTGGTACATGCCTGACCTGGAATTGAACCCGCACACTTACTTGAGAGGCTGATGTTTTAACCACTAGGCCACCACGACTTAATGTATTAAATAATACCGTATAATAATTCCTCGTGCGTGTATCAAATGCTTTCTTAATTATTCCAGAGCCTGCCCAGCCAACTGAGCTGTGCGAGCACCAGTTTGGTTACTACAAACTAGGAGACCGAAGCAATTGCAGCTTCTACAGGAACTGTGTCAGCGGAGTAGCTTACGACTTCAAATGCCCCGAGGGTCTAGCCTGGAGCTCCGCCACCTACCGTTGCGATTGGCCAGATGAGGTCGAAGACTGCGACGCTGAAGGTGAGAATATAATTCATCTTCTTCTCCATACCCGCACTTAAATTGTAACATATTATCAGTAGCAATAGGTTTCATTTTGACAGTTCAACAGCATTCATTGCGTAATTTACGTAGTTGAGCAGATACATTTTCGAACATAAGAAGCAATGGAATATCAATAAGTTTCAAAATGATTTCAACTGATAGTAATAGTGTGTTTGTTATGCAATTAGGGTGCAGAATAATTTTGAACCTTCATAAATTTTGGTTTCAAGTAAATTTTATGACTTTATGTGTCTCCTTTTACTATATGTATATGCTTAAATAGTTTTCACTTCTAAAATTATACAATAAATGCTGTTCTATTAAAATAAAAATCATTGCTACACTCAGGAAACCCTGTCTACTTTTACGCAACTACCCCACAGGTTCGAGTTCTAGAGAAGAATAGTTCATGGAAGTGAATGACAGCCTCCGTGGCGTAGCGGTAGAGAACGCGGCCGCTGCGCAAGGAGGCGCAGGTTCGATACCCGCGCAGTGCAAATATTTGTACCTATGCATGAATATGAATATTTTCCCTGATCTGGTCGTGCCTCGGAAAGTACGTTAATAAACGGTCTTGGTTGTCAAATGAATATCTAATGGCGGTCGTTACGGGTTGTTGGAGCTCTCAAAAGTCCACCAATTGGTCTAAATTCAATGCTTCAATATCGCCTTCAGGCTGTGGAGGTCAGATGGCAGTCGCTTCACGGAAAATATCGAAGTTTAGCCAAAATCGGCAGTTAGCCTGCTAAAGCGGACCCCAGACTCCAAAGCTGAAAGAGCTTCGGATGCGACTGGGATTAACACTGAGATAATGATGATGAGTTCATGGAAGTGCTAAAATATGAGCCAGTTGGCAATAGGGTAGCGAGGCTGCCAGCTCATCATACCTACCTTATACTATGCGCAGGATCTATAAAATTCTATAAAAAAGTCTATAAAATTGTTTAATTCACAAGATATTAAAAGTTCCAATGTAGCATCGTATTTTCTTGTTTTTATTTTATTTTATGTACACTATTGCTTCTCCAATTCAATTTTGAAATTTGCAGAATAATTGACATCAGCTTCAATTGACGTAAATAAAAATAGAATAGAATAGAAAATTATTCAATTACCATTTGTAGAGGCTATATTATTGCGCCCAGTATGACATCCACAGCCTAGCCCGAAGGCGATATTGAAACATTGCAGTTAGACCAATTGTTTGACTTTTGAGGGCTACAACAACCCGTAACGACTGCCATTACATGTTCGTATGGCAACCGGGACCAACGGCTTAACGTCCTTTCCGAGGCACGACCAGACCAGTGCAAATATTATACATACAACACCCGTGAGGCTGTGACTTATCTACATCAGAAACAAGTTTAAATCTGCATGTGAAATATTGCTGTTACTTACTCATTAGAATTTTTAATTATCATCCTTGTCCGTGGTAGCAAGACTGTTGATGTTATTTTAAAAAGATCTTAAATTTAATACATATTCATATTTTTTTTCCTGCTGATTTATCTAATTTAGTGGCACACGTGTGTTAACTAATATGATGGGCATGTTACAAGCAAACACAGAGTATTGTGAAAACATTTACTACTTATGAAAGTTGTATCGTAAAATTTGGTAATAACAGAGGAAGGTCTCAAGTTACTAAGAGTATTTTACTGTATATAGACGACAGCAGGTCAAGCTACCCGATACTATCAAATATTCCCAATCAACCTCGAGCCTTAATGCTTTAGAGATAAAGTTGAAAATCTAATAAGGAAATCTGACAGATTGTAGTAGCTTGATGTGCTGTCGTCTGTGCTTGTACCTACCAGCTTATCTCTTCTCTTATTCTAAATCCCATACATATTTTTTTAACTAATAAATGTTTGTACATTATTTTCAGCTTTCCTTGGCTTCCGCTGCCCAGAGGTTCCACAATCAAAGGAACTGGGAGCCCCTGCCGGCTACAGGTTCTACAGGTATGCATGACATAAATAAGTGAGATCCTTAATGTAGCACAAAACCCTGACTATTATTATAGAGATTGAAATGCCAAGAACTTGTTACCTAATAGGCGACCGGTCAGTCGATGTCAGCGCATGTTTAAATGTCAGCAGATGAGCGGTGACCTTGCTTATGTAACCTCGTTATTAGAAATACCAGCCGTTTGCTCACATCCTCTTATGTTGTATGATAATATAGTACCTAGCCACCTACATTATATATTCATGCCGTGCCACTTTTTATAAGTAGGTATCTGCGAAATCTTCTTGTTTTATTTCTGGTCTTGTAGATTTTCCCAGATACGACCTTAGCAATGTCAAAATTTTTTGATCAGCTTTAGTGTATTTCTTTACCATGATATTAATGTAGATTGGATGCCAAAACGCAATTAGTTTCTTCTGTCAACTAATATTCAAATGTCTTAAATATAAAAAACAAGACATACACAAGGTACTTTAACAAAAAGAAAAGTGTTATAATTCTAATCCATACTAATATTATAAATGCGAAAGTGTCTCTGTCTGTCTGTCTGTCTGGCTTTCACGCCAAAACTACTGAACCGATTGTAATGAAATTTGGTACACAGATAGTCTAAAGCCTGAGAAAGGACATAGGCTATATAACATCCCGCTATGACCAATAGGAGCAGAGCAGTACCAAAACATGTTGCGAAAACGGGAGCTAACGCGGACGTACTACATATTGCTCCCATTATTTTAACAGGCGCTTATTTTATATCAACTGAGTTCTTTTTAATTTACGGGAACCGCCGCGCGCTGTAAACTGAAGTCCACGCGGACGGAGTCGCGGGCAGCTAGTTCACAATATATTTAGTTCAAGTCAAACGAGAGAAACTTGCATCCTTCAACGCTTAACTTCTTAGTATTAGTTTTATGTGAGTAACAAAGGATGATGTCTTGGAGCAGAAGCTCTAATAATAATATATGATATATCATTGTCTATGACCCTTATCTTGATTATTGTCCGATCTGAGTACTGCAGGGTGGCAGTTGAGACGAGGCAGTAGGGCAAGCTACCTTGACTGTTGCAGCTGCAGAGCAACTAAATGTTCTTAGGAAACTGTCCTTAATATATAGAATAAATAATTGCTAACTGCATCAACATATTTTAGAAAAATGGTAGATAGAACACTTAGCTAGAAAAATGTTAATTCTTCTTTTATTTTCTTTTTTTTTTGTAGTCAATCTATACACTTTTGAACCAACTGAGATTGGAGTTATGGACAAGTCAAAAATCGCATAAAACTTTTCTCATGCCTATATTTCGTATAGTTATCGATCTTTTGCGATGTTTCCATTATTTAATAAAAGAAATGGGTAATGCTGTGTATGTAATGCCCCGATTCATTCTTCAACTGCTTTCTGACAGAAACAAGCTATAGATACCGTTTGAAGGGAGAGAAGAGGAATAGAGTCATGATTGGTCAAAAGGGCAGTGATTTATAATTCTTTCATACTAATAAAAAATCTAAGTTTTGTACTGCTGACTTAAATGATGGGCACAGACTCAAAAGTATAATGCAACGGTGTAATAGGTGCCTACATGATATGGCCATTAGAAAGGGTACCAAAGTAAGCATCCTAAATTTTGAACTACATGGCACTGAAATTAATGAACCAGATTTTAATAAATATTTTACTACTACATATTATTTTATATCTTTCATATTATTTTAAATACCTTTTCAAAATCGTCGATCAAGCCAAGACGCAATTTGGAACATACCTGTCTCTCCCTTAATTTTAACATCAGACCATCTATCTATGCCTATGAAATACCTGCAGTGTCGTCGGCGTAGGAAAATATATTTGCTTTTTCTACTTTTAGATTACAAAAATCATTAATGTAGGCTAAAAAAAGGTGTGGGTACCGCAAGGTAGAGTTGCGGTATACCAAACGACACATCATCATCACTAACATCCCTTCCAATACTTATCCTGAATTGGTTGGACATTCCTTAAAAAAATCAGAGGAGATTTGAGAGATTTCCGCTGTTCCAAGTTTTGTCACAAGAACATAACGTATTCATTCATTTGAAAATAAAAAAAGCTTAATATAAAACCATTTAAACATTACAGGGCGGACAACGACTGCCAGAAGTACTTCCTTTGCTTAGGCTCGAAGCCACGTGTGCTGTTCTGTGGTAAGAATACTGGCTACGATGAAATCACCAACAGCTGCGTGTCGGCTGATGAGGTGCCCACCTGCCCCACGGAACTCAGGACCGAGGCTGCTCGCGCAAGGGAGTTAGAAAAAGTTCTCCTCGCAAAAGAACTGGAGTTCAACGCCAAAACCACGAACAAGAGGCGATACTAATTTAAACTAGCGTAAAGTTGGGTATCCACGACCAAAGTCGATCAACTGTTCTAGCGGCATCGAGTCGTGGTGAAAACCTTGGACTATGCAAGTTTCACCCCTCGTGTACGAATGTAGTGGATATCCAACTTTACAAATAATCTCGCACCCTATGCATCACATTTGATCTTTGATGCTCAGTCTTTAGGACATGACCTACATTCCAATTGCATAAAACACTTTCAATCATAATGTGAAGGATTTTAATAAAAATTGCTTTATTGGTTTGAATTGATAAGAAAGTGATTTCCACTGTGTTTTACGGAATATCCCTGCTGATGTGTTTTGAAGAGTTCTAGTCTAAACTAACAATCGAGTTACCATAGCGTCTGTGTTAAGAAGTCATAACTTGTTCGTGTATTTTTATATTTGTGTTTTTTAATTTTAATATTTTTATTTTCCACCCTTTTTCCGTTTTGTATCAAGCAATTATGCCGCAAGTTAAAATATAAGGATCTAATTCTAGTGTTAGCTTTGTCATAACCGTTAATTAAGCTTCATGTTTTTATAATTTAATGACTCAATCTTAGCATAAACCTGCATCACCATTTTGTATTTTAAGAACTTGTATGTCTTATAACTACTACATCTATGTCTTTGTCGTAGTGTTCCGATACCAAAAATTATGGTATCAATTAATAAGTAATGTTGAATTTCTTGTTACAATATTACAATAAAATACCTCAAACTTGTAACGTGTTTTAATTACCATTATTACCTACACTACGCCAAACCGCAGTAATTAAACCTGTCGTACATTTGTTTAATGAAAAATGACATTTATTTTGGTATAAAAAGTAGCTGGAACGATATTAGGTCACCATTTAGAAGTTCCATGGCAAGAAAGCAACTTGAAGAAATTAAAATGGCTTCCTACCTGTGTATCGCCTTGGCGTTCGTAGCTGCATGTAAGTAACAATTAATTTATTAATTAATCTCATAATTAAATTGCATTCTTTTCTAGAGAAAAATGTTAATAAAATACCTATTCCATCTAATCATCTGTTGCAAATTATTTCATCATATATCATGATCGGTAGAGGTAATAGCAGTTGCGTACGAGCATATAGATTTGACTGTTTTATTTATTTAATTAAAGTTCACCAACATTTGTATCAGATATTTACATGAAAGTAATTGTGTCTCCAATCTGACTGCGCAACCAATTGCATGAAAACACTACATGCAAAATGCTGTTTGTGATTTTAAATTTCATATTTAAGACTGCCGCACCCCAGGACAATGACGTATGACAAACTCCGATATTGAGTCTGCGACTGTTAGGCTACAGTTAGATATAACTGTAATATTTCCAAATTACTAATTTCAACCACTCAGTATTCAATTAAATAAGTTCCCAGACAGAAGAACGACTAGACAACAACAACATTGACTTAATTATAGTTTTTATTAACTCAATGAAAATACCTATTTTATATGACACCAAATAATCATGTAAATACTCTTCCAAACAGGCAGCGCTTACCCTCAGGTATCCACCTACAAGCCTGACTTCCGGAACGCTGTCTGCCAACACAAAAATGCATACTACAAGGTG
This sequence comes from Sesamia nonagrioides, assembly GCA_017933935.1. Lineage (NCBI taxonomy): Eukaryota > Metazoa > Arthropoda > Insecta > Lepidoptera > Noctuidae > Sesamia > Sesamia nonagrioides. Next base: position 27,307 of record JADWQK010001955.1, on the reverse strand, counting down.
GAAGCTAGCTGTGACTCCTACGTAGAGTGCACTGTAAGTATTATAATATCAAAACACTACTATATTCCGCCAAGGAGAAGATCTTGACAATTCTTCATTCCAACACAAGAAGAGAAATATTTTCATAGAAAGTAGCTCTGCTACGCGGTAATATTTAATAATTTTTTGCTAAAAATGTAGTTCATACAGCTAAAGCAGTGATATGCAAGATCAAATTAATTATGATTTTTAAATAATATCTAAATTATTACTAATAATATATAAATGAGTGGTTATCTCACAATACAACTCAAAATGAAGGACATTTGTATAATCTTTAAAGGCGTGCCTTATGGCTCAGTCCTGGGACCTTTTACTCCCAGTAGGTATAGGTACAGTCGATTTGTTGTTACAAAGTCGTTATATGCACAGGGATTCGTCGCCGTAGAAATGTCCTGCCCAGACGGCCTCCACTACAACCCTGAAGCTCAGTGGCCTGAATACCCCTGCGGATACCCCAGTGACGTGCCCTGTGAAGGACGTGGCCCCGCCCGTAAGTACTTACGCACGTACGCTCTAAGTCTTGCTACATGTTACTTATCATCATCATCTCCGCGTTAATCCCAGTCGCATCCGAAGCTTTTTCAGCTTTTGGAGTCTGGGGTCCGCTTTACCAGTCGTAACTGCTACTCTTCGTGCTATATCTAAACCAACAATTTCTTACCATTCAGAGGCAGCCAAGCCCACAGCTGACTGTCCCCACCAGTACGGTTTCTTCGCGTCGCCTGCCGCCACCCCTGACAACTGCGGACAGTACCGCATGTGTGTAGCTGGTTCGGCCGTTGAGATGGTCTGCCCCGCTGGCCTGGCCTTCAACCCCGCCACCGGCCGCTGTGACTGGCCCGACCAGGTCGCCACTTGCGACGCTCACCGTATGTATACAGGCTCCTTAAACTTTGTAATCTTTCAGAAGAATGTAGAACTATGTTAATGGATAGTTCGTGTAATGATTTACTATAAATTTTACAGTCTTACATGTTGTTCAATTTCTCTGTGCATCGTGATCTGGATTTTGTTATTTTTATTCTTGCCTTGTGCGATGAACTTTTTTTGCGACTACATACTGCTAGAGTAGATTTTATTCATTTATTTATTTATTAAAACTTCGTGCACAAAGAAAAACATTGCACAATGGCGGACTTAATGCCTTAGGCATTTTCTACCAGTCTACCTTAAGGTGATGCAGAGACAAAACATGGTATGTGCAAGGTGCGTTTAATTATAGTGTAGTATTTACCGTATAACGTAATTCATAATTATGACTATTCATTTCAGAGTTCCTCGGATTCTCCTGCCCGGCTGTCCCTACTGATGCTGCTGTCGTTAACTACAAGTAATATAATTAATTATACTCATACTTAGAAGTAAATCAAATGAAACCCTGAATCCATTTCCAGCTACTTAAAATCAGTAATTACATGTAAAACAAAGAACTGTTCTGATCTCATCCACTGGTAGAAAAGACTAAGTCTTTAGCGTTTGGTTTTTAGTTAGTAGGTACCTACTGGTATCAGATTGTCGCTTGAATTGGGTTGTATCCTAAAAAATAATTAAATGTCCATCAGATAGATTTATAAAAAATATTTAACACGTATTTTTTATTTTTTCTTTCATTCAAATACTTAGGAAGATATATTGATTTAAAATGTCGCATGACATCACGCCTTGGTACAAAATACACCACGGCGTGACGTAATTAGCCCCCACTCCGTAACTTTAATACGCTGTATCTCAGTAGTTTTTAGTGATTTCGATAAAATAAAAAATACGGGTCTTCATTTTTTTTATTATCTATAAATCGGACTAATTATTTTTTTGATTTTCATACCTCGGATACATCCCTATTATGTTCGTCTAATGTTTTTATTACTCTTACAGATACCCGGGCAACTGCTACTACTTCTTCTCGTGCGAGACAGGCCGCGCTCGGCTGCTGGCGTGTGACGAAGGCCTCGCCTTTGACCAAGCTTCAGGTCGCTGCGTAGACGCTGATTACGTCAACTGCGAAGCCACCCGAGTGGCTGTAGAAAATGCTTAATAAGTCTTATGCGTGGTGTCATATTCTATTTAATAAACATTTATTATGCAATAACTTGTTGTGTCCTTAATTTTTCGTCAGTACCAACTAACCAAGGAAATAGAGGCATTCAGAAGGATACCTTTTCTTGATTTTCAATATAAATTATTTCAAGTAACATTGTGGGATTTAAATATGCGCAATGATTTAACATTGCTAAAAACTTTTTTACAAAAAAACAACCGACTTCCAAACCCCACTACAAAGTGAAAAATAACTATTTTCGGAAGTCGGTGTCTTTGGTTTTGTATGTATATTCATTTTTGACACCGACTTCCGAAAATAGTTATTTTTCACTTTGTAGTGGGGTTTGGAAGTCGGTTGTTTTTTTGTAAAAAAGTTTTTATTTTACACTTTTTAGTTGTTAAAAGTACTATGTATTCAGTTGCATCCGGTCAGACTGGAAGCTGACGCAAATATAGTTGGGAAACGACGTAATTTTGTTTACTTTAATTTTTACCCGTAAGTATTCCCTCAACTGCCTATGGTCTTCATCATCAAATTTACTGCAGACCATTATTTTAACCCAATGGGTGCCAAGGTCTCATCAATATAAATGAATTGAGTCCAAATACAAGGTAGCTACTGTAAATCGTTTAGGAGTTCCCTGAACTGACCTTTGTCATCATCATCAGCTAATGACAGTCACCACCCATCTAGGTGTAAGGTTCTTGTCAATACAAATTATTCAAGCACAAACACAAGGTAGCTGCTGTGAATTGTTGAGGAGTTCCTTCGACTGTCTCCCGGCTCCATCATCAGATCTACTCCAGACCTTTATTAAATTGTAGTGCTTTAAAATACTTAATGAAAATGCTAAGAAATGCACTAGTCGCCCCTGCAATTTTTGGAAGTTTCCCTTGTTTTCTCTGGTCTTCCACCATCAAACCCTGATATCCTTATCATGGGACCACCTTGGGAACGTCCTCTTTCCAACAGAAAAAGAATTATCAAAATCGGTTCATAAACGAGGAAGTTATGCGCGAACAAACATAAAAAAGCATATATACGGTCGAATTGAGTGACCTCCTCCTTTTTGAAGTCGGTTAAAAAATGAATATTAACCGGGAAAGTTGCGAATAGTCGCATCCCTATCTGCAAATACGAAGCTTCCGCATTGATTTGCACATCTGCATCTGCATTATTGGTAGTGGTTATTATTGGTAGTCGTGGTGGCCTAGTGTTTGAAACACCAGCCTTTCAAGTATGAGTGCATGGGTTCGATTCCAGATCAGGCAAACCCAATGTAACTTTTCTAAAGTTATATGTACTTTCTATCTTGGACACCAATGACTGAAGGTGAAGGAAAACATCTTGAGGAAACCTGGACACTAAGTCTGAAATCGCCAACCCGCATTGAGCAAGCGTGGTGATTACGCTCAATCCCTCTCTGTATGAGAGGAGACCTGTACCCAGCAGTGGGACGATAAAAAAGGTTGATGATGATGATCTGCATTCGAATCCGCAATAATCAATGTGAATTGTGAATGTTCATGCGGGTGCGAATGTCATACAAGTTGCGCCTGGAAAGAAAAAGGCCGCATGCCGTTGGCACGCGTCATTGTACAATGAGAGGAAAGAAATTGGTGACAAGATTCGACGCGTTTGTGGGGCATCATTTGTCTATTGTAAATAAATTGTTAGATATATCTATTTATAGAATAAGTGATCGCAGCGTGATATGGTTTTTTTATATGCCCCGTTCCCATTGGTCTCAGTGTGATGTTATATAGCCTAAAGCCTTCTTGGATTAATGGGCTATCCAACGCAAAAAGAATTTTTCAAATCGGACCAGTAGTTCCTGAGATTAGCGAGTTCAAACAAACTCTTCAGTTTTATATAATAGTATAGATAGATAATCCAGTTACAGGCACTTTTGAATTGTCAGAAGGTAGGTCAGTCAGTAATATCGAGAAGAACGGGCGAGAAACTCCATGGACACTCTTTTAAATTATCAAGCTATTGATCTCAAGATTTTGAAACCAACCGTGTGTGAACGATGCAGTAATATATTGTACGCTGAGAGCGTCCGTTATGGAAAACACAAAAAAAAAAAACAACAATTCAGAAATCAAAATACGCCGTGGCAGCTAAGAAATGACCAGTCCCTTCTGACGGCGTCCGTTAACGAACATGACGTATGGATCAGCATCATTCAACTCAACCATATTAAAAAGCACCTAATGACCCAAAACACACGCCACCACCAGCAAGACATTTGAGTGATTGATGACATACTCTCAACAGCCTCAGCACAATCAAGTCAATAAAAAAGACTAACCCAGAAAATAGATGCTCACACGTGTGCTATTCAATTATACAATAGAAAGAAATAAGAAATTAAATCTACACAATGCAAAGATAGTTTTGTCCAAGGTTCAGCGGGTCCAACAGTGTTCCCGAATACTTTATAATTTCTCTCGGTGGTAGGCCATAACATCGGCCGCCGGCAGAAGTTACCACCCACCAGACAAAGTCTTGCCGCCAAGCGATTCGTCGTGTTCTGGTGAAGCCGTACGGAGGACGGGACTGAGCAGTTGTGTTGCGATGTATGGCGGGTACGATGCGCCAAATGTTGTTATGTCGGGAGTTTGGTCGTGGAGAGTCTCCAGATCAATCTCCCTCTAGCGCAGCATCGTTTGGTCGTGTTGGTCTTGGGTTTAGCATTGCATCACCTCGCTCAACTGCCGTCATCCTTCCTATTCCTAAGTTTTTTAAGTGAATAGCCTTAATGAACTAGTGCGCTTTACCATCAACGATTGCATCAGTGCTTACCATCAGGAGGGATTGCAGCACTCATCATCATCATCCCAGCGTTAATCCCAGTCGCATCCGAAGCCTTTTCAGCTTTTACTTTCACTATCAGGATGGAATTTGATTTAATGTGGACAAATGTGCACAACTCTTAGTTTTGAATATGCATCTATAGCGGTTGTGGAATCTCTGGAGAAATGAGCTTCCTGATTCACCAAATGATTGAAATCTGCAACTTACAAATATTTAGGTATATATATATCGGAAACTTCTGAAATTGCGCATCAATGTTACTGATGTAAAACAATCATTGAAGGACCGCTTCTTTGGCCGCCTGAGTAAGTATTTAATAGTATTCTATATCGGGCGGAATCAAGGCCTTCAATGGTTAGGTTATGCGGGCTTTGGTGTAAAATAAAAAGACGAAATATCTGTAGCAGAGCGGTAGGGTCGACACCATCTTGGTGTGGTGGTACAGGTTCCATTTCGCAGGTGAGTTTTGAATTGAAGCACGACGTGTAGGTATACCCACCAATCTTCATAATAACAATTTGAATAGGCAAACCGACAGTTACGGTTCGGAGAAGTGCCTTGGTCCGCGTATCGATGCAAAGTGACCGTTCGACGAACCCCACTTTCCAAAGCGACTCTGTCCATGTGCCGCCATCACAAAATGACGTCACAAGCGTTTGCCCCTGTACTACGTAAATCAAATGAGCAACTTTTCTTCGAATAATTTCGACGATCTCCGACATATTTATTATAACTTATTCGGCGTACTCAAGTGGAGTCAGCCGAACTAGATGCCCTGAATAGGAGAGTCCACGGTCATCGGTAATTAGGCTCTATATCTCGCGAAAGCCTGGTCGTGGTATGTTCGGAAAAAGTTTAGATAGTGTTATTGGAGCAAATTAATTTAGTCTTAGTTTTAAGTATTTTTGAGGTAAGGAATTGTGATTTCAAGGTAGAACATTGCCCCATAATGCCCCTCCCTAGTTACGGCCCTGAGCCTCGCGTACAGTTCTGTCGTAGAAACATTGGCTACGATGACGTCACGAGCACCTGCATGTCAGCTGATAAGGTGCCCGCCAGTCCCGCAGAACTCAAGATCGAGGCTACTTACGCCAGGGAGATAGCCGAAGATCCTCGCCAAAGAAGTGAAGTTCAACGCCAAATCCATCCACAAGTGGTGGTACTAATTTAAAGTAACGTAAAATTTGTGAACTACCAACACCGACCAATTGTGCTATCGACATCGAGTCGTGATGAAAACCTAGGAACAAGAGAATTACACCGCCCGTGTGCAAAATCAAAATCAAAAGTCAATTATATAAATTAGGCAGAGAATCAGCACATTTTTAACATCAATATTAGATAAGACAGCCCCAAAACGCCCACCCATCGACACTTCCTAGTGCTTTCGCTGGGAAGAAGAAGTGACGGAGCAAACTCCCTAGAAGCACAGCTGGCTGTTCATTTAAAAAAAGACATGACTTGTGCAAATGTTTTGGATAGCTAAATTTACAAATAACTGCGCCCTCAAATACTGAACCCTCTGCATCACATTTTCTCTTTGATGCTCAGTCTTTGGGACATGACCCCAATTATATTTTTTAATGATTCTGACATAACATAATTCTCAAATGTATTAATGAGTTTTTCAGTTTAATTTTATATTATTTACGAATGTTACATGTATATTTTTAATAGTTCATAAATAATTTAAATGTATTTTATGTATTTGTTTTTTTATGAAAAACTATGGACAATTGACTGATGTAAATAAAAATTACTATAATTATTAAAGGATTTTGGAGAAAATTGTTAATCCATTGCTTCAGTGATCATAAAATATTCATATACATAACAAGGGCATGGCATCTTTACACAATATCAATCGATATTGGAAGGGTTTTTTAATCCTATTCTTTATTTTAGGAAGTTATGAGGATAAACACCGCCTGTGATAGGCTACTTGTTACTGGCAACATAAGAAATTTAAACATGACAGGTTTTTATCTGCGGTACTGTGCTATAAAGACAAGAGTAAGATGGTTGTTTGGAAAGAATTATTTTTATAAAATTAAAAAACGTGTTCCTGTGTAACATTAAAAAGCAAAGGAAATAAACTCATTAAAACTGACTGCAACGTCCTTTTATTAAAATAATAATAGGTTATGGGCCCAGACCCGCCTATTTTTAAAGATTAACGTGGATGCAATCAGGATATCAGGATTAGAAATAAAACTCAGAACTGTTGGCCATCATGGATTCTTCAGGTACTGTTTCTGGGGTTGGAGTAAATGTTGCAGGAATTACGGTGGTAAAACTTACGGGCAGCGAAAACTGGTCGTTATGGAAATTCCAAACGAAGATTTTACTTAATGGACAAGGCCTCTTTGGGATTGTCGACGGCACAGTCAAGAAAAATGACTCCAGTTTGAAGCCAAACGAATGGGAGGTTTTGGATGCCAAAGCACAAATACACATCGTGTCGAGAGTTACCGAAAACGATATGCAACATTTGCTAACGTGTTGTACTGCGGCAGAAATGTGGAGTAAATTGTCATGTATTTACGAACTTAAAAGCTCAACGAGCGTTCATCTACCTACTTCAAGAGAGGTTCATGAGATATAAATATGAAGAAGGAGGTATGGCAAATTTATTTAGTAAAGTAGAACACTTTTGAAAATCAACTAAAACAGTTAGGTGAGCCAGTCTCTGACCAAATGATCATCACAAAAGTGATCATGACGTTGCCACCTCAGTATAGACATTTCGTATCAGCGTGGGAAAGTGTTTCTCAGGAATCCCAAACCTTGAACGGTTTGCAGGCAAGACTGCTCATAGAAGAAGAGCGCATGAAAGAAAACGAGGAGCCCGTTGTCTTAACTGTGCAAAATATAAAATGTTTTAAATGTGGGAAGATTGGCCATAAGAAAAATGTTTGCAGATCAAATACTTCTTGTTCCTATTGCAAGAAGATGGGACACACAATGGAGCAATGCTATTTAAAAAAAAATAAAGAAAAAGGAAATAGTTCCAGAGAAAATAAAGAAAGTCGTTCGAAGAACAATAAAGGAAATAACTCACATGATAAAAAGGGGGATAACTCAAAAGCAAATGCATTTATTTCTAGTGCATTTGTTGCCAATGAAAATAGCCAAGAAGAGTGGATATTGGACAGTGGTGCAAGTGACCACATAACCCCTAATAAAAATAATTATTTTAGCTTTTCAGGTATTTCAGGTGATAGATATGTCATAGTTGGAGACGGCAGAAAACTAAAAGTACAAGGAATCGGACAAATACTTCTGAAGGCTTTTGATGGTACTGATTATGTGGAGACGTCACTAAATGATGTATTATATGTTCCTGAACTTAAGGTAAATTTATTCTTTGTAACAAAAGCTATAAATAAAGGTTATATGTTATAAATTAAAGGTAAAAGCTGTGAGCTAATTAAAAATAACATAATATGTTGTGTCGGTAAATGTGTTGGTAAGTTCTATGTAATGCAGTTTTCCTCTGCTACCTCACATAGGGCTAATTTGACTACTCAAGTTAAAGAAAATAATACCCTTATGGATTGGCATGAAAAATTGGCACACCAAAATTTAGATTACTGTCGCTCAATCTTAAAAAATAATAACATTAACATTCATTGATTCTGATGATTCTTGTGTTGCATGTATGGAAGGAAAATGTCACCGCTTACCATTTCCTCGGAGTTTAAATAAAACAATCATGTGTTGTGAAATATTACATGCTGATGTTTGCGGACCGATGGAAGTTTCATCTGTTGGTGGTTCAAGGTATATTTTAGTAATCAAAGATGATTTCTCAAAATATAGGAAAGTTTACTTTTTAAAACATAAGTCTGAAGTGCCAAAAAGAATAAAACAGTTCATTAATTATGCTGAAATTGAAACAAATAGTAAAGTCAAGATTTTAAGAACTGATAATGGGACTGAATTTTTAAATAAAACTTTAGAATCTTTTTTAAGTAATAAAGGTATTCAACATCAAACTACGGTTGTTTATACACCGGAACAGAATGGTAAGATAGAAAGAGAAATGCGAACAATAATAGAAGCTGCTAGAACTATGTTAATTAAATCTAAATTAGATAAAACGCTGTGGGCTGAAGCGGTTAATACAGCTGTGTACACATTAAATAGAACTTATGTTAAAAATGAAAATACTAATAAAACACCTTATGAATGTTGGTCAGGCCGAAATTTTGAGATTAATGAAACAAATATTCCTACAACCATATTTTTTATTCACGTCAATTTATACATGTCTGTATTTCAAACTCATGTCATATTAACAACACATTCTGATGGCCAGTCCCAACACTCCCCCTACATCAGAACAGGCTTACCTACTAATCCTAGTGAGCTTCGCGTTCTGAGAAAGTTATCCTTTGGCAGGGCTTTCGTAAGAGTATCCGCTACCTGGTCTTTTGAAGGAACGTAGGCGACAATGACTTTCTTCTCTTCATATAATTCTTGCAAGAACTTGTACCGCGTATCTATATGTTTCGTTTTAAAGTGAAACACTGGGTTCTTTACAAGCTTTATAGCGCTTTGGTTGTCGACATAAACTGTCGGTAAAACATCGGATCCTCTAACCTCCTTGTAGAGACGACTGAGCCATATTACGGTCTGGGCTGCGAGGCTGGCCGCCACAAATTCCGATTCAGTGGTCGAAAGACTCACACATCTTTGAGTTTTAGAAGCCCACGATACTGCTCCCCCTGCGGCTAGACACACATAACCAGAAGTCGATCTTCTCGTCTCGATATCTCCGGCGTAATCTGCGTCACTGTACGCTACGAAAGTATTCTCTTGCCCTGACGTACTCTTGTATAAAATACCAAGGCTTTGAGTTCCCTTTAAATATCTCAACACTCGCTTAGCAATCGCATAATGCCGCTTGTCGGGATTCTCAACATGTTTTGACAAAACGTTTACTGCAAAACAAATATCGGGCCTACTTACAATCGATAAATAAAGCAATTTTCCGACTAATTCTCTGAAATGAAAATTTTTGAAATTTTTGTCATTGTCATAATTACAATTCTCTGTCAGTTGACTTTTATCTATCGGTGTAAGTACCGAGTTCGCATCACACATGTCATAACTTTTTAAAATAGTTTGTATGTAGGTTTCTTGGTTAATAAATACCGACCCATCATTCATTTGATTTATCTGTAAACCAAGATAACAGCCAACTTCAGAAGTGCGAACTTGAAATTCTGTGGTCAGTACACTGAGGAATTCTTCCACATGTGACTTGTTTGGTGATAAGATCAATCCATCATCAACATAAATCATGACAATGAGTTGCCGATCTTCGCTTATGAACAGGCATGGATCTGACTCACTTTGCTTCAATTTGTATCTTAGCAAAAAGGAACAGAACTTCTTGTTCCAGCACCGAGGTGCCTGTTTCAAGCCATAGAGGCTTTTGATGAGCTTGCAGACACGACCTGATCCATCATTAAAACCCACAGGTTGCTTCATATATATATCCTCGTCGATGTCGCCGTATAGAAAGGCGGTCTTAACATCGAATTGAGTCATATGCATTTTTCTAATGGCAGCTTCGCTCAATATAGTGCGGATTGTATCCCAACGAACAACAGGGCTGAAAGTTTCCTGGTAATCGATTCCGTGCTCTTGACTAAATCCTCGGATGACCAGTCGAGCTTTAAAACGTTCGATAGAGCCGTCAACTTTCTTCTTAATCTTGTAAACCCATTTATTGCCTAGGGCTTCTCTATTTTGTGGTAGATTGACCAGAGTCCACGTATTGTTTTCTTTGAGAGAATTCAACTCCTCTACCATAGCAGTACGCCATTGTTCATGGTTCTCTGACTCTATTGCTTGCTTAAAAGTCTGAGGTTCATCTTCAGACAAACAGATGCAACAGTCATATCTAGAGCTACGATGAATCAATCGTCGATCTCTTAGATTGTAATGTTGATTGTCTTCAGCATCAGGTTCAGGATGAGTTTCAACTTCTGCTGCGTTGGATGGTCCGGCTTCATCTTGAACTTCCTTAAAAGAAGAAACGTTTTCTGTTCTAACGACCTCAGATGTATCGTGATCTTCATGCTCACCAGATATACACGGAAGCTTATAGAAATCAGAAGAAACTGTCTCAGATCTAAACAGTACGTCTCTTGACATGATTACGTCATTCTTCTTAGGTACCCAGATACGATAGCCGTCCTTGTCACCGCAATATCCAACCAAATATCCTTTCATAGCCTTCTTGTCGAGCTTCCTACGCTTTTGGCTTGGAATATGTACGAAGCATTCTGTACCAAAAATACGTAAATGATCTATATGAGGTGGTTTATTGTACCAAAGCTCGTATGGTGTCTTCCCTTCAATCGGTGTTGGTCCAGTTCTGTTAAGTACGTAGCTCGCAGTATTGACAGCTTCAGCCCACAGCTTCTTAGGAAGGTCTTTATTATGCAGCATGCTTCTTGCTGCCTCGACGAGAATTCTATTCTCCCGTTCAGCTGCGCCGTTCTGTTCTGCTGTGTACGGCATACTCATACGATGATATAAGCCAATTGCTTCTGTCACACGGTGTACTTCGGCATTATCAAACTCTTTTCCACCATCTGTGAGTAATTCCTTAACAACATGTCCAGCCGTTTTAATTTCAGCAAGAAATTTAGGTAATACACTGGCTACTTCGGATTTGTGTTTCAAGAAGTAAACTCTTCTGAATTTCGTGAAGTCATCTTTAAATATAACGAAGTATCTTCTTCCACCGAGTGAGAATTCTGACATTGGACCACAAACATCCGCGTTAATTTGATCGCCGGGTTTTGTGCCACGATGTTGCCTAGTGCCGAATGACAATCTGGTCATTTTCCCGTACACACAGCCATCACAGTCAGACTGGTCTGGTGAAAACTTAATACCATTGCGTGTAAGAACTTCCTTTACATGTCTTTTGTTTTGATGACAAAGTCGTTCATGCCATATTTGGAGGCTTGTTCCTTCTTTCACAACGCAAGCATTGACGATTCTTACTCTCAACAAAAGTCTTTATAGATTACCATCTCTGATACTAACAGCTTTAACTTGGCCGCTCTTATCTTTGAAGATACGCTTGTCTTTGTCAGCTATCTCTATATAGCCATGGTCCAAGGCTGAACCTAAGCTAAGTAATATTATTTGAGTTATTGTAGCTAATAATAGTTATTGTAGGTAGCGGAATATTTTTTGTGAAGTAGTGATTCAGATTCTTTTAAGTCTACCGTCATCTTTTTATAATGACTCTAATATAGAAAAAATCTTAAAAGAAAGTATCATCTTTAAGTTGCAGATCGATATTTTTAGATATTTTTTTTGTAAGCATTCATAACTCACCAATAAACATTTAAAAAATATTTTTGTAAGTTATTAGATTCGAACTCGAACCACCTTGAACGCCTATCAAGGCGAAAACCGTTACGCCATTGAAACACTTACTGTAGACGTTGAAATTAATAAGTAGTACCTAACAATCATAAGCGGGCAGCAAGTGTATGAGTGTGTATCAAACTTTATTATAGAAGAAGGTCGTAACTACAACTAGTATTGCTTGGCCATAGTTTTGTGAGATTGCAACTCGACTTTTGGTCTTGACTGTACATACCAAACATTGTTCAGATGAGCACGCTTCCACTTGCCCTCTACAGACATTTCAACATCAATAATACCTTGGCCATATGCGTACATAACACGATCATCTCCCAGTCGCAAAGCTCTTGGGTTGTCAAAAGGTGAGTAGCTTCTGAACCAACTGGCGCTTGATGTGACGTGGTGGGACGATCCTGAATCGACTATCCAGTCTGAATTTGAATGATCAAGTCGAGATAAGAATGCATCGCCATCATCTTGAACAGTTTCGTTTATCTTGTTTCCTTTCTTCAATTTCTTGAGCACGAAGCATTGTTTGTTAGTATGTCCAGTCTTGTTGCAATGTGAACATTTGACTTTCTTTTTATTCAGTAAAAGAGCGTTGTCAGACGTAGACGAGGAAGTAGTAGGGTTAGTACCCAAGTCTTCGAGACGCTGTTCGTGAAGACGCAGACGCTCCATAAGAGTAGAAATACTTCTATTTTCTTTAGGCACGGATTCCCAAGCATTTCTGAACTCGAGATATGGTGAAGGTAAAGTATTCAGAATCCGGTTCATCAACAATGATTGAGGAAGTGATCCTTCTTCCTTTAGTTCGTCATTGAGTTGTTGGAATAATGCCTGCAGCTTGGAGACGTGTGTGGCAATATCGTCAGTTTCGTCTTTCGTGTACGTGAACAACTGACAATACAACAAATCTAGTCTTCTGTCATTCCTCTGCTCATATATTGAGTGAAGTATATCCCACATCTCCTTACCGGATTTAGCAGTGAGTATATGACGTTTAGGTTCTGTGGAGACGCTACAGCCAATGATACATTGAAGTAATGCGTCACGCTCTTCATATTGGGTAAGTTTCTTTTGATAACTTGCTGCTTCGCCAGCCGGTGCGTCTTGTCGAGGTGGCACAGGAACAGTTTCGACGCCTTTCGCAATATCTTGCAGCTTGTGCATAGTTAGTTGCAGGTTTATATCGAATTTCCATACCAACCAATTGTCAAGTCCGCGTAGCTTCTCAATATTAAAGCGCTCCAATTTTTGGACACTCATATTTACGAAACACAAATTAAATTGTAAAACTGATCCCAAAATAGAAGAATACTGGTTATAAAATGATTATTTGTAATAATTTCCCATAACCTAATGAAACAAATATTCCTACAACCATATTTTTTTATTCACGTCAATTTATACATGTCTGTATTTCAAACTCATGTCATATTAACAACACATTTTGATGGCCAGTCCCAACATTGTCAATTGTTTTTTTGAAAATCATTTTTAGTCAATTTACCATAGTTTTTACTGAAGTTCCGAGCTTAAAGCAATAGTGAAGTAACAAGAATTTGGAGATACTGTTATCTCAACACAGTGAGTCAGCGGTTCGGTTGCGGATGTAAATACCTAAACAATTATTTGGTTCAGTGACGTGAGTGAAGTGTTCAACCTATAACAGCTGACATAAACAAACTTTGAATAGTGATAATTTTACCTATATATAGCGAAAGCTTAGTGAAGTTAAGAAAAAGTTCTTACAAACTATAATATTTGCATCACAAAAACTAAAAAAAAAAGAAGAGTACCGTCAACAAGAAATAAATATTGAAAAAAATAACTACTTCTGATAATAACTACTTTCGCCACTGTATGTTGAGTTCATTTGGTCAATAGAATACACGCTAGTACTGCTAAATCGGATGGTGCAGGATCAAATCTCAAGACGGAAAAAATATTTTTTCTTTTCTTTTTTATCACTTTTTTTATATTTGGATAAAAGGGTTTTGCTTTTGATTATTCTAACGTTTTTGTCACATTTTGAATGGTAATGGCGCCTATTAATTAATGCGCGGGCTGTCGAAATGTCTTGCCACGAAGAGATTTCTTAAGCTATACAGTATGTAAATCAAAATACGATCTCGAATGCGCCAATATATTGCCTAAAGCTTACACACTAATGACGATTAAGCAAAGAGCTGTTTGGAAGTGTCCAGAGTGTTGCAGCAAGGCACCAAAACGAGATAACTCTAACACCCCTTTGCGTCCTGGCCAGTGCAGTGAAATTGAAGGTCCTAGCGTGGAAGAACAAGAATGCGCAAACACATCCTTAAACACTGAACAAACTACATTACCACAAAAAGCTAACGAGATCAACAAGTCTGACTTCAATAGCTCACGCAATGCTGTAGTCGCGTCGATTTGCGCGCGACCACCAACTCCATCCAATCACCAACAAAATTATTTAAAAAAAGTATTTCACAAAGTGAAACTAAATTCGGCAAGCCCCAATTGACGGCTGAACATTCTTCCCCTAAGTCCGTTGTGAAAACGATATAACCCAAAGTTGATTCGTCATTAATTGCTGCTAAATTGAAATTACCTTCACAAACTCGAGGTCCTGAAACACTGGTGACAGAGAGTAGTCTGCGTGTAATTTTGCAACAGGAGATCACCATTGCTCTGAAGTCGACTCTTGAGAAAATAGTGGCGGCAGAATTTAGTAACATTCACAGGAAGATAGACAGCTTTCAGGAATCTCTTGAATTCATGAACGTTAAATTAGAGGAAATGAAAGCAGGCTATGAGGCGAAAACAGCTCTCATTCATGATCTCAAACGTGAAAATGAGTTCTTGAATTCAACCATTAGGGACATCTCAGCAAGATTGAATACAGTGGAGCTTCACATGCGTGATTCTAATTTGGAAATTAATGGTATTCCAGAACATCGTTCAGAGAACCTAGTCAACACAGTTGTGCAATTGTCGAAAATTGTGGAGAGTCCTCTATCTGACAATGACATTCAGTATGCTACCAGGGTAGCTAAAATGTCAAACGATAACGACAGGCCTCGCCCAGTAATAGTGAAACTACGCACTGCTCGCCTTCGTGATAGTATTCTTGCTGCGACTACCAAATTTAATCGGAAGACCTCTGATGATAAACTGTCAACTCAGCATCTCAGTTTAGGAGGTCCAAGAAAGCCGGTTTTTGTAGCGGAGCATTTGACACCGGCAAATAAATCGTTACACGATGCTGCTCGGAAAAAAGCCAAGGAAATGTCATATAAATTCGTCTGGGTTCGTAATGGGCGAATTTTTGTTCGAAGGGACGTCGAATGCCAGTCAATTGTGACTAGAAATCTCGAAAGTCTAAATCTTATAGTCTAGGTCTGGTTGTGGTTTTCCATGTTGTTGATATTGCTTCGTCTTAATGCTTGACATTTATTATCAAAATGTGCAGGGATTGAGAACTAAAACAAACGAAATCCTTAAAAGTGTACAAACAACGAGTTACAGTGTAATCGCATTCACAGAAACATGGCTTAACCTTAAAATTTGTGACAATGAACTGATAGATGACCGATACACACTATACCGCAGAGACCGACATTGCACACTTAACAACTTTTTGTTAAGTGTGCAATGTCGGTCTCTGCGGTAAGGATGGTGGCGGAGTAATGTTGGCTGTTTCTAGAGACATACCATCAGCCAGAGTTACTAATTGGGAAAGTGGAGTGGAAGATATGTGGGTTATCTTAGACCTAACAATAGGAACGAAAATAAAAAAGCTAGCAATATGCGTTGTGTATTTGCCACCGCCTGTAAAGTTGGAGGCGCTTGCAATGTTTCTTGACAAAGTGGAACTTGTTAATAGTCAAGCTGATGATCTGGTCATTCTGGGTGACTTCAACCTGGGCTTTATCACTTGGAATGCCACGGTGGACTGCAATTATTTGAGCCCATCTAACTACGAAACCACTCTTGGACACCTACTTGTTGATTTTCTTAACATGAATAGCCTCTACCAGGTAAACGGTATTAATAACTGTGACAATAAAATATTGGATTTGACTATTACAAGTTTACCTGACTCTTATGTTGCAAAGCCTTTAAATGTTCTTAGCAAATGCTACTCAAACCATCCTAATGTATTACTTAATATTCCATATAGAAGTTTAACATATTTGCGATCTAAGCCTGTAAAAAAATATAATTTCTACAAAGCTGACTTTAAAGCCATCGTTAGTGAACTAAAGAGTGTAGAATGGCGGGAGCGAATTCTTCACTGTGATGGTGTGGATAGTATGGTTGCGGAGTTTTACAATATTCTTGGAACTGTTATTGAAAGGTTAGTGCCTAAAACAATAGCTGTGAGAGCTAAATTCCCCTCGTGGTTTAGTAATTCTTTGATTAGACTAGTATTTGAAAAAGAAAAAATTCATAAGAAATATAAAAGATTTAACAATCCCAGAGATAAACTACCAATTGCTCCGCTCCCGTTGTCACAAACTATACGATGAATGTTACTCCAAATATAAAGCAAAAATAGAGACAAGTATTCCTAAAAACCCAAAAGCCTTTTGGAGTTATATCAAAAACAAACGCGGTGGTAAATCATCTATCCCTGAAAGAATAAAGCTGGGAGATGAGATCGCCAAGACTGGCCCTGAAATAGCAAACCTTTTTGCCAACCACTTTTCCTCCGTATATGCAACAATTGCTACCATACAGTCCACACCTTCGCCTTTTTATTCTTATCAATCACCTGACCATCAGTCACAGTACTTGACTTCGAACTTTATTTCGACCATAAGATTCGATGAGTCTGACGTTGTTAAGGCTATTAGGAAGATTGATCCAATGAAGGGTGCTGAACTTGACTTTATTCCACCAGTATTTGTTAGAAGGTGCGGTTCTGCTCTTTCGCTTCCGTTAATGCTGATATTTAACAGTTCTTTAACGGAAGGCAAATTCCCTGAAGAATGGAAGAGAGCTCGTATTGTTCCTATATTTAAAAAGGGAGACCCAGCCAGCGCAGTTAATTACCGCCCGATATCAATACTTTCATGTTTCTCAAAGCTCTTTGAATCCATGTTGTGTCCCATTATCTCCAAAACGGTGGATCCATAAATTTCAGACTATCAGCACGGTTTCAGACGTGGCCGTTCAACAACAACAAACCTAGTGCCCTTTATTTCGGAGATTTCATGTGAGGTTGATAAGGGACTGCAAGTGGACGCAATATACACCGACTTCAGCAACGCCTTTGATAAAGTAAATCATAACTTACTCGTAGAAAAACTGAGATGGTTTGGTGTCGGTGGAGTACTGTTGAAATGGTTCAAATCATACTTGTCAAGAAGACCACAATCTGTGGTGGTGGGTGGCTCCGGATCTGAGGTATATTATGCGGACTCAGGTGTTCCGCAGGGATCTCATCTGGGGCCGCTTCTCTACCTTATTTTCATCAATGACATAACCGCATACATAAAACATTGTAGATTTTCCATATTTGTTGACGATCTTAAATTATATAAAATTGTAAACTCTATTACGGACTCAGTCCTAATTCAGAGCGACTTAAATAATATTTTACGTTGGTGTAACGTGAACAGCATGAGTCTGAACGCTGTAAAATGTCATCACATTATATTCACGAGGAAAAAGTCGCCAGTTTAAACAAAGTTCGATGTATGTGGCGTAGCACTGAAACAAGTGAATGAAATTCGAGATCTGGGTGTGTTAGTAGACAGTAAGCTGAAATTTATAACCCACATTGATAAGGCAGTGACAATGGCCGCCCAGATGCTAGGATTCCTGGAGCGCAATTCCAGAGGATTTAAACACCAGAGAACCAAAGTGTTACTCTACAATGCCTTAGTGCGCAGTCATCTTGAGTATGCAAGCAGTGTATGGACTCCTTATTATACAGTGCACTCGCAACGGCTGGAAAGCATACAGCGGGCTTTCACGAGGCATCTTGCGTTCACAACAAGAGGATTCTCCCACAGAAAGCCATACATTGAGCGAATGAAACAATTTGGAATGGTATCCCTTCGCGATCGCAGACGCCTGCTAGATCTATGCTTCCTTCATAAATTATTTAATGGAATAATACAATGTAGTTACCTTTTGCAAAGTTTCTCTATATCAGTTCCAAGAATTTACCCTAGGGCTAAAAAACATACGAAGGTATTTGATACACCTTTTGTGAAAACTAATCTCGGTTTACAATCCCCAGTTATACGAATGAGTAACGAATACAATAATGCTGTAATAAACACACCCGACCTTGATTTATTCAGCGACAAGCTAGCAGTATTCAAAAAAAAAAAAAAAAAATCACACTATCCTTGCCAACTTAGTTTTAATTTTTTTATATATATAGTTTGTTTTATACATTATTGTTTTTAATTAAAATTTTTGTGTTTTATATATTCTTAACTTTGCTGTAATTATTTGTCACTGTTTGATTCTCTATGGTCTGTCTTATTTTATTTATTTATTTATTTAGGTAACCAACAGCGATACATAATAAATTTTACAAGTATGAATATTACATTATGATATTATGGCCAATAATAGGTTTCCCTGTGTAACTGTAAAGTATAATTCCAACGCATGCGAACAGACCAATATCAAATACACACATACACAGTTATAAATAATAAAACAATACAGAAGAATAAACAATACATAACACAGTCAACAACTATGAAATTGAATTTAAAACAAATAAATTACGACATTGACAGCAGAAGACAGAAGAAAGAGATGAAGAAAATTAGTTGGTTGTCATTTATCTGCATCTATAGTTTCGACTATTAGCTTCTTGAACGTACGTTTATTATGGCGAAATAAATCCACTTTAGAGAATTCTGAGTTATACGCCCGAGCAATGCGAGTCAGTACACAGTTGCTGGCATAGTTGGTGGAGTGCCTAGGAACGTGCAACATTGGCGTGTGACGAGTGCGCCGTAAGGGAGTGTTAAACTTTATCTGTGCGATCAACTCCGGGCAATCAAGGCGTCCATTGATTATATCATAGAGCAAACACATGTCCATCACTTTACGCCTTTCTTCGAGCGTTAGCAGATCATATGATCGACAGCTATCTTTGTAAGCCATCGGAGGTTTACGAAGGCGATAATTAAGATGGTTAATGATTTTTTTTTGGATTCTCTCTATTTGTTTTTTATAACTTATATATTGGGGGGACCAAATTTGACACGCATACTCTAAAATGCTGCGCACATATGCAAAATATACAGATTTAATAGCTTCAATGTTTGTAAATACCTTACATGACCGAAGAACAAATCCTAAGTTCTTATAGGCTTTTGTGCTAATGTGGTCTATATGATCTGAGAACACCAATTTACTGTCAAACAGAACTCCTAAATCCCTAACCACTTGGACTTTATTTATGACAGTTCCATCAAAATTATATGAGTAAACAATCGGGTTCCTCTTACGTGTGTAACTGATACATTGACATTTTGCAACATTAACAGTGATCTTGTTATTGGAGTAATAATTGTTTAAGCGATTAAGATCCTCTTGAAGTGCCTTACAATCATCGGGTGATCTTATTTTACTAAAAACTTTTTTGTCATCAGCGTACATTAAGTGAACAGAGTCTTCAAAACAATCAGTGATGTCAAATAGA
Organism: Sesamia nonagrioides; assembly: GCA_017933935.1. Taxonomy (NCBI): domain Eukaryota; kingdom Metazoa; phylum Arthropoda; class Insecta; order Lepidoptera; family Noctuidae; genus Sesamia; species Sesamia nonagrioides. The sequence goes on along the minus strand of JADWQK010001955.1, from coordinate 7,337 downwards.
TACGCGTTATAAAAAAGTCTTGTTTGTATTAGTCTTAGTGTAGCGTAATATATTTTTCGAGGTAGCAAAATAAATAAATCAATGCTATGTACGCCGTAATTGTCATGTACATTAGTTCTTAAGATTACTCTAGCATAAGTTTAATGTGTGTGATGTGGCTGTGCTTTTTTATAAATAAATAAATAAAAGCCATCGACGACCATGGACGAACCTAGGCCAACCGGGTTGCCATAAATTAAATAATAATTCTAAGCTGTGTTCACAACATTTCTCCCGGTCTTAATTAAAGATCGAGTTTTCGCGTAGGTTTCAGAACTCTACCATAACGAGACACTTTAGGTTTAGGGGAATCACTACTAAAAACTTTGGGAACCACTGTACACGGGCTCACTTTAACACTTTCTTGATTTTCATCAATGGACACTCGGATTGGACTTCCCTTGTTTTGTTCACTATTATTATAAGAGCAAGATGGTACATCAACATTAAGATTAGAGTATTCATTTGACAAATGTACTGGTGATACAGGTGATGTCATATAATTGCTTGCAGACTCAATATTTTCATGAATAACATGTTTTGGTGAAGGTAATAACTTACTATTAGACATACCTGCATCATCAGACATAACATTATTGAAGGACCTCAAGGAATCCGCATGTACAAATATATTTACAGAACCAATTTGAACTAATTATGTACAATAACTCAAAATCTTGACAATTTTACCTTATTTTGCTTATTTTTAACATAAACATAATCATTTAGCTGGAATAGCTTTTTTACTCTTGGTACAGAATCAGAACTACCTCTTACATTTTTACTGTGACTTGATGGATTTAGCATGTCAAATCTAGTTCTAGGTTTTATTTTTAATACTGCTTGAGACGGTGAAATACCAGTAACAGTTGATGGAGTGTTTCTACAATTAAACAAAAAGCTAGACAGTTTTAACATAATTTTATGTTCAGTAATTTCCTCCTTATCCATGAATAATTTCTGTAATTTTTTTTTCACAGTCTTGACTCCTCTTTCTGCAAAACCCATTACTAGGTGGGTGTCCAGGTGGAGACTTAATGACAGTGATTCCATTTGAATGGCAAAAACTTACAAACTCACTTGAATTAAATGGTGGACCTCCATCAGATACTAACTCCACTGGCAGACCAAAAACAGAAAAGATTTCTTTTAATTTCAAAACTGTTTCTGATGCTACAGTACTTTTTAACCGACTTCAAAAAGGAGGAGGTTACTCAATTCGACCGTATATATGCTTTTTTTTATGTTTGTTCGCGCATAACTTCATCGTTTATGAACCGATTTTGATAATTCTTTTACTGTCGGAAAGAAGACGATCCCAAGGTGGTCCCATGACAAGGATATCAGGGTTTGATGGTGGAAGACCAGAGAAAACAAGGGGAACTTTCAAAAATTGCAGGCGACTAGTGCATTTCTTAGCATTTTCATTAAGTATTTTAAAGCACTACAATTTAATAAAGGTCTGGAGTAGATCTGATGATGGAGCCGGGAGACAGTCGAAGGCACTCCTCAACAATTCACAGCGGCTACCTTGTGTTTGGGCTCGATTAATTTGTATTGATAAGAACTTTACACCTAGATGGGTTGTGACTGTCATAAGAGCTCTGATGATGAAGACAGAGGCCAGTTCCGGAAACTCCTCAACGGTTTACAGTAGCTACTTTGTGGTTGGACTTAATTCATTTATATTGATGAGACCTTTGCACCCATTGTGTTAAAATAATGGTCTGCGGTAAATTTGATGATGAAGACCATAGGCAGTTGAGAGAATACTTACGGGTAAAAATTAAAGTAAACAAAATTACGTTGTTTCCCAACTATATTTGCGTCAGCTTCCAGTCTGACCGGATGCAACTGAATACATAGTACCTACTTTTAACAACTAAAAATTGTAAAATAAAAACTTTTTTACAAAAAAACAACCGACTTCCAAAAAGCACTACAAAGTGAAAAATAATTAATTTCGGAAGTCGGTGTCAAAAACGAATATGTAAAACCAAAGACACCGACTTCCGAAATTAGTTATTTTTCACTTTGTAGTGCTTTTTGGAAGTCGGTTGTTTTTTTGTACAAAAGTTTTTTATTCATCAATTTAACTTCAAGCCACTTTGACTTTTGATCAAACATAAGCAGAAATGTATGATTAAACATGTGGAAGAAATCTATGAAAACTCTATAAAAATTATGTGGTGATCCAGCCAGACATGAGTGGATTATTGTTTGTAAAAATTTGACTCTGTTGACATATGTCACATAAACTCACAAACTTCTCTATATCACTGTTTGTATTAGGCCACCAACAATATGACCTTATCAACATTTTAGTACGGACAATGCCAATATGTTGCTCATGAAAAAGCTCTAACACTTCACGTCTTAAACAAGCAGGAATTACCACCCTATTTCCTAGTAAAATACAATCTTGTTCGACAGACAGCTAATTTTTATGCTTATAATATGGTATCAAGTTTTCCTCATAAACAGTGTACGGCCACCCTGACAGAATGAAATCCTTGACTTTCAACAAAACCAAGTCTTTACTTGTTGACTTTCTTATGTCATCTGAATTTAATGGAATTTCACTTACCAGATTAAAAGAATAAATGAATTCCGGGATTTCAGTCCTTTCACTGGATGGTACCTAAACGAGACAATCCATCAGCATTTCCAATAAAGATAAAGATAAGATAAAGATAAATTTATTTGCTTAAACATGTGTGTGCATACAAGAATAAAAGAAAATGCATGCAGGATAACATAACAGAAAAATAAGATCATACATGTTTGCCACCTAGTATGGCGAGCAAATATTTTGAACAATAATGATTTTTGTTATAAATTTCATGTCAAAAAAAAATATAAGTAAATATAATGGAATTAGAAAAAACAAAAATAAATAAATGGCAGCACGAGGAAAAAAAATAACAATGCATCAAAAATCTATGTCAATATAAATGGATCTGTCAGAAATTCTTTAATATCATAGTAAGCCCTGACACATAAATGTGACTTTAGTCGACATTTCAAATGGACATTATTTAGCTCCCTCCAACTTTTGGGTAATTTGTTGTAAATAATCGGAGCCATGCAAAAAACACTTCTGCGCATAAGTGCTGTCCTGCTCCCATGCAGACAAAGCTGACTTTGATCACGCCTGTTTCTTGGAAATTTATCTGCCATTCGCGAAAATAAATTGAAATTATTTCTAACAAACATTACTGTTTCCAGAATGTAAAGTGATGTCAACATCAAAATTTTATATCGAATAAAATAGGGCTTACAACTATCGGTGGTTTTTAATTTAAACATGGCTCTGAGACATCGCTTTTGTGCTTTAAATGCAACTTCTTTATTAGTTGAGTTGCCCCAAAAGATAACACCGTATCTCAGAATGGATTCAGTTAGCCCGTAGTAAGCAGTTAGTAACGCATCTATGTTAACAGTGCGTGACAAAATATACAAGGCATACGCACTACTGCTAACCCTTTTAGTTAGAACTTCTATATGCTCCTTCCAATTTAAACTTCGATCTATTGTAAGTCCTAATAACTTAGTTGTTTCAACTGTGTCAATGATATTGTCATTATATGTTATGTCAAAATTAGAAAAGGTCAACGCTGCGCGCTGGCTAAAATGCATAATCACAGTTTTATTTAAATTTATTTTTAAATTATTATTATCCAACCATTCTATAGTTTCTTTTAATGTATTATTAATGTCATCCTTATAAAAATTTCTTTGGTTACACGGTATCGTTATCGTACTATCATCTCCGAATAATGTCATATTATGTTTTATTGCCTTTGGAAAGTCATTAATATAAAGTATAAAAAGCGCTGGTCCTAATATACTTCCTTGTGGAACTCCGTAGATGACGCTACGTTCATTTGAAATAAAGTTTTCTTCTCTTTTGGTATAATAATTAATTCTGCTTATTTCCGTAGTTTGTTTTCTGTCACTTATATAAGATTTTACGAGCTCAAGGACATTTCCTCTTATTCCATAAGCGTCAAGCTTTTTTAGTAAAATATTATGTTGCACACAATCGAATGCCTGAGTCATGTCACAAAATATCGCGCACACTGGAGTGTTTTTGTCCATATTAGTCATAACAGTATATAAAAATTCATAAATAGCCATGTTAGTTGTCTTATTTTTTCTGAATCCTTTTTGTTCGTTGCAAAGAATATTATTTGCTTCTAAATATAAATAGAGCTCTTTATAAATATAGTTTTCAATTATTTTTGATAATATTGGTATCAATGAAATTGGCCTGTAGCATTCCATTAACTCCCTATCTTGTTTTTTGAATAATGGTTTTATTACCGATTTTAGTACCTTTTCTGTACATAATATCATACTGATACCCAGACAAAATTATAGCCCATCTAGTAATTCTTGATGCAGCTGTAGTTGGAATACTCTTATTTTTAGCAAAAATTAATTGTAAAGGCTGATGATCAGGTATAAGTGTAAACTTACGACCATTTATAAGTATTTATGAAACTTTTTGACAGCAAAAATCAATGCTAGTGCCTCACGTTCTATATTGCTATATTTTTGTTCTGTAGGCGAAAGTGTAGAACTAGCATACATAACAGGACGTTCCTCACCATTAACAATATGACTCAATACTGCTCCTACTCCGTAACTACTTGAATCACAAGTCTCATAAATTGGTAACTCCGGGTTATAATGAGTCAACACAATATCAGATGACAGTAGTTCCTTGCTAAGCTGAAATACTTCTTCACAATAACTAGACCATTCTTTTGCAAAATCTACACTAGTTTTACATTTTTTTTAAATCTTGTGTTTAGAGGCTTCAGTGCACTCAGGGTGACTATGCCAGCCTCATGGGATCAATCCCAGTATATCTACACACACATACACATCACACACTCACACATCACACACACCACACATCTCAGACATAACATCTTCAAATCTCATACTCACGCTCTCGGCCCCTCTCTATCATTTCTCTCTCTCATACATCTCTTTAGGAACCCATAGATACACTGGGCCTCTCAGAACCACATTGATTCCACCATTATGGAGATCAATGCCGGCCAGCAGGCTCCTCCTCAGTTCGCGATACTGGTCACCAACACATGAATAAAATCTTCGGGCACCTGACACGCATCACACAGTGGCGATGACTTAAATCCCATGAGATGATAAAACTTGTTCAGTGGAACATGACCAGCCCTAAGGTTGCCTGAGAGCTGCAACTAATGTCTCCCTGGAGAGGCTGACACATTCAAACCAAGGCACTGATCCCGGTGTGTCCTGCATGGTATAGTACCAGGCACTCTTAGTTTGTGAGCCCTCTCTAAACGACATCTTCCATGTCTCTCTACATAAGTTTCTAGCTTCTCTTATAATCTCCCCACCGTAGGGCTGACTCAAAACATCCACGCCATCATCTACTGCACTCCCAGCCAGTCGATCCACAATCTCATTCTCCAACAAGCCAACATGGGAGGGTATCCACTGAAACTCGACACAAACATCATCTTGCTGCATTCTATGAAATAGACCCAAGGCTTCATAGGCTGTCGGAATACCTCGGATACCCGAGACACACCGAGCCAAGTGCTGTAGAGCGCTTCTGGAATCTGAAAAGATAACTATCTTTTGTTCCCCTATACTGCTAGCATAAGATAATGCCTCCGTGATCGCCGTAAGCTCGGCTCTCATCACAGAGACATCCTCGTGCAACCTAAGTTGCATATACATATTCCTTTGTGGGTCTAAGAATGCTGCATCTACCCCCCTTGTGCCCCTTGATCCACCTGTAAATAATTTATAATATTCATGATATTTGTCACGAGCCTTAGCCAACACCCTGTGACATAGCTGTCCCGTGTGGTACCGGGCCTAGAATTGTACCAACCCATATCCTCCCGTGGGTGTCGTAAGAGGCGACTAAGGGAAATCACCAGGGAAGCGGGCAGCAGCGCTTCTCCTGTGTAATATCAAATCACTGCGATCCCCAACCCGCCTGCCAAGCGTGGGGATTATGGCAAACCCCCCCAATGATGCACACGATGTAGCCCAGGCCCCTAGTCCCCGGCAGCTCCGCTATTCCAGTCTACGGTAGCGGACTCGGTTACGGCGGAGCAAGGGGTGCTAAGAATCTCCGGCAGAGGTCCGACTACCATCACAAACGACGACCTTTGGCCCTGGCAACATTTAACACGCGCACACTACGGACCGATGAGAAGATTATCGAACTGGAGGAAGAACTGAGCCGGTTGCGCTGGGACATTGTGGGGTTATCTGAAGTCCGAAGAGAGGGAGAGGACTCGATAATCCTGAAGTCTGGCAACCTGCTCTATTTCCGGGAAGGCGACCAGCTGTCCCAGGGTGGTGTCGGGTTTATTGTCCACAAGTCCCTACTGAACAACGTGGTTAAAGTCGGGAGCCTTTCGACTCGGGTGGCGTACCTTGTACTGAAAATAACAAAACGATATTCGTTAAAGGTTATACAGGTCTACGCTCCGACGTCTAAACACTCTGACGATGAGGTGGAGGCCATGTATGAGGACGTCAGTAGAGCCATACATTCCTCCAAAACCCACTACACCGTTGTCATGGGGGACTTTAACGCAAAACTGGGCATGCGAGAGGCGGACGAGACGAAAGTGGGGCAATTTGGAGTTGGAAATCGGAATCCCAGAGGTCAGATGCTAATGGATTTCATGGAAAGGGAAGGACTCTTTGCGATGAATTCTTTTTCAGGAAACCATTGCACCGCAAGTGGACCTGGCTCAGCCCCGATGGTCAGACCAAAAACGAGATAGACTTCATAATGTCAACGAGAAGGCAAGTGTTCAACGATGTCTCCGTGATCCATGCGGTAAAAACCGGGAGTGATCACCGTATTGTTAGAAGCATCTTGAACCTCAACATTAGGCTCGAACGCTCTCGACTTATGAAGTCTACGCTCCGTCCAGCGTCAACACAACTCCAAAACCCCGAGAGCGTTCAGATCGAACTACAAAACCGCTTCGAATGCCTCGGTGAATGCGTAGATGTGGACGACTACAACAACAGGTTTGTGGAAACTCTCCAAACGGAAGGGTCTAAGTTCTACAGTCTCTCCAGCGGTGCCAAATTGACCATCGATACATTGAGGTGATAAAGTGTTTGTACAAAAACGCCACCATGTCAGTCCGTCTCCAGGATCAGGACTCGAAACCGATCCAACTGCAGCGTGGAGTGAGAAAAGGAGATGTCATATCTCCTAAATTGTTCACTGCTGCGTTGGAAGATGTCTTCAAGCTCCTGGA